>JBAMBK010002372.1:2400000-3074730 GCA_037043435.1 Drosophila suboccidentalis
AAGCATTTTACCATGTATTCCTTTCTATTTATTAAATCTTTTTCATTTATTTAGTTCTCATAAAAATAAGATATATGTTTCATTATTTTTATATACAATGCGAATCTTCTCCTATGCGACCATTACATCTGTTTAGTTGCCTGTTGACTTCTTGCCTGATGAGGCGTGCAGCATTTTGATGGCCAAACACGTAGAGCTTGACAATTTTTTTCATTTTATTTTGTATTTTTTCCTGGCAGGCAACAACTTGAGCCAATGGCAAGGTAGGCGTCTGGGGCTGTGCGCTGTATATTTTATTGGTTCCATAGATCTTTTTGGAACGATAACGAGTTTGATTTGTACTCGCAGCAAACTGAAACGGGTTATGATTGACGGACTGACAAACAGACTGACTGACGGACGGACGGACGGACGGACAGTTGGCCCAACTGACTGCCGCATTGCCAGCGACATTGGCTTAAAACGATGGCAATATTGACGGGCAACTCCAGCTCCAACTTCAATTACAATTCTGCCTCTGACTCTGACTGTGACTGTGACTACAAGTCAGATTGAAGTGTGCCCCAACGAGGCAGGCTGGCAGCCTGGCAGTCAGTCAGTCAGTCAGTCAGTCAGGCCAGCATAGTTTGTTATAAAATTAATGACCCTCATTTTGTATTCAAGTGTTATCGAAATGATTGCTGCTACACGTAAGTAGATTCTTGGCAAGCAGGGCCAATCCAGTCAGCCTACCATTGCGAGTATCAAAAATATGGGCTTGGTTCAATGATATATTATAGGTAAATATGTGATTACGTATGTGCATACGTTGCCAGCCAATTAAAAAAATATAAAATGCGCCTCATTAAATGTTTAAGTGCCGACTATAACTTTTGGAAATTATAGAATTCTGGCTAAATTACCTAAATACCCAATGTGACGGGTAATATTATTCAACAAAAATAGATAATGATAAAGAGAAATGGATATACAAGAATATTTAATGAACTTTATTTAATTTTTATGTATTTTACAAGTGTATTTTGTTTGTAATTATAGTATCTTTAAGTTGCAGTTAGTTTCGGTTGCCTTAGTAGAGATAAATAATTATATAAAAATATGTAAACGGAGTTTTCGTAGATTAATACAACTTCTCTGTCTCTGACTGTTTCTTTTCTCCCTATTCCCCTCTACTCTTCTTTCTTAATCGCAGTGTTTTCCCAAAAGTTGTCTTTCAATTGCAGCGCACGTAGCACGGGGCGTATGAGTGTTGTTGCCTATGTGCAACGCCTAACAATAGTTTCGACACCTCATTTCTTCAACATGCCCCTCTCTGTCTCTGTCTCTCTCCCTCTCTCTTTCTCTCTCTGTTGATGCAGCACTTGTCTAGGCGTTGCCTCATGTAATTTGCTAGCCAGATAAATATCTTGCAGCTTATCACGATGTCTTAAACTGCCAGCAACATGGCTTTGCCTTTGCTGCAGCAGCATTTGATGGGAATAATTTATGTGAAGGTTAGTTGCAGACTCACACGAAATTGCAAGCGAGCCAAGTTAGCACAAGGAAAGCAAAGACAGTGTAATATTGGCCGCAGGGGGGCGTGCAGAGGGCAGGGGAGGGAGGCTGCAAGGCGTTTACTTTCACAAGTCAACACGTGAGGCAAGTAAGTATCTGAGTAACGGAGCGAGCGCATTGTGCGGCTGCCTGACCTCATTTGTGGGCGCAATTTGCTGCAAATCTGTGGCAACTAACAGCGAGCCACGCCAACAGATAACCAACCAGGCTAACAGGCAGGCAGCCGAGCAGCCAAGCAGCAAAGCATTGCGCTTGCATTCATTAACAACAAATTGTGAACGAAATGTGCATTAAATAAAATGTTATGAGCACAATGCGAGTACACACACCCAATACACCACACTACACACACATAGACACACACTCACGCTCACACACACGCCCACAACATAGCGGACTGTTGTCCAGACAGCGGCATTTTCGTGATTTGCTTTTGTGCCGGTCAAGTTGGCAATTTGGCAAAAGCGTGAAATGTGCAGAGCGCATAGAAAATGAAAAACCTGCTCTAGATAGCCAGGATAGCAGTAATAGCAACCACAACAGCAACAGCAAAAACAACCACAACAATCACACTATAGAGAGGTGTTCAACACTGCACTACAAGTTGCTATTGTGTACAACTTTTTACACACTTTTGAACATGTGCCAATTAATTCAACAGTCTATATAGACATTATTATTAAAATTGTGATAATTATTGATGAAATAAAATAATATCACATAATGTGTATTCTACAAAAGTAATGACTTCATCAGACTTTTCTATATTAAATACATTTACTGCGTATCAAAATTATTGAAGAAAAATAAATTTTTATTTTCCCATTGTATTTGTGCTCAACTTTTGAAACATATAGAATGGTATAAGCCAGATGATATGTTAATTGAGAATATATATCTGACAGGCAAAAATAAAAGATACAGAGAAATGGAATGGGAGAAATAGAGCAGAAGATAGTTGTTATGACAGCTGCTTGAATTACTGTGAATATACCACATCAAGAATATTAGAAATAGACTTTTAAAGCTGTTAAGATAATGCATCTGACAGATACATTATATATATACACAGTGTGTATTACACACCTGCAAAGATTGTGAGTAGGCAATTATAAATTAAATAGATAATTTGATTAGAAATTGACTTATATTGCAGCTTAGATAATCTATCTGACAGATACAATCTCAGAGATTATTACTATATAATTATAAATTAAAGTGAAAAATAATAAATCTGCAATCTCAGCAATTGTTAAATCAGAGCAGCTCACAATTGTGTAATCTATTTATTTACAGGGTATTAGCGTGATACTGATAGCTGTGTTGAGTTGACTTGACTCATGATTCCAGCATTGGCCGCTGGGCATAAATCATACGAAATGCAACTGTCTGCATTGCATGAGAGAATTTCATAAGCCAAATGCGAAACGCTTTCGAGTGCGAGTACGAGTACTTCACGTTCTGTGGGGCGTTTCGCTCTACGCACCTGTGCTGAATGCTTTTGCTGTTGCTTTTGCAGCCAACAGGTAGTCGGCCAGGCCCAGACAGCTGCCGAACTGGTAGTCAGTCCCCCAGTTGGGCATACAAATGAGGAAGGCGCGCACAATGTTGACGGCGCACGTGCTTTATGCTAATTATTTGCTGGAATTGGGCGTGGGTCGATGCCGCAGGCACACGAGGCAGCTGAGGTAAGGTAAAAACAGTCCAAGGAGTCGAAGAGAGGCGGCAACAACAATCAATTAATGAAGCATTTCCAATTTCAGTTTGGAAAACTTGCATAAATTGTAAAAGATTTATTGCTGAATTTCCATGCTTATTTGCGACGTTTGGTTTCATGTAATTAAGCGACTGACAGACAACGCTGCGTATGCGCAATGTCACTCACTCGAAATTAACATCAAGTGTCAGCTCACTTCGTCTAAAGGTTGTTGTTGTTGCTGTTGCTGTGGCAAACTGATTAAAGTCAAACTGTGACGCTCTGTGCAACGAACTGTGGAACGAGCGATGTCAGCTTATGGGTAATCATGTGCAGCTTCAACTTGGACTTGGACTTGGAATTAGACACAGTGGTGGTCGTCGTGCTTTACGTCTCGCTCTGTATCCGAATATGTTTCTGTATCTGTATCTGTGTCTGTCTCTGTATCTGTATCTGTGTCGCTGTCTGGGTCTTGAAGCTTTGCCCGCTCGTTATGCGAGTTCAAGTTCAAGTCATGTGCAGTTGCTGGCTGGCGTTGCTTTTAATTAAAAGTAATGCTCGCCGTTTAGCTAAAATGTTGTCCTCCCTTCCACCGAACACATTATTATACCCTTGCAGAGGGTATATCAAGCTTGTGCAAAGCATGTAACACGCATTAATCTCCATATTCTGTAGCATTATCTGCAGCTGTGTCAATATAGTCACGTATCTCATAAATGGTATATGTAGACTTTTTATATGTACAGGCAAACAAGGATTATTTCAAATTTTCAATACCTTTATCAATAAACTAAAAAACACAAATTACTTGATGTACTCGTGAAAGATGTGGGGTATTTAAGGGTCGGTCACTCCCGACTAAATCTTTCCTACTTATTTTCCCTATCTCTCTGCTCTTTCTCTGGTTTATGGGGGGTGGCATTAGAAGTTTGGCATTCTTTTATTTTCGTACACGCTGCGGGTCTCGCGGTTATTTATTTGATAGCTTTGGCAGGCAACCAACCAACTAACCAACAACCAACAAACCAACTGAGCCAACCTAACAGGCCAGTTTGAGCCGGGTCCGTCAGATATTTGGTCAAATCACAGCAGGCGGCCTGGTTTGGGGCATTGATTGCTGTTAAAAAACTGAAAACCGTGCCTGAATTATGCGTTCAGCCAGCAGAAATGGAATCAGAACAGCATCAGCCTCTTTCAACGGGGGCCGCAAGTTTAATGCTCAAAATATGCAAAATCATGAGTCTGCGTTGATTTTAAATTGTATCATTAAAATGTAAAGGCGAGTCGAATAGCCGAAAACAGCTGAACAGCCGCAAACAGTGCCCAGCAGCATAATGAAACACCAACAACAACAACACAAACACCAAAAACAGCGGCGGCAACACTAGAAGCAAAGCAAACAACGCTCTATGAAGTATATTTGTGTGTGTTTAATTTTTTCCGGCTTGTTCATTACAAATTTTGATTGAACCCCAACTGATAGGCAGACAGACAGACAGGCGGACAGTCGGGTGGGTGAACGAGGGGACACACCGTGGGGCATAGACAACTCGCTCTGGGGCAGATCAATCAATTTTTTGGCTGCTAATAAATTGTTCAAGCGACCGAACATTGGAAAAAAAAGATTGAACAAAAAATAAACAAATTTAACATGTTGCCCGTTGTAGCAATTATAAATGAAATATATGTATATACTTTTTTTTTGGTTTCTTTTTAGAGTTGTTAATTTAATTTATTTTGTGTGTCTAATTAAAAGCATCGGCTTATTTGTTTGATGTCGCTTTATTTGCTAAACAATGCGAAATCTAGCTACAGTATATAATTAGAAAATGCCGAAAAATAAACAAAAGTGAGCTTTAGTTAACAAGTTTAATTATTATTGATAAATATTAGTATAAAAGAACGTTGCAATTCAATACCCTTGACATCGACTAATTATTTCCTGTGAGCAAACAAATATAATTGCAATATGTACATTTAACAAATAAAGTTCACACACTCTCCCACTCCATCTCTTATTCATATTAGGTATTCGTTTGCCAATAACAGAGCACTCGTATTCATACTGACACTCGCACGAGTATGTAAAAATAATACTCCAGCTCGTATATCACTTTTCAATCAAATTTTGGAGCTGTTGAAATTTATGCGCACTCAATAAACGCATTTGAAATTGACGTTTTGCATTTGGTCTGTTAGATCAGTTGGCAATTTATTTGTTGGAGTTGCAGTTGCAGTTATTATTGTTGTGGTTGTTGTTGTTGCATTTTATGCAAACGACAGTTTGTTACAATTTATGGTCGTCGTGTGCGCAATTTTCGCAATATAACATTTTGCGCAATGCTAAAAATGAAATGAAATGAGAATTGTGCAAGTACAAGCTACAAATTACAGTTATTGCAATGCATAGATGCATTTGACACTTTTCGAATCGCATATGGCAATTGAATATTTGTTGCTGTACTTAAAGATACGAGTATGCGAATTTTGCCGGAACTGAAACTGGAAATGCAAACACGTCTGAAAGGCGCAACAAAGGCAGCCAGCTATTAGCCCGCTTTTGCTGTTGTTGTTATTGCTTTTATATATATTTCTTTTTCTTTTTTTTTTTTGTTTCTCTTTTTCTTGTTGTTTTTTCTTCCTTTTCGCTGGCAGTTTTTCACGCTGTTAAGTCATTCTTGAGATGCTCGATTGCTGATTTCGCACTCTGAAGCAGGAGCTGCTGCCAATTGATTGCTTGAGTCATACTTGAGCACAACGGGTTTAAGTTGTGGCAACACCAACAACAACAGCCAACATTTATATGGCATTTTGAGTGCTCAGCTCGCTTGTCGCCAAACCGGGGCAGGCAACAAACGGCTGTGGCAGCGCCAACAAATTGCCACTCCAAAGGTGTTGGGGGCTGCCGCCTGTCGCATGTTGTCGACGTCGACGTCGATGTCGATGTCGATGTCGACTTCGATGTCAGCGTCGCCTTTGGGCATGTTGTGTGTTTGCCTTTTTTTGGGTTATCGCTGACACAACAATGGGGTTGCTTTTGGCAAGATATACATACATGATATTTTGGTACCGCCAGGCGTATACGTAATATTTGATTTGCAATTTCTATTACAGCTTGCAGCTCGACAATTTACAATTTGCAGTTTGTGCAATGAGTTGATTGAACTGTCAATAGCCAGCGGATATTTAGACAATTATTTTAGCTAATTTCTACATTTATGATATTGCAGTATGCCGCCATTTGCCTAATTAATTCTGCCCCGTGCCACAATTTGAGCTGAAAGCATTGCCATAAATATTTAAAATGATTCGACTGAGCTAATGGCAGAGTCGTAAGTGTGCTGCAGGTTAATGACATTTAATTGCCCTACACTCGAGACGGCAGTGGGTGGGGAGGTGGGGAAGTAGGAAATTGACCAATTGACATACATTTTTAAAGAGCCTACTACAAACCGATCCGGTAATTGGCCACAATTTATGTGTCTCTCCAGCTGCAATTTCCCGCACTCGGCTTTTCTTCCTCCTCCTTGTCCTGGCCTCACTTACATTTGCAGCTTATTAAATATTCATTCCTTGGGACTCATCTCCTTTGAAAGCACTTCTGTGTGGAGGGCATTGTTGGCTATTTGATATTATTCTATTGGCACAAAGGCCGCGTATAATAAAAATAGCTTCATGTTTCTCTAGACACAGCAAAACTATAAAATTTTGTACTACACAGAGCAAAAAAACAAAATCATAAAAAAATGCCGCACTTTTCATAAGCGCTGCGAAAGATTTTGCAATTTATTTCGCTTGAGTCATGCCACGCAATTGTCTGAGCGTACCAAAAAAAAAATAAGACAAGCAAAAAAATACGAAAAAAAAGTTTTTATTACTTCAATCTAACGGCAACCCGCAGCAAAGAGCCAAGCGACGAAACGACCAACCAACAAAACTCACTTTTGGCTTTAACGGAGCTCAGTCTGAGAGTCTGAGGTCCCAACTCAAACTGCAAACGCTAACTCCAACTCGAACTCGAACCCAAAACGCCGCTGGTGTCAAGGTTAAGCGTTTGTCGGCACGAGCGTAACCAAAATTCAGGTCAGTTGTGGATGCCCCCTTTCAAGTCCCCCAGTTTCAGTCTTAGTCTCAGTCTCAGATTCAGTCCCCGTTCTTCGTATTGAACAATATTCTTTGTAAATAAAACCAGCTTGACAAATGTGCTATCATAAATATCCAAATGAATTTTTCGTGGCCAGAAATATGTATGCGATTTATACTCATTAGTAAATGGTCATTTGCCCATCTGTATTGGCCATCGAACCTTAAACTAAAATCATAGAAATTATTATTATCTTCTTATAAGGCGATTCAAACAACTTTCTGTTGAAGCATGCAATTTCGCTCCTTAAGTATAAGTTTGATGCACACAGGTAGAAAATCTGCTTGGGATTTATGAAAAGAAAAGATGTTCAGTTCAAACAAGTTAACCGTCGACTAGTTTGAATCTCTGCTTTGTCATGATCAAATACTTATTTTAATTCAATAAAAAGATCTTCGGGAGAAACAATTGGGCTATATGTTTAAGAATTATAAATGAGTAATTAATATAAGCTAGTAAATTTAAGTATTAAATCTTTATAAAGGAAACGAAATCAATATAAATTTTTATTGTAAAATTTATGGTTTTAAAATCAATAAATTCTACAGAAAACTTAAAGTAAGTCATAGAGCTGCTTTTGCAATGTACAAATAAGTTTTATTTAATATATATTTTAAATTTTGACATTAATTTCTATACATTTTACGTCAAATTCTCTTTTCAATAGTTATAGTTATAAGGTGTTTACCTTATTTAGACATTGAAAAAACAAACCGTTGTATGCTTAACATTATTAGATAAACGGAAGTTAAACATAAATGCTGCTAATTGAGTTGAATCTCCAACCTACAAAAAGTGTATTAAATCTTCGGCTATTCTTAAACTTCATTCTCTTTCCCCTTAAGTGTTCATATATGGCTCGCAACAATTATAGACTGCCAGGCTGTTGATTGTGGGTGGGCAGTTGCTATTAATCAAATCTGGTGCGCAGATAACTGGAAACTGGCCAACTGTCTATTGGCCAACTGGCAACTGGCATTAACTCCAAGTGCAAACTGAAGCTGGGAGTCGACTCGATTTGATGTGCTGTCAATGTTTGCTTTTGGCCTGACCTCGCTGCCGCACATCATTAATCATTAGGCTCGCACTCGAGCTGTTCTTGGCCAGTTTAAGCTTAAGAGTCGTAAGCCTTGTTGCTAATTGATTTTTCAAAAACCTGAGACTACGAGAGATACAAGTTATTGGCACTTTATACTGCCCAAAATTAGCAGCTTTACACTTTTAATTTCTTGTCTGTTTCAGCCGCAAGCGAAAGTGGCAACAATTTTTTTTCTCGATTTTTTCATTTCTTAGGTTTTTCTTGGGATGTGGTTGTTTCCCAGAAACTCGCCAAGAGATTAACCACAGCTCAAGTTGCCATCAGCGAGATTTCAACAAAAATAACTTAATGAGTTTTTGAGTAGCTGAGAAATTATTGATTAGTCTCTTTTCGTTTTTGGTTTCCTATGGGTATTTTTTGTACACAATGGTTTGGTTCAGTTTCGGCCAGTTTGAACTAGCAATTTGTGGCTTGGTAGCTATTTGTGGGTTAGTATGTTGCCGCAATTGAGGTCGACCCACAACTACTAGATATTTCAAAGAAACTTTAAGCAAGTCATAAGCTGGATAAAAATGTTGCAAGTTCAATTTTCTAGTTACCTGATTTATGCCAAAAGCATTTAACATTCGACTTGAACACAGTTCGAGCATTTCGTTTTAAATTTCTTAACAATTTACGATGGCAACACTTGTACAGCTGCTGGCTGCAGCTGAAGATCGTAAAATGTGTAGGAAAAACAAGCTAAAAATGTGTAGATAAAAATAAAAATAAATGCACAAGACTTTTCCATTTACATAGTTAAAAGTCAATGCCGCATAATTTAACAGGAAATCATTAACGCGTGCCGACGGCCTATTTAAAAATAATTCACGCCCATTTCCAATCTGAATTCGAAACACAAAATTCTCATGCCTCATGTGGCAGTTGCAACGCGCAGACTTTGTGGCATTTAAATGAAACGCGTCCAGAATTAGAATTTAGAACTGTAAACAACATGTGTTGAAATGCCTAATTGATTGACTTGACGGAGTTGACGACGGTGACTTGACGGTGGTCCAGTCAGTGCAACACCCCCTTCCCCACCTGCCCCTCCACCTGCTACTATCCCCATTCCCTCTTCTTATTGTCTGAAATTTATGGCGTTTGGCATTCAATTCATTCGATTGAAGCATCGTTTGATGCATCGTTAAGACATTTGCTCTTTCAGCCAGTTGTACGAGCAGACCAAGATCAACTTTTAGTTAGTTGGTTATCTAGTTAGTCAGCTAGTTAGCTAGTTGCTTTGATTTGTTGTGATTTTGCTGTCGCCAGCTGATGCGGAAGAATGCAATTAGTTAAGAGTTTTTTATTTTCTATTTTTTTTTTTTAATGATCTGCCGCTTCATGTGGCAGTTATTAAATCAATTTTGCCACAGTTGCACACAATTTATTACTTAACGGGTGTTTTGGCTAGCCATATTTATTACTTTGCATAGCCATGTTAAGCATTGTTGTTAACTGCATTCTCTGTCTCTCTCTCTCTCTGTCTCTGTATCTCTGTTTCTCTTTTGCCAATTACAGTTAGGAGTAACACAAACAATGGCACATAAAGCATTCTAGCACCAAGAGACTCAGACTTGGTCAGAGTCTAGCTGCATGAATGGGTTTCTGGGTTTGGGATTCTGTTCTATGCCTTTGACTTTGACTTGGTCAGCCAGCAGCGGCTAGCCAACTTTCCAATTGGCAATAAAGCATGCGAAACCAATGGTAATACTTTTCTTTTGTCTGCCTTTTTTCTACTCTTTTTTTTGTGTTTTTCTTTTTGTTAGTTTTTTTTGGAGCGCACCCGAGTTGACCACAAAATGTTGATTACCGCGCTCAGATACAAAACACAGATACAACTCAATGTTTATGTGTGTGTGTGTGTGTGTGTGTGTGTGTGTATGGGGGTTACAATGGCATTTTCACGCGCCCTCCACAACAACAACAACATTAACAACAACAAGTAGCCACAATGGCGCAGAGGCGTTGTAAATGCCCAAAAAAGGTTGCAGCCACAAAATAGAACAGAATCGAGTCAAGCAGAGCATTGGGTAGGATGGGGAAGGGGGACAGCTGGTCTGGGATACGCCAGAGAGTGAAAGAGAACTTTGAGAGCCGTTGTTGCTGTCTAACGGTAATTCAAGTTAACGAGCTAACGTAAATTAAGATCGCTTGTTCTTATGCTACTAGCCATATACTTGAAGACACAGCAACAACAAAGGCAGCAGCCAAAGGTAGCAAGTTCTTCGTAGTTGCAACTAACATCGAATAGAACGAAAAACAATGAAATACACTACGTTCGAAATTGCTCGACTGTGAAATACTCAGCAATCGTAAGAAAGTCAAATAAATCGAACCAATAAAATATATATTAAAATAATAAATTAAATTATTTTTATTTCGGATCGAAGCTCAATTCGGAATACAAATAAAATAAAAAATCATGTTTGTAAACGTCCGAAATACAAAACTTACAAAAAAAATAATTTTATTTTCTGAATTGTTTTCATTGTTTCAAGAATTGATAGTTGATAATTTTAATATTACTTTCAAACAACATAAAATCAAATCTGAACGCTACAGTTAAGAGTGCACACTAGTCTCGGAGTTATCGTTATTTGCCTGTTACATACTTTGCCACAAATTTATAATGCTCTATTACCCTTTTGTATGCTTGCTGAGTATGGCAACCAAATGTGTTTAGGCTCATGCAACAAGCGAAATAAACAATAGGCACAGCAAAGACAACAACAACAGCAAGCTTTAAAAAAAATGTATCGACTGCTTGTTTTATTTTTGGCTACAACAACAACAACAACACAAAAAGTAGCTGCCCAAAAAAGGTCAGACAGCAGCATAAAAACTACATGAGGAAAAGGAGAAGCATAAAATTGACTGGCAAGCAGACAGACTGCAGTCAACGCCAACGCATAAAATGTGCTGCACATGAAAGACGTGCAACTGCAACACACACACACAAACACACACACACACATAGTCCCAGCCCAAGGCAGCTCTTCAGTTATCCACATAGATCCAGCTCATCAGTCTGTCTGTCTCCCCAGCTCCTGTCTATCAAATGTATCCACTGTGCACACACATACTCGCACACACACACACACACTCATATCATTTGCATGTGGGCAGTGGGTCAGGTAAATTTCGAAAGTTGTTGTATCTATCGAGAGATAGCTGAAAGACTTCCCATCATTTGTTCTTTCTATAAATTTGATTTGCTTTTATCTTAATTTCAAGTCTTTTCTTCTTAATCGCAACCTGTCTCTTTCTTTCTTCACTATCGCTCTTTCTCTCACATTTTTCTTGTTTTTTTTTATTGTATCTCCCCCATTTTAGACATTCACTCATGATTATTCGTTGATCGCCTCAACTGTATTTTGTGTCTATTGGCATCGTTTAACCTCAGAACTTGCCCCTTTCACTTTGTCTGCTTGAATTATCCATCAAACAATTCTTGATCAACTATGCAACCGTGCAACCGTGCAGCCGTGCTGCAAGTTCCCTAGAAGCCTCCACACAACGAATTACAAATCGATTTTGCCCAGTTCTTTCTCTACTAGATACTCGAATTCGTATTCACATGCAGCACATTTGGTTTTATGACGTTATCGGTTCACATTCTGTTGTTCTGAAAAGCCATAAAACTTCAATATGCTTGCCACCAAAAAACAAAACAAAAAATAGAGTGAACTAAATACGTTTCGACTGTGCCCCGTTTCCCGCCCAGTTTGCTGTCCAAGTCAACGTCATCATTCGAGCATTGTCATCGTTTTTGTTGAGTTTTGCGTGCTTTCAATAAATGTTGTTGTTGTTGTTGCTATTGCTGAGATCGCGTGCAACATGCCTGTTGTTGCTGTTGTTGTTGCTGTTGTCATAAAAGTTGCTACTTTATGACTTATTTAGAAAAATTTCAACCATTGCCAACTCTTGCTGCGGAAATAGACTTAATGATCAATTAGTTTAGAGCCCAAAACGTGTCCAAGGGAAGGTGTCCGCGGGGAGGGGGCCTTAACCGTTAGCTTCCGACTGGGTGCGCCACTTTTGGAGGGCAATGCATGGCAAACTCCTTTAAATACTGGAGGGAGGGGTAAGTGGCATCAAATGAGCAACTTGCAACGCGGCGCAATTAACTAAACTCTAATTGGAGACGCTGCCTGGGCATAAAGTGTGTATTTTAAGACCATTACCGATGGCTTCCTGTCGCTGTTGCTTACATAAGATGAGACCAAGGAAAATAGAAGAGTAGTGCAAACAGAGAGAGAGAGAGAGAGAGAGTTGGCTGTGAATGTGGATGGATGATGCATCCAGAAGTTGCCGTATGATTGCGCAAGCGACACAAAAGCAACTGCGATTGCAGCAGCAGCAGCTGCTTTAATTGGAAATTGTTGGGGGGTTTGGTAAAAGTGCAACAGCAACAGCAGTTGCAGCAGCAGCAGCAGCAGCACCAGTTGTCGCTGTTGCATCAGCAGCAACATCGTCAAGTGTTCTAGTTACGTGGCTGTCGTTGCTTTCAATCTTTTGGCGCGTTGCTCGCAATTGCATCACGCAAAGGCGACGACAACAACAGCAACAACAACAACAACTACAGAGATGATGATGATGCAGGCAACGGGTTTGGCTTTAGCTTTGGTATCAGCTTTGGCTTCAGCTTTCCTTGGCTACTTTCTAAAGCTGGCAACAGCATTCGCCTGCCTGGCTGCCTTCTTGGCATCCCAGAGACGTCGCACTGTGGCTCGTTTGGCCAAAATAGCTGACAAAAATCATATATTAAATTCTGATATTTGAAAAAATTAGGAGCTTATTAAACTAAAAATCTACCTTTACTTTTAATATTTTATAAACTTATGAAAAGTTAGAAATGTTTAAAAAATTGAAATAAGTTTCTTAAATCTTTTTTGGTAAAATAATCCTATTTACAATATTTTGAAATGTTAATAACCTACAAATTTAGATTTTCAATTCAAGTTTTGTTTTCTTGCATCATTTTTTAAATAATTTAAAGTCAAAATACGAATTTTTAAATATATTGAAAATAAAAGAAAATTGTTGTTATGTAATTTTTACTGATTCGCTAATTTATCATTGAATATTGAATATTCAAACCACACAATGCCACAACAATTTTTAAATTCGAGTATTCTTCCTAGCTCAAATTTTTGCCAGCATTTTTTGCCAAATGGGCCACTGTGCATCGTCATCTCTTGGTTCACTTGGTCTCGATTTCTGTTGTCTTTTTTGTTTAGCACCCAGGTAACTGTTCCAACTACTGGGAAACTGGTGCAAGCATCGGCTGCTGCTGTTGCTGCCACCTTCCAATCCCCTCCAGCTTTTTGTTCTTTGATTTTTTCCTCTATATATTTTTTTACTGCTTTAAGTTTGCAGTTAGTTTTACTGTTGCTGCAACATCGTCGTTGTTATTGTTGTTGTTGTTGCTTCTATGTATGACATTAGTGTTTTTGCTACAACTCCTGCTGCTGCTGCCGTTGCTGTTGTTGTTGGCGTTGTTGCCGTTGCCGTTGCCGTTGCGTCAAATTGGAAATTAACGTGCAACTAGGCTAGGACCTGCAACAACTATGGCCCTTTGTTCTTAAAGTTTTTACCCTCGTTTTCTGCTCTTTTTGCAGAAATTAATTAAGTGCCCTGACTCTGGATTTATAGAGCTTGTTGCCAAAGTTGTTTTCCAGTTAGTTGTTCATGTTGTTCTTGTTCTCCTTGTCACACGAGATTTGTTCTTGCTGTTGTTGTGATTGCGTAATAAAACGAAGAAAAAAGTTAGTTGTTTTTTGTTGTTGTTTTTTTTCAATATCCCATAAAAATAAGGTCGTAAAGTTGTATTTTATATTGGCACAAAATGCTCGTATGTTTACAATTTTAGCACAGTTTAAGATGTTAATTAAAAGAAAAGAATAAAACCAATGTTTGACTCTTGTTGACAGAGTTAACCATAAAACTCGCAATAAATTCGGCTCTTTAATAGAAATTCGATTGATAAGCGAAATCACTTTGATACTGCATAATTAAAGTCGTAGTAAAAACTTTTGCTTTTGATCTAGTTCCAGCCTAGTCTTATATTGATTAAAGACAAAGTAAACAATTTCCAGCATTTTCACAGTCATTAATCAAACGAGTTTTCTCATTTCGGATTTCTGGCATTGATAACTGTTTCAATAACGTTTATTCAAAGAGTGGGAGGAGACATTGTGTCAACAAACGTTTTGGGCAATTTGATTGTCAAAGTGAGGGCAATCCTTTACCTTCCCCCCTTTGGGGCAACCCCGTTCCCCCACCCCCTGCTGACAGCTTGTTTGCTTGATGAATGCGGCAACCAAAAATCCAGCCAAAAGCCACCGCGACACAGCTTAAGCGTTTAGGCATTTATGCTTAGGGCTTTAATGTGACGATGGTGGAGAAGGGGAGGGAATAGTACTATTTATCAGCAATCTGTCAGTGTGGCAACAAAGCGGCAACATCATCATCAGCAACATCAGGAATAGAAACAGCGACAGAAGTCGCGGCAGCATCAAAGTAACTTCTTTGCCCCTGTCTCCCCCCTTTGCTCACTTTGCCCCTTTCCCATTGCCGCCCCCCCAGTCGTCGTGGTTTGCGTTTGACGTTTGAATTTACAAATTACAACTAATTAAAAGTTGATGAGTCTGCGTGAGTGAAATCATGCGCAGGCCAAAAAGACCAAGACGACCCAGCGTCTGATAAGCAAATGAGGAAATTGCTGTCGCTGCCACTGCCCCTTGCCTCTGCCCCTTGCCACGGAAATTCTATGGAAAATGTTATGCTCTGCCACTTGTATTCCTTCTTTTTTTTTAAATACACTTTGCAGAGAGCATTTTATTTTTCATAACGAAATTTGTATTACATTTTCTTGATTGACTTGCAGCTTATTTAACCCAATACATTTTAACATTTTACATTTTTGTTTTTCTTCAAATATAAAATACAATACATAAAACAAATTAACTGAAATATTATGCTTAATTCTAAACATTACTAAGCAAATCCGAGCTGTAATTTAATTTATATCTGCTTTCTGGCACAGAAACAATCGCGAATCAATCGTGTAATATTTTTATTAAATTATTAAAAGAATATTATTAAATTATGTTGTTTCATAAGACATCTCAACTAAACTCGCGAATTGTGTATTTATTATTTTCTAATACATACCAAATATGTATAAGATCAGACAACTAAATCATAGAAATCCCATAGAAAGATTGTTTGAAAATTGAATACAGGGTGTGCAAGTGTATCAAATCTTCGTCATGCCAAAGACAAGCTATCTTTCTTCTTTCTAAGTATTTTGTCTTCTTTTTATTTAATTTGTTTTTTATTTTATTTTTTTTTTTGAGAATCGCTTTTCAGTTGCGCAAGTCATTGCTGAGCTGTCGCGCCGTGAGGAGAACGATGCTTATCTGAAAGATGCCCGAATGGGCTGAGGGACACATCCGTTTGGGCTGCAGGAAATGTTTTTCCAGCAGAGGTGCAGCAGCAGCAGCCCAGCGATAAATGTGACAAACTTGCACTATAAAAATGCAAAATAAATTTGCAAAAAATAATAAAAAAAACTTGCTGAGTATATGTATAAAGTTTTAAACGCGTTACACTATCGCTGCTGTTACTGTGTGGGAAAGGCAAATAAAATTATTACGACAACGATGATGATGACGGGGAACGACAACGACAACGACAACGACAACGACAACGACAACGACAACGACAACGACAACGAACAACAACAACACAACGACAACAACAACTACAACGTTGGCCAATTGACTTGTTTACCACAGCCCACAGAACTGGGAGTAAAAAAAGAAAAATTGTCTCAACAATTATGTTATCGTTGTTGTAGATGTTTTTGTTGCTTTTGTTGTTACTGTTGTTGTTGTTCAGCCTTGACTGCTGCTTCATAATTAAATATTGTCAACATATATGTGATGCTGTTGTCAAGATTTTGCCTTGGCAGCTTGACTGCAGTTTGATGAGCTCGCATTGCGGTCTGGCAGGAAGTGCGAAAACTATTAGTGGCACTTATTTATTCATTAGAGGCAGTTAGAGACACCCAGCACTGCCACTAATGGTTCACTCATACACAAACACACACGCACACACACACACACACACACGCACACACAGTTGCTCCAATTATGTGTGTGCCTTGCCTTAACAGCAACAACAACAACAACAATAATAATAACCACATTGCAGGATGAGAATGCATCAGGATGCTGAAGCTCTTTATGTATTTGCATAATGTCAATGACGTTCAGAGCACAACTCGTATGCTTATAATAGATGCACAAATGAGTGTACTCATACTCATACTCAAACTCATACTCATACTCTTGGTCTTAATGTCAATGCACTCGTTGTTAATATTTGAACTTAAACCCAAAGTTCAATGTGCGTATACGTAATTTAAATGCCGATGTCTGCTTTTGCTTACCTCTATAGTTATTTATGTTTGTTATTTCAGTTGATATTCACAGTGACAATCACGGGATCGCGTTGTTTTCGGCACTCACAAAACAAGAGCCAAATATGATTGTATGCTAAAGATGACTTTTTATAAGGGCAGCTCGATTTGGGTTTTGGATTTGGGTTTTCGGTTTTCGTTTTCGATTTGGGTTTTGGTTTGGGCAACTTTGCGCCGCATGGGACCGATTTCTGCAGAATATAAACGCGACTCACTTATAGAACACGCACACACACATGGATACACCCGCGAGCGCACACACAGATACAGATACACACAGATACACTTCCGCACAATAATAAAAGCGTAAATGCTTATTTATTTGCAAGTCGTTCACAAAATGCGCTTGTATAATTTATGAAGGCAAAGCACACGACGATGTCGAGTTTGAGATTGTGGGCCAAAGGGATGGGGAGCACATTTCTACCACGGAGGACAACGCGAACTCGATAAACATTTTGAAATGCGAATGCGAATGTGAATTGAACTTGTTTAATATGACATCCCCTCTCTCTGTCTCACTTTTGCCCTCTCCTTCTGTTTCCCTTTCTATGATTGTGTGTGTGTTGTTGACTCGAGGGTTATTAGAATAAAGCGCCTGCAGGGACCGCTATAAAATCCACGTCCAAAAGGTCCGAAAGCGAAAGCGTCAACGACACAACGCGGCAATAACATAAAAATGAATAGCACACAAAAAATTTGATTGCACTTTTCTTACTTTTTTGTATTTGATTTGATTTAATATTTTCCGTAATTTTTTTGGGGGTTTGATTTGAGTTTAGATTACAGATAATAAATGGCTTGTCAGGTTTGCAAGACGCGCTTTATGGACTGCACTGACCAAGACCGTGCTGGCAACTGTTGTTAGTCCATCAATCAAAGCGGCTGGCCGAATGCAATTGCCGAGAAAAATCGCTGTGGTTGCAACTAACCGATCAGTCGGACCAAAAATCACGAGCACCGAACGGCGAACAGCGAACAACGACAACGAAACTGAAACCGAAATCGAACCGAAGAGCCGCGATTTAGCTCTCAAGTGGAATCCAAATGAAAAAGTGTGCGCTCAAAGCGTCCGTTCGCCACGACGATTCATCAGCAACTGTTCGGGCCTGCAGTGGAAGTCGCGCCAGACAGCTCTGTGTGGAATGTGTGTGTGCGTGTGTGTGTGGGATGTGGATGGTGTTGGCGGCGAGTGGTAAGCGAGTTTTTGGCGCCAGCTTTGGAGACTTTCACGATGCCGGCTCGAGAGAGAGCGCAGAACAAGCAAAGAGGACAAGATTAAACACGTGCACTTGGAAGCCGGTTTGCTTAAACGTAGAAACTAGATAAATAAAAGATATTATGCACTATGCATTTTAATATGCATACTGATTAATTCTAAAACTCTTTAAATATACACTCAACAGCTTCCACTGCGTGTAATATTGCAAAGCAATTTAATTCGTTCCCTTGCTAAAATGATTCCCACATAATGCATTCCATTCCAGTCAAGTGATATACATACATACAATATAACTCAATAATTGTCATAATTTCAATGCAATATGGACTCTGTAACTAAAATTGCATTGCACATGTTACGAAGCTGCCGAGCAAAACAAAATACAAAAAGTGTAGACTTTTCTCTCGTGCGCATGCGCACGCCGGAGAGCGCCAAAGCGAATGAGAGCGAGAGAGCGCGTTTGGAGAGTATCAAACACAGAGCCGGCGATGGCAACGGCCATAAAAATAAACGCTGCGAGTTGCCATCCACATGGGAAAAACACCAACCAAAAGAGGGGAAGGAGAAGCAGCTAGCTAGGGGGAACGAAGAAAAAGAGGTAGGTGGGTGGGAGAAGGGGAGAAATAGCATCTGTTTTGTATCATAGACTGCTTGCCAAGCAACTGATGCCCAAAAGATCTAATTGTCTTAAGTGTGCTTCTGGCTGTCTAAGAAGAGGAATCAGTGGAATCAAAGTCGAACACACATTCCAATTGATATCCCCCCTCCCACCTCACACACTCTCGCAGTGAGAGCAAATAGAATTAGAGAATTTTCAATATAATTTGGCATGATTGCAGATCAGAAAAGCGCCAAACGCCTTGGAATGCTCAAATGGATGAAAGGAGGCTGGAAAAGTTTGCGTGCCGTTTGTTGGCAACCCACTATCGAGCATTGGTCATCGTCTAGGACTGCACACACACTGATACACACACACGCACACAGTCTACGAGGGCGGACTAATAAGTTACTGTACAAAGTAGATAAGCTCGACTTTCATAATAATTTGATCATTTATTTTTTACTTTTCCTTTAAGGTTTTTCTAAATCTTCGGTTTTAAGTTTAAATTATGGAAATGTTATTTAAATTGTTAGATTAATCCTATAATTAAATTAAAGTTAAAAAATTTGACTTGTAAATTTACTACGTCGAGAATCAGATTAACTTAAAAAATGCATAACTTTGCCAAAACTGATCCGATTTACAAGAGGAATAACAATTTGATCAAGGTTTGCTTTCTTAATTCATTCTGCATTTAAATTTAATGAACCTCAATCAAATATAGTGAATTGCTCTAAGAGAATGTACTTAAGTACCAAAGTAAATGTACTTACTTTCAATCAAAATAGTTAAGTCTTCTTTTATTTATCAGTCCACCCTCGTATAACTGAGGGAAAGGAATTTTAGCTAGAAATTTATCTACGCTAATTTCAGAGCTAAACTTGTGTAATAAAACCGCATCATCGACTGCAATTTTCGCTGCTCGCGTGCCGATGCCCGTTGCATTGGAACATGCCCCTCTCTTTCCCCTCTTGCCCCTCTTACCACTTCTGCCCCTGGCCCCTCATGTTGACTCTGGCAAACTTGACTTGCACTTTGGCAGTCTTCGCATGAACGCCTCCAATTTCTCATAGTAGAACTTTGGCCAGGTTTGTGGCTGTTAGCCATTTGCTGGCGTTTGGTTTATGGTTTATGCGCCGCCGTTTTTGGTCTATTAAAATGATTGCAGTATTTACGTAGCCGCTTTTGCAGCCATAATTTGTATTTGCAATGCTCATCATCATCATCATCATCGGCATCATAATCATCACTGAGTGTCCAGCATCTTTTGGTTTTTGCATTCAATGGTTTGGCTTACTTTGTATCTGTTGGCCAGGCCAAGTCAAAGCCAAGTTAAGTCAAAGCCGCAAGCGTTTCAGCTCCCAATGCTGAACCATTCTCTATGCTTTTCTATTGTTTATCTACAACGCGCCAGGCACAGCTGCCCATTCCCATTCCAAGTCCCATTCCAAGTCCCAGGCCCAGCCCAAAACCGAAAGAGCCAAAGACCCCAGTGGAGGCCAGGTCTAAGCCCTGGTAAGGTCTTCCTTGGTCTCGCCCGCTTATGCGTTAATATTTCTGGCTTATCGCCGTCGGCGTCACATTGGCGTATTTACAATGATTATTGATCGCTTAATACGAATTCGAGTTTGCCCGTCCGTCTGTTTATTTGTGCAGCTTAGAGATACATTTGGTGTGATACACGTACTCTGCATTTAATGGCCTCGGTTTCAATTTCTGTTTGTCTTTCGCGCAAATATTTGATTTACCAGCCCCCATGATCAATTACGAGCACAATGTTGCCACTCACAACATGCAACGTGCAACTCGCGACTTGCAACTCGCAGATAATGTCAACGGCATCGTCTCGACATCATAATTTGTCTGGGTCTGTGAAAGTCCATTGTGGTGTGTAGCAAAAAAATGAAATGAAAATGAAATAAAAAACTTTCAATTTGAGACAGACTCGTACTCCCAGTCGTAATTCAAGTTGATTATGATGCGAGGGATCCAACACAGTATAAAAGTACATATAGATTTGTGTATGTATGTACGTGCATTTAAGCATGTATTCATATCAATCTTTGTGCACTTTCCATCCATTTGCTGCCTGTTTGTATGCCTCGCATTAACATCTCAGAAATTCCCACAGTAACCATAAAACACATGTATGTAAGCAAAACATACTCTGTAAAGTCTAAATAACTCTTATGTTGAGTTTCTTAATTTCTAGTTAGGGTCTCAGCTAAAAAAAAAAATATAACAAATTTACTTTGAAGTGAAATGTATAGAAAATTATGTCAAATTCAAAAATAATTCTATTAATATCATTTTTTTTCAATAATTGATTTATTCAACAACTAATTAGTAAAAAGTTCATAAGAAAACATTTGTGTGGTCCGGTGGCTCAGTGGTTAGAGTCGCCGACCTGTCACATAACTAGAACTTTCAGTTTAAAAAACTGGGTTCGATTCCCCCCGTCATTGTAGTCAAGCATGTGTTTTTAAATTCCTAGGAATGAAACGCAAAAAATGTATACCCGTCAAATTAAAAAAAAAAAAAAAAAAAAAAAAGAAAACATTTCTAAGCATTCAAAACTGTTGTTTTTAGAAAATTAATTTTATATTTTTTAAAAGTCTGAAGCAGATGATCAGTATAACATTCATTTAAATAATGTTGAATGTGTAGATTTGTCAAGTAACGAAGCTTTTATAAGAGAAATTTTCTGAAATAATATAAGTCATTTGAAAAATTAACTGACATTTATTAAAAAATTCAACATTAAAATTAAAAAATTAATATGAAAAAATTAACCTAAGATTTTTATATCTGAAAAAAAATCACATTTTTTTAATGTCAGTCTAAAAGTTATACAATCTAGAGAAAGCTGACTATAATTTTTAATTCAATATTTGAATTTTACCAACTATCCTGTAGCTCAGCACTAAAACTTTCCTTATTTGAATTACACATTCTGCTTTTTAGTATTCTTTGCAGGGTATGAAATAGTTTGAAATGCAATCAAATTGAAAGTAAAAAAATAAGCAAAAAGAGCCGAATTCAAAGTCAAAAGCCACGCCCGCAGTGCGGCAAACAGGACAATGAACTCAAGCCTTTTGGGCACTTTTTGGTAGGTTAACGTAAAAGTGTAGCATTAAATAACCAGTTTAATTTTGGACTTTTTGCCGGCACTTCCGCTTGCAGCAGCTCACCGATGAAGAAGTCTGCTAATTTTGACAGATTACAAGGCATTTGCCAATAGGCCCTGCGGCAACAGTTTTGGCAATTGTGTTCGGCTTTGAGTAAGCCAAGAAGCGGAGTCAGGGTTTTAATCAATAGCTCCCTGGCAGGCGATGGCCATTGTACGTTCAGTTAGTTGGACATTGAACTGCCATAAATTCAACTGAAAGCTCAAAAGAAGCTCGAAACAGCCACGAAATTCAGATGCTCAGATCTCACTCAGTAAGCCACAGTAGCCACCCTGCTGCTTTCAATTACGCGTGGAAACCGACAAAAAAAAAAACTAAAAAATAAGGAGAAACAACAACAAAGAGAAAACTGGGAATTTATGAGCTGCATGGGCGAATCTGCATACACATATAGAAACCGAAAGAGAGCAGAGACCGCAGACGACGCCAACGATTAAGGACCGCAAATCAAAAGCAGAAACCAAAAGCAAAACCAACAAAATGCTTTAACCGTAAACGAAACTGAAACCGCGCTTAACCGAATCCAAAGTCAAATGACAAATGTTAGCACTAAGAGTTTTTGGTTTAAATGCCGTGGCCAAAACCGACAAAGCAAACACGGCAAAGTGTTGAATGCAAGCGGAAATCACTTGAAACCGAGAATAAATCAAAGGCAACAATAATGGCTTAAACAAAACCAAAAAAACAAAGAAATACAAAAGAAAAATAATATCAAGTGCACAAATGGAAAATAGAAAATGGCGATTGCAGTTTCCGTTTTGGCACAAAAAACAAAAAATAAAAAACAACATGAAAATGATAATAGCAAAAAAGAAGAGAAATGACTTGAAATCAAAAATGGAAAAAGTCAAAGACATAAGGAGTAATAAATGAGTGAGTAATATCGAATTTCTGACAAACACACATACACACATCACGAGCTAAAGGATGCTAAGAATGCCGGACGACAGGACTTCAGGACAGTTGGCCTGCTCCTTGGCCAGGCTGAGTGATTTATGGGCCCATGTCAACGTCTGTGCCTTGAACTTGCGTCTGCTTGAAGTCTGGACAGGCTTAATTGGTGCGGCTTCCAACTCCCATTAATTCATCTATCATTGCTGACAAAGTATGCTCAACTGCGACATACCCTGGCAACATGCCAAGCAAAGTTTTTGTTGAGAGCCAAACGAAATGTGACCAAAATCTATTTAAGCCCAAACCCTCAACAACTTATCTAGTTGAAGCTAGAAAAGTCAATTAAATGAAACCCAAATGACACGTTTGTGATGATGTAGGCTGAGAGCACGCTCTGGTTGCAACTACCCAATTGCCATTTAAGGGATTATAATTTTTGCATTGGCCAAAACTACAAACTTTAAACGCAAACTTTGCAGACAGTTTTTGTGCCATCGTTGGGAAAATTTGATGGTATTTAGTTTTTATTTCATTTAACGGCATTTGAATTCAAATGTGCTTTTAAATCGGATTAGTTGCGAAAACAGCTTTCGTGCTCCTAACGGATTAAATTAATGCGCTCGCGCGACTTTTGACAAATATAAAAAAAATGAATAATATAAGTCTGATCTAGTTTGAGGACGAGCATCCGTAGAACCTGGTAGTATTCAATCATTATTCATAATAATAGGAACTCCACGTTGTTCGCTACCATCCATCTGACCATAAATACAGGGAATTTTTTATGAAGGGGATATTTATTCGAATCGCTAAGGAATCCTTAAGAAATTTTGTGAATGAAACAAATTAAAGTTTAATACATTGAAATACTCTTATTGTTTTGATGATTTATTTTAAGCTTAATACATAAAATTTTATAATTTCCATTTAATATTCTAAATTCTAAAACAACTTATCAGCCACTTTCTTATCAAGAGCGCACATATATTTTATTCTTAAATATTATTTATTACTCATAGCGGGATAATTTAATACTCCCTCCATCATCGGGATATAGAATAGGACCAGGACTCTCATATGTCGATTGTTGTACATTAGCCCAATTTCCTGCATTAGCGGGATATAGAATAGGACCAGGACTTGCATGTATCGATTGCTTGGCATGATGCATATCTAGTATATGCTGAGAAACTCGAGCAATGGCGAGCAGATTCTGGTCAGATCTGGGTCCTTGTCCATAGCCGTATCCTGACTGGTATACAACCGGAGCAGGAGATTGATCATAGCCTGACGCGGATACAGGCTGTACATTGTTGATGTTTCCATATTGTACACCGTTCGACGACCATTCACCGCATGGCCTTCCACACTATATATCGCAGAGATCAGTTGCGGCAGTTGAGCCAGCATAATGTACAATTAGCAGCAGCTTTAGAACTATGGGTGTCCACTCCATAATGATGCTTTTAATTAAACTGAATTATCGCAGATATAGTCTTGTATTTATAGGGCAGTGTGACTCGAAATCAGTCAGTTTAAGCTGCGATGCTTTTGGGAATTTTTGAAATGCGGAAAATCCAAAAGTATTTCACATTTTTTAACATAGATTGGAGCACTGTTACGAGTATTGCTTAATTTTAGATTATGACGGATGCAGAGGGAATTATAATCTCGTCACGAAGTATTTAACATATTATTGAATGCGTGACAAACAAAATAAAATATATATGGTTTTGATCATGACATCATCTTAAAATCGAACTACTATATGAAACAGATGTCATTAAAGTAATCACTCGAAAATTAAATATAAGGTTCCGTAAGGGTATCAAATCTTCTTCGTGCCGAAAATAAAAATTCTTTCTTATTTTAGAATTTCCCCAAAAAACTACCCGGCGCTCGATGGGGCTCACAAGAGCTCATCATCAATTATATGGCAGTAATTGAATTAAAAGAAAGAATAAAAAAAAGAATATACGACATAAATAAGTATGTTTAGGTTATAAATAAAACAGAATGTCGAAATGCTGACAGAGTTGACAGTGGCGTTGCCCACTTAATCAAAATTCTGACACGGGCAAACAATTCGCATTCAGCGCTCCCAGAGATAACAGCAATTAGACCCCATTGCCCAGCGTGTGGAAGAAAAGCCCGCTTTCGGGGCGATTTATGTGCTGCCCGAGATAACGACTGGCGAAATTGTCTCAACAAGCAGTCGCAAGTACTTTTTAGCAAATGTGTTAAAAGCACGTCACAATTAAAATAATAACTTAGTAATAGATATTAGCCAGAGGTGTACGGCGAACCTTCGCTAACTTGTCGCGAAATAGTTCATTGAATTGAGGCCCAGCGACTGGCCGTGACATCGGGTACGGAACGGGTTACTCGCGATCGAAAGGACAATATACATACATTCGGATTACTCACATTCCAGTGAAAATTGTTCAATCAAAATATGGATACGATAACTATCCTTTTCGGATTACTTAGCATCGGCTTAGTAACATCTGCAAGTCTCAATTGGGATCAACAACAATTGCAACTTGGTTAGTTTTTCGATAATATTATATAATGCGAATCGAAGTTCTATATAAAGAAAGAGAATACTATAGCAATTCTGTTTAACTTGGATATACATAATAAGCTAGGCTGATGCTTACAAAAATGCAAAAAATGTTATAAGATTTAAATTCATTTAAATCTAAAAGTCGCAATTACTTTATCAAAGAATATATAATATTTGTATATGGTATATATTTAATATTGCACAACTTTTTTTATGACTACATATTACGTTATCAAACGCTTACAAAGCCTTTGTTGATATTAGCACTCAGTTACTATATAATGTTACATATTATTACCAATAAAAATTAACTTATTTGTGTGACAATTAATAATAATTCTAATTTTATGTATTTTAGCTTTTTTTGAACAACACTAAAACCAACTCACAGTTTAAAAAGGAAAAGAAACCTTTTTCAGCTAAAGTTCTGTATCTAAATAAAAACAGAAAATATCAAAATTACAATTTTTCAATAAATTTAAATTAAATTAAAACAAATTTTAGAATTTTTTAAGAATTTGAACAATTTTATTCCCTAAGCTGTAGCTGATATCAATTTATTTTTACTGTAAATTACATTTAACTATAGTATGTTCTCAATAAAATGTTTGTAAATTTTAACATGTATTCCCGTTTTTCTTACAGCTACCAATGGATCGATTGCCTCCGACTCGGCTAATGGAAATTCTAGCCTCAACTCAACGAAGAATCTTCCAGAGCCCTCAGGCGATGGCAACTGTTCGTCGCTGGTGAATGCGAATTCTTTGAGCCAAACGGAGCTCATGACGCGTATAACCGACGGTTGTCGCTACGACCGCATGGAACCTCCCATTACGGTGAATGGAAATGGTGAAATTCAACCCGTGGCTGTTTATGCGCGTTTCTACATCAATGCACTCAAGGATCTGGACTCGAGTGATCTGCAATTCCAGCTACAAGGACTACTTCAGTTGCGATACTTCGACTCTCGCCTGGCATTCGCCAAATACGCGCCGAGTCGTCAGCAGCCTGTGGTGGGTGAATCGGCGCTGCGGGAGAAACTTTGGGTGCCCCACATATTTCTGAACAACGAGCAGAGCTCCAATGTGCTGGGCACCAATGAGAAGGATCTGCTGACCAGCATCTATCCCGATGGCACGGTTCTCATCTCGTTTCGTCTCCAGGCCACACTGTATTGTTGGATGAACTTCCAGAAGTTTCCGTTCGACGAACAAAACTGCACCACAGTCCTGGAGAGTTGGATGTACAACACATCGATGCTGCAGCTGCATTGGGAGACCACGAATCCCATCACATTTCACTCGCAGCTCCAGCTGACGGAATACGATCTCGATGGCTATGTCTGCAATGAATCCGTGAGTGTCTCGGACGCCTTCACCATGACCCATGGTGCCCTCGTGGGCAACTACAGTGCCCTGAGCTTCAGTGTGCTGTTGACCCGCGAGGTTGGCTATTACATCATCGACTACTTTGTGCCCTCCATGATGATAGTGGCCATATCGTGGGTATCCTTCTGGCTGCAGGCGGATCAGACTCCAGCTCGATCCATGCTCGGCTGCTCCACGTTGTTGTCCTTCATCACGTTGTCGCTGTCGCAGGAGAACAATCTGTCGAAGGTCAGCTATGTGACCATGTCGGAGGTGTGGTTCCTCGTCTGCACCTTCTTCATCTTCGGCAGCCTCATGGAGTTCGCCTTTGTCAATACGATTTGGCGGCGCAACAATAATCTGGAGTTGAAGAAACGCACCACCAAATACATAGTGCGATCCACATTTGTGCCCAAGTTGAAGCGCAATCCACGCAGCTTCAACCGCAGTCACAGCTCCATGAGCAGTTGCAACAAGCTCGGTGGCAGCAACCAGAACAACAACAACAACAACAACACAGTCATCACAATCGAGACGCCAATCATCATTGGCGACGGCCTCTGTCGAGAGAACTCGACGATCAGTCTGGAGGACAACAACGCCAGCATCGGCTCCGGATCGACAGCCCAACTGACGGACACGCCGCAAGCGGAGAAGCCGCCACAAACATTTGCCACAATGACACCCAAGGAGGTGTCACTTTGGATCGATCGCAAGATGCGATTCTGCTTTCCCCTCGCGTTCATCGTGTTCAATGCGCTGTTCTGGAGTTTGGTTTACTGCCTCTAACAAAAGATCGTGATCGAGGACTTAAGCTCAAATTTGACTGTGATCATGCCACAATCGTTGTGTTGCAAGCTAACAGTTTTGTCGCATAGCTTTTAATTAGTACTAGGAAATTTAGTATGTATTTCAATTAATGTGTCATATAGTCATAAAGTACTCATATTTTAAGGTTTCCCTTAATAAAACCCAATTTCTAAGCTGCATATTTATTTTGCTGTTGTTCCATTTATTCATTCAACTAGTATGTATATAAAATTAATAAAATAAACAAAAAATTAATAAAACTTAAATTTCGTAAAATTGAAAATAAAAATTCATGTCCCTCCAAGTTACACCATCCAAAAAAAAAATGATATCTGAAATTTTTCCATTAATCCAGACAATTTTTCAGAGGACTTTCCCTCAACACCTCCGACTTAGGCGTGGGACACGCACAGAGCTGATAAATTTGTGCTTATTAGCAAGTCGACGTAGCAGGCAATAAAAGTAATGCCACCACTCGAGCACAGGCTGTGCAACAAGTTGCAGATACTCGTACAGTGAAGGCGGCAAGTCTGCAGCTCATCTATTTGTATCAATGAAAAAATCATAATGCCAGCACGCCCCACAAAAACAAAAACACTCACGAACGGCACTTGGAGTGGTTCAGTGGCTCGGTGGCTCGGTGAATTTTGCTGGCTTGCCTCCGCGTGGATGCCACAGTTGCTGCCGCTGTTCAATTTTTAATTAATTGCCTATGATGAGTGTGTTGAAAACTCGCACACAAACAGACAGACAGACAGACAGAGTTGAGGGGAATTGTTTTAAACTAGCAGCTCGACTACTTGATAAATTAACGGCACATGCGGCACGTAAATTGTTTTTAAATTGCCTTATAAATGAACTTCAATTCAGCTTTTTGCCCCATAAACAATCTGAAACTGAAAGAAACTTGCGCATGCCAAATAATTTTCAATTTTTCAATCTGCCTTTTCTTGACTTTTCGCTGCCTCATCGAGAGAGTTGGAAATTAATTTGAAGTGTTCATAACTCAACTGGAACTTCGCCTCAACGTCATCGTCAATAGTTCGAGAATTGCAAAAATGAGAAATTTGTTATGCAAAGCTAATATCGAGCCATCAATCTTGCAACAGTTGCAGTGCTTGTCAAACTGTTTGGGCCAGCCTCGAACTTGTTTTCTGACCGCGAGGTGTACATAATGAGATGTAATCTGTCAAAATTAAGTGTATCACAGGGCCCAAAGCGACAGTCTGCCTTTTAGCCTGGCCAAACTTGCAACTTGTCTCCAGTGTTGCCGTTTTTGGTATATTTCCCACCAGATTTGGTGGTATTTCTGATTTGCTAGTGGGAATCTAGCCTTTTTTAAATTTTTAATCAATATGGTTTATTATTTTTTAATTCTATAATTTTGAGGAAAAAACAATAAAATTTTCAGATCTATAATTACGAAGCTAATGCGAGAATTACTCTATTTAATCCTTAAGCGGTATTCTTAAGCAACAGATTTTGTATTATAATATTAGTTCCCTCAATTAAAATTAAAGAAAAAGTTAAAAATCGATTAAATTTGCCTAAAATAACTTTACTGGGTTTTTTTTGCTACTTCAGTGATTTTTAGTGGATTTTTGCGAACTTTTTTTTTGGTTTTTATTTTCTTCTTTTCGAAAAACAAAGTGCAACACTGGCTGCCACAGCCTGCCTTCAATTTGATGGGGCAACTTGCAGCTCCACTTTGTGATTTTTCAACTCCTTTTCAGTTGCGTCTGCTGCACAGCACAAGTTTATTGAACCCCAAACGTTGGCGAGGGCTGTTCGAGGCATCTAGATGATTGTGCTTGAGGTGCACGACTCTTGAGAATGTCAGGTAAGTCACCCCACAGTCTTTGCAGCGGATGTTCCCATGTCAACGTGCTAATCCTTGCCACATGATAGATGCCTGGGACAAGCGACAACAGCTGTTTGTTATGTACTTACCAAACAGCACCCGTTAATTATAACCCAAATATGAACTTTCAACAGCAATTTTATTGATGAGTGCTCCTACTGTTTGTGGGTCAACAAGCCCCGCTTCCCCCCATTTAACTCTAAAATAAAAAATGAAAACAGAGTTCATTTACACGGCGTCTATTTGGCTTGGCTTAGCTTCCGATTCCAAATTCCCAATTCCCGTTCTCTCCCGATTCCCCTCAGACAGCAGCTGTGAGAACCGTCGGGGCTGCCTCGTTCTACAATAGCAAATGAGCTGCATAATAAGCAAGTGCCTTCTCGGCTTATTCTTCTTATTATGTATTTCCCCCTTTATTCTTTTTTTTTTTGCCGTCCAGTCCGCACATGAGAATTACAGACATTTTCATTTATTATTATAGTTGTTGAGTCCCGCCCCGGGACCACTCCGATGGGTTGCTGTATAATTTGCAGGCAAGTGGCCAACTCAACCCAACCCAACCCGGTCTCCCACATGTCCCCAACTTTTGAAGCATGAAAAGTTGCCGACCACTGGCAAAATAATTGTATAAATAAGAATATACATATATTGTATAAGTTCAGATAAGACAAGACAAAGAAAACTAAATGTAATGCATTCCCAAAACACTATTTAAATATCCACTTATTGCTGTGGGGTATATTCAGCTGAGAAAATACATAAAAACGCAGGTGGAATCCTCCTTTACAAATACAAAAAAAAGTGTGTCTAATACTTGATAAATTTACTTGGAAATGTGCAATTACATTTTTAAGTATATCAACTCAATTATATTTGAAAACTCGATTAGTTATTTGAAATATCGATTACATATTTTGTAGATTCGACTAAACGGTAACAAATTTAATGTCTATTTATAGACATAACACTGATTAATCCAAAGAGCATTGTTCAGTCGAGTTCCATTGACAATGGCATGTTGAATTTTATTTTTAGATGGTGGGAAAATTCTATTTCAAGTGGCGTTCAACAGATTGCCTATCTAAACAAGCACAAGTAACCAGAACAAGAAACGCCACCAACAACAGCAACCACAATGCTTATTGTTGGCATTGTTGTTGTTAGTTTTGGTTAGCCAATTTTAAGTGTAGCGTTGGGTTTGGTTCCAGCCAAGTCACGCTCTGTGGTCGCCGGTTCAGAAGTCAAGTACGCTGTCCATTTGGACGAGGCGTGCGAATGAGCTCAAGTCTCTCTGATGTTGTTGGGACTAGCCCCAAATGCAATCAATAGCTCCGGACACCGGACTTCGGACTTAACACTTTATGACTAATAGATGCCTTAAATAACTGAGCAAGGGCCAATTTGGCCATATCCATGTGCAAATATAATGCAATGTCCAGTGGATTAAGTTGCCACACACAGAGATATGTACACAAACATAAGTATATAGCTTGATCCGTCTAAACTGCAGGCCTAATGAGTAGACGATGTGGCAAGGTGCAGGTTCTTGGCGTATTTACATGCTGCATGCCACAACCTATTAACAAATTGCAAACAAAACTTGGAGTGGCCAGGTTGCAAGTGGGCGTGCATACTAAATTACGGTACTAATAAGGAGAGGCCTTTGCAGCTAATTTAATACACATGCAACATAAACGCAGTGCGTTAATGGCCAAGCACTTGCTTCCGTCGCAACTTGTGGCAAGTTGCCTTGACCCAAGATCATGATCACGATGTTGATGTTGTTGATGTTGTTGATGTTGATGATGTTGTTGATGATGATGATGATGGCGCCTGTCGATTAGGTGCATGCAACACACAACCAGGAGCTGTAACGTCAACAACTTGCAACAGCGAGTGGGGGACTGAGAGTTGCTTAGATTTGAATCATTCACTTGGCTAAGCCGCCTTGAGGCCAAAACGTTTTGCACGTTTTTTCCAATGAAGCTGCAGCTCTGGCGCCTCGCCTCGCGGTCATAATTAATGAAAACGGCTTGGTAAATGCAACTGGTTGCAGCTGTTGTTGTTGTTGTTCTTGTTCTTGTTGCCACAAGTTAGTCAGGTAGACAAGTCAATGTATTAGCCGCAATCATTTGACTGGCCATTTAATTTGGCAAGTACTCGAACTCGAATTCGAACTCATACCTTTTTGCTGTTGGCCATGTGACAGCAGCGCCAATCGCAGATAGACTCATACCTTCAGGCGACCTGTTATTAATTAGTATCTGCTTATCGCTGGCGCACTCGACTCGTACATTTGTCATAGATATAGTATATGGCGGGGGAGGTACCACAGGTAACAAAACTCCAACAACACAACGTTCGCAACGTCAACGCGTTCGCTTGTTACGATCTTATCGGACAAGAGCCAAAGGCAACTCTGACATTATCTTAAATTCTAGTCGTAAGTATGTGAGCTTATGCAGAGAGCTGGGCAATCTATCGTACTCGGTACGAGTATGCTGGGCTCATCCGTTATTTATGGCTACCATGGGCTTGGTTTTCCCCTTCTCACTTCTCCCCTCTTTTTCCCTTTCCCTTTGATCTAAGCCAAACTAACCCACTTCCTGGCAATTCCATGCCAAGTCAAAGTATTTACCATCGACCTTAGTTTCGGTTTTAATTAAGCACGATATCGATATCGTAATGACGATGCCACAGTCAGGACGATAATCAAGTGCAACATCAACCTGCTCATGGATGCATTCAGCAGACCAGACACTTGCAATCTATGAGAATCGCAGAGCAAGGTTTATCAGATACTCAGATACCCTACAGTCAACTTCAATTACCAAATTGCCTAGTGAACTCTTTAAATACATTTGTATCTTAGACGAACTTTTAGTTTCCCTATAAGAATTTTGACAAACAAATTTAGAAAACAAAACTTGGGAACACTAATCTAAGCAATAAAAAATTGTATTAAAATTTTTATATTAAAATACAGAATTGGGAAGCACAACTCCGAGAATACGATATCCGAAAATGCCACAAATTTTAAACAAATATTTTGTTTTATTTCTTTCTACTGTGGATTTTTAATATGTATTTTTTTATAAGAAAATTAAAATTGGATTTTTCCCAGCTTTTTTACTTTTATTGTTCTTTCCTTTTTGTCTTTTAATATATTTGTAAAGAAATATAACTTAAATTCACATTTTACTAAGATCCAATTATGTTTAGATAAACTTACATCTTAATCGAATGTCTCAGATATTTTTACTACCCATTTGTAGCTAAAGTCAAATCTTAAGCTAAGTCAAGTGAGTTAGCGGTTACTTGACTTGCAATTGAGATAATTCCTTTCACTTTACTTTACTTTCTTTTCTAGTGAATGAATCTGAATCTGGTAGCAAGTTGGGCTTTGTAAAAGCAACTGATGTTCTTGAGAATATTGGAAGAGAGGCCTCTCCTTTGCATGGTCTGCGGTGGCTGCAGCAAAACTTTTGCAGCATGCAACTTGGCGACTTGGCCATTACTTCCACTAAAGAAATTAAACATCAGTACAGCAAAGCACAGCACAGACACAACAAAGTTAACTACGAGTACATGAAAAAAATTAGTTAAAAGATAAACATGGCACGCTAAAAGCGCGCAGACAAAGGCCAAAAGAGAACAGAGACTTTTGCTGGATACCCTGGAGTCTCTATCATAGACAAGATAGTGAATAGAGGAGGACAAGGGAGGGGAAGATTTCGTCGTGATGCCAGCCGCTTTTGGCTTTGTCTGATTATGTGGGTAGTTGCAGTACGAGTAGTTGAAAAGACGAAAGATACTTGCGCCTTGTACTCGCATCCCTGGCAACTTTTTGGCCAAGCCAGCAGCAAGCAGCAGCATGTTGTTGTTAGCCAAAGTTCTCGCCGCCTTATGTTGCACAATGGCAAAGCACAGCAAAAATAATTGCTTCAAGCGCATTTTTAATATGGACAAGAGAAATAACAAAGCGTGTTCACTGTGGAAGCAACTGCGATTACGACCTCTCTCAAAAAGCAGAAGTAATAGCTAATGCTAATTAAATACAAATACAAACACGTGGCCACATAACTCAAACCCAAATCCGAATCCAACTGCAGGTCTCTGGCATTCATTAGATACAAATGCCTTTAGCTTCTGCGAGACTGCAAGAATAAATACGTACGTATATTTTCATCATAAATACATTTTAAGCGCCTTCACCAAAAAATATTTCACAAAGCGCGAGGAACATTATTATTGTCGTGTTGTCGCTTTTAATTAAATTCATAAATCAGCTGAGAGGCAGACGGAGAACCAGAGACTTAGAGAGACTTGAGCTATGAGATTCTTAGGAAAAAAAAAACCAAGCGACTTCAAATTATGCTCTTTGCGTTAACCTTGCAATAATTTCCACAGAAAAAATGTTGAAGCTACTTGAGCTTGATTTCATTTGTAGAGGTCTCAGTGAATTTGTCAGGCCACAGATTGACAGATTGACTGACAGACGAAGAGACTGACTGGCAGTGCTATTGAAATGCGAGATAGTGCTTATAATTTGTCTTAATTGAAAGCTCAACTGGACTTGGAGCTCAGCAAGTGCTGACTACGGTCTGCCGATGGCTGCCTTCCCCTGTTACTCTGACTTACTCCTTGTGTAGATGAATGTCAATAGCGGCAAAATATTTGCTTTTCATTGTTCATGCAAATGCAAATGCAAACGTAGACCGTCTACGTCGGCGTCTTCAACTTTTCACTTCATAATGGAAAGTTGCGAAAATATTTTGATTAGTTTCTGTCTTCGTCTCCGACTCGTCTCGTCTCGTCTCGCCTCGCTCGGTTGACTCTCAGTTTGGATTTGAATTTGAGTTTAAGTTTGAGTCTGGGAATGAGTTCGAAATAGCTCTGGCTTCAAGCTAAAATAATTAGTCTACTGAGAGCATTGTTTGTTTGCATTTGCGTCAAAACATAAAAAGAATTAAATAACTTTTGTCTATGAACGCCCTCTTTTTAGGGTCTTCATGGACATTTATAAGGGAAAGGGCAGAAGTTGTGGATTTTAGATAATTTGCTTTGAGCTTAGCGCTTATTTGAGGAAAATTTAAGCAGCAGCAGCTGGTGAACAAAAATATTTGTATAAATTTCAAACGAATTATAAATAAATATTAGTGAAACTCTTTTAAATAGAGTTAAATTGAGAAGCAAACTTGAAAGCTATAATTAAGCTATTTTTTGTTATATTATTTTATTTAATTTTTATTTTATTTTATATTGTTTAAATTTGTTAGCTTTTCGAAGCATTTTGTCAAATGAAATAAATAATAAATATCCGTTTTAGCGTATAATAAAATAAAAAGTTAGTTTAAATAATTGGCTCAGTTTTGTACAACATTATTTTACTTACTAACTATAATCTTTATCAACAAACGAATAATAATAAAAAAGATTTTATATTTATAATGATCCAACATTCAAAAATATTATGAGTAACCATTGGCCTTTAAGAAATTATAATTTTACACATGCAAGGACAAACTAAGACAAAGTTAAAAGATGAGATGCTTCCAGGCGCGTATGAAGGAAGTGGGACAAACCCAAAGTGGCTGTTAAATGGTTTCAGCCACAAAACCAAAGTTGTTTTCGTCGTGCCTGAATTTATGAGAAAAACTTTGTCAGCCAACAAGAAGAACAACGAGAACATTGAGAGCATCGAGAACATCGAGAACAACTCAGCTGAACAAGAAGAAAACACGCACAATGATACCATGGAGACGCATTAAGCACACGAGGCAAGTGTGGCAAACTGTGGATCGGAGTCAGGAGTGAGAGCCTGGCCAGCTGTTAATGGCAACAGTTGTCAGGCATCACGTAGAAAGAAGCCAGCCAAGCAGAGAACAAGACCCCAAATACCAGATAGGTATCAGTTCATACATAAATAAATTCTGTCGGAATATACAGTATATTTACTTTTTCTATTTCATTTTATTCTTTTAAATCAAAGTACAAATAACGATAAGAAGCTACTGCCAAGACTACATACATATATCTATAGAGCCGGAGTAACATCCCCAACCCCAATGACAACACGTGTGGAAAACACATTTCTAGCAAATCTAGCAAAATAAGTGGCGCTGTGAAGTGTACGATGTGTTGGCATTTGAAATACATATATGTACATAGAGATGCCTTGGATATACAGATAAAGAAGTGATGCAAACATATTTTAATCACTTTAAATTATATAAATTCTAAAAAAAAGAATAGGAGCAATTATTATTGTATTTTTCAATAAACATAAATTAATAATATCTACAATTATATTTTATGATTTTAGAACTTTTCACTTTTTACCAGTGTACAAGTATTCAAGTGGGCACTGAAGGGGGTGGTTCAAACACACATACTCACACACACAAATACACACTCAAACTGATGTGTCAGACTTTCAATTGCACTGGTGAAATGTGTAATGAAGCAGTTGAGAACTGTGTGTAAAATAATTTGGTTAGAACTGCTTGAAAAATTACAGGAAAAAAATTGCCGAGAAAAAAACTGGAGCAAGCCTCCGTCATTACGCACCGCCATTAATGATGCTTAGAAACTGGAGCAGCGCCCTCTAGCGGCAAATACAAAAGCTTTAATATTAATCATGCGACCCGTTGGCTTGACTTCATTTTGTTTTCATCTGTTTTTTGTCCATTTGCTTAAGCCCCATTTAGACGAGCACTTTTTCACCGACACTTTTTGTCACATTTTGTCAAAAAGCTGTCCGTGTGGCGTAACCACACAAAATTTCAAAGCGTCGGTAGAAAACTAACGCTCACCGAAGGAAGTAGAACACGTTCTATTCCATCGGTGAGCGATGGTGAGCGACACGGACGGTTTTTTAACAAAATGTGACAAAAAGTATCGGTTTTTTGACAAAAAGCTGTCCCTGTCGCTCACCATCGCTCACCGATGGAATATAACGTGTTCTACTTCCTTCGGTGAGCGTTAGCTTTCTACCGACGCTTTGAAATTTTGTGTGGTTACGCCACACGGACAGCTTTTTGACAAAATGTGACAAAAAGTGTCGGTGAAAAAGTGCTCGTCTAAATGGGGCTTTAATGAAGCGCCGGGTTTTTTAAGAGCCGCACAATTTGCGACAAGTGAGTCACAGTTTTCAGTGCGCAGACGAAGGCGTGGCACTTGTCTCCAAAGTTGAAGTCAAGTGACGAACTTCCGAAAAGGGGAAATACGAGTTCTCGTAACAGCACATGACTTGAAGCAGCAGCCAAAAATAAAACTGTCTGCCTTTGAGACAGAGTTTGTCTTGCACTTGTCTGTGGGCCAAAAAAAAACCAAAAGAAATAGAAAAGAAAAGGAAACTTTTTCAATAAGCCACAATTTTTAAGTCAAAGTGGCAGAAAGTTTTGAGTCACACAGCCTTTTAAGTTAATAAAGTTAATTTCCGGTACGGTGCGGTGCTTGCAAGTCCAGAGACATGTGTCCAGTCTAACTGGCAGCTCATAAACATACCGTCATAAATATATCTGTAGGCATTGAAGGTGTGTGTGCCATCAATCAATCTCCCAGCTCTCTCGCTCGCCCAGTGACAAGAACTAAGCGCTCTGTCCCGATCGCCTTGTCAAATTGTTTATGGCAAATATGTCAATGGCCCCGATGCCAGTTTATCAATCAGGCAATGCGATGCCATCGTCGACGTCGGTCGCTACAAGCGCTGCCAATTGATTTCAATTCAATTTTGCAGATTGCAATCGAAGCTATTAAACTGTACGATGGCCATGGAGTGTAGGAACCGAGCTTCCTTCAATCCGAGCTGCAACTCGAATCTGAGCCGAGCCAAAGACTTTGCCCTGACGATGAGCTCCCTCCACACGTAAGTGCAATTTGGTTTTGGTCGCCCCAGGGGCGATGCATTAATGAGTGGCAACATGCAAAGCAAAGAAGAAGATTAAAGTTGCTTGCAACTGGGAACTGGCAACTGGCAACTTGCAATTGGTAACTTGCAACTCGTGTTTGCCAGCTGAGAGACGTAGCACGGAAGCTGCTCCCTCTAATGACTGCTATTACATTTATCGTCTTGGCCATTACAATAAAATAGCCAAGTACATATTTAGTAATTATCCAATTTGAAAGTTACTACAAATCGCACTGCCAACGTGCAACACTCCACAGTCTCAACAGACTCGGAAAATTGCCACTCCTCCTCACTCCCCTTCTTCATCTGCATCTCCATCTCCTGCTGTTGTCGTTTATTGGCTATTTGGCAGCAACAGCAGCAACTCGCCTGTTAACTGGGTCAGTTCCTGTGGCTGTCACAAAAGGCATTGCAAATATGGACAACATGGCGCACAAAAAAGTCAAATATTGTCGCCAGGACACAATACAAAACGAGCCGTGTCATGCAGGTGGACAGTACAGGACAGGACAGGACACACAGGATGATACGCTGACTATTGCATCCTTTGCAGCGTTTCAATTTCCACATTTTGCAGCTGTGTTGTTGCATCAGGCTGATGAAACGCCTGCCTCTCACTAGTATTTGCTTTGATCCTTCAGGGCTGTCACATATCCTGCCGCCAGCTGTATTTTCTCGCTTTGTCAGCACTTTTCCCACGCACATTCACACCCACACACACACACGCACACCTTTTATCAAAGTGGCCATATTTCATTATGATTGCTGACACTTCAAGCCACGTCAATGGGCACAGACAAAGGCTGTCTTACAACTCAATTTATTTGCCTTAGTTGACGGCCGAGAGCAACAATTGTGCAACACTTTGTGGGCTTATAGACCACTTCACAATTGCGGAGCTTCAACGTCAGCTGCAAAAATGTTTTTCATTTAGCCCAGCCCAGAAAACAAAAACAGAAAAATCAAAAAGGTTACCAGTTAAGGGATGTCCCCTGAAAAGTTGCTTTTTTTTTAATTTAAGGTGTTTTAAACTCCTTTTGAACTATTGTTTTTAATTAAATGTATACATATTTTTGCTCTCTCTTTTGTTTTAATTGCATAACTTACGTATAATAAGGTGCGTTTCATATTCAAATTGCAAATTTCAACTTCAACAAAAATTAAAAACCAAAAGCATTTAAATAAGTGGTTTCTTAGAAATATATGATCTAATATATATTGGCTATCTGTAAAGATCTGTCATTGGCGCCAGTTCTCATGCATTCAGAAGAACCGTTCACTTTTGCATGACATGCTCTGTTTTCCTTAATTTTTGCTGTTTCATAATGATCAGACAGTTGCTGAAAATTTGATTTTAGTGAACTAAATTGTAATGAGTGCGATTTTGTTTGATGTTTTATTGATATTATAATCTTTTTTAACAAATATGCCACGAGGTATAATATTGTCGAGTGAAGATCAGGGAAAAATTTTGACCTCGAATGAACTTTGCTTTACAGTATCTCTAATTTCGAGAAAAATTAAGAGAAGTCGATGCGTAGTCCGATTTTATTTTAAGAATTAACCTAATATGGTTAAATTGAAGCTTACAAGTGAGAAACTTGCACTTTCTGCGTTAAATCTGTGAAGGATTATTGGTAAAAGTTGAAATTCATCCGTTTTTTACATGTAAAATATAAAATAAATATATTTTTTGAATTTTAAACCTTAATTAAAAATTGATTACAATGTAATATGCATTGTCTGCTTACATTCTGAATACTCTCGCATGTTATTTACAAAGCATTCTCTGTAGTATCGTAACATTGAGAGCCGCATCTAGACCTTACACTTTTCTTGTGAGAAGCAGCTGCAAAGTTGTTGGCTTAAATGCCCAGCTTGTGGCCTGAGCTTGCAACATTACATAGTTGACATTGTGCTCGTACTTTGGTAATACTGGTATTGGAGTATGATGTGATCCCGAATGTGTTGTGGTCTTTGGAGGCGTCAGCAGGGCCATAAAATTTCAGCCACTGTGTGTGTGTGTGTTGGCTCATAAAATATATAAGCACATATTGCGATGAGTTTTTGTTGTGTTGTTGCCACAGTTGGACAGTTGCCAATAACTGTCATATATTGTGTGTGTGCCAAAAAATATGGTCATAAACATAGCTAGGTGGCTCTTTAAAGTGCGATAAAACGTTTAAGCGCATCATATTATTTATGAGTTGTGATAAGCAGACCACTGCAAAGAAATCAAGATTTATGTGGCTCGATGGGCAGGTGAGGTTGTTTGTTGTTGTTGTTGTTGTTGTCAAACTGATGCGGCCAATTTAATTCGAATTTCTGGAAAATTTCCAGCTAACAACTAACAGTTAACAGTTGTATTTAGTAGCAATCGTCAATTGGCCATCATGGTCAGTCTGGTCGGTCAGTCGTCAAAAACAACTCAATCAAACGCCAAAGCGGCAAATGTCATTCATTAAACTGAACAAGCCAACTCGAAATGGCCCAAAGCCACAAGACCGAGGACAAAGCCAAAAACAAGCTGGCTGGCAACTGTTGCTACTGCTGCTGCTGCTGGCATCGCATCGCATCGTTCGAACAGCGACAGGCACGACTAAACTGTAACAAGGAACTGTTCTGCAACAGGCAACTGCTGGCAACTGTGGCAACTGCGGCAATTCTGGCATGCATCATGCAGCAGGCGGCCGAAAAGGCAGCTGCTTGTTTAGCAACTTTCTAAATGAGTGCACTATAAATCACGACGGGGCTACAAGTTGCTGCCTTGTTCGTGGCTACCAGAACAAAAATTAATTTAGTCATACGGCCGGACACTTGTAACATAGCAGGCAAACAGCCCAACAGAAGAGCTTCGGACCAGGCGATAGATTAATGGGCGGCAGTTAGAAAGTATTGTAGTACTATTTGAATGCCCCTATCTCTTGTCCATTTCCACTACTCGTAGTAGAGATTTGTTACTGTAGTCATGACGCTGTGTGCGACCGTCAGTTGATGTAATTCCTGTGCCTAGGCAAAATCAATGAAGCGCACTTTTTTCTATGGGGCGTGTGGGCGATGTCAACAGCAACAACAGCAGCAACATCAACGACATCAGCAACTTGAACAATTTCAGCGACCCACGTGCCCCGTTCTTTTGTCCCTCCATCCGTCCATCTGTCTGTCTGTCCCATCGACAACAATAAGAACTTAAATTTTTATTCATGATCAACAATGCGGAAGTTGCAGCAAGCGAAAACAAAGAAAATGCACTGCCAGAAATTTGCATTTTGTATGACATTTCGATACGTTCCGCTCTCAGTCTCAGCCATGGTCATGATGCGGATGCGGGTTTTGGCCCAACGCTTAAAGCCAGCCAAAAAAAACACAAATTTTTTGTTGCCATTTTTCTTGCATATTTGTGCGAAAAATTGCATTGCATTTTCATTTCTACTCGTAACTTCTTAACTGTTTTTCTCATTTTTGCATTTGGTATTTAGAAAAATCTTAATCATGAGATTTCAACTCTTCATAGTTTGCATTAATTGCGGGAATTAAAATTTGCATCCACAGTCTGATACTCTTGGCCAAAAATGAATTGAAATTGCTTCGATTGGCTCAATACTTAAAAGTATCTACTTGAGACTCATTAACAATCAAGATTATTCTCTTTGTTCGTCTACACTTTTTTTTAATATTGGAAGTCTTAATTATTGCACTTTCCTCTGCTCGATGGGCGAAGCATGTAAAGTGTATCTCAAATGGACGTTCACTTGTAGATACATTTCAATCTAGAGTTGTTGCTTTTACTGTTGTTGTTGTTGTTGTTACTGTGTGCAGAGGCAATCGACCAACCCAATACCATATTATTATCTTATCTGTGTGTTTATTTAGAGCGCATTGTGTTTCAGGGCTGGGCTTCATTTCTCTTTAGTCCATTGGCGTGCGATTGTTTGCCTTTTGTAGCTGCAACGCGACACGAATAAAGCCAACAATAACAAACAGTGGCAAATTGTAATTTAATACCTGAAAAATTTGCAATACAAAGGCGCTTAAATGAGGTGTTGCAAGTTCATGTCTGTCCACTGTGTCCCACTTGTCCTTCTGTTTACCTGACTGTCTGTCCGTCTGTCTTTATGTCCAATCTGGCCGCTTGGCTGAGTCCGCTTCACAGGTAGACGAGCTCTGCTTACGAGCGGAAACAATTTGCAGTGCGATAGAATTTCGTTGCAATTTTATTAAAAGAGTCATTTTTGCTTTTTAATTAAGCCAACGTGAGCTGAGGCCCTTACACAACATGTACACTGTACAGTGTACACTGTCCACACACATATACTTATATTTTCTTTAATTATGCACATGAGAAGTGTGAGTCCTTCAAGTGACACAGTTACAGTTATTTATTTACACAACCTTTTTCTGTGCTCCAGATACTCGTATCTTTATGCAGGATGTAATTTGCCAGCTTAATTATTTAGCTGACGCTGTGACGTAGATTGCAAATAACTGGCAACAACATTTCTTGCTAATTTAATCAAACACACTGCGTATGAGTAATATAATTGGCGACATGTATGTGAATGTAGCTGTGTGTGTTACTATATAAATATTTGCAACACATTTTGCAATTGCTTCAAGTGGCATAGTGACATTTGACTACATTGAAACCTCAATTCACAAACGCACAAGTTGCGACCCATTGAGACAGGGCTCCGACCATGTTTGAAGTGTATTAGACACATGGCAAGTGGTGGAGAGAGGAGAGGCGAGTAGAGTAGAGAAGGAGGAACTGGCGGAAAGCGACATGTGCTAGCCATGTTCATAACTGTAAAATATTTGCACTGCAGGCAGGCATAAATGTAATTTCATGGTGTGTCATTTTCAACCCAGTTGCTCCCAAAGGACAAGTGCTTCAACTTTTGCCTCAGCTCTTCTCCTCAGCGGATATTTGTTATATTGCGAGCAAAACATTTACGAGTTGATTTTGATATTCCTATTTCTGTTGCAATTCCTTTTGCTCCAGATGCAGCCCTCAATGTGCGACATTTATGCGAAGGCTCGAGCACAAGGAACTGGAGCTGAGTCCTGGCTGAGTCCAGATGATATGCGAGTTGCGTTTGCCATTTGACTTTTCGTATTTTCTGGAGCAGAAATTTATTATGGCATTTTCAATATAAATTGCATATGATGCAGCAAAAAAGTATCTTGTTGACTGAGAAATGCCAAGCATCTAATTAAAAGGCAGAGAAACTTACAATGGTATTCAAATTTACAAATACATGAAATACAAAAGCGTAGAAAATATGCAATAAAATGTCTAAAATACAAACAAAATAAGTAGCAGCTCATATTTTCATTGATAACAAGAAAAAAAGTAAATAAATTTGAATAATATTTTTATAATATTCGATAAACACTTTAAAGCTATTGGCAGTTCGGTTGTCATTTGAATTGTGGACTAAATCCAGGCTCATAATTATAAATATTATAATACTTGTTATGATAAGCAAATACCCAATATTTTTAATATTGATAAATACACGCATTTGTTGTCGCAATTTGAATTTGTTTTTGACATCTAAAGCTGCCGTGGCAACAGGCAGTTCAAAGGTAGCAAGTTGGCAATAACTAATTTCCGATCGAATCACTTGCCACGCCCACCTGCCAGTAAGCTGGTAATAAAGTTTATGCCACGCTCTGTTGCAGCTATAAAATTTGCAGTAGAGGCGAGAGTTGCCGCACACACATTCCAAGGGGACCACCCACAATTTATACAGCTAGAAAAGCAATAACAATAACAACTGCAAATACTCGCCAGATATTTATTACATTTTAGCAATTGTAATTGTCATTGTTTGTCTTGGCGTCTGGCAAATGTCGTTTAATTGCCAACACAGAAAAGGAGACGAGACAACAAGAGGGAGGGGTATTCAACTTTAGGGGTTTGAAAGTGCTTTTCTGGTTTCTGCTTAACTCGGGCTGACGGGGTGCGAAATTTAGTCAGTCCATTTAAAAATAGACACGCTCAAATGCTTAAATAAATAAACAAAGTGTCAGACAATAAAAATTTATGAGCCTCAATTGAAATACTACTGCAATTTCAATGGCAGACGATAAAAAAAAAGCAGAGAGTGAGAGAGATAGAAAGAGGCAAAGAACGATATACGATATAAAAGCTGATGACTCAATTTATACAAAAGCCGCCACATGACCAAGCGCACACATGACAACAAGTAGTAAGTACAAATACTCGGACCTGTATCTGTATCTCAATATTTGTTTGTTTGTAGTTTTTGCTTTCATTAAGCGACTACTGTGTAATAATAAAGGAACTGGGTCAGCGTGAAACCAACAAATGTATCTCGATTTCATTTAGATGAGCCTGCAGCGCCAACGCTTATCGGCAAATGGCAATCTGCACAGCTCTCAGATACTTTTGCATCTGCATATTTACACAACGTGCAGTCACAAGTGAGATGCCTATCGGGTCGGCATTTGAAGGTAAGTTCTGTCTTGGCTCATTCACAGTTTCACTTTTAAATTTCCATTTGGGTCACATTTGCGGCAGAACCTGTAAGAGAAATATGGCTTAAAGCCTCGGATGAAGTCATTAATATTCCAATAAGCAAATCATCTCCAGCTGTGCACAGTTCTTCACTCGGTCCACCCACCAACTGTTCTGAGAAATTGCTTAGAAAGAAGCTCACATGCTGTGCTTTCATTTTCCCATAGATTCGATATGGGAAATCATTTCAAATTACCTGCTATTTAACTATTTTTATTAATATTTAATTTTTATATTGGGCTGGCAACTTGACAGTATCTAGATAGGTAACAAAATGAATTGAATTAAATCAGCAAAAGTCACGTTTTTGGCTTTTGCAATTAAGGCTAAGTCGGCATCAAAAGCATTTCTTATAATAATACAAAAATAAATTGCCAAATCATTAATCCATTTGCCAGACTTTTGGGTATCGACGAGTAGATTTCTATAATTGCCAGACCCAATCATAATAATTTCATGACAGGCCAAGCCCCTCTCATATATTTATTATTGAGTATTTTTTTTGGCGATGCTTGCTTTGAGATTTACCCAAGGGTAAGAGTACGAGTATCTCAAAGATACGCGTTCTAGCAGATGCATTGATTCGTTCACTCACTTTTACTTGTATTCAAGTAGCAAATTATCTTGTCTCAAGTTGTCAGGGACAGTTGTCGGCAAACAGACAGACAGACAGACGGAAGAGCATATTTGATCAAGGCCAAACTATTTCAAACTGTAGTACTCACAGTGCAGATACAAAGATACAATTATTTGATGATGTTGTCAATTTCAAAAGGAAATGGCATAATAAGTTACTTAAGTCAGTTTATGGAATCGAGAACGTTCTTTGAATAGAGACTCGTACTTACTCCCTGGTTCGTCGCTGTGTCCCTGGAAATTTGCAGTTATATTTATTTTGCATTAAAGTGCAGCGTACCGTGTGCAGCTCATTAAAATTGCTTTTGTCAAGTACAGACGTTGTTCGATGGGGGCTTCGAGACAAGCGGACAAAGAAGTAACATTTCTGGGGTCTTCACTTCGTCTGTCGTGTGGCGCCATTGTACTATAAAATTCTTATTAAGTGATCAATAATCATTTTGTTAGAATGCCAAAAGCACTCCACAAAAACCGCCCACAATGCAGGCACAGGCGGCAAAGAACCCCAGTAAAAACCACATCCAAATTACTAAACAATTTACATTGCTGCCCCCGAGCGAATTTGGTCTGTTCGCTTGTTTCTGGTCTAAAAGCTGAGACGGCGACTGAGTCCGCTTTTATTGCCTGTTGCACTTTTGCTCCAAATGCAATTTTACAGCCTTTGGAATTTGGGTTAAATTACCGTAGACAAAAGATTTCAGCTGCGGGGCGAGTTGAGTTGAGTTGAGTCGACTCGAGTCGAGGTAGCTGCAAGTTTAGTGAGTTTTTGAGGCAAATCATTATCAGTTTTACGTGCTTGCCCACTGTGCAACAAACAACATCACACCCAAGCAGTAAAATAATCAATTCAATTAAAATGCCATGCAACTGACCAAAAGGAACGCCCCATGAGCTACGCTTGCCACAACTCGAATCGAACTCCCAGCCAACTCCTGATGATAATAATAATAATGATGGGCAATGCGGCGATGCGATGCGATGCCGTTCTGCATTGTCGGCATCAGCTTTTTGCCTTCTTCGACATTAATAACAACAACAACAAAAGTGAACTATAAAAAAAACTTGTAGAAATGACTAAAGTCAATCTATCTCTACTGAGATAGACTCTGTACTTATTCTTTAAAAAAACAATTTATGAATGAAATTGTTTTGACATTTAATAAATAAATAAGTAGAATAATAATCTATATATATATATATATATATAAGATCAACATTTTTTTGACTGATCAAAATTACCTTATGAAGTCTGCCACGAATCCTTCTCACATTTATCTTCAGACAAATTTAATCACCCCTTTGTACTCTTTAAGTACAGGGTCTCACAAAAAAATCATATATACTTTTAGTAGTATGAAGAAGGGGCGAACTGCAGATCTCTTGCTGGGCAAGTCAAGGGGCAGCCCCTGCAGCCCGACAGCCTTCACTTTACTTCACTCCATGGTCTGGTCCGCTCCGCTCATGAAAAATTCATTCATAGTGTGGAATTTCGCGCTTAAATGTAAAATAGTTTTTCAAACAAGTCGAACACAAAGCGCATTGTGAACGCTGCCGACAGGGCGATGATGTTATGAAAGGACGCTGTGAAAATATAGCATAAAATACGAGTACACCGACCAGAGATACGTTGTACGATGTATTCCCCCTTCTCTCTCTCTCTAGTAACCAGGACTACGATTGCAACAGCGTTCTGGGATGGGAATGGGGATGGGAATTGCGACTGAGACTGCGACTGCGACTGTGACTAAAAAAGGGCTTGGCAGCTGCGTTGCCGTTTTCCGTTGCCTTTAAAAGCCAAAAGAGTTAAAGTAGCGGCATTACAACGCACCAAGTGTGATTAGCATAAATGTATAAATACATACATAAAACGAAGATGTTGTAAAGCACCAACAAAACAATCCGACAGATAAATTCTCTTTCTTTAAGTTCTTTTCATATTCCCGAAACTATGCAACCAATGTTTTCAAATGTCAAAAACTTTTTTGAGAGTATTTACTACATTGAAAATTTACTTTTAATTGAAAAAAGCATAAATAATGTTTGATGTATTTATTTATTGTATAAAACTTAGTTTATTAATTATAATTTGAAGTTTTATTTAATTTAAATTTATAAGAAATCCGTCATTCGAGATACAATTCGCATTTATTTAAAAACTCATTCATTTACGTGTCGTATATTTTCTGTGACTTAATATTCAGCTAGGAAGCCTCATAAGAAAGTTAATATAGCCAACCTTAAAAGCATCTCAGCCGCGTTTCACAACGCAGATACACAGATAACTCTGCAGATACAGATACATCTGCAGAGAGAGAGAGATAGAAAGAGAGAGAGAGATGGTTATGTCAGTGGCTTAGCTGCCACAGAGGCAACTCCGTGAAGATCTCGTCGCATTTAAAGACACCTCAAGTGGAACGCGCAAACAGCAAATACACATCCGTTCACACACACACACACAAACACACACGCATACACTCATAAGACATCTTGATAGACAACTTGATGCCACAGCAGCCGACATGTACGTGTTTAACTACAGGCATCTGCCCAGCTGCTGAGAGAGCTAAGCAGTCCTCACTTAGACAAAAGCTTCTCCTTCTAGACGCCCCCTTCTGCTTTGGGGGATGTATGTATGAATGTGTGTGTGTGTGTGTGGAAAGGGCCGCCGCCATGACGTTCCGCCCATAAGTCAGCATGCTACCCTTACAGTTCCTTAATAACCGTGCAAAATTTGAGCAATTTTACTTTTACTGTGGCACAGTTGGCTTTTAATTTCCCCCATGGCATGTATAATGTGAGTAAAGTGAATGAAAAGTGCATGAAAAACGCAGAGTAAGGGGTAGCTCAAAAAGAAGGGGGGATGCTTCATGCTGGCATTTCGTGATTAAAAATTGCAAACATAAATTGTCAATTATAATGCACTTTCAATTTGTAATTTCATGAAATGCCGAGAGCCTTTTAATTGCCCGCCATCTAACTAACCATAATCAGTGCACCAAAGCGACAAGTGGCAGGGACAGGTGGTAAGTGGAAGTGACAGGGGAACTAACATTTAGTGGCAACGAGCAACGAGTATTTAATTAATTTTCCAGTCGTATTAATTTTTAATGAAATCAGATGAAATTTAAATAGTTGTGCAATTTATTAAATGACGTTGGTCCATTGCACATTGTGTTGCCGCTTTGTGTTGCTTTTGTTGCTTGGGGTCTAATTTATGCAACGCCATACGCGTTAAGCATACGCAATGTTGCGCAAATATTTATTAGCTATTTATTGTGTAAAGTGTATAAATTTAACTGCAGCAGCAACAACAACAACCACAACAAATACAAACACAGGCGATCATCAATTAACAGCAGACCTCCGACCAGCACTTAGACGCAATAAATGCTTGACACTAAATCAATCATACGCACTGTGGTGCTAATTGTCAGAGCAAACAACCGCGAGCTGCAGTCAACTCAGCAGTTAAGGCATCTATGTCTTAAAGCCAAACCATGACCTATATGCATAGACTTTAGTGGATGGAGTAACACTAGAAATCATGTAATGAAACTATGATAAGTAGTATAAACTACGAACTATTTCACATCGAAACTCTTATCAATTCCACGTGCCAAACATATTTAAAGCACTGAATGTAGTATGTGAATTTCGATAACGTATTAGTTAACAGGAAATAAAAGCTTAAATAATAACTGATAATAAATATCAACTAAATATCAAATTATAATCATCATTGACATGAAAAGACGCCATTAGGTTTCAATTTTTAACTTTCAAGAAATATTAACTTAAAATCAAATTATTATCATAATTGACAAGTAAAGTCTCCTTTAGCTTTTCAATTGTTTAAAAAAAGCCTATGGAATCATTGTGAAATATATCATAAACAGTCGTATCTTACAGAAAAGAAGAGTAGCTTAACTAAGTCATAAATTATAAATAGTTGAACAAATTTATGTTCAAATAACCTTCAAGAAATTTTAACTTAAAAAAAAATAAAATAAATGATCTTTAAAAAGTTAGCCAAAAATAAATCAAATTGTTTTATATTTAATAAAAAGACCCATGAATCATCAAATAATTGTTTTCGATAATATCCATTTATCAGCAAAGAAAAGAAGCTAAGAAACTTTGAGCAGTCAATAACAACAAGGTAAAATATAGAATTTACTCGAAAAACACTTTTGAAAGCTGAGTGTAAAATTACAAAAATTAATGCTTTAATTAGTTATCATTTCGAGTGCTCTATAGAGTAGTTGGTGAAAAGCTATCGGTTCTGTCGGCAAGTTTGGTATCAACTAGTAGAGCTTGTTTAAGCCTGCTATCAGTGCGGATACTTAAGAGCTGAACAATTCTTGGAGTGTTTGTACTTAAGAGTTGAATGAACCGAGGTATCAACTAAGCAGCACTTGAAATTTAGTCAAGAACTAAGTAAGTGCTCCCCGATGAATCACAGATAGCTTCAATTTCCAACAGAGTTGAGAGGTCAAAGTAACAAGAACCGCAACTGAAAACCCACTTTTATATTATGAGTGACCCGGAGGCAACCTCAACCTCAACTTCAACGTGAACCTCAACCTTAGGTGAGGCATTGCGAGTGTCCAATGCTAAGATCAATGCCACGTTACCGTTGCCGTTGCCAACTTCCTGTTATTTAGCCAAGTTGCCACGACCACTACTACCCTATTTATATGCAGCGGCAACTTCTCTCTTTTTTTTTTAAACACTTCCTCATTTCGCTTTGTGCCCTGGCATTTGGCAGCTATTCTGTGTCAATTCCCAGCACTGTGTCTGAGTGTCACCAGAGCCACAGCCAGAGCCAGAATCAGAATCAGAGCCAGAATCAAAGACAGGTAAGCAGCAGTTGGTAAGTGAATGGAGTTTAGGTTTCGTCTCGCTTCTCTTTCTCTTTCTGGCTGAGTGCCAAGTGTAGTGCAATAAACCCGCTTCTCTTTCTCTTTTTTTTATTTATTTTTTTTTTTTTGAATAGCTGGCAATCAAAGATTTGAATGCAAGATACGATGACATTTACTCGCACATTCAATTGCGCTTTTGATTTGAATATTTACATGCCGAGAAAGGCATTCAGGCATTCGGAATCGCATTCACATTCGTTCATGTCTCTTTTATCCTTTGTGTGCTGTAGACTTGACGACTTGTATGTAAGTACGATATATGTATTGACATAGTCAAATTGGCTTACCTGGTCGGAGTGCATGCCATTGGGTCTTTTACGAGTACGAGTAACCTCAACTAATTGATTTCTAAATGTACCGAGTGTGGCTTTAAGTTGAGCTCTTCATTAGCCGCATTTAGCTTTAGCTTTAGCTGCTTGGTAAAAGTTCTCGTAAATTGTCTCTATTCGCAACTAATTTGCCTAATTGATAAACCATGCAAAAGCATCTTAGCCTCTTTGCTCTCTGTTAACTGTTTGCTTTGGACTGACAAACATCTTTTGAGCCAAATGCACTCAGGCACAAGCTGACGCACTTCAACTGCAACTGAAAGCAACTACGGATTTGAGATACAAGAGTCTTACAGTCAGACAAAGCTCTTCCAGCTCCTGTCCCAGCTTTTTCTCCTCTCCTCTCCTTTTCCAAGTAAAGTTCTCCCATTAATTGCAATCAATTTTGCTGTCAACACACACTTCAAATAACTGCAGGATATTTATTTATGCCCCACAACCGTTTGCAACTGAATAATTACCTTATGACACATTATCATTATTATTAAGGTCTGCCCTAACACAAACTTATCATTTTCACATCAGCTTGCGGGCCCCATAAGTCCTGGAATTAAGCTCAACTCGTACTACCACGAAACGCCAATGTGGCTTCAACTCGAACTCATACTCATACTCATACTCATACTCATACTCATACTCATACTCATACTCGTATTCGGACACTCGCCTTGCCCCAGACCTCATAAATATTTCCAGCTTGCAAAATTATATAATTATTTCAAGCATTCTCAATCGGACTTGGGACGAGTGTGCTGAGCTGCTGAGTGCGTAATCATAGCCGGAAACTTGTTTTGAATACCCTTTTGATGGGTATTTAACTGTCAGCAACAGCAACATCCTTTCAGGAGTTATTAAACTTTCGACACAATCATTAAATTAACTATTTTTAACATTTAACCCTTCCTAACACTTAAGATACACACAGTATACCCTGATTTCTATAATCGCAGATATCTGCATACAATTAAGCAGTAGTAGTGCATTTAAACGTCGACTTACCACAGCTACTAGTTGTTCTGTTTGTTGATTTTACTTTTGTTTTAGCTCTTTCTTCTGCCGTACTTGGTGCAACGCGTTTTTGGGCCAACACCGACAAAACGAATTGCATTAAGCCATGGCCTTTACGTGCTTATTGCAGTTTAAAGTACAAATATTTGCGGCCTGCGACGCTTAAATGAAAAAAAGCCCCTTAATGAAATTGTGCTTTCAACTGGCAGCACTCAATTTACATGCCGACGATCAATAAACTGCTATCTACATATCACACATACTCAAAGTATATAGATACACTTGTATGTACTTATAAATACCAGGGCTGACAACAGAATTTAAAATTTGCCTAAAGAGTATACATACGAGCCCATAGGCTAAGGCATGTACAGTAAGCTTTTAAATATTTTCTTTGTCTTTCAACATGATTAGCAGTGGCTTAAAAAAAGTTAATAAGATCATTTTTTTAGACCCTTGAATTTAGCCGCAGTTTTCAGCTGTATTTAATGTACTTATGTGTATATACCATACTCGTACCATACTCGTACAATAAATACAGTTTGTAGCTGCGCTGTAAATATTTGGCCTGACCGCCCAACAGCCCAAAACCGCCCACAACAATAACAAAAATATCAACTGTTGTTGGGATGAGAAAACCGCAGCGCATGCTTGACTTCAGTGGTCGGTTGTGCCAGCAGGGAAACTACGCACTCGAGCAACCCAACGATTCCACAATCTGACGCACTGACTGACAAACTGACGGACTGACGGTCTGACGATGCGACGGTCCCGGGCAGTTATTGAATTGATGGTCGCGGCAAGTGCTTTAATGGAAACTTAAGTATCATCGTTTAAAATGACGCAGAAAAGCGCAACGCAGTTCACGAACGAATGAACGAATGAACCCGGCGAATTGATGTTGACCCTTCACTCCCGGCCATTGCGTTACCAATGCCAATTATTATTTATATACCCCCTAATTTAAGACATTGTCATTGGGCATATACACGGAGACAACACCTGTAAAATTTTAAAAGAAGAAACTTTGGTGCCAAATTAAAGTTTACACAGTACAATATTCTGACAGTTGAATTCGTTTTCTCAACTCTCATAAATATTTGCTTAATTTACAGAGTATTTATCTAACGATCACCCTTCTGGTCAGTTGGCCCTTTTACTGTTTATTTTTAACTGCAGCTTTTTTGGTGCACATTTATTTTATGCACTTTTTACGACAACTCGCATAGAAATTATGTGCAGGCCCCCAAAAATTAAAATGGGCATTGTGAAAATGTATTACAAGCATTTCGGGACAGCAAACATTATATTATATTATACTAAAATATGCAACGCAGCAGGAAAATGTTGTTGATGTTGATGAACATGAAAGCGAAATGTTTGGGGGAGTGAAGCAAAATCACGTCATGAAAATGGCATAAAATGTGGCAAGTAATGAGAGGAAGTTGAAACATATTAAATATGCACCAATTAAAAGTGACAACTGGGCTCTAAAACTCACCGTCGAATCATCCAAATTTGTTCAACCAAATGAAATACAAGCCAAATATTTGAAAGGTGGCGCATTAAAAAGCCACGTGCAAAAATTATGTCAAGCTGCTTTCATGAGAGGAATGGGGAAATACTTTCGACACCCTTTCGAGTTTTTATTTGCCCAGAGTCTGAGTAACTTTTGCATTAACAATCCGTGCTCGTAAAAGACAAACAACCCATCAAAAGTGATGCAAAGTCAGCCCCAAAGCTTTGGGCTAAACCGATTTGGAAATTTATTTATGCAACCCCCCAAACCAAATCCACTCTTACACTTATTCAGAGAGACTGATCAACTTTGATTCCTCTCTAAAGGATAATAGAAAATCCTTTCAAAGGCCAGCAGAATGTGCGCTTTTAATATTTAATTCCATCAAAAAAAAAATGCCATCAGACAAAAAAATACAAAAAATGATTTTGTTTTATTTTAGATTGTAACAAAAGGCAATCTTTTCAACATGCTTTAATGCATTCAATTAATACAAATTCATTCTATGCTGATTTTAACTATTAATTTATCGCATTTACACCTGATTAAGCAAATAATGTGAAATTAATTTTAAATCTCGCGCATAAATTAAAATCGCACACGGTTCGTCTCACTCAAACCACAGGACGTGTCTTAACATGTTAATTACATATAATCGTCATTAACAATTAATTATGTAGATAATATACGCACAAAGCGCAACATTTGTGTGTGTGCAGGTGTATCTGTGTGTGTGTGTGTTCACTCGAGCACAATGTGACAAAATGTGACTTTTAATCAGCATGTATGTGATATTAATGAGCTCTGAATTTTAATACTTTAGAGAGCGCATTTGCTTATAAAAATGTTCAGTACAAATTAACGTTAAATTATTTCATCCTTAATTAAGTTAATTCAATTAAGCAAGCGCATTCTATAAAATAGGCTGTTTTATTTTTTAGTAACTAATGCATCTACTTGTTATTCCTTTTAAATATTTTGCTAAGCATGATCAATATTATTGCGTGGTTTATAAGACATTAATTAAAAAATGCTATAAGCCTTTGACTTTTTTGAGTTTTTCTATGTCGCCTCCAGTAGTTTAATTCCTTTTCTAAATTTCTACTAAGTACAGAAAAATTTAAAACTCATATGTGGCTGAAATCAATCATTCATCAGAAGTTGAACGTAGAACAAATTCTTTTTAAGGAGCTTTAAAGACAAACTTTTAATCAACAAGTTTGCACTAGTGTATTATTTTAAGCTCAAGCTTTTGGGTTAACTTGAACTTTAAAACAAGTTTGGACCTTGTTCCGCATCTAAAGAGCATTAGCCCTGAAAAATGATAAACAATGTCTGGGACTGTGTCTCTGTTTTTGCGCTTGCTAGACATTTATAATTACAACAAAAAAGTTTTCCCTATTTACTTTATTTGTCTCTTCATTCGCTACCCATTAAAAAGAGCAAAAATAAAACGGGTATACCAGAGAAATATATAAATCCAAAACGCAAATAAAGTTATGATGGAATATGCAAATTAATGTATGATATAATATTCATAATATCATCATAAAGATTTGTAAGTTTTCAAGGCACAAACACCTCTTTACATATTTTCTTAGTTTTCCAAAAATTTAATTTCCATCCAAAATCTAGAGATAGTAATATATTAATGGAAATTATCAAATTTGCCCAATATATAACTATATTATTTTTGAGCCGAACATTTCTTTTAAAAAGGAGTTAGTATCTCCAAGTTGAGCACTCTCTTTTCAAACACTTTGAGCATGTTTCTCTTTTATGTTCTCCGTTGTGTTTTTCGCACCGCCAGCACCACTTACGGGAACCGCACATCCCTCAGGATGTTCAGGATGCGAACACCCTGTCGTCACACACAAAAATATGATTTATGTATTTAATTTAATGCTCTTGTTGGTGATGGTGTTGGTCTTAGTGTTGGTGTTGGTGTTTGTGTTGATATTGTTGGTTTTTTAGAGGACAGTATGTGTGTTTATTTGTCAGGCGACAACGGGATAATAAGAGAAACCAGAAACGGGAATCCGGCAGACAGTCAAGCCCGGAATAGCCCGGACAGGGACGTTGTATACAAACTCGTACTGCTTTATATTATTATTTCGTTTCCTTTGCTTTAACGCTACTTGGCTGTTTTAAAGGCATTAAATTGTCGTTGTTGTTTGTTGTTTGTTGTTGTTGTTGTTGCGCCCACACAAAAGGCATAAAAATGAAAAATGTGCGGCGACTTTTGCTGCTCTTCTTCGGTTTCTGCTCCATCTTTTACTTCAGTGGTAATTATAAATAATTTGCTTGTTGTTCTTCTTGTTGTTTGTTGCTTGTTGAATGCTAAGCATTAATAAGTAACTAGACAAGAGGCCAACTAACTTGGCCTCAACGGAAATCGCCTGAATTATGCAAAATTCCAGCACAAGCAAATCAAATTTTTGGCCACAAAGTTTCCGTCTTTTGTACTTTGGTCGGATGAGCAAAACGCAAGCAGAGTGTAAGTATCTAGTACTTGTAAAACATTAGGAACACACACACACACACACACAGATTAAGAGCATGCAATTACCATAAGCCCAACACACACACACACACACACACTCGCATGGCCATAAAACGAAATGTGGCCCAAAAAGAAAGAGCCAACAAGGATCAAGTGCAAATTTTTGATAATTAAACATTCAGAAGCGCCAAAATGCTTAACACAAGCACAACGAGCTCCAAATGGGGGCGATGCGGCATGCCACGCCCATGCAATGCCAAGGGGCAAAGAGGGGCTGAACTTATGCTGGCAATGTAATTAACACACAAAAATTGAAATCTCCTGAAAAACACCAACACACACACACACGCACACACACACAGACGCTGAGAATGCCAGACGGCTTCATTGAGGTCTAGGAAGTCACTTGTAAGAGTGTGTGTCTGTGAGTGTGTTTGTGTGTGCATGTCTCTGCATCTGTGTGTTTGTGTGTGCATGTGCGTGATTGTGTTTACATACATGAAATCGCAACAACTTTCCTTTTTTTTGTTGTATTTTCGTAATTAAAAATCAGCTGCAGGATATTTTCAGCATTTTCGCTAGCGAAAATTACAAGCAGTGTGTAAAACATAAACAACCATTTTCCCAGAGAGAGAGAGAGAGAACTCAATCCACGCGTCCTTCTCGTTCCCTTCACTTCAGAGTGCCTTCTTCCCAAGTCGAGCATTATTCTTAACCCCCTGCTGAGCGTTGAATGAATATTAAGATATGTGTAATGCAATTGAATATCGCATTTAAAATACGATTGTGTTCTTCAATGAAATGTTTTCACTGAACCGAACAGAAAGGGAAGCAATAAAATGAGGCAAGCAAAGAGTATAAAGGTCGAGAGTACGTACTTTTTAAGATAATTATTTCAACTCATTTGCCATCTTCATAATATTTACATATCTATAATCTTTGATATACTTATTTACCTTGGTATGATACCATTATTTTTGAACCGATTCTAATGATAAAGGTTAAATATGTGCCCAATTAAGTTCTTCTTTATAATATTCCTTCCATTCACAGGGTATACTGCTTTTAAGAATCACACTGAAAGAACAGGCGGATGTATGTTTAATAAATATACCGGTATGTAAATATTAAATGAAATGATTTTAATAAATAGTCAGCAAATGGAAAACAGCTATGAAGTGAGAATTGCAGGGCATTAACAAATATTTTTATTATGCTCAAATAACAATTTCACGTCTGCTGCATTCGAGAAACAAATTTATTTATGTAATTTATTTCCCAATCATTTATTTTGTATTAATTAAATATGCTGGTTCTTTTCATATTTTATTTTTCTTTTTACCAAGTCCACACACAAATATTAATGTTTGTTTTTATTTCGGACAACGGGTGAGAAAAATCTGTTTTTAAGCTGCGATCCATACAGATGAAAACATTGACTGATTTTCCGCCTTTTCTTCGTTATCGTTTCTGTCTTTGTTGTTTTGGTGGTCGCAACAAAAACTGAAATGAAACTGAAATGAAAAGGCTTTGAGTGGAGCCGAGGATTGGGAGCGGCCTGTTTTTGACAAATTGACTTTGCTGGCAATAATAACAAAAACAACAACCAGAGCAACGAAAACAACAACAACAACAGCGGAACACTGCTCAAGTAGTAGATTCATATTGATTTCAAACGAATCTCAACATGCAAATGACAGATTTATATTTCATGCTGTCGTTTCGGCTGTCAATCAACTTGGCCAAGGTGTTGATTGATGTCTAGACTCTAGACGCAGCTGGGCTGAGGGTGAGGAGGTTTTGAGTGGGCGTTGGCTTCAAGTTTTTTTTTATAATACATTTCAAATATGTATATATTTTTGACAGCTACGCACTCAGAACTCGGATTCTCATTCCGTATTTGGAATCTATTCGTGAATAGCCGTGGGTGCAATGTACGGCAAATAGAGCGTCCCGACATACGCCTGGGCACACTTGAGTGAATGACAGAGGGGACTAGGGGGAAGAGGATAGGGAGGAGCAGCTACTAAGCTGGGCATTAGCCATGCTTAGAAATGCAATGACGCATACCGCGATCAATATAGAATAGGATTATGTCATATGCATGAATACATACATACTCTTTATTAGATACATACAGCTAGTCAAGTAGTTGTTTTGACATTGAACAAAATTTATTTGATTTTGTTTTTATATTTAAAATTTTGAATTTAAAGTTTGTTTCTTTTGTTAAAAGAATCACTTGACACACTATATGTTATGTGTCTTTGAATACATCACCTCAACTCTAAGAAGCTGTAATTAACTTTGCTATTAAAGTCTTAGCCTAGTTTTCATTCAAAAAGAGTGTAAAAAAAGTATCATTCACAGGTGTGCAGCGCATTCACCATTCACAGGTGTGCGCACAAGCTTTCTGTTTAGTCAAGTATCGTAATTTGTTGGCATGTTTATTCATGATAGCGCAGCTAGACCGCAGACAAGAGGCAGACGAAACACAAATACAAAGCCAAAACTCTTAAAACTGTCGCGCTCTCTCCCCCTCCCGTTGCCTTTAACAATTCAGCAGTCCTTTTTAAAGGCAACAACAGCGACAGACTAAATTGAAAGCTAAAGCAGTCAGAGCTTGATGTCGCCTTAAAACCAAGCGACGATGTCCCTGTCGACGCCGACAACAGCTCCTATAAAAAACAGAAAAGCTAAAAAAAAAAATAACAGTGAAGAAATAAAAAGTCGTAGAGCCCGGTTAAAAACAAAGTGCTTTAAATGGTGACTCGGGTTTGGCTTTGGGGAGGTTGGACGGCAGCACTGAAATTCGGCTGAGACCGACGCGAAGGACGCTTAATGGTCTTAGTAGGGCGCTTTGCCGCCAGCTTAACCCCAAAAGGCCACGAAAAGGAGGCTAAGCTTTATTTATGCGCCAAAAAGGTATGAAAATTCCACGCAAGCACTTACAGTATTCGAATAATATACTGCTATGCAATTTGAGATGATATAAAAATAACGAATGTTACAATAAACAGAACCAATTCTTAAAAAATGCAATAACTAGTATCACTTGATTTTGGTTAAATTCAAAAATGTATAAATAGAAAAATATATCAAAAAGTAAATTCTCTCTGAGCTTCCAGATATTTATGTCAATATAAATTTCATTTAATTTAATTTTTATTCTTACCTATGCACATTCATTTTTAAAGCATCTACAGAAATTACTATAATTAAATTTATAATGTTTAATTGGACATTACATATGTCAAGATACTTTAAATACGTTTCTGATCTTTGAGATTGTAAACTTATTATGGCATTCTTTTGGCTTCAGTTTTACTCTCCAGCAATAAAATCTATGAAAGTCTATTTTTAGATGAAAACACACTCAGAAATTAAAGAGTATCCCCCTTTAGGGTGGACCACTCAAATGTATTTAGGAAGTGTTCGACACGTGTCGTGGACGCTCCAACTCATTCGAAGGTATCTGAATCATTTACTGCTACTTATTATTAGCAAATTTTGCTGTCATGCTTAAGCTTTTTACATAGGAAGCTGTAACTGATCACGATGGCTTAGATATGACTTCAAAGTAAGTGAAAATGCAAATACATACAGTAAAACTATTTCAGAGCTATTCATTTCAAAGGGTTTCTTTATACCCTGTGGTCATAAATTAAGCAAAGTGGGTGTAATACAAAATTCATAACATATAGTAAAAGGGTAACAGAGTTAGAGCATGCATAAATTTACAAAAATTTGCTTTTATATTATTGACTATTGCCTGGAAAAACTGAACCTAACCAGCCTGTTTAAAATGAAACATTCGCACAGCTGTCAGTTTTTCCAGCGAATCAGAGACTTTTCATATACTTTATTTGTGCGAGTATGTGTGGGTTTTTGTGTGCTTGGGGGGGGCATCAGGTAGCCATAGAGCCAGAGCCTAGGGAACTCGCACAAACGAAATAATCCAATATACATATTGTATTGTGCGATAATACTCTGCAAGAGGTGGCAGAAGGGGGGAAAAGGCAGGTGAGTTTTCCTTTTCATTTTTTCTATTTTTTCTCGCTTTCTACTGTTTACCTAGGTTGGTCTGTTGTTGGCACAATCCTACCATGTACAATATCTATCTATGTATGCCATTCGGATACGAATACGAATACGAATAGGAATACGGATACACTCCACTCGAGTGCGTTCATTTAAATTTTTTGCAATTTTTAGGCAGTTTTATGCATGGCAAAACAAACAAACCCGCTTCGAAATTCAACGGAAATCATTTCAATTTTCAGATACTGCGCAAAGAATTTCCATATATGTTTGTACATGTATGGATGTATATATATGTGTGCATACTGCCCCCAGCAATGTACTATGTACTATGTGCAAATCAATTGCAAAGTTAAAACTCACACAAAAATTTCATTAAGTTAAAATCTTTCGATATTGCATTTTTTTGTTTTACTCTTAATAAAGCCACAAAATATTTGATTAACTATGCAACTTTATTCGTCTGCTTTTTAAGTTGTTAATACTTAAAGCTTTATGTTTAAATTTTAATATTTAAAGAAGAACTTTTCAAATTAAACTTAAGAAAATCGCAGCTTAGGACTAAAAAAAATATTATTTTAAAATAAAAAGAATTATTCAAATCAAAACTAAAATTATTTTTTTTTTAACTTGTTTGTTAATCCAAAAGTTCTTTTTAAGCGTTATGGCTTAAGTTATATCTAGAGACCAGCTTCTTAGTAAAATACACTTTATAAATATTGAATTACAATTAAACCAATAATACAACACAAATTGGAACGATACATTTGCCAAATTGAACTGCTGATATTCATTTCATTTGTTTATCCATTTTTGTCAATCTCGGCAAAGGACAACAAATAAACATTTATTTTGATTACAAGTGCCGGGCGAATTCGTGTGCCAAGGATAATAGTTTGCCATGTTTAGCAGGCGTCGCCTGGATTTTGTGGTCCATAACCGTTGACTGTTTCGACTGCCAACTGGCAACTGCTGTCCAGTTGTCCAACTCCACTAGAAGTGGGCAAATGTCCAAGCATGTTGGGGGCAGGCTCTTCTTCTGCTGACTGTCTCCTGGCGCTGTTTATTTTTATGTGACAATGCAAAGTAAGTGCACTTGAGTTGTGCTCCCGGCCTACAATCAGCCGGCAGCTGCTCAGTGCGCTATAATTAACATTTGTTACGCAGGTCAACAACTACACACACTACACTACACTACAAACACACTCCACTACATAAATGCGTAAAGAGAAGAACTGTATAAAAGTCAGTGAGCTTTAAAATTGGCACGGACTCGACTCTCGCTCAATTACGGGAGTATGAGAAGTTCCATTGGCTGCTGAGTTGCCTTTGCACGGCCATTAGCCCGGGCACGGGATCGGGAATGGGATTGGGATCGGGATTGGGACTGGGAATGGGCACGTGTCTGAGAGTGAGCATGGCTGTGACTGTGGCAGAGTTCCGCCTTCAGTTCCGTTTTGTATGCATGCCATAATTGTTTGGCTAGGAAAAATAGCAGCTCGCAGATGCCAATCAATGAGAAGCCCGCTATGATGCCGCAGATGTTGCCAATTGTACCTGGAATCAAAGGAAGAGCACAGTATATATGTACATACGAATACGAATATACAAACAGCATACATAAGTATATATGCAAAATTGTAATATACAGCAGAACTCACTGAAGATCTCATACCAGGCATTTTTAATAATCTGCCGAAAGTATTGAATGTGCGTTTCGGCAAAGTAAATACGCACAACGGCCAACTCGGAACTGTCATGGCCATAACTGTTATTGGCATCCGTGTTGTTGCTGTTGCTGCAAAATTAAACTCATTTATGGCAACTGACGAAGGGTAAACGGATTTCCCAAAATGTATCTTAATATCTGAAAACTTTCCCATTAAAAACGTAGCAAATATGGTCAACAAAAACTACAAGAACTAACTTTAAAATTCACTCTGCATAAACTAAATGGAATTTAACTACGTAGAATTTTCTTAAAAATGTTCCAATGAATTTAAAAATTGAAGTTTGTGCTTACACGGGCTTATATAAACCATTGAGGGCCAGCGCCATAGCACCTCGGACACGATAGCGAATCTCCGAGCAGGAGGCCAGACAGTGGGGACAGTAGAGGGCATCCTCCAGCTCATGCTCCAGACCAGTCATGTTGACGCGACTGGTGATGACATTCAGCCATTTAACTATAACACAGATCTTGGTATCACAAATGTTCAATGGCTGCTCCCTCTACAAAACTTCGAGTACTCGTACTCACACTGGTAACGCCTCAGACACTCCATGTGCTGGAGGGTACAGAAAACTCGACCCACGTTGCCCTGAATGAAGAATATAGGTATATTGTAGGGCAGACATCCGCACAAGCTGAAGATACTGCGGGCTCGACAGGCGGAGATACATTTACTGAATGTATAGCGACGATTGAAGTCGTGGCGCAGTTTTGTGTTCTCATCCCCAAAGAGGCATTTGCGCTGCAGATTGACGGACTCAATGATTGACTGACAGTTGACTAACACTATGACTTCGACTCACCACAGTGGGACTCATGTGGCGTGCCTCGGGGACTGTTTCAAAGATTTTCGGATGCACGGGCAACTGAGTGTTTTCTCCACAGTTCACAAATCGCAAGGAAACGCCGCCGGATTGCGGATCAGGATAATTTCCGGGCTCATAGATAAAAATCTGCTTAAATAGATAGGTGAGCTGATAATTTTATTTACTTGGATTCTCATTCTCACCGCAAATCCATCTCGATTATGTAGATTATAGAAAATATCGTTGTGTGAGTTCTTCAGTGTTAGCGATAGACCCATGTCGGCTCCAAAGAAACGCTGGAAATAAGGTCGCTCCTTAAAGTATCTGAAGAGAGGAAAAAGGACAAGCAATAAGCTACTTAGTAGATAAAAAAATATATAAATGGATACGTAGATAAATTGGATGTCAACTGAAATAAATATTTCTTAACACACTTTTCTTCGTTTTTGGAAGTTTAATTCTTTCAATACTAGGGAGATTGTAATGATTCATTAGTAATGAACAATTCAATTTTGATGATCATTTTAAATTTTAAATTGATTATTTTTTTTCGATTACTTTCTTTTTTTTTAAATATCAAACTATGTTAACTCTAGGAAAAATGCAACTGATTGGTATATAGATTGTTAACTGGATTACATTTTAACTTGTAACTTGACCATTCACCTTAACTATTGTTTATTTGAGAAATTCAAATCATGAGATTATTTTCATAAAATAAATAGATCTTCATACTTACTTTCCACGCAGATTGAAGGTACAGCAGAATCCATAGCTAGTCAGCGATTGCGTAAACTGTCTCAGGCAATCAAAGGATTTGCCAGCCAGGCGACAGGACACAAAGATATCACTGCAATTGGGGGTTAAGGCTCGCATGCGTCTCTTGGTATTGAAGAACAGTTCATCGGGCTCGGTATCAAGGACATCAAGGAATCCCTGAAGTTTCAGCACCCTATCGTAGTCGCCCAATTCTGTGGGGCCGTAATACATGCCAAAGGCATGAAGTTCCTTATAAAAAAAACTCGCATTTCTCTGCTTGGGATCCTTGTGACTGCTGTAGAGGAATGATTTCAAAAATTTAAATAAATTAAAGAGAATTTTTACTTACAGTTCCTGGGCATAATTGCGGACAGCGCGACTGGAAATGCGATTCATGGTGCAAACGGAGACGGCGGGCAGATCGACATTACTCACCGGATACTGTGGATTGTATATGGTGGTCACCAGGGCCTCCGTGTTATCCTTGTACGTGTGCCAAACGAATGCGATTAGCACACTCAGTGCAGTTATATGGAAAATCAGCCAGAAAAAACTGTGGGGTCTAATTGAAAGGACAACGACGACAGGACGACACTGATAAAGCTACTTACCGTTCCTGAATGCGATATGCGTGCTCAACTAATTTGCCATAACAATGGAACGAGAGATTTTCCAGCAAATCCTTTAACGCAGCGGCAAACGACAATTTCTGTGGAACAGTTTCCTCATCACGAGCCGCGACAGGTGGATTATTGGTGGTGGGTCGGGTGGGTCTGGTCGGTATCCACCAGACGGCGTGTCCCACCGCCAAACGTTGGTGGAGCTTTCGCTGTTCCCGTTCTCTAATTGCCACCATGTTTGGCACTCACTCAGCCCGTTTCTGGATTGCAACTGTTGCGGCCGTCGACGCATTGCGACTCTTTTTGTAGGCCGACCTCCAACAGTCGCCGGTTGTCCTGTCATTGTCATGGTCATGGGGCACAAAACGAGGTGGAGGAGGTCCTCTACATGTTGGCTCATTTTAATGAAAATTTTGCAGTCATGTCGTGCGTGTTGTTGTAATTAGGCCTCGTGTTCCAACTTATTGCCAACAAATTAACTGCGACATGGCACGTGGTGTTCAGCCAACGTTCTGCCTTTTCCATTTGCCCATTTCTAGGCCTGACTCTCGATTCGTCTTGGCAATTTCCCTTAATTGTCAACAATTTAAAATGAAATTAGTTAAACGCGCGTTAAATGTCAGCCGAAACGGAAACATCATCATCAGCGCCAGCAGGACTCAAGTAGGTCATGTCCTTTCTGATTTCAGGTTTCCCTGAATACATTTTAAGGATAACAAGCCAGGATAATTATTGTAAGTATGGATAAATGTATTTTTATTTCCCTTCCCCCTTTTAAAGTGATTCTGAATATAAATGTATTTTTATTTCAAGTTAGTTATCATATAATAAGTTAGTTAAGTAGATAGATAAAAATATTAAAAATTGAAAAAGAAATTTTTATTTTCAAAAATCTTTAGTCGGAAATTATACATTTTCACTACATGTTTTTTAGAAAAACGAATTTTCGGATTTTCTTTTCATATTTTTTTTTTGAGACAAAAGAAATATCTCTACTGTATCTATACTTTATACAATATTTATGGATAAATATGTAGCTTAGTGGCATCGAATATCCTAGCCTTGTTGTTGGCCTTATTGCGATCTATTATACGATTACAGGTTATATAAAACATCTTAAATAAGTGATAAAGCAATTCAAAAATGGCGACCAAAGAAAATCCCATTAAAATCGACAAAATATTTCCAATGGTGCCTGAAAAATAAAACAAATCAATAACAATAAGATTTGTTATTACTCAATTACTTACTGAATATCTCAAACCATTCATTGTTCAGCAATCTCATATAGAGCTGGGCATAGGGTTCCCCGAAGTAAACTCTCAGCACGGATATATCCGAGCTGAAGTCTGTATCATTATTCTCATTGGGCTTGAGAGTAACTAGATAGTTGTCGATGGGCAACATGCTCATGGAAATGCGATACTGAACATCATTACACGAAGGCAGGCAGTAAGGACAGTACAGTGCCTCCTCGAGTTCACGCTCCAGACCCGGAATTCTCACCCGTTCGGTAAGCACGTTATTCCACTTGACTGCAATTTTAGATTGATAAATAAAAAAGAGTTACTTGTAGTTTTTAATGACTCACATTGATACTGATTGAGGCAGGAGATGTGGGTAAGTGTGCAGTAGACAACACCTTCCAGGGTGTCCACCAGCTCCAATGGCATTTGAAAGGGCAAGCAATTGCACAGGGCGATAATACTTTGAATCCGACATCCGGTGATGCAGTTGGGAAAGGTATAAACATATTTATTTTTAACGCTGGGCGTATAGGACTCACTATGAAAGTAACATCGACGCTGGAGGGGAAGAGAATTCACTAATAACTCATCATTTTATACTGAGTACTTACTCCTGTTGGTGAAAAAGAGTTTAAACTTTTATCGGTATCAATTACGCGTGGAAATATTTTTAGAAAACTCTCCTCCCTCTGTCCGGGAAACATTTCCAGCGCATTTGAAGAAGCAATCGAGGCGAAATTATTTGCATCATGAATTATGACAATGTATCCATTTGTGTTCAAAACGGGGGCAAAGTAATCATCATGACTTGCATTTAGCACAACCGTTAGACCCTGAGCCTGGCTTGCAAAGCGATTCTTAAAGTCTCGTTTCTTAAGTCTGTCAGGAAATTAAATGTATATGTATTAAATGTTGATATAACAGACAGAAGCTATTACCTATTCTTAGTGTTAAAAGTACAACAGGGTCCGTATTTGGTAAGACTTTCCTGAAAGGCAGCCTCAGTGAAGCAGGGTATATCAATGTTGGACAAGCTGCATTTCAATATGTAATCCTGACATTTAGGTGCCAGCTGAAATAACATGATTATTAAAGTCACTAATTGTTTAAATTGAAATCTTAACATTATTAGTTTATTTAAAACTTAATTTTAATTAAAGAAATCAATAAAAATGTTTGAGGCATATTTTTGTAGATGCCATAGATTATAATAAGAAAATTCTATTTAATATAATATTTAGAGATTATATTAAATTGCTATAAATAAATTACCATTTTCATAATGCGACGCGTATTGAAGAAGGTTTCATTGTTCCAGGTGCCAAAAAGATCTAAAAATGCTTGAAAATTAAGATACTCTTCGATATCACCTCTGTCACTTCCCAAAAAATACAATTTGCTGAGATGTTTTAGCTGATCCACATAATACGTCAATTCACGAACCGAAGGATCATTATTTTGCCTGAGGAAAAACTATCAGTTGAGGCCAAAACATGAGTTGGATTTGGGGCTACTTACAGCTCGAGGGCATAGTTGATGACGGCCTGCCTGGAGAGGCGATTGTTGGAACATATTGACACAGCCGGAAATGGCACATTTTCGACGGGATAAAGTGGATCCTTCAGATTGATGACAAAGTACTGAGCGATAAATTGCTCCCAGGTAAGTAGAAGCACAGCCAGCATTGTGAAGAACATGGTCATGTGCACCGCCAGCCAAATTAATCTGCAAATAAACCAAAACCAAGAACGAAGAAAGAAGGGTTTGAGTATGAAGCATCCACACAGGAAGTAAGATAAACGCACATGGCGCACGGCTCTGAGGTAAAAACGGAAACGGAAATGAAAAATGTGAAAAATGCATTGCAAAAGCGGAACAAAATGAGTTGAGACGATGACGCTGACGATGACTATGACGATTACGATGGTGATGAGGATGAGGAGAATGACAGGGGGACAGCTGTAGAGACAAAAGATATCAGAGTCTCTGTGTAAATCGCAACAGCAAATTTTCTATGGGACCACGTTGCGTATGAGTAATGTCGCATCAATGGCAGCAATGGCAACGTCAAGTTGTCATTTTATCTGTCGCCCACCTCTCCAGCAGAGTTAACTCCGGTGCCACCAGCTTGTTGTATCCCTGCAAGGATATATTGCGCACCAATTCCACCATATCCAAATAAAAGCTGGAGCCAAGCGATGTCTTACGCCCACCATCATTGCCGCCCACTTTGCCGGCATTCGGATTTTTAATCCACCAGATGGCATTGGATGTTGATTCAATATTAACCATTCGAGCGCACAATTTTAACGATGATGTCAAAGTCCGGAGAAATTCGCGTTCCCAATCGCGTTCGCGTTTGTTCTTGTCCTTGTCCTTGCCTGTGTTGTCCTCGCTGGCAACTGAGCGTCTTTGTTGCCTTTCAGGTGCACGACCATGCAGTGGGCGTGGCATGGTCCTAATGTAAGTTTGTCATTAACGTATGTTTTAATTGCCGTTAAGTTTACTGGGCGGCACTGCATAATGGTTAAAGTTTATGATCAGTGTTGCCAACTTTCGTTTGAAAAAAAAGCTGTTTTTGACGGGAGGAACGATGCAAAAAAGCTGAAAAATTTATTTTAAAAAAAGCCATAAAAAAGCTAGTTTTTCAATTCATTCATTTCTGGTTTTTATCCCGAAAAGGGTAGAGTGGGCGCACAACAACAGTTGTTTATAACTAAAGTGAGCCATTTGAGCAGCAGCTGATCTTTTATTCATAAAATGTGAATAATTTCATCGATGTTGTCCTCATTCTCCTGATATGATAATCCTGCAACCAACTCTGCAAAAGTATTGTTGCCCCCAGAATCCTTATAATTGACTCCAATTTAAAATTTTGTAGTGCTGTCATTATTTTGCCATTTCACGAAGCGAATTTTGTTATTTTGGGTTTTAATTTCCAAAAAAATCTGAAAAAAAGCATTTGGCCTTTGAAAACAGCCAGATTTGACGGGAAAAAAGCGACTCTGGCAGCACTGCCGCGCACATCAAGCGCAATTTTTCTACTAAACTAAAAAGGGAACGATGAGCGAGCGAGCATTTCACCTCTCTCTCTCTCCTCCTCTCTCACATTGTTATTGTCACAATAACAAACGCCATGCCACTAGAAGGCGCCACTAAATTTGTAATTTAAATTTGAATAGATGGCGCCACAATTGCACGCCTGATCCAAGTGATAAAAGTGGTCCGCGCTGGGCAAAAACGGACCAAATTCTTCTGAAATTTTTGAGAACAATTTTTCCGGCCGAAAAAATCAACTTTTTTGTTTTTTGAGCTAGAGCTTTGAAAAAAATACCAGACATTTGTTGAATTTTTCTCGAATTTCCGATATCTTTTGATTCTCAATTTTATTTTTATTTCTTAATTTTTTTTTGGCTTTTTTTTCAGTTTCGACACCAAACTAATTTTAAAATAAAGTTAATTAATTTACCGAATTTTGCATTTTGTTTTTTTTTTTTATTGTTTTTGTTTCATTTTTAATTGATTTTTTAAAATTCCATTTCAAATTTGCGCGCCCAAAAATGTGAAATGTTATTAAATTCAATAGTATTGCATACTTTTCGGCATCCGTAAAATTATGTTGCACAAAATGTTGCATAGTACCACGCCATGCCACTAGACAGCGCCACTAAATTTGTAATGTGGCAACACTGTCCGCCACCAATCGATTGGGCGCGCAAATTTGAAATGGAATTTTAAAAAATCAATTAAAATTGGCAAATTGGCAAATAAAAAATAAAAAATATTAAATTAATTTATATTTTATAAAATGTCATATTACATTAACATATTCACATAATTTAAATCTAATTTTATGTCTTTAACGTCCTGACGGCCAAAAGGGTTGACCTGGATAATTGCGGGAGCCCACAAAGGCATATTGATTGGGATTAATGACACGAGCAATGTCCGTATAAGTGCGCCCAGAACGTTGTGATTGGTATCCATATCCATAGGCAGGCCAACCAACAGCCAGGGATAGTAGTGTGAGCCAGGCCAAGAGCAGGAGTAGTAAGTTATTCCCTTGCAACGCAGACATTCTGTTTCTAGAGATTGCCGTTAAGAACTGCGCCTCAATGTCGTCGAGTAGAAGCTTTTTATATGGTTTACACCTAGTCTGTGGCCAGAAGAGCATTTTCATTCGGATGCCGATTTATCGATCAGGTTTTTTGCCATTGTGACATGCGTCGCACGTACTGTTATTCCACTGTCAATACTCTCCTTCTCGCGTGTCTCGATGTGGATCTCTAAGTTGTTTCATCCCGTCAAAATGTCATTCACACTGCGATCGTTAAGTTATAAATATCATGATCACGTTTTTTACTCAGAACCAAGCGGAGTAGATGAGTGTACACTCATAGATCTGCACCGATCTTAGTTTTTAAAACTCGTTTGTATATAAAGTGTGAATGATTTGTCTAAACGAACATAAGTCTGAGTATTTAAACAGTAATTAACATCAAAGTCTGTCAAATGACGTAGGTGCGCCTCTATGTTTTTTTAGCTCGTAACAGTAATGAGATCTATGCATTCCAGAACTAATGCATATATTATGCGAGCACCTGTAATTTTGTTCACTTCCTGCCATATCAATTCCATTGTGGTCTAAGGGGAACTACCATCTGACTGTGCACTCGATTCGCATTTCTTAAGACAATTCAGAAATATTACTGAGTCAATGTTCATTGAATCACATTTGCGGGGCTTATGTATCTTAAAACAACCAGTACTTCAATTCTGTGCGTAATTAACGGACTGTACACAATGTTTAAGTAATGCTGTAAATGAATTTTAGGAAAAAACAGCTATTGAGCTGTCTCAACAAAAAATAAGAAAGATAAATTCAGCTGAAACAGTTGACTGTGAGTTAATAATATTCTCCAATTTATCATGATCATTTGTCACCTGTGCAAGACTCTTTATAATTTTTTTTTTTTTTGTAATTAATGTCAAACTTTAAAATTATTTCAAAATGAAAATATTTTATGGGTATTCATAATAATTAAAATAAATTAAAAGTTGGAAGACAGGTTTACGTAATATACGAGAAAATAAATAATTCATTTTTTAGAGAATTATGGTAATGCTAGGATAAGGGCTCTCAATTGAATGGAGGTTTGTGCCCAGCCTCGTCTAAAGAATTTCAAGGCAAATATTCCAAGTATATTTAAATTTACCGTATAACCAAGAGATTACTTAAAATTACTTATTCTTCACGCTAATCCAGACTAGACAGTACTTCATATCATTGCACTTGCTTCAATGAATTACTTATTGTTAGTACGTAATAAAATGTACAAAATTCAGTTAGCTGGGCGTGATTCGCGTGACAGTTACGTGACACTCCCATCTCTATAACTGACCTAGTCGCAGCTCCGTCACGTACCATCGATGGATGAGTCTCACTCGGCTAGTGCTAACTACTTATGTTTTATGTCTCTGTTTGTATGTCTGCATATTCATGTACGATAATAAAGTTAAATTTAGACACTGAAATACACAACACACTGTAAATTAAGAGCACTTGTAAAAGTCAAGCTCTGGTCAAAATATCAATATATTTAGAGTTAAAGTATAAATATTATTCTGTAATTTTTATTCTGGTTTATTTGCAGCACATTCGTCATACAACATTAAATTTGCTTATACCATAATTAAGTAAGTAATGAGTTTTATTATTTAACCCCACAGGTGGGAATAGGGAGCGTTGGGAATGTAACGTCCAGAGCCGAGACCGAGGTATCTGTCCGGAGCCAGAACACGCGCTATTTCGGAGTAGGTGCGTCCTGTGCGCTGACGACTTCTCGTTGGGCGGGAGTAACCTCCATAACCTCCAGTATTGCCATAACCTCCATAGTTTCCATATCCTCCGTAGCTTCCATATCCGCCGTATCCTCCAGAGCCACCATAATAATTGTTGGAATAGCCAGAAGCATAGCCTCCTCCGTAGCCTCCTCCATAACTTCCATAAGCAGGACTTCCGTAATGTTTTAGTCCTTTCAGAGCCTTGAAAAACAAGGCATTACTTGACTCCAGGCAGTTGGCCCACAGACAAATGACAATCATCAGAATAGGAACTTTCATGTTGTGTGTTATTCTTTTCGTAGTTCGTCAGAGTTCTGTGACAATCTTCAGACAATTCACATCTATTTATACCCTGCGAATGGAGTCGGGAGTGTGGATTGGATGACACATGGCGATCTTAATGGTTTTATTTTAACGTCCACCTGGATCACTGGAGATCTGCTGCCATAATGCTAATGCCCATCCAAGTAGCAACAACTTTAATGCATTACTATGAATTACTTGGACGTTAACAGATGGAACCACTAAGTTGAGCATGCAGAGCACGTACGTGATCAACGCACCGCTCGGCAAGAAGCGGATCCAGAGACGATACGATAAACAGCAACCGTCTTCATCAGTCATCTGTCCATCCGTCGCGTATTTCCTCTCAAGCTTTTCGAGCTCGAAGCTTTTTTCGGGCATTAATTTACTTTTGTTTACAATTTTGATGATCACATAATACGCTCCGTTAGAGAGTAAGTTTTACGATCGCTCATCTTGTATTGATTAGCACCAGTGCTGCCGTTTTCTGAAAAGAAAACAAAAAACTCACCATAATTTTTGGAAATAACCACTTGGTAATGTCGAAAAACCCACCAAACTTGTTTTGAGCAAATTTAAACATTTTATCTTTAAGAATATTCAATGTTCCGATTTCTTTTAGTTATGCACTTATAGTATTTCATAGAGCCTCTTTGAAATTTCTTAATCACAGTAAAATTTTAATTCACATGTTTTTTTCAGACATCATGAAACTCTGATGAACTTTCAAAATCCAATAAAATTTGAAATGCAATGATAAGTGATTTTGTTAAGAAGGGAATTGAAACACTTTTAAAAAAGTTAATTTATCTCCAGTCTAAAACGATGAGTTTTCCTACGAAGGACAAACTCATATCTGCCTTAATTTAAAGTTAAAATATTTTTTAATAAAAATTGGACCGTATTCCAAAATACACCATTAAAAACGGTAAAAATTTATGTTATTTTGTAAATTAAAAACTGAAAAAACTATAAAAATAAATTAGAAGAAGAATTAACCCACCAAATAAACAACTTACCAGTACTTAATTTAGTGGCAAAACAACCAAAACGTCAACACTGATTAGCACTCAATCAGTCGAGCAAAAACAAACAAACGGAAGACAGGTTTTGAATACAGATCTGATCGGAGCGATCTCTTAAAGCATAACACCAACCACACTCTCCCCTCAGTTAGAATTGTCGTCTCTTGGCGCATGGGCGCTCAAATAATTCCATTCAGTCCGTCGCGAACATGACGCGAATTCGATTAAATATGCTGGCGGCCTTCGTGGCGTGTCTTCTGCTCGGAATCCGCACGTGCTCGGCACAGTTTGCCATTGCAACGTCGTCGGCATCCGCGGGTGGTGCAGTGGCATCTGCCGGTGGAGTCAGCGCCGTGGCGCAGTTGCCACAATTTGGATTCGGCTCGAATGGATTTGGCTTTAACGGATTCGGCTTGAACACCAACTTCAACCCCTTTAACAATTTCCCGGCTAATAATCGTCGCGGAAATAGACCTGGCAATGGACGACCGGCACCACCTGCCCCCATGCAGTGGACCATCAACTGGAATGGAGGCGGTAGACAGCCAGCTTCTGGTTGGGGCAACTGGGAGAGTCAAGGAGGCAACGGAGGATGCGGTTTCAACTGCGGACAAACTTCACCTGGTTGGAATGGAGGAGGTGGTAATTGGGAGCATAACTCTTGGTGGGGCGACGGAGGAAGTGCAGCACCTCCTGGATGGGGAAATGGAGGAAGGCAACCACCAGGTTGGCAAAATGGAGGAGGACAACCACAAGGATGGCAAAATGGAGGAAGACAACCACCGGGTTCGCCAAATGGAGGAGGACAACCACAACCAGGAAGGGGAGGTGGAAACGCATTTCCACCACCGGAATGGGAAGATGCAGATGGACAAAATCCAACCGTTCCATCTAATGGCAACAACAATGGACAACCACGTCCCGTTAATCCACAACCACCAAACAACAAACCACAACCAGGTAGGGGAGGTGAAAACGCATTTCCACCACCAGGATGGGGAGATGGAAACGGACAGAATCCACCCGTTCCACAGCCACCAAAAAACAATGGCAATGCCAATCCTCAAACACCAAAGCCAACACCACGACCCACTAAGCCACTGCCAACCACTAATCCCACTCCCGACACGCTAATCATTGGCAAAAATCCGCCACCTTTAATATCACCCACTCCCCCGCCAAATCAGGGAGACACACTGATCGTTGGCACAAATCGGCCACCGCTGGTGCCACCACCACAGCCCATTCCATCACCACCAGCACCAGCACCAACACCAACAACTTACTCCCATTCCATAGAGCTCTCCCGACTGCGTCACATCATCTTCCCCAGCTCATTGCAATATGTGGCAAATCCCATAGAGGAAGCTCCAGCGGAAGGCATCGACATCCGCAGACGATGAGACTGGAGAAAGAGCTGTTAGATTATTCAGTTATGACTGCCAATATATAAATATATATAAAAACGGTCACACATATGGCACAAAAAGAAATAAAATATTTTGTGAAAAATTGAATAAAAGTTGATATTTATTATGAATAGTATTTTATTTCAGAAATTGGAGTTATCATTATTTAAATGGCCATGACTGTAGATATGTATTTTTTGTAGATTTAATAATTATAAGTATTTGTATGTGAATTGGCACGGCTCAGTAACCTCAGGAGAACTCAAATTCTCTCTATATTCAAAGTGAATAAACTGAGTAAAGTGAATACTCGTAAACAGAAAACAGGTTCGTTGAGTTGACAGACAGCATTAAATAATTATATGTATACAAGAGAGAAGGGCATTCATTTTATTAATAAATTATGTACTGTATTTTAGCTTATAAATATTAAAGTATCATCATTACAAATTAATTAATTATGATCACAAATGACTTTTAGTAACCATGTTTTTGGTAGCCACCCACAGAGTTCTGAGCTGTGCCAGCTGATCTTCCATATTGCTGTCCATAGTTGGGAGCGGAGTGTTCATAGTGATTATGATTGGGATACGGCGGTTCGGGATAATAGCCTTTAAAGGATCCCTGGGCGGGTGCTTGGTAATAGTCTTGGGGAGGCGACTGGTAGCCAGCACTGCCATAGCCATGAGAGCTGCCTCCTCCATAGTAGTAGTCGTAGCCATGATCGTAGCCCTCCTGTATGAGTGGACCACTCGGATGTACGGGATGAACGGGATATACGGGATGTGACGGATGTACCGGATGTGGCGGATGTACCGGATGTACAGGTCTATATGGTTCCGGATGAGCGTAATGTGGTCCATCGTCCAGCACGTTCAGCAACACCTCAGCCATCCGATCGAATGTGGGATTGGCCTCTGAGCCCATTAGGAGTAGAAGCACCAGGAACGGTAATCCAATGACGAGCTGCATCTTCACTACAATTTATTATTTGTTTGACGATCAATGAGCGATTGATGCATGCTTATATAGCATGGAGTACACAAGCTGATAACTGTGAATACATAAAAATATATATATGTACTATATATATAAATCCATCATATGATATTTCCAGCAATAATCGGTCAACTGGATGAGCAGGCAAGGTCGTCCAAGTGGCAAGGTCGTTCACCTAAATTCCTAGAAAAATTTAACCAAGGTCTGTTTACAGCTTCTGTCGAAAAGTTTTAATTAAATTTTGGAACTCTTTCAAATATAAACAAAAAAGATCGGTTTTTTCCGACTTGGCGAAGAATTGATACTCTTGCATACCCTTTTATACAAAAATTCAATTTTTACCGATTTTTTCAATATGATACAGAAGTACGACTTCAACATCATATTTACAACCTTTGCATATAAGGTTAACTTATGACAGATGTATGATATAGTGATCTAATCCGGAATATACATGGATCTGTGTCAAGTTCCATCAAGATAGCTTAAAAACTGAGAGAATAGTTTGCATAAAAACTAAATCAGTTCGTAGTCCTGACCCAAAATATATATATTTTTATTTAGAACAAATTATAATACCCTCGGCAAGGGTATATTGAGAGAATTCCGAATACGTTCTCTCGAGATAATCGTGTTGTTTTACATTCCTCAATGAATCTGACCTTATAGATAACCCCAAAGCAGACGCTCGGCATCATCGCATCAACTTTAAATGCTTGTCGATTCAGGTTTGAAGGTCCAGTTCCATTGTAGGCATCATCAACATGCACTGGGGACTTGTCTACATAGAGCTGCTACTCGCGCTGGCCATCGGCCTGACCCAGGGATCACACTTTTCCCGCGACGAGAGCAGCGAGGACGCCCAGACCGAATTTAATGTGGCCTCCACCTTGAAGGGAGGCATCAGCAGCAATCGTCACCATGCGCGTGCTCATCTCAACTCGCAACTGTATCCGGAGATAACGCAGCTACCCAGTCAGCAGCCAAGTGCTGGGTATACATCAGCTGATATTGATGAGCCGTCGGCACATGAGAGCGGCGGCAGTGGCATTGGCACCTTGGATGTTCATGTGGGTCCTCCTGGCAATCGTGTAGTTGCTCCTGGCAATCGGCAGATCGGTGTGCCCAGTATTTATCCAGCTGTGCCTGTTGGAGGACCAGTTGGATACAGACCGCCGTCGTCAGGCTATCCAACTGTTGCTTTCAATATACCCAATCCGAATCCATATCCCGGTCCTGGGGTGCCTCCTGGCAATCGGAGGGGTGTGCCCAGTACTTATCCAGCTCCGCCTGTTGGAGAACCAGTTGGATACAGACCGCCGTCGTCAGGCTATCCAACTGTTGCTTTCAACATACCCAATCCGAATCCATATCCAGGCCAATACTTGCCACAGTATCCCACGTATCCACAGCCAGCGCCATTTCCAGTTTATCCCGGCTATCCAGGACAACAGCCAGGCTTGCCACCGCTGAGCTATCAGAACCAACAACACTTTGCACCATCCCAGCCACGCGAGCACTTTGATCGCAGCTTCACCATGAACACCGAGTACAAGGAGGATGGGGTGCACAAAGGACCCTTCGAGGTACTCAACCTTCACAATGGTCAGGGCTATGGCAGTGGTTTCGGAGGCGGCTATAATGGCGCCTTCAATAGGCCAGGTTACTGAACGAAAAACAAAAACAGATAAATAAATGTATGGTCATAAGTTAGGTGTAAGCTTACGCACCGCATGCCAGCACATTCCGAGGCAGCTGCTCCTTGGCTCCTTGTTCCTCAGTAAACTTGATTTGTGCACGCCCAAACCGAAGTAATTAGCAATGTTCACGGCGTTGCACCTTGAAGACGACAGCGGAACACGAGGACAACTTTTAGCCATTGTCCTGTATACATATACATTCATCTTTCTATCTATCTATGTACATATATATAAATAAGGACACCCTACCTTGCGAACCGGAAAAAAAAATATAGTGAAAAAAGTGAAACATGCATTTGAGTTTCAGTTGCTTCATAATTTTGTTAAGGAAGCACACAAAGGAAATAAAACTACCTGGCTGCAGGCAGCCAAAAAAGAGAAGAACGAGCACACAATAGGAAGGAGCACGAAGGACGAAGGACAGACGTCGAGCCGACAATGAAAGGTGGTAGAAAATCAACGTCAAGGAGACAGACAGACAGACAGCCTGCCCTTTTTCAGGCTCAACTGCAGCGCTAGAAATCGCTTGGTTATTATTATGTATGGGTATGTGATTTGTTGGACAAAGACGATTACGGGAACAGGAACGGGATCGATGTCGACAATGTCGACGTCTTGCGGCGCATGCGCAGCCCAAAATCAATTTGGCGCTAAAAATGTGCAGACAAACGCGCCAAAAAACAAATATCAAACCAGACCTGAAAAATACATTAACTATTATATTCTGTATATACATATAAGGTAAATAATGAATAAACAGACCTCAAGTTAAACAAATCCAATTAAATGCTCCAAAGTTCTGGTATTTCACTCGGAACCAAAACAAATTGGCGCCAAAAAACTAAAGCTGAAAAAAAGACATAAATTAACGTATAAAGCAGAAAAGAAAAGAATTAATTTAAATTAATATCGAATTCAGAAAATGTTAAGAAAAAAGCGCCCAAAAATACATAAACTTTTTCAAGTTAATAAAACCTAAATAATGCTAAACAAATCCAGGAAATTCTAAAAATGCAGTTGTTCATGTAGCATTTTTTTAAAAACAATTGATTAACATTGATTTTTAATTTAAGAACGGACATAATTGTTTATTGAATCTCTTGACTGGCGACATACATACATACATATACATGAACATGTACACATACATAGAATGGAATACACGTATACAAACATAAATAGCTAAAAGTTAAGACAATGCGACAATACATGAATTGTTAACAATATCATTTTACAACAACTACAACATTACATACATAATAATATGGAGATTTTTTAGTCAATTTGTTAGCACTACCGAGGAATTGTTTAAACATATATATATATATGGTTAGTTGAGTCGTTTAGTCCATGTCAGCTTTGGTGTCCACCAGCATCCAAGGGTTTGTTTGGGTTTAGGTTTTGGCGTTGCTTAAAGTATGTGTAAAATTTATTAATGTTTGTTCTGATTGATTGATTATAAATATTTAGCATACATTTGTGTGAGTACTTAGGATGAGAGGGGCTGCTTGGCTTTGTGAAGGGGGGACGTGATTAAAATGTAAACAATAAACGTAAACGTAAATGGAAACAATGATAAGTTGATAAACGTTAAATTTATAGAAGTCATAAATGTAATCAGCAAACACAAAAGTACAAAATAAAATTGAAATTAAAATCAAATCAAATATATATGAATAGATAGATATATAGATAGATATGTATGGACGACAATGTTGTTTGGTTGTTTGCGTATGCGTGAGTGTCCAAATGTGGTTTAATTAAACGAAGCGTCTTAATGTCTAATGAAGCGTAACATTTGTTGCTCATAATCAATTTGGCTAAATGGCGTTGCAGGAGCGTAACCAAGGATCAGGTGCTGGCGTTGCTATCGTTCAGATCGAGATTGCTTTGGAACATCTCCGAGTTGCTGAGCAGCGGCACCTTTGCCACCTCATGGAATATCTTGTGGGAGTACTTGTTCCGTATCGTCTTGATCGTGGCCCGCGGCTTGCGATGAAGTCCCGCATTCAACACTGGCACCAATTCAGCAAACTGTGCCAACTCATACCCGGTGTAGTAGATCAGCGTTGATGTCCAGGTCTGATTATCCAGATTAGCAACGCCTCCGTGCATGCGCAGTGCCATAAAGAGAGCGGCCGATGCCATCTGCGAATCGCTGAATCCAATTGTGGCATAGTCCATCAGCGACAACTCCAGAATATAACGAGCCAGTGTCAGCGTGGGCATCTGCACCTTGGCACAGCGAGCGTAGCGACGCAAGAAGCGATAGGAGAGCGGTATGCCGAGATCATAGTTGATGACACGCAGCGTTTCCATTTCCATTTTGACCAGCTCGTCATGGTTGTAGGCGCCATCGCAGATATACAGAAAGTCCTCAATCAACGGCGGCTGGCGTTCATCATACTTGCAGGCAATGAAGAAGGCAGCAGCTCCCAACAGCTGCAGCTTCTCCTTGTTGATGACCTCGCGGCACAAGTAGAGATCAACAATTTTGACAGCCAGATAGAGAGTTTCATGATTCAACTCAAATGTCTCTTGCACCTCGACCATCCAGTCGACCAGCAGTGTGCGCATCCAGGTTGTCAAATGAATCTGCGTCGGCATGTAGTCCTTAATGGGAAACTCCGGTTCGCGCAGTTTCAAGTAGTTGAATATATCCATGGCATAGTGCGACACCTGGAAGGGATCATCCCAGTTCTTGCGATCAAAGTCTTCCACATCTTCGGGCACGGGCTCCACGGCCGTCACCATGGATGCAGCGGCAGATGCCTTGAGCAGAGCTTCCTCCGTTTGCATTTGTGGCTGTTCAGTCTTTTGATTCAATTTGGCCGAGCGACGTCGCGCTGCCTCAAAGTTGCCGGACAGGCGCATGGACTCACAGCTGGATACATCCTCCAGTGCGGACAAGTACAGGCTCTCCTCACCCTTGTTAAAGTCATTTGATATGCGACGCACAGGCTTGATAGCAGCTGGCAGAGGTGGTGCAGCCAATTTTTGTTGGACAGGAGCGGGCATCGTAGCCGCAGCTGGTTTCTTTTGGGCCACTGGCAGTCTTCGCCTTTGACACGCCAGCGCCTCCTCCATTTTATCCAACACTCTGTGACACCTCTCCACTGGATCCTCGCACTTTGATGAGGCGCGCGTCATAATTTTATTTGTAGTCGTCGTAGCGACAGGAGCTGCAGCTGGAGCAGGCGCAGGAGCGGGAACGGGAGCAGGGGCTTTGGCTGCGGCTAAAACGTTTACATTGTCAATATTCTTAGCATCCAGAAGCGCCTGCAGTTGCTGTGCCGTCGGCTTTTTGGGCAACTGAGATTTGGTGTCGTCGTCGCCATTGGGAGGATGCAGCGTCATTATTTTCACATTGTTGGTCAAGTTGCCCAAAGCCGATCGCTTGATCTTATCATTCTTGATGGGGCTATTATCGGCCTTGCGTTTAGCTCGCGTCTGGATATTCTCCACATTTGGATCAATGTTGTTATTGCTGGCGGCCCGTCGGGTCAGCCCCTTGACTCGAGTCCCTGCCATGGGCAAAATAGCGTTCATGGTCGCCTGGCTAGATGCAGCAGCAGCGCGAGTGGTACCTTTGGTTGGCGCCATTTTGAATTGCTTGTGTTATTTGTTGTTGTTGTCGCTATCGCTTTCGTTGTCGTTGTATTTGTAGTTGTCCTGCTACACAGCGACTGCGTGCGCGTTAGATTTTCTTGCGGTTTCGTATTGCGCCTTTCGCTTAATATCGAGCTTTGTTTGAGGAGGTATAATTGCTCAAGTTTGTTTTTTACTTGTGAGAAAAACTACTTAGATGTTGCTTTATATATTTTTGTAGTTTTAAGCGTCGCTTTGGCCTCACAAATTCACTTTTCACTTGGACTTATGACGCTTGGCCGCTCTGCTCATAACGGCGCTTGCAAAGATACAAAAGTGAAAAACAGCGCCAGCTGCATATGTCAAAAAATGTGAAGTTGGCTGCGGCGTCGCTTTATAGGGTTGTCATAGGTGTAACCACTAAGCAAATAACCTATAGAGAACCCATCCTATACAACTTAAATGTCACAGAAAAAAAGGCTTGCGAAGCGTCCACAGCGATGTGTTACCGATCTGGCAATATTGTTCGAGTGAAATTTATAAAAATTAAGGGTGTTGTTTTGAATAAAATAATGTGGGTTAAAAGTTTTAAGGGTAGAGGCTATATCATATTTCACATGTTTAAGTTTCGCAAGCAACGGCCTCAAAAATAAAATCGCTTCTTTTATAAATTCCACTATAACAATATTGCCAGATCGGTAACACTTCGCTGTGGACGCTTCGCAAGCATTTTTTCTGTGACATTTCAGTTGTATAGGATGGGTTCTCTATAGGTTATTTGCTTAGTGGTGTAACACAAATAAGCGTTGCCAGCACACTCAAATCACTTGCTGTGTAGTTTGTTGCCTAGCACAAATCTACTAAATCAATGATCTGGCAACACTAAAACAAGTAAATAGCCGATGCACTGGTAATGCAACAGTAAATTTGAATTTAACGAACAAAATATGAAATGCGCAATCTAATATATGAGTTATGAATATTTAATTTGACTAATCACAGATATAACGAATTAAATTAGATACTACTTCCAAAGCTTGATAACACCATCGCGCGATGCGGACGCCACATATATTTGACCCTTGTCCTTGCACATGAGCAAGTCTGTGATGGCATCGTGATGAGTTGCTTTGGGCATATCCGGTCCCGATCTGGGACTTTCCTCTATGGAAGTTCGCAGTTGCTGCGAGTCGCCTGCACTGCTCTTCGGAATGATTTGCTCCTCAATCACCTGGCTGCCGTCAATGAGGCGGTAGCTGGAAATAGGAACAAATTAATAGGAATTGAGGATCAATAGGTGGATTATCCTTAATTTACCTATAGTTGAAGGTTAGATTTGTCAAATTATCATTTGCCGCAGGCACTTTGAGGGACGAGTTCTTCGGCGATCCTATATCCCAGTAGCGGATGCGCTGATCCGAGCTTCCGGTCAGAATAAACGGAGAACCATCGACAACGCCACTCAAAATACCACAAGACGTAGCTGGATCGTTCAGACTGGTGTTGGTCAGAACAGGCGCTGAACTGGCCCACAGCACTGTCTGCCGTTGTCCCGTCTCGATGTTCCACACGGACACTTCATTATTGGACTGCGATGCAGAGATCAAGTACGATGGCTCTGTGGGATGACAGGCGACCTTACGAATCCACGAGTCCGCCGGATGCTTAATCTCAGTTATGGGCAGCCGGAAACGCAAGTCCCAGCAGATGTGCTTGCCACCGCTGGTGCCTGTGGCCAGCCAAGATCCCGTTGGGTCCGCACAGATGGTAGTGATGACGCCATGACGCAGCTCGTTCTGCAACCTCCAAGCGCTGTGCTGCATCCGTGTATCCCAGGCCACAATGCCGCCATAGAGCGTTGCATAGACAATGACGTTCTGCGCCGCCTGGTCATAGGCGTGCATATCCACAACGGGTCCATCATTATATTCACTGCGGGGGAGAGTAGAATTTAAATTAATTTAAGAATTGCCAATGGGGATTATACGATTATTTACTTCTGTTCCAATGCCTGTTGCAGGGTCATCTTTGTGGAGTTGCGATCGATGCGCATGATCAGCAAGCTGCCATCCTTGCCGCCCACTGCCAGAGATTGTCCACCATCGCAAGCGGCCAGCGCATAAATGGGCGTGTGGGCGGAGTACACCTGGCGAGACTTGTTGATGCCCTGGTTGCCATTCAGCTTGCTGCAGTCCCACAATCTCACGGTGCCGTCGATGCTGCCGCTGGCAAACAAAGAGCCATCTGGACGCAGTGGCGCCAGTTTAATCACCGACTCGGAATGCTCGTGAAGATGGGCAACCAGCGTTCCATTGAGACGCCAATTGGATGGATACGGCGTCACCAGCTTGTCATAGTTACCGCGCTGCGAGAGAGCGAGCACATTATAGCGACGCTTTATCTTTAGGGTTAGCGACTCCAAATCCTTGCAGCATTCCGATGAACGATCCAGTGAATAGTTGCGATCCGGCATGGTGTATTCTCCCAATGAAGTCGCAGTGCTCACTGTTGTTGTTGGCACGCCCAGCACCATGACTCCGGATGCAGGGCTGCCGGAAGATCCCGCGGCAATGTGTGGAGTGACAGTCGCATCCGATGCGGGCGACACCAGCATGGGAGCATGTGCATCATTCGATCCTAAAATATACATATGAATTGAAGAAACTTGGGCTATAATGATATGTTATCCTCGAGACACCGAGATCTCATCTTAATGTTCGATTGATCGGTCCGAATAACTATGAATTATTATTAATATAATCTTACGGTTATCCAGCGGCAATTTGGTTGTCTTATCTGCCAGCGGATACTCATGGCAGGCCACCTGCTTGCGGCTAATCACAATGCGTCCATTGGCCATCGCTGGATCATCCAGATCCTGCATTGCTTTATAATGGAGTGGTATCAGAAACGGATTCATGGCCAGGAGTTGCATCTCAATGGAATCGGTCAGTCCCTCCGAGATGAGACGTCGGAAAAGCTGTAGTGTTTTGGAAATGTGAGTGGTTCTCTTGGAACAACCGAAATTGCCAAAGCACTTACATTGCGCAGCGTTTGGCCCATGTCCTCTGGCTGCTGTGGCTGTCCGCCACCTCGTGCGGCAATGCGGAAGCGCACACGTTCCTCCAGAGCACCAAAGAACGGATGAATGTCGTGGAAACGGAGCACGCTGTCATATATCTGTCTGGGAATCGGAGGCATCAAGCAGTCGAGCAGAATGTGAGGCTTCTCCACTTGGATGAGCGGCGACTTCAAGTATCCTCGAATGGCGGGCATGATCTTACACTGCACATCAATGGCGCTCAAATTGCGTGCTGTGGTCGCGATCATGCCACAAATCTCATGGCGTATCCATAAATTTGGATGGCACAGATAGCAGGCGGTTTCACTCACAATCTCTGTCACCGTGGGCTTCCGTATGTGACCCAGCTCAATTAGAATGGTTACAGCCCGTATGGCCTTTGCAATCACAAACTCCTCCCGATCTGTGAATCCTTGCTGCAGCAGCGGCACCAATATATCCGATGCCTGCCAGCCAACGTAGCCCGCAACGCCAGCGATGTTATCATAAAAGGCTCCTCTCAAATTCTTGTCATCGTCATTGAGGAAAGTCATAATGTGGGAGAGTATCACGTCGTTGGCCTTCTCCTTGCCAAAGAATGCACACAAATCACAGATGCCCGACTCCATCAGCGTCTGCTTCACTATCGGCTGCGTATCCGTGAGCAAACTCAAGACCGCCTGGCGTACAATATCGTGCAGAGCATTCAGTTCCGCCTCGTAGCGTGGCGTGGGCATTTCATTGGGTGCATTCCTCTGCGTCTCCTCCAGAAAATAAACGGCGCTCTTGGCCAGCGCTGCAATGTTGCGGGCAAATGCCACGCGTACAATTACAGCACTGGTGTCGGTGGCGAGATCTGTGATATACGGCAGTATATACTCGGGAAAAACATTGGCATCGCTGCGAGGAATGTCCTTGACCATGCCCAGGCAAGCCGTCAACGTTTCAATCGCCTGAACTTGCACCTTGGCGGGTGATTTCTTTGCCAGATTAAGCTAAAATGACAGATTATGGGTAAGTATCAAATATGTTAGACATTATCAAGCTATAACATACAATGTAGGGCAATATGCGGTCCAGTATAGTCTCAGATGTGGTATATTTGGACAGCTTTTGCAGCAACTGCAGGGCAGCAATCTTCGTATTGGATTGTTTCAGACCTCTAATGCAAGAGGTAACCACTGTGATGATAAGTATGAGTCCATCTTCCTCTGGAGGCAGACGCTCGCACCTAACCGGATCTCTTTTCTCCTGGTACTGCTCGGATTCGTTGTCCTCGCTGGGTGTTAAATCCTCTGCCTGTGTCAACACCTTGATGCAATGCCCAATGTCCTTGTTTAACCATTGTATCTTATCATCGGGCGACATAATTGGCGTCGATGAAAACATTTGCAAATATGACTGCAAAAATGAGTAAAAGTATTCTGGAAATAGTTTGCCACGCTCCTGATCCAAATAATCCTCAGCGCTCTTTCGATTCAACGAATTAATATCAATCATTGAGGCCAGCAGATTCCGCAGACGTTCGTTCTCAATGCCAGCCAAATGTTTCTTCACCAGCTCGCGATCGCCGGCTCTATACGAGAGCAGTTGGGAGAGCTCAAATGGAGCTGTGCCTTCTGTCCAGAGTTCCAGCAGAGCACAACTGAAAATATGCAAACGGGTTGAGGATATTGTAATCCTCTGCAGTGGTATCAGAAGACTTACCCAGCTGAAAATATATCCATAGCAGGAATCAAAGTATTGCCCGCATATGAAGGTGGTACACGTATTATGGAATCCGAGTGAATCACGGACATATTGCCATTATTGGGATCATCCTCGGCGGACAAAGTTTTGACAAAGCGTTCAGGTGCAATGTAACAAGTGCGACGTCGACTCGTATCAAAGAAATATGTGTAATCAGCCGGGTTATCTTCTGGCAGATATGTGGGCTTGTACGAAGCAAAGTCCGACAACAAAATCCAGTTCCAAGAGGTGATTAATATGTTCTCCAGCTTGATATCACCATGACAGATCTTTTGCTTGTGACACTGATTAAGGGCACAGAGAATCTGAAAGGTAATCCACTTCTTCTCCAGCACGGTGAGAAAAGGGCGAGTGGACACCCGATCGTACAGACTGTGCTTCACATACTCCCGCATTATGTAGGCCGCCTTGTCAATGAGCTGTGGAAAGGTTAATGTGGGTCAAACTTAGTGTCTCGAATTAAATTGATAAGTCTCACCTCCACTCGTTGAAATGGCAAACAGTTAACGGCATTGGCCAGCGTTAAGGTTTTTTTGATGCTCTCCAAGCGTTCCTTGTGATCTTCCAATGGCAACGTTGGATCATGTTTGACAAACACTTTAACAACAATCAGACCCTCCTCCGTTTTAGCTTTGGCTACTTTGAAAAAACGCGTACTGCCCATACTGTATTTGGATGATAAATTAATATATAAGTAGATTTGCACATATGCATACATATATATGTAATAGGCGTAAGCAGCTGTTAAGATACAATATGTATGTATGTACTCACTTCACGTCGAAAATGATTTCGTTGCCAAACTGGCCTGAAAAGTAGTGTTCCACTGCATAGATCTGCGATGGTGCAATGCCAACCAATTGATTACCCATTTTACTTGCATTTGCACTTTATTTCTTTGCACAGTAATTCCTTTATTTATATTTGTTTGTTTTTATTTAACAAAATCCCAGCTCCCACTCATGAGCAGCGCCTCTATCACTTTCTCTCTCTCTCTCTCTCATTGTCAGAAAACAAACAGCTGGCAGCCCTGGCTAGGACTAACAAAAAAAAAATCATCTGGCAATCCTGACTTAAAAAAGGTGGCAGCCCTGGCTAAGAGTTGCCAAGTTCGTTGTTGTCAGTGTTGGCAAATGACTTTATAACAGCTGTTAGCAGTTGATAGGCATGGCTGCTATCGATAACAGAACGCGCGAAAAGTTGCATTTTAATTAAATATTACATACATACAAACGATGAGGGCAGCTAAAGTTCGTGCGTCAGCAAGTTTGTTGTATATTTAAAATGGAGCAAAATAATGTCAATTTAGCGAAATATTTTTCGATTAGCAAGTGTATAAATAAGCAGCGGCAATATTGCATATTTATAGTTTAATTTTATAACCAGACGCAATGCGATTTTCAATAATATTACTGATTGCCTGCAGTTTGGCCTTGGCTCAAGCCGGCACCTGGCGTCAAACAGAGGATTACCTCACCAGTGACAGGGAGGTCAGACCCAGCTGGAGCCATCGTCACTCGGATATATGGCCCTGTGATGTGGCTGATTATCCAGAGGCCTATCTGCTCATTCACAAGGTGGAGAAACGCTTGGAGCGCATTGGAGACGAACAACTCAGAAACAACATTGTGGACTACGTTGTGGGCCAGTTGAGGCAGTGCAAATATGGCAACGAAATGGACGAGCACTGTGTCAAACGATCCATTGGCTATGCCATGTCCTTCATCAGTCGCCACAAGCGTCAACAAATGTATTAAAATAAAAAATGCATATGGAATATATTTGTATAAAAATAAATAAATAAATGAATTATAAACAAAAAATAATAATTATAATAATCTATCCTGAATGGGGATGGGGAGTTGGGTGTTCGTCCTGTTGTTGTTTCTCCAATTTGGCAAATTTACTTCGTGTATACAGCTGATCCTTGATCCTTTCCCTGCGAACTTCGGGTAACGAGTAACGTCTCAAGACATCACGTCTCTCAAAAATGGACATCGTGATGTCTTGACAATCTTTCGATGGCTGACAGAATGTCCAGCTGCCAAAGATGGTATCGATGCAGCCACAGTTCCGACAGAAGCCAATGAAAGTGCCCATCAATTTGGAGTTCAGCTTGCGGCAGGAGAATGATACAGGTCCCCCCAGTGTGCTAATGGCATGTCCAGTGAAAATCCAATCGTTGATGTTCTCCATCATTTCGTGGGGTCGCGGCGGCACCGTGTCCTCTATGGTTATATTGAGCACCTTCATTTCACCAGCCCTAAAGCGTTCCTTAATCTCTTTGGGTGTCATCTTGACACACTGTCGCCAAGATCTGTTGCTGCTGCTGCTGGAATCACGAGATTGTGGCTGAGCACAGACGGGTTTGGGGGCATCCTTCACCAGTCGATGCTCGTCCACGATATGTATGCGCACGCCGAGTAAGAGGGACTCCCAGGAGCCTGTGATCTCGCAGGGAGCACCTGGGTGGAGAGTGGAGTAAGTACCTTTAAGTTTTAGTTCAAATTCAAACCTTGGCTAAATTTGCTAACCGTCAGCTGGCTCGGCAAAGCAACAAGGCAATCGATCAGCCGCCCACATTTCCACGCCCCGATTGAAATTAGTGTCCTGCATGGTCTGTAAACGACTGAGAATCTTCTCCAGCATGGGCGCTACGTTGGTTGTTTCCGGCGCAATCTTGTTGTGATTTGTTGGAACCTGATATCCGATGGTCTGGCTTGCTTTTTAAAAATCCACGTAAGCTTAAAGTGCGCACAATTCCAGACTACTTACCTGAGTTGCTCTGCAGTGGATAAGTCGAGGCAGAATTGGAGGAGGAGGAGGAGGAGGAGGCAGCGATTCTTTGAGCCATCTCCATTGGCGACACATTCAACTGCTTGGCCATATTGTCAATCATCCGACTCCCAGCCTGTTGTCCGGTTCCCACCTGTTGAACGAGTACCTGGGGAAACCCCACATTGCCAAGTTGGTTGCCATTTCGATCTGTGGAATCGGTTAGGCCGCGTTTGTGGCTTCGCTTTGCCGTCGATGAACGATGTCTGGCCTGCAGCACTTTAAGCAAATGTATTAGTTGCTTTTGATTTTTATTCAAAGTCGTCCCGTTTCTTTGCAGCGCATTACAAATTTGTTGTTCACTTTTGGCCTTGGCATCAGGACTGTTGGCCTTAACAGTTGCCTGGCGATTATCCTGACTACCTGTTGAGATTTTGGCTTTGCCTTTGCTGACCGTCTTAGTTGCCTTATTTTGTCCAGAATTCATCAAAGGTATCTCATTCCAGACCATCTGCCGCTGCTTGGAGTTTGATATATAATATGGCTTGGGACCTCCATTCGCAGTCTTCTCCTTGTGGACTTTCATGCACGCTTCCAGCGCTTCAAAATAGTCAGTAGCCTTCTCTGGCTTGTGATCCACCAATTTGGCATCTTTCACATCATCACAATGACACTGGACGACAGCATTGGATAATTTGCTAGAATCTTCTTGGAGTGCAAATCTCGATGCATCGCAATGACATTGACTCTGACCACTGGCGATTCTATTTCCCTCACTGTCCACGGTTAAGGTTAAAGGTTTCTTGGCATCACAATGACACGGGGATATTTCACTGATACCCTTGCCAAAGGACTTGCTTGGATTCTTATGGGCCTTTAGGATCTCGTTGAGCTTGTTCTTGTACTGTTCGTAAAGTCCGCCAGTTTTCACCTCACCGGAATTCACATCATTCCCGGACATGCGCTTGAAAATACCCGCAGCTCTCTCAATCTTCAACTGATTCGTCTTTACCATATTATCGCTCAGCTTATCGGGCGAGATTAGACCCTCTCTTTCTTTGGTCATTTCGTCATTGATGGCCTTGACAAAATCGTCCATTGTATTGGGTTGTCTCAGATTCTCTACAACATTCATGAGCTCATTCAAGGCATTCAGGCGAACGGGTTTGCTGACGAACAAATTGGGTCGCTTGGCATCCGTTGAAGGTTTCCTCCAAGCACTTATGAACTCCTTGTAGACCCTATTTAGCTCGGCAATCCGACGCTCCGCAGCATCTTGAGAATCTTGTGCATTGATGGGTTTTCCCGGGATATTCGAAGCGTCAACCTTGTCTTTAGTGGGTAAATCCATTTTCAGTATAACCATGCCCTTAACTACAGGCTCTTTTATATCCGAGTTTTCCCTGCCCTTTTTTTCTTCCTCCACATCCTTTGATTTTTGTTTGGGCACACATTTCAAATCCCCCACATTGTGATCATCTGGCGCATCGCAGTTTACGGCTGACGACATCAATTGTGGTTTCTTTCTGCTGTCTGCTTTCGAATTTTCCCTTCCTATAAGAGAGGGTTTTTCCGATCTTTCCGCCACACTTCCACCCTGATCAGTTTTAAGACTTTTTCCTAAAGAATCGTTATCCTCTTCCTCGGCAACAGCCGGATTCTCACCAACAAGGCCCGGGCCATGTTTAACATCATCACCTCCATCCTTGACCCGATCCCGATAGGCATTATATAGACGGTGTATATCGATTTTAGTATTGCTGGCGACTCGTTTGCTGACTGCCCCATTCTGTGGCACAATTTGTGGCAGCTTCGGCAACTGATTCATTTTGTTGGCGCTGCTGGGAGTTGGGCCCGAAAGAAGCAGCAAAAGGAAAATTATTGTTAGACGAACTTCGCGCTGAAGAACATTCCTGCCAAACATTTCATTTTGTTGCAACAATATAATTTAAACATTTGGCAAATAACAGAAGAGATTTTATACAAATTATTTAACTTGACAGCTTTTAAATATGAATGTCGAATAAAATTGGACACTAAACTCGTAACAAATTCTGAATATTTGTAATAGATATGAATTAAATTATTATTTATTTATTTATTTATTCAATGTAAACTAAGAGCAGTTGACCAATTAAGTAAAAATTAAAGTATAAGTTTATTAATATGATAATAAAATTAAATAATTATAGTTAATTTAAACCGAATAGATAAAAAATGAATTAAAAAAATTTAAAAATTAAAAAATTAAAATCTGGGGGTATTAAAAATTTTGAATTAATCTAAAAATTATTGCAAGGATTGGGAAAAACCCTGAAAAACCCAATCAGATCAAATAGTATTAGTAGTCATAGTTAGTAATATTACAAGTATTAGAAATTAGTAAAGTGAGAGATTTTTAGAACAGAAGAGGAAAAGGGAGGATTTCAGATATTTAATTAAAATATGATTCATATTTGATTTAAATATTATTCATGTTGGATTTTAATATAAAACTTATTTAATTTAATTATCGAACATATTTAAATATGATGCATATTTAATTTAAATAGTATTCATATTTAATTCAATTATGACGCATATTAAGTTTACAGATTATTTGTTTGATTTTAATATGATACATTTTTAATTTAAACATAATCCATATTTAATTTAAATTTGATGCATATTTAACTTAAATATGATACATATATAGATTTAATATTTCAAACTTCTATTAAATTGAAAAACAGAAAATCGGACAATAGTCACAGAGCGATTTCCGATAGCTAAGTATTACCGTATAGATAACAGCATAATTTAAAATCATATATATTTCATTTATTTACAACGTCTACATTTATAAGTCAATTTGAACAGATGGATTTTTTGACTGTTTAATGGCCGACTGCAGCGTCGCTGCCTCCAACGTGTTCGTATTGATCTCCATATATGGATAGTAGACATTCACGTGCGGCACAAAGCACTCCTTGATGATCTGCGGGGATGTCCAGCGCAACAGATACTGTGGACTGCCCAGCTTCTCGTTGGTGCCGGATATGGCGCCAGCTCCAAATGGCTGTTGACCCACCATGGAGCCCGTGCATTTGTCATTGATGTTCAGGTTGCCCACATTAAATTTGAATGTTTCGCAGGCCTGCCGGATGAACTTGTTGTCGGTGGCAAAGACGGAGCCGGTTAGACCGCGATTGATTTCCGCCACTTTGTCCATGGTCTCCTTCAACTCGTCATCCTTGTAGACATAGACACAGAGAATGGGCGCCAAGAGTTCCTCTTTGCACAGGAAATTGTCGAGATCTTGAAGAAGCACTATCGTTGGTTCAATGTAGTATCCTTGATTCTTTGTGCCGGTGCCACCAAGGAGGAGTTCGCAATTGGCATTATTGTGTATGTACTTGAGGTACGTAAATATCCGATTGAAGGCAGTTTGATTAATCACCGCGGAGAAGAAGCAATCACAGTAGGTGGCCTCGCTGACAAACAGTCGGCGGGTGATGTTCAACAGAGGCTCCTTGATCCTCGACTCCCACAGGGACTGGGGCACGTACAGCATCGAGCAGGAGGAACACTTCTGTCCGGCGTATTCAAAGGCCGCTCGAATGGTGCAGGCAATGGCCACATCGGGATTCGCCGACGAATGCACAAAGTGAAAGTTCTTGCCGCCACTTTCGCCAACCAAGCGGGGATAATTCTCATATATGTTAATCTGATCAGCAACCATTCTCCAGAGGGTCTTGAGCACATTTGCTCTGCCTGTAAAATGAATACCCGCCAGCTTGGGACTTTGGGTGATGGCCTTCGAAAAGGTTGTGGGCGTGGCGGGAATGAAGTTGACCACGCCATCTGGGACACCTGCCTCCCGCATCGCCTGGAAGACATACCAGTTGGACAGTATGGCAGAGTCCGAAGGCTTCCACAGCACCACGTTACCCATCAGTGCCGGCGTATAGGCCAAGTTAGCAGCTATGCTGGTGTAATTAAATGGAGTTATGGCCGCCACAAATCCCGTGAGTCCCCGCAAGACCATGTGGTTGCGACAGCAATCGGGAGCAGCATTCACCGGCTCGTAATTGGCCAGATCACGCAGAAAAATGGGATTAATGCGTATAAAGTCGACCAGCTCGGCGACATCCATGTCCGCCTGCTTCAATGTCTTTCCCTGGCCAAGCATAATGGCAGCAATGATCTTGAAGCGATATTTGGTGGCAATCAAATCCGCTGCTCTCTCCCAAATGGCCATGCGTCGGCTCAACTTGACATTGTTCCACTTTTTGTGTGCGTGCAAAGACAAATCAATAGCATCCTCAATAATGTTGCGAGTTGCGTGATTATATCTATTGATTTGATGGCATTAGTTTACATTTAATATATAAATTAGAAAATAAATGATACTCTACCGTGCAATGTAATGATTTTTATTGTACGGCAACTGCTGCACAAGACGACTATTATTGTGCATTTCCTGGCCGTCTATTACGATTGGCACGGACTCTATGCGCTGAAGAATATCCGCCAGTGCCAGTTTCACTTTGGAACGCTCCTCTGAACCGGTTTCATAGTTCAATAATCTCTCGTTGTGCACTGGCAACAGATCAAAATACTCCTTATCAATATTGGGTACGAAACGCGAATAATGGCGTACGGATAATCTCGATTTTCTACACAGATTCTTCGTCACACCCAAAGTCGGTTTAGAGCTGTAACATTTAAAAGAACCGCCAAGTTAAACGAAACAGTGTTTCACAATTCCATCTAGAAATTCAACTTAACGAAACAGCTGTTTATATAAATAAACCGGCTGAAATTTTCAAAAATCAATTAAAAATTAAATAAAAACAATTTAAAAAAAAAAAAGAAAATACAAAATTTTGTAAAATATTTAAGTTCAATCTAAAATTGGTTTGGTGCATTTCGCTTTTCGCGTGGCGAAGTTAAAAAAAACTAAAACTATACAAAATACCTAATTCTGAACTGATGAAAAAATGAGCCAATTCGAAAAAAAAGAGTCAGTTTTGGCGCAAAAACGCCAATTGTGGCAACCGTGTATATAAATAAATATACACCGGCTGTGCTTGTTTATGCAATAAACTGTTGCTACTATTTTTTGTTGTTTTGATTTAAAATGCAACTTACGCGTATTTTGCTGAAACCCCGAGCGTCCGAAGTGTTGACAGCTTACTTGAAACAGTGCCAGGAGCCATTTTGGACATCATATTTTGTGAAAGTGAGTAGAAGAAAACAAAATACATATGAAAAGAGACCTCCAACTAGCTAACTACCAATAATACTGTGAATTTAGTTTAAGGACGTTCAAAATGATCAACGCGGAATGTCGCACTTCAATTGGACCCTCGATACGGGCACAAACTATCATATATTACGCACTGGCTGCTATCCGTATATGAAATATCACTGTAGCAAGCGGGAATTTCAGGATCTTTCGCTCGAGGATAAATTCTATCGTTTCCTGAAGATCATCAATCTGGGTAAGTGGAATTATTGTATGCAGAAACAAGAGAATCAACTCGTATTTGTCGTAGGCCTACCAATGCTCTTCTATGGACTCGCAGCAATACGTCTAATTAGCCACAAAGAAATCGTTCGGGTCAGCGATGAAGTGGAGGTACCAATTTACTTTCTGTATGCGGAGGATAAGGGGGCTAGATTTTGAATTTATATTTACGAAATCTGAAATACGAATCTGAAGTCTGATGCTTGGGAGGAATTTTTTGTTTTTGTTATAATCTCTTACATTCTAGAATATATACGAATATATTGCCCAACAAAATTAACAACATAGTTACACCTTCGAATACTTTCAACAATTTGTATAAAAACCTAAACCTTGCAGTCCCCTGCGGGATTCTCGCAAGTTTCATCATAGTTGTCCAGCAAAAGTGGCTCCAACGTTCGGCCAAATTGAGTCAGCGAGCAGGGAGCATCACAATTGGGTATGCTCAACTCCTTGGGGAACTTGTCCTCGCTGTTGAAGTAGTATACCAGCTGTGTAAAAAGAAAGACATTAACATTTAACTTTATTTTTTATTGAAAATCAAATTTACCTTCACTTCGAAGTCACCATCACTGAAAGATTTGCTATTGTGTAGCTCAAACACCAAGGCTGCGGCATATTCCGGCAGCTTTGATGTCTGGTCAATGATGCCCAAGGAGTTCATCACATTCACAAGCGTCACATCGTGACCTGAATATAGAAATATCTTGCGATCTGGATTTAAATTCTTTCGGCGCTTGTTTTGCATCTTTTTGAGTATTTCCGTGAGAAAAGCGCCGCCTTTAATGCGCTTCATGAGATGCGTTTCCGTGAATAAAGCATAGCTGCGTTCAACCAATGGTCTCATCTCCTCTGGATATATATTCTCCGTCCAATCGGGTAGCGCCAGGCTGGCCTCCTCTTCGGTTTTTAGTGTGGTATACAAGAGCTCCACATCCAGCACATTGGAAATGTTCTGCGGATTTGAAAATATGATTAGAGTAAGATTAGAATGTCTCCTAATGAGTTACCTTGCCCGTATTCTTGCTGAGCAGCTTAAAAAGCGCCTTGTTGTCCTCATTCAACTTTTGCAGCTCTGGAGGCGGAGTTTTGTATAGTTTTTGTAGTATGTTGTCATATTTAATGCAGGTTTTCTTTTGCGCCAGCAACTATCAAAATTAAAAATACCTTTAGTTTATGAATTTAATTTGTTGCATAGACTACTTACAGTGTCATCATTACGTGCAAGGGTGTTTATGGCCACCGGTTGCCAAGGTATGGGCAACACATTCTTATTCTCCAGCGGCGGCATCAGACCAGCCAAAACACTCTGGGCACTCATCTAAAAGATAACTACCAAACTGATAAGACATAAAGCCTCTTATCAATAGACAATGTTGTGACTTTGACGCACCACACAGCGCTCCGCGGCGGAGCTCAGCACCAGCAGCTGCTGCTGTGTATAAATGCTGTTCGCTGGGAGCAGACGATAATAGCGCAAGCGCAAATTCCGACCCAGATTATAGGCCTGCAGGCTGCCCTTCTGCATAGAGAATAAGAGTTAGCAACTTGACTGAAGACGCCAATATTCGGATTTTACCGGTGTTAGCGCTCCAAGACCTTCCTGCCAGTCAAGAGCCGCATGCGGATCATTGGGATAGAAGCCACTGGGATTCTTGGCACCATGACGAAACAGCTGTTGAAATATCAAAGCACACAAATAGTAAACTTGATGCGTATGCTAATTTGGTATTTAGCTCATACAATCGAAATCATTCGTAGCTTTTTCAAGCCCTGCTCGTCGTTGCTGTCGCCAAACACGAAATATGCCATCATCACAAAACATAATGCGCTGCCCAGTAAAATAACCGATATTTTGGTGCCACGCCGTGATTTGCAGTCGAACGGCGACATTTTCTTCTATCTTCAAGTGCAGTTTATTAATATATACTTAGTATATAGTATGGTGGTATGCACTACAGAACTATTCAAATTTTCACAGCCTAAAAATAGTTGTTGTTTATTTGTTGTTAGTTTTTTTTATTTTCTGCTCTTCACATTCGCCCAGCGCGAAAATAAAAAAAAACACCACACAACAACAGTTCACAAAACACGTCTAACAACAGCAAAATCTACTCGACAACTGAACTACCCATCAATATCAGCTTAGCCTACAGAGAGGAAAAATGATGAGAGCAGCAATTTTGTAAACAGCAGACGGCGGGCAAGCGAAAGAGAGACACAGAGAAAGAGAGCGAGGGAGAGAGCGAGAGGTAGTCGACAAACATGTGCTAATAATCAAATTATGTAGACGTTGAATAGAAGACCCCAATACCAAATTTGAAACTGCAGAGATTAACTAATAAAGGTGCTGTACTAGACAATACCCTGCACTCAGGCTGACGTATTTATAGCTCCGTTAAAGCTTAACCAATTTTAATGTCAATTTGATTGTATTTTGACATATAAATGGATTTTGTATCATATAGATACTATCTAAGTTGTTTTCATTTGAAAAGCTTAAATGTTTTTTTTGAAAGTTTTGAATGACATGTCTTTAGAAACTTAAAAAAAAAAAAATTAAGACAACCGATTTCTTTGCGGAATTCTAAACTAATTCTTTTTGAATCTAAATTGTATTCATTTGGGATATCTAAATATTTTTTAAAATTTGTATTTATTTTCAAACAAAATTAATTAATTTTATATCTTCATTCAAATTATTTTTAGCAAATTTTGACAATATGTTTTAATACCTATTCAAATTCGAATGTATGTTTTTCAATTAATATGCACTTGATACATATGGTTAAAAAATATAGTTTTTTTTTTTATTTAAAGGCAGGCTTCCTTTCAAGAACAATGAAAAAGAAACAACCCCACAAAAAATATATAAAATATGTATATACATATATGATTGACATACATATATCGGTAGCCTGAGCATTTTGGTGTTTGGTGTTAGTATTTTACATTCGCAGAACTTGCCATCTTGGTCGGTTCTTAGTCCAAACCATTCTGTTAAATCGTCAACCAAAAAAAATTAACATAATTGGAAAGAGGAACTGAAATTCAATGCGATCGGGCAAGCCTGCAGTTCCAAAAATATTATTAGTGATCCAAAGAGCTTAAGAAGGGCTTTCTTGATCCTCCTCGGATGACTCACTGGTGGGCTCCTCTACCAGGTAGCCTTGCTCTGCCTGATAGACATTCTTTTGCTTGCCTTTTGGCTTCGATGGTGATGGCTCTACGTTCTCTGTCTGCTGATCAAATTCCTCCTCCAGGTCGTCAGCTTGATCCTGATCATTTTCGGAATTCGGTAATGGTTGATTGCATTGCGGTTCATCCTGTTGTCCATATTCAAAGATGGTCGGCCTTTGATAATATTGAACCATGTTAAAGATGAGTTCGCTATGGCAATTGTTCTCCTCCGGCACTACCAAATAATTATCAGCCGCATTAAAAGGCCAAAACATCGACTCATGAGTATCGGGCATTAGGTACTCGTAATACTCAACGGTTGTTGTGCGATAGCTATGACTCGACATCACGGCCTATTCTTGCGTCGACTCAAGGAATATATCCAGTTATTGATCCTGGGAACCAACTCCCTCAATAGGAGCCTCTTGGTTCACAACACTTAAGCTCAGGCGCAAAAAGTAGACACGCACCTCGCACTGCCGCAACAAGTAAAACTGTAGATATAGTTGAAAGATCATCAGGGACCAATTTATTCGCAGATGTGCAAAGAAATCCGTGGTTATCAACCAGCTTGAAAGTCGTTGAATGAATGTTTTGTTAGCTACTTTTTGGCTATGTGAGGGACGCTTTGCCGGAAATGAATGTTCGGAAATAATTTTGAATTTCATACGTATAGAATTTTGAACGAAACGAATATGTTACTATGAATATAAAACTTTTAAGACCCTGTATTAAACGTGGTCAGTATAGTATATATACTCATTCTTCATCAGCATCCACAAAGGAGTCAATATAGCCATATCCGTCAATATAAATACCTAAATCTCAGAGACTATATAGTAAGAGGTAGAGACACTAAACTTGGTATGTAGATCTCTGTATATTTAAGACAAATCTGAAAAAAGGAATTGTCTAAATTAAAAAGATAATCTACCAAATTAATATAAATGTATCCATATCCGTCTGCTCAAAAACTATAAGAGGTAGAGACACTAAACTCGGTATGTAGATTTCTGTATGTTCAACGCAAATCTAAAAACAGGAATTGTCTAAATTGAAATTCAAATCCACCAAATTAAAATAACTCAATTATGAATAATTTATTCATATTTTCTTCTATCTTATAATTTATTGTACATGTTAAAGCTTAAATATAAGCACAGTCTTTGGTCCCCAATTTCATAAGCGTATCGATGTCAGCTTCCGCCCAGCACATAACGCTCCGTTTCGAGTTCCTCATCGGAATATTGCTGCTCCATGCGCTCACATTCGCTGTGCCTCGTGCAGCGCTTATAGATCATATAACCACCCCAGACACTTAGGGGCAGCATTGCCAATCCCACTGGCATTAGGAAGAGCAACAGAAACTCTCGAGGATCGCTGGGATCATCATCAATGACTTCATCGCTGTTAGTATAGTCTGCCCAGTAGTCGACATCATTCTGTGGCGGCAATACCTCCAGATAGGCTTCTCGGATCTTGTGACCACGATAACTAATTGCCACACAGGCATAGAATCCTGCATCTCTCTGGCGTACGCTGTTTAATATCAGCTTGCTGAGATAGATCTGTGGACTTATCAGCTTCTCCGGGGATGTGGAAAGCAACTCATAGGTTCGTCCATTATAGCGCACAATGTGAGCACTGAAATTGGAGGAACCTAATATTGGCTGAGCGGCATCAGGTACCGGCAAGTGTCCTGGATAGGCGCGTCGGCGAAACCATTTGATAGTTGGATGCTCCTCGCTGTGTACGCGGCACTGGAACACCACACGGCTATCCTGTGTGGCAGTCTTGTTGTTGGGATAGGCATCAAGAAACTCTGGTGTGGCCAGGGAACTGTCTAAAATCAGGAAGCAGAAATTAGCTAAAATTTGAGATAGGTAGACTCATCGCTTACTCTTCACATCCAGCTGATAAGTGCGCACCAATTGAACGTCCACAGTTTGCGCAGAATCCAAGATATGAGGATTAATGCTGCACTTGTAGAGACCCGAATAGCGCTCGGTCACATTGCGTAGCCAGAGCTCGGGACGACAGAGACTCGACTCACAGGGCAAGGCCGTCCAATCATCCACTGAATCAAACTGATGACAATTGTTATCACTGCATTGCTGTTCAAAAAAAATACAATGTATATCTTTTACAATTCGTTTTCAAGTGTATCTCACAGATTAATTATTTTGTGTTGTCTTTTACATTCTGACAAAATTTTTTTATATTTTTTTCGTTGCACCCACCTTGAAGTACCAGTGTATCTTAATCTCGGCCAGCTTACGTTCATCCACAAGACCCGTAAGATTGCACTGTAGCTTGACATCGTAACCAGCACGTTGTTGTATCAGTTCCGTGTTCTCTATTTAAATTCCAATCATGGGAAACATCATTTCAAAAATCAAAACAACAAATACTTGTTTACTTATTCAAAGAAAGGTAAAATATCTTATCAAATTGCGTTGCCAAAACAAAAGAAAAGCAAAAACAAAAAGATAAACTACGCAAGTATGCAGGAATTGCCAATGATTGATTTTTGTTTTTATGATAATTTAAGTTTTCTATTTGTAGACCTCTAGTTGGCGGCAAATAGAGAATTCTCAAACGAAAAACATTTAACATTTCAATCGTTTTTTTAAGCTTTTAACTCACCTGTAATATCGATAAAGTATCCAAGTGTTATGGGCGTTTTATAGATGCCAATTAAGAGCCAGATGGTCAATAAACGTTGCTGCCACAGATGCTTCATAATCCTAATTATCGACATCATTACATTCACATTAGCTTTTTAATATTTTGTGAACATTTTAATGCTCATTTTAGTTCTCATAATTCGAATTTTCATTTGGAAATACCTGTAAGAATGAGCATTTCATAAAAAATCGTAATAATCATTTCACTTTTAGAAGATTGATTCAAAAATGGAACACAGAACAGTGTGAATACTATCCATAAAATACGAAATTATCGCATTGCTTTGGTCATTCACGTAATGATCGATTTGTATTTAATGTTATAGCAAACTTTTGTGCCCAACCAGAAGCTGCTTAGACTATTATTTATTTATTTATCCATTGCATTTTTCACCGCTTCGAGCACATTTCTCACACATTTTATTGTGCGCTGGCGGCCGCTGAGTGTACAATTTTCTTTTGTTTATTTACTTGGCCATTGAAAGCGGTTGATCCACATACAAATAGAATAGAGCACACATACTTGCTTACACTTAGATTTATATATATAGAAATGTAGGTGTAATAGACATATGTATGTATTTATATACAAATCCTTGGCTCACATATAAATTATGACATTTGGCTTTTCATTATTATTAAATAGTGAGAGACCCCATTTATGAAGAACAATAAATCATTTATGCGATAATGCTCATTTATCAATAGCCGTGGGTTGTTTGAAGATTGTGGACTTTTCGATTTTTTAAACACGTTATAATAATAGTAATGTTATTTATAAATTTGTGAAAGCTGGAACTCACAAAAAACACAATTTTCTAAATGATCCAGAGATTAACAGATCGTCAGATCGTCTGTTTATTTTATTGCTCTCCACATGATCAATTTTTGGACTTGATTTATCAATCTTGCTCCCATTTGACTGGCATTCACTCAATTGATTTATACGATATCATTTATTAGGTAGCCGACGTTTCATTCTAGTATATATTTATGTACTTGACTGACAATTTGTTTAGACTCAGACGGAGCAAAGTTTGAAAACCAAAACCAAATAACGTTACGACAATGGACTTCAACGATCGACTGACTGTTGCTTAGGTTTTTAATCATTTAAACATTGAAGTGAAGGCACTTTGAAATGAAGCACTTCACTGATATGGCCAGAATTGATGAATGCGCCAAAAAGCAACAGGCAACAGACAATTTCTGCTGATATTGACTACTTTTGTTACCTAATACCACATCCACAAAGTCAATTGGATTTCGTTGATGAAACGTTGCATTTTTACACAATTATTTTAAATGCACATATAGTATATATGTTTTTATGTTGGGATTCTTTAATATGTTGTTCTGTTATTGTTCAAGTTGTTTTTCACTGTGCAAATATGTTCTCGCTTTTATTGTTTGGTATTGAATTCTCGATCGTATTGTATGCGTCCGTGCGAGCGGGTGGCTATCAACAAACTACTGTAATACACGAATCGAACAAGTGTTACCCCTCGTTAGCACCGAGCACGGAGCACGGAGGTGCTCGGCGTTGTCGATGTCGATGTCTCTGTCGTCGTCGTTGTTGTTGCTGGGAACAAGGGAACAACTAAATAAGTGTATTTTATAAGCATTTACGCTTATCGCATATCAATATAAATGCGTAAATATACAGTAGTCGATATTGTGAACCGATATGGAACTGCTGCGACTATGTACATAGACGAGTACAGTTAGAGATTAGACTACAATGGTGAGCAAAAATATTTTTACATTAATAGAATAACGTTTGTTTGTTCATATGCTACTGACTACGCTCCCGCTGTAAATAATGATTATTTGATATTGAAATATCTTCAGAAACAACAATGCTTTTCTTATTAAAAAATTGATTTTCTCCTGATCCTTTCTATGTCCGCTATATGATATAGTAGTCCGATATTAGCCAAATTTGATTAAGAGGTATACACAAGAACAATAAAGTCTTTCATCCTATCGATTGATTGCATTTAACGGAAATTATACAAAAAAGTCACAAAATTAAATTCAAATTAAAAAAGCCCTGTCTTGTTTTTAACAACTTTTTTAAATACTATGAAATGTTCTTCTATTAAAAAAAAAACTCATTAGATTCTGTTTCTTTGAAATGTTTTCAAAATATGCATTATTTCATTAGCTGGAGTTTTGTCAAAATAATTTTACTCAGTATTGTATGCTCTCGGATCGCGCACTAAGCTGTACACGTATCATTAGACTCGACCAACAGTTTAACCCTCCAGCAAAAGAGTGCGAGCTGAAGAGGGATATAGAGAGGAAGTGATAGCGAGAGGGAGAGTCATTTGAATTTTGTATACTCACACTCACACTCATATACTGTGGTCGTCTGCACCCTCGACAATTGTTTGTTTTGGCTGCTTCAGTGCTCAGTTGCCATATCAAGTCGTCTAGTTATCGGAGTGCCAGCTTATCAAGCATAATAAATAGCGGGAGCCAAGCGGCAGCTCCGATGGCGTCTATAGATTGCTGCCAATGGCGACAACAATGCCAACAATGCTTACAATTTGACCAGTTCCATTCATCGAGTCGAATGTTAGCCCAACAAATCCAAATTAATTCCCAATGGGCTAGTCAACAAAGCCGACCCGGTGTCCAAGGCGGTGTTGCACTGTTAGAGCTCTGCATAATGCTTGATAACTTCCAATAGGCATATATACTCGTAAACTGATTAGGGCGGTGTTATATATACATTGAAACTATAGCTCTACGATAAAAATAGGGGCACTAATAATCTCAACATTATCTAATAGAACAAAACTCCTATTTTTGGCTTATGATAAGCGTAAATAGTTATCAGATTGTCTAACTACTACTAATAAGAATATGAAAAAAAAAATTATAATTTAATACTTATGGATTGGGAAACCCCGAAAATTGCAATAAAATCTAAATATTTATACTAAGTAGTTCTTTGGGGATTATCCAAAATTTGAAAACAAAATGAAATCCATTTTTTTATTATTACACATGTAAATATTTATTAAAACGAGAATTTGTTTACACAAAATTATCCTTCGTCAGAGTAGGTTTCAGTTCCGTTCTGTGGGAAGAAGAGAAGAAGAAGTAAAGAGTTTAATAGACCAAAGTTTTATTTGTTTTCCTTTCCCACTTACACTTCTCCTTTGGTTTGAGTTCATTCAGTTCCGTTGCGTGTTCTGCTAGCAAATCCAGCATAACCTCAATTTTTAAATTGCACATATTATTTTCCTCCTCCAATGCACGAAATTTCTTATTTAATCGCAGCATATCATCGACATCTCCCTTGCGCACCGAATGCATCCAAATGCCATCGGCGAAGCGGAGTTTCTTGTTGCCCAGATTGAGGGAAATCTTTCGAAAATCATCGATATCCTCGCTAACAACGGGATAACCAATATTACAGCGATTTACACGCGCCGGAATAGGCTTGGACTCGAATTTCTTGTTGAACAGCGGCATCCCAGAGAAGAAGTGAAAAGCAATAACAAATAACAGTTGACCATAATGACGTTGTCAGGACAACACTGTTGGAACACAACAGAGCCGGCAATTATATACAGTTAGTCAGGTAATTTTTGTAACGAAATAAAAGAAATACAAATATTTTACTTTTTTTTAAATATTTAAGATCTTTAAAAAATTGGCAAATACATATTTTATGAAAAAGAAAATCTTGATTTTGTCAGAACAATTACTAGACTGTATATACTGTATATACTGTATACACCAGCTTCGGGGTCACTGAGCTGTCACAGCTCTGACAGGAGACAGGAGACAGTAAAAATCTGCCAGCTGAATAGACATAATAGTAAATAAATTCACAATTAAATAATGTGCTAATTTTGAATGAGAAAAAAATTACAAGTTACATATCAGAATGACACAGGAGGCTAATAATTATGCGTTCCCCAGGTGCGTACTGTGAAAATGAGAAAATATTTCAACCGAAAAAGTCCTGCAATATAATTTGTATTGCTCTCCTGCAGCTGTGCCGAGGAGGTGGCCGCGTGTGTGGAACAACTTGTGAGGCAAACCAACGAAGATTTGAGAAACTTTCGACTGGAGCAAACTGCACTTCACTCGCATATTAGCTCCATGCTGGACGATAATCAAAACCTGAGCAGTAAACTGGAAAAGTATCATAAAATGACCATTGCGGATGATGTTGAGGAGTTGAAGCAACAACTTCGTTTCTCTAACGATGCGCTGTCCAAGGCGATGGCCCAGATTGAGAGATTCAAAAAGGATCGACAGTGCCGGGATCAAATTCAAGAATGCGCGGATCGAACCATTAAAAACATGGAAACTGAATTGCACAGCTATCGCACACAACTGTCTAAAGGTGACAATCAGCATGTGAGTTTAGAAAATTATTTATTAAAAATTTATTTATTTAACTAATTTACGTTAACAAAGAACAGTTGAGCAAAAGTAGTTTAAATTTAAAAATAAATTAAAAATTTATGAAAATTGATTGGAATTTAAAATTTAAGTAAATTTAAATTAAAAATTAATTTAATTAAATTTACCTATAGGTTTATGAAAAATCCATTAAATTGCTGGAGCACAAACTCAGTGTACAGCAGGAGAAAATAAATACGCAGGCGAATTTAATTGAGGTATTAAATGAGCAAAAACAACACTGCGCTGAAGAGATCCAAGAGCTGCAAAATGAGTTGAAGCAGCGCAAACAGGACACGGATCATCGGGAAGAGAACGAAGCCACGATTTCCAGTCTGCGCAGGCAGCTAAAGGATTGTGAGAAATCCCTGCAACATTCTCGTGCGTTGCTTGAGAAGAGCACGAAACGAGAGAAATTGGCCATGTTAAAGGTTCATGAAGCCATCGGGGTTAGTGAGGCTGCCGTGCGAGAGAAAGAAGATGCTGAGAAGCTTGCGGAAACGTACAAGGAGGAAGCCACTCATCTGGCCACTAACATTGGCAGCATTATGGATGAAGCCGCTAAGCGGGTCGATAATGAAGTTGAGCAACTCAAGTCGAAGCTCTCGAAACGGGATAAAACGATATTATCGCTGCGCGAAAGGGTCGGACAATTATCTAATCTATCTTTAATGTACAAGTCTAATGAATAATTCTCAATGTAGCTCAACAGTCAGGTTGCTGAGCACAAGTCCTTGGTGGAGTCACTAGAGGATCGCTACAATCGTATGACCCAAAAGTATGTACAGACGCTTAAACTAAACGAGAAACTGGAAACACATGTGGAGGATTGCAACAAGCGTCTCGTTGAGATGGAACAATGTACCTTGAAAAAAGACGAGCATCCTCTGAAGAGGTGAGAGTTCCATATCTATTCGCTGCCAGAGCTTATTATAACTTTTCTCTTTAATTCACAGCAAAAATGACAACGATCCTCCACTAGAGTATTATTTACATGCTTATAAGGATTTGAAGGCGCACTACAAAAATATTCTAAATGATTTAACAAAGAGATTCGAGACCGAATTTGAAAGCATCCACAAGGAAAAGTGTGAACTGCAGGCCGAAAACGAGATACTAAGAAATGGCCCTGCTGGAGACGGCGTCGGAAAATTCTTATAATATTTATAATATATTATTTATGTGTATATATGTATATGTACTTATATTTTATAGTTGCTAAATATATATATATGTATGTACATAAATAACAAAAAGATATCTGTGCGTCAAACTATGTGGCAGCGATTGCGGCATTGCGTCCAGGGAATAAACTGGGAAACCAGTAACTTGGCTCATCCGATTGCTTATCAATCCAGCAGAGACCCTCACCCAATACTTTGTCCAGTGCCTGCTTTGTACGGTAGTCGGTCCAGCTAAGAAAGGAAAACATTCAAGACTATTGCTGTATTGAGTGGAGACGAATCCTTACCCCAAATCTCTTATGAGCTGCTTTTGAGTAACACAGCCTAATTCCGTATTGGATGCGGCACTGAGTATGTTTGTTTCTTCCATACTCAGCTCGCCCGGAATAGATTGAACCATGTATTTGCCTTTGCCCAGCTTATGGATGACAAATCTAAAAATAAGAGGATACATGTTAATAAAGGGAATCTTCAGGCAGCATCCAGCTTTACCCATTGCCAAAGATACTAAGTTTTTTCGCCGCCATTAGTATATCCTCCTTTGTAATCTCTTGATGCACCGCACTCTGTCCACGTGCAGCTATGAGACGACGACGTAGCTCGTCCAATTCCATAAGACCGCCAGTTTTGTGGTTGGCCGCCAGGCAAACCTCGACAACCTGCACACTGAGCTCATAGTAGAAGTCGCCCATGCCAAGCACACTCCAGAATCCTTTGCCAGTGGCCAGAGGATCAACACCAATGGCGGCACACATCTCCTGGAACTGCTTACGGAACTGAGAATTCTTGCGAATATCCTCCTTGTGCTTCATGGCAAACTCTTCCAATTTATTGCGGAACACATCCATTTGTTTGGTCATTTGTTCCAATTGAGATTCCTGCAAGTCGGCTCCCTTATCCTTATATTTCTCTGCAGCCAATTTTTGTTGCTGTATGGCACCCAACCCCACTCGTCGGCGCATCTTGACCAAAATATATTTTATTGTTTATTATTTTACAGTTAAACAAAATAAATTCAGCGTCAGCTGTTACTAAATAACGATGAGCAAGTTGGACAATCGAACTAGAGCTATCGATCTAACTGTTAGCTCATCTAGTTCATTTGAACTTTTTCTCATTTAAATAAATAAATTTAATTTTAAGCTTTAACGAAACTGTGATGAAATTGACCAGCTTGTCAACTAGTGTAAATGCACCCTTATTTTAAAAATAGTTTGCGCTATTTGACAATTGTAAATCGTAACGTGTTTTTTTAAGCAGATTTGCACTCAATTCGAGGCTTATCGTTTTGTTCATATCGATAAGAAATGTCATTGTGCTTAAATCGATACTCCTAATTAAAATCGATATTCTATATGTACATCACTAGTGCATTTTGCTTGTTTTTTACGAATTTTTTGCATTCGCATTTTTTATTCATTTTAGTTTTATTTCTCAGCGTGTGGTTTATTTCGCGTGCATTTAAACAATGTTTACACATTTGTCCTCACAACAAGAGAAAATAGCGAACGATATCCATAGATAAAATCGCAAAATTCGCAAGGCACGTCCAGACAGTATCTATAACATAAACAACAACAATAGCACTGCCCCCAGGACATTTGCCATCAGATCAAACAAGGCCCCAAGGTTATTTGAAATTCTACAAGCTGCGACTGCACAGATGAAAAACAAACTGAATGCGTTAGTTTAAGAATATTGTTAAGCGAGCGGGCAACTTTGCCGTTGCTTCGGCATGTTGTGTTTCGACTCGGAGAAGATGAATTGGTACTACCATGTGCTGGCTCGGCGACCGTACCTGGTCGTCACATCCATTGCCGTTTATTGCGTGGCCTGCATAATAGTGGCACTGGTATTTAACGACCTGCCCGATTTCAGTGACCCCACCTTGGTACGTATGCCTTGTAGGTCCAGGGCAATAAATCAATTCTACGCATGCTCACACTTTCATAAATCACACATATTGCAGGGCTTTGAAACGCGAGGCACCGAAATTGGCAAAAGGCTGACCGCTTGGCATAATCTGGAACAAGAGTGCCGTGAAAATGGTGCCTTGTTCTCTAATCCCACGGATCTGCTGGAAAAGCTACAATATGAAAGGACCCGAGGTGTGCCGCGACATCAGCATCCCAATCATAGAAGACATAAATACCAACGTCGAAAACATAAAAACAAAAAGCAACGTAAGGAGCACAAGAAAAACCAACATGACGATGTGGCGTACAAAATGATGGTGATCAACAAGCGTCTGAAGGCGACCAAAAGTCCACTAAGTGACAAGTGGATAGGGGACAGTGGAGTGTTTCGTGACTACGAAGTGACCAATGACAGCAGCCCCTCCTTACTAGAGCCGACCAGACGAAGCGAACGGATCGAGTATGGCCATAATACCACGTTTGTGGATGAGGATGAGCATCGCGACCGCGTGCAAAGCAAGAAGAGCACATGGCGCATACTGAAGCAAGCTTCGTTACCCAACAATGCTTGGTCCAACTCAAAAGTGCGTCAACCGATCGAAGGATTCTTCTGTGATTCCTCACCTCACGAGAACGACTCGCATTTTGTGGTGCAACGCATTGGACCCAATGCAACAGACTCGTTATTTGATTTAAACGGCATGTTAGCCATGTGTCAGCTACAAGATCAAATAGCCGCCGTACCCAGTTACCAGGCATTCTGTGAACGCGAATTGTTGACTTCAAACTGCTGTCGGCCTTGGTCGCTGCCCAACTATGCCACACTGTTGGCCAACAAGAGTTCCTGTTTTGATCTGACCACAGAGGATGTTTCATTACTACAAACCCTGCTGTTAAATTGTTATGAGTATTATCATTACCTAAAGCTAGACATCAATTGTAGCGAATTAAATCCATGCTATGCTCCCGAAGAATGTACGCGACACAATTTGGTCTTCAACGTACTCAACTTTCTCACCGACATTGGCTTCAATAAACCAAATGTGAGTAATAAGTGGAAGCTTAAGCATATCAGTTACTTTTATTACTTTTTTTTTCGCAGGATACCAATGTTTATTTGAAATACGCAATGATTTTTGTGCCCGTTCCACGCTCCAATCGAATCCTGCCGCTCTTTCATGAATGGGAACATGCGTAAGTTGTTAATTTTGTAAAACTTGTTCTAGTATTTGCGCAACGTATGACGATCAATAGGTCCTGACGGCATTTTGCCATCCTTTGCCGTAACCACAGCTGGCACGCAGATTTCTTCGTAGTATGTGGTCAAATCATATTTGCGAAATAGCTTACGCATATTCTTGAGAAAATTCTCCAAGGTCAAATCCTTAGGCGGCGGTCTATTGTACAAAGTGCCGCCGAATCTATTTAGTTCATCAAGTCGATTGTAGTAATTGCCATATGTCGTTTGAATATCCTTCGATGTGCACTTGGGATCAGTGATATCGGTCTTAATGGTTCTCTGGCTAATCAAGGATACGTATTCATTTGGTGAATAGTCCGACCAATAACAAGTCTTCTGCAAGTCCTTTAAGAACTCTTCAACTTGATCGTAGCGCACCGGAGGACACTCAAAAAAGAGCTTGTAAATCTCCTGGTTGCACCACTTTGTGCGCAACAAAAACTGACGATACTCCTCACGCCAATCCATGGCATAAGGCCAAGAGCGTGTCTTCATTTCGATATTGTTCACCTTAAGATTGTTGGCATAATGTCCAGAGATCAATGCCGCATCGGTTTGATGTCGAAATATTCGCTTGGGTTTGTGGATGCGGCCATCGAACATGTGATTGACAAAGTCCTTTTTAGTCGTTGTCTTCTTCACAATGCACTTGGGCAGCAATTCATTGACGTCCACTGCTGCCAAGCGCTCGCTGCGTGTCTTGGATTCCTGTTCAGTTGCCATGTCTTCTATACGTATTTCTCTTGAATTTAAATTTCTAATTTCTGAGTTGATAATCTACTTTGAATTGCTAATATTTGTATTTATGTTCCTAAGGATTATGTGCTGGAATTTTGACAATTAATACTAAAAGCAATTCATTTAGTTTTATTTTTTGTGAATCTTACAATCATTTGGAATTTACATGCTGTACCACTTCTAGACTTCTAATCCTAATGGCTTCATTTGTTTTTATTTATAGCGATCTGAGCAATGAACTGGTTGAAGTTATTGGCATGGATTTGGGTCTGGAAAAGGAGCTTTTTAGTGAGCTACTTCTAACGGACGTTTGGTTGGTATCGCTGGGCGGACTCTTTGTCATGGCCTGCGTCTGGTTATATACAGGATCCGCCTTTATCACTGTGATGTCCAGCTGTGCCATTTGTTTCTCGCTGGGATTGGCCTACTTTGTATACACTTTGGTATTTGAGTTTAGCTTTTTTCCCTACATGAATCTACTCGCCGTTGTGGTTATAATTGGCATTGGCGCCGATGATGTCTTCTTGTTCCTTAAGATCTGGCAATGTGTGCTAGCCGAGCGATTTAGCAAGAGCAGCACATTGAATACGCAGTCAACGCTGCCCACGCCATTGGAACATAACGAGCACACGGAAACATTGGAGAATTTAATGGCTCTGACCATGCGACATGCGGCTGCATCCATGTTTGTCACGTCGGTAACAACGGCGGGTGCCTTTTATGCCTCATATAGCAGCTCTATAACGGCAATCAAATGCTTTGGGTAAGTTTAAATGCCATTTCTAATATGATAAAATGTTTTGATTTTTTTATTTAATTTATATTTAATTAATTCAAAGTTTTATAAATTTTTTTTATTAAATACTCTGACTAATTTCGTTTATTTTGCAGAATCTTTGCTGGAACTGTTGTGGTCACTAACTATTTGCTCATGATCACCTGGCTGCCCGCATCGGTTTCAATTATGGAGCGTCTTTTTGCCAGTCGCATGTCCTGCCAGCAACATCTGGCACAAAAGCTAATCAACGCCTGCAAAAAGTCAATTAATCGATTTTGTGAATTGTTTGAGGAGCGCATCACACACAGCATTATGAACTATGCATTCTTGTGGCTAATGATCTTTGCCATCCTTGGCGCAGCAAGTGCCATCATTGTGTTCTGGTATCCGGGTCTACAGCTGCCAGAGAAGCAATATTTTCAATTGTTTGTCTCGCATCATCCCTTTGAAGTGTACACAAGGCTGAGGCATCAGTTTTGGTTCGAGAAGCCGATGCAAGAATATGAGAACTATAATAATATGAGCATGCGTTTCGTTTGGGGAGTTGAAGCGGTGGACGATGGCGACTATACGAACCCGAGCTCATACGGCAACCTACACTATGACAATAATTTTAATATATCAAGCAAAGAGTCACAGATTTGGCTGCGAAACTTTTGCCAAAACATGCGCCAGCAGCCATTTCATCAAGCGACTTTTAGCTTCTTGTTGTCAAATTGTTTCATTGAGAACTTTATTCGATTTATGGAGCGAAGGTAAGTGATATGGCAGACAGAGCTGTACAAAAATCCACAAATTATGTTCAGCAATCCGTGATTGAGATTCCGATTATTATGATTAAATAAATTACTTTGCATATTAACATATATTCTTTCTTTTTCAGATGTATTGATGACATGGACACAACCCGCACAGATCTCACACCCTGCTGCGATGCACAGTTTCCTTTTGAGCCACACATATTCCAGCTGTGCTTGCCTCAATGCATATCAAATCTTTTTGAGACGAGATTCTATCGGCCGGGCAAAGCGGGCCCCAAATTTGCAGCTGCTCCCAATCATCTGATACAATACTTGGAGAGCAACAGCAGTAACGAAAGCTTGAGCTTGGAGACAACATCAGCGCAACTCCTCGTCAAGGCGCTAGTGATTGAGTTTGATTCAAATGTCAGCCATAGCGCTGTTTATACCAACATCAAAGTTTTTTACGAAAGTGTTGAGAGTTGGTTTCAACAACAGCTCAGCACGGCACCGATGGAGTTACGCGGCGGTTGGTTTATCAGCAATCTAGAGTTCTTTAATGTTCAGGATTCACTCTCGAATGACACAATCGTCGCTATTGCCTTGGCCATGGCCGCATCGCTTGGGGTTCTGCTCTGCTTCACTCTCAATCTGCTCATCTCTATATATGCCGTTATTACCGTCTCTCTGACAATTTTCAACACCGTGGCTGTGCTAATATTACTCGGTTGGAAACTGAATGTACTCGAGAGCATTGCCGTATCGACGGCCATTGGCCTTGCTGTGGACTTCAGCTTGCATTATGGCATACACTATCGCCTCGCGCCATCCAAGGAACGTGTGGCAGCCACCGAATTTGTGCTGTCTCGCATCATTGGACCCACGGTTATGGCAGCGGCAACAACTGCCTTTGCCGGCGGCATTATGATGGCATCAAATATACTACCCTATATACAGATTGGCATCTTCCTGGTTGTGGTCATGGTTACCAGCTGGTTGTATGCCACCTTTTTCCTAATGAGCTTGCTCAAAGTGGCCGGACCTCAATATGGTTTCATGCAGCTGGGCTGGCCAAAATGGCGTAAGCGTCGCACGACAAAGGCCAATAAATTCTACGAACGGTAAGTCTTGATTAATGATTAATGATTTTATTGAGTAGTAACAGCGATCTCTCCCAGCAGCAAACCCAGCCAAATTATTGCCAGTGAGCAGCTGTTAACGCCCAACAGTTCAGCCATTGTTGAGATGGCCAATTCGGAGACACACGAGCTAGAATCTCTGAACTCCAACAGCCAGATTAAAACAATATCGGGCACAGAAAGTGGACATACTTTGCCTGCTCTACCCGCGGACTTTGAGCACTCATTTCAGTCAGTGCACTAGGGTAAAATATCAAATGGAGCCGCGACAATTTGCATTTTTATATAGGGCAGAGCTGTGAAGCTACCCAGCATACAACTACTTACTTTGTTAGCATTAAGCAAAAGCTCAAAGAGGCAAAAAGTTTGCGCAAATGTTTGCAACATTTTATACTTTGCTTATATTGAGAGAAATTGAGATATGATGATATTGACATTAGATAGAGATTAAGACAAGTGGTGGCGAGAGAAAGCGTTCAAAAAATATGTTTAGTTTGAGCAAACAACTCTTTAGTGTGCTATTTAAAAAAAAGACTTCAAACCAGTTGCAATGCGCATTTTTACTTATTGTAACGTTTGACGCCAGAAGCCAAAAGTTGGCTCAAATTAGTAAACTGAAGCAATTAGCGGAGAGTACTGGGTACGTCCAAAAAATAACTGTACGACTGCATGATGTCGGTATTATTAGTTTATAGAGGTTTTTAGCGAAGCATTAATGAATGTTTATGTATTATCTATGTACTTAACTGTAATCAAAACTATTTATACTCTACATTTTTATTAGCTGTTAAATTCGGGCAACAATGTTGATACCGTCAATATAGAAGTATGTACGTATAGTACATACTCATATATATATATATAAATATAGTTACCATATATGGTAGTTATACATACACTTCCATATAATGTACATTGATGTACTAAATGTGTTGTCTATCCTAGATGTAAACGTTCAAAACATACACACTCACGTTTGTAATAACCATGTAACTGTGATACAGAAGGTGACAAATTATAAAAGAAATATTGAAGAAAAATATTCTATGTTTATACAGACAATGAGAAGAAAAAAAGCAAAAATCATGACGTATTGTACTTAACTATAACTGAAAAACCTTGTACTTCCTTCATTGAACTAAAACAAATGTGTTGAGGTGATTTAATAAATGTTACTTGTGAAACAAACTAGGAATATTTTATAGACTCTCTTTCACTACAAATATTTGTAACCCTCTTCTAAATAAGTAAAATCACTGTCATTTACTTATAACAATTATTTTCTTTATTTCTCAACTATTTATCAATATTATGTGTTTGCAATTTATGAAATTATGCATGCTGCTTCACTTTAGTAGATATTGCATTCCATGTGGAGTTTAAGGAGTTTGTCACCTACAAATCAATCTAAATGGCTAAAAACTGTATCCGATGTGCTCGGATTTTCTCATGCTCGCTTACAAGTACTCAACGATATCGCATTTGATGGATATATTTGGACAGCTTTGTCCAACGACACTGCGACCACGATAGTTGGGACTCTTCTCTGTTAGCAGTTTGCGGAATATGGGTAAAATAGCGGTCTCGCCCTCGATGAGTTCCGTCTCGGAGCTGGCACCATAGATGGAATGTTCGGTTTTATTGCGGTGTTTCCTTTGCTTATCCGGTGCCACATTCGGTGAGCTGTGATGATGTGCCGCATGCTGAATGTTGGAGTTGCGATTGAACTTGCGAGGCTGAGAACATTGCTGCACGCTGGTTGGAGTCGGGTCCCTTTCCCTTTCGCTGTCTGTTTCGCTCTGACAGATGGTTCCCTTCTGTGGCTTGGGTCGATGCTTGTTGCGATTCTTTTCCGAAACGGAGCGTTGAATTGGCGAGGTTGTGTTCTGTTCATAGGCCAGCACGTGTCCATGGTGCTCGGAGCAACGCTGTGGACTGGCATAGGTCCGTTGCGACTGCCGGGAATGCTGCTTGGCATGCGAGAGCGTATGCGTGTCCCAGAGATCGCTTTGCGAGACAACAAAGTTGGACTTGAGCGCCGATCCCATGCTTGTGCGTCGATGATCCGAGGCAGTCGGAGCTGTCACAAGTGAGCGAATGTTTTAAATGTATCTCAAAATACAACAGGTGTGTCTCAACTACTTACTTTTGATGACACCTGGCGTGCCGGGCTTGCTGTGCGGACAGACGTTGCTCAGCTCCGATTGCGAGGTGGAAATGTTCGTGGAGGAGTTTCGATGTGTGCTGCTGTACTTGGGCTTTGCCGTTGGCGTCTGACTGCCGCTCTCGTAGTGCCGGGATGAGTTGGATTGTCGACGTTCCCGCATGGCAGCACAGTCGCCAGTGGAACGCTTCCCGACACTGCTCGTTATGCTACCAATATTGGCATCTGTCTGGGCCGAGACCGAGTTACGTTTCTCTAAGTGTCGATGGTGTTGATGCTGTTGTTGTTGTTGCTGCTGCTGTTGTTGTTGCTGCAGCTGTTGCTGTTGTTGCTGCAGCTGTTGTTGCTGCTGCTGTTGTTGCTGCTGCTGTTGTTGTTGCTGCTGTAATTGCTGTTGTTGCTGCTGCTGCTGCAATTGCTGCTGCTGCTGCAGATGTTGTTGCAACTGTTGCTGTATTGGCTGCATCATAGTAGGCGCATGATGTTCTACAATTGATTGTTTCTTCTTTTTGCTGTTGATATACAAATTTATTAATATATTTATTAGATATCTACAGCAATAGGCATATGGGCTAATCCGAAAATTTTTTATAATAGTTTTTTTTTTGCTAAAATAGAATACATTTTCAGGCTTCAAATTACAAAATCAAAAAGATTTTACGGTGGCTTGGTTGTTCATGGCCGAGCCTAATCAACGAATTCCTCTTTTTGCCTCATAGTTTCAATAATTCTTGTACAAAAAAAGGGTATTTTCAAAAAAAAGTGGGCAAAACGGTCGTCTGAGTTTTTAGCGCTTAGCTCATCTAAAACTTTGTTTCATTTTCTTTTATTTAAGATAAAAGCTGTATCGAAATGATATTTAATATATATTAATAATTGGAAAAAAAGTGTGTGTGTAAAAAGTGTAACGTCCGCAACAGACAAAAACTAAGATTTTTAATTAACGAGACTACTTGTCTTTATTTTTGATGCTGGTCATGTATTCCACTTGATTTTTTGTGTTTAGATATGTTTTGATTAATATGCTAATAACTACATAGTATGTGTGCAAATGCGCGTTGACCTCAAATCGACTTCCATTCTTTGTAACGGCAGCAACGGACTTTCAGCAAGCCTATTTTTTTTTTCAAAAACAGTAAGGCTTTTATCTTCTTAAAATAGGTTTAAGAGTACTCCCAATAAAATGCATTTTCCAGAAAATTACATGAAAATTCCCCAATTCACTGTATCAGTTTAAACATGAAAATTTCCGTGCAAATGGATCGTCCGCAACTCAGGATTAGCCCATATAAATTGCACAATAAATTAATACCATCTGGTGAGAGATGCAATATAGTTAAGAGTTAATGTCTTTGTACTACAAAATAAATAGTTTTTAATACATTTTTCAAAGTATAATACTGGCTATTTGAAATCTTAAATACTTACGGCGGCAACGACGGAGCCAGCGTTGTGGACTGCACGGAGACAAAGGAGTTGTCCATTTCAACATGCGTGGATGTGATGCTATCCACGGAGGTCAGCTCGGTAACTTCTAAGTGCAAACCGTAAGCAATTCATGAATATGTTAAATGAGAAACCATTGACACTCACCTGTAGTACTCGGCATCTCTCGTCGCACGGGAGGCGCCGAAAGTCTGGCAATATCTTCACTGAGGATGGGCTCGAGGTCAGTGGTGCCACCACCGGAGCAAGTAACGCCATCGATCCACTTGCGTGCCTCCGGACCCAGCTTGCGGATCAGCGCCTGCAGCTCGTTCTCCTTCTCCATGAGAGCTTTGCGGAAGCGGGAGTTGGTGTTCTTGACATCGCGCAGTCGCTGCTCCAGCTCACACACCGAGGAATCGCGCCGATTCTTGGACATGGGACGCAGTGTGGCACGCACTCGTTTGTCCACAACGCCTTGAGGATTTCGCTTGAGTTCCACGAGCTGAAAGTCGATAGAGACTCATTAGATAAATTTACTGTGCAAGTGATCAGTTCACAGCCAGGATAAGACAACTGTAAGAGTTGATACAGGACAGACAGCAGACATTGCTGATATACCAGAGTTGAAATAAACATGTGGATAGGATACATAAATAAACAAAGTTTAGTTCAAGTATATAGTTAGCATGTAGTGTTATGTAGCGCATTCAAAGTTTTGAATTTAGTTAAGTGCGTTGAGAAATGAAAGAATGATCATATCCAAGAGATTGAATAGATCAAGCAAACATTCGTTATTTTGAACAACATTCATATTACAATTGTACATAATATGTCTGCATATATGTTGGTAACTAATTAATGTACAAATGTATGTGTATATATAACAGCTACAAAAACTACAAAACTTCCTTACTACCAGTCTTACTTTCGGTACGAACACCAAACACAAAGTGGCTGTCGTACAAAAAATTATAAAAAACGAGAGTAAGACAAAAACTAAATCCTTTCGATCCGATAACACCAGCGATATGGCCGCACCGGCGATGCAGGTAATGAACACATTGTAAACTGAGAAACCAATATGCTTGGAATCATTTAGAGCTGGTATGGAGACATGTCGAGTTTCCCAGGCCAAGAAGGCGCCGAAAACCTGCAGGGATACAGAAGGCAGAATTATAAATAATTGTTAATTTATTGTTTAGCTTTAAGCAGGGACCGTAACGATTTTTTTTTTCAAAATTTGTTGATTGATCAAAAAATTAAAAGAAATCTCTTATTTTTCGTTTGAAATAAAAAAATTATAAATTTATTATTAAAATTTTAATTTGTATATTAAATTCATTCATCAAATTATTTAAGCCTTCTAATTCAAAAGATATTAACATTCAATTTTTATTTTTCAACTTTTATAATAAAAATTTAAAAATAACTTTTCTTTTCAATTGCTAAAACAAAGTTTAAAATTAATTTGTATTTTATAATCAAAATATGCTTTGTTTTAAATAAAAACTGAAAGTAAAAGTTTATTCAGTTTTTCAAGTTAAGTTATAAGTTTAAAATATTTGATTTCAATATTGATTTAAGTTTAATTTATTTGAAATATTTCTAATTTTGCTTAAATTTTAAAAATTCTACGTACCAATAACAAGCCTTTATATGCATAGATAATGCTAACGAATATTGTCATGTGCTCCGATTGGCAGTATTCATTCTCGGGTATCACGAGCACATCATCAATGTTCTCATGATGCTGTCCGAAAAAGATTCAATTAAACTCATATTTAAATCGAAGATGATCTGGTGCTCTCACCTTTGGCTCCAGCTGCTTGGTTTCGCGATAGAAGGGATCAGCTATCTGCCAGGTGGTTATAATGGCTATATCTATGAACAACAGCACGCCCACAACCATAAACAACTGATAGTCCTTGATCACCTTCTTGTTGAGCTTTAGGTCGGTGAAGATCGAGTGCACACGCCACGTCTTGGAGAACATGGCACCGAAGGCCAAGCTGAAGCCAGCCATGAGGATCCAAGCTCGCGCCGTGCATATATAGGGGAAGGCAGCAACGCTGCTCAAGGTGGTGTCCAGGCCCAAGAATATAATGCTCAGATAGGTCAGCATGCAGCCAACAATGATCAGATTATTCAAATGCGGACTGGACATTTTGATGTAGCTGCAATGGGAATTTCAGACTTAGAAGAAGGATCCAATAAAATGGATTGATTGATTTGCTCCTACCGTTGATTGCGATACTTGATGTTGAAGGCGAGGAAAACGGTGGCTATGATCACGCCAATGACTGAGGCGCTGGCTGACACAATGTATATGGTGGGATTGACCTGGCTGTGCTCTATGTAGACCACAGTGCGATCCTTGGGCGGCGCCTTGCCCACCCAACGCACTGGCTTGCCCAGCGTCATGTCCAAATGCGCCTGCTGCGAATGATATTCACCGATCTTCTCCATTTGTCCCAACTGAAACTGGGTTATCAAAATGTTCGCCTTGCGCTCGTTATTGTAGAAGCGCACAGGACCCTAAAAGGATCAATTCGGATAAATAAGCAGATCAAAAATGTGTATTTAATACTACATACAGTTACGCCCTCGAAGGAAGTGTTTCGTAGTGCCTCGAGGAAAATGCTCTCCCAATCCTTGACACGGTAATCGAAATGCGTGAGCAGATCTTCGCGTTTCTCAGCGACGTATTGAATGGCCAAGGCGGCGGCCCAGATGCCATCATAGGTGTAGCCATGGAAGCGCGAGTATTCCGTGCCGCGTAACCTATCATACTCCACCAGGTACTCATCCGCCGTCTGCAATGGACAATTAGTGAAATAAAGATTCCCTTAGAAGTTTAAGTTATACCCACAATGCCGGCAACTGTAATGTCTCCACTCGTTGACAACGGTAACAGGTCCACCAACATGGCACCCTCCAGGGCCGTGGCAATCTCCTCCACACTGCACTCGCTGTCCAGCGTGACGTTCCACCAATCCGTCGTGTAGGTGGCCATAATCAACCATTGATAAGCCCTTCCATACATCTCCAATCTGTGGGATAAAGACACGCGGCATATGAACAACTTCTAATCCTGTCGAGCTTTAATTGAAACTCACTTGTATGCTTCGCAGAATACCTTACGGGCGAAATGTTCATTGAAGTTGCCCAAAATGATGCGTACATCCTTTTCGCGTAGTTTCTTCAGTGACTCGGCGACATCGTTGACAAAGCTCTGGGTCTCCACCACCTCCAGTTCCATGGAGTCCAGATCAGCGACCATATGATTGTGCGGCAGGGAGTAGCGTGGCTCATTCTGATAGACGGTGCCCACTCGTGTCCAGTTGAACTCCCGGAGCAGGGCCAGGCGAGGCGCATTGAATGCATTCTCCGAGGGCACAACCCGAAAGAAGTTGGGAAACGCATCCTTGGTGAACATGGGATGGGTATCCGCATAGCTGAGCTGTGTGAGGTGCCAGTGCTTGCTGGCCTTGGCTATGGGATCGGTCACGTGGGTGCAGGCGGCCCCGAAGAGCATCACCTTGTTGGGACCCGAGTGCATCATGTCGAAAAAGGATTTCACGCCCACAGCCGCATTGCACTGCGAATAAAAGTATGTAGAATGATGGATACCAGATCTCTCTTTATTGAAGGAGATGTTTATCTAACCTGCGTGTCATTCCACCACATGTGCAGCCTGTAGTTGGTCAATATCTGTGGATGCTCATTGACGTGGCCCAGCGCCAATTTAACACTGGGCATCACTCCCCGTCCCGTGTACGAGTTCTCCACGCCATCGCCATAAGGAAAAAAGCCAGCTATATAAACATCCGAGCGCTTGGCAGTTCTCGCCTGAATCACAACCAGGCAAAGGCCAAGACAGAGCAGTAGTGACCTCAACAATTGTGGGTGGAACATGTTCGATTGCGCGGGCTGCTAATTGATAAGGATAATTTAAGTCGCATATTAGCAAATGTGTGCGTAGCAAGTGTGGAATGTATTAGGCTGCGCGCACACTGCGAGCTGAAAGCGGAGTTTACAGTTTAGCTTATAGGCGAGCTGATAATTTCAGATCTTATCAGCGAGCAGAAATTTTTAGGCTGCGCACACAGAAAGCTTAAACTGAAGCTGATGCTGATGCTCATTTTATTGTTTGTCACTCTTTGTTTTTTAACCAATATAGCTTCGCAGCGGCAGCAAAACAAAATTAATAAATTTAACGTACTTATAAAAGTATGTTAATGCATGTTAATACTGTACTTTTCTTAAAACACAAATACCCAAACACAAGTACATATAAATTTATACTTATGCGATATATATAAATATATACATATTGTATTTAAATAGCTCTTATGTTGTTTATCCCACACGGGTGGGGCTTGAACAATTTCGCTAATTTATGTTTCGCAATGTATTTCAAAAAACAATGAAAAAGCTCAGCTCCGCCGCTGAATAAAAAAACATGCTTGATCGATCAAAGAGAGAGAAATACCCTTTCTTTTATTTAATTTTTTCTATTTTATTATAACACTTACAACAGTTTAAAAAATAGTAATAGTATTAAAAATAAATAAATACAGTTGAGCTTCCGTAACTCGAATCACCATTATCCACAGAAAAGGTTCGAGTTATGGAGATATTCGAGTTATGGAAGTTTAACTGTATGTCAATTTATTTCTTTGTCAAAACAATTACTTGTACATATTTATAAAAGGCCTTCAGAGACCAATTTCGTTTTCAAAGTCAAGCCCCAGTAATAACATCAATTTTTTTAAATTGGTTCAAGGTGCTGCTGCGCCGGATGGGCATGTCCATGCATGTCACTAAAAAAGTTCACATACACACACACACACACACATGATTTATAGTCCTTGCACTAAGGTTTAGCAAATTGCTGCATTTTAATTGCCCATTCCATGGTTTAACAATATACACAATATATTAGATGTCCCGTAATGGATTTATGCACTTTTTATGATAATAAACTTGCTGTTTTTGAACTTTAAAGAAAACTAGATTCTGCGATTACTGAATTTATTATTATTATTGAAAGACGTATACTTAATGCACATCAGGTCGTAAACTCGATAAACCTACCGCGATCTTAACTGGCGAGCACAATTTACTGGAGGTCTAAATACATATTTGCTCGTTTTTATTTGAATTTTCCTTGGAGCTGTTTCGTTCGACGTTGCGAAGGTCCGAAAAGTTGAAAATTGTGTATCCTGACAATTTGACAGTTGAGCTGACAGTCGTAAAAGGACATGGATATGCGCATGTCTCGGGATTTGACAGCCTTCGCTTTGTGCCACGATTTCGCATTGTCAACAACATTGAAATAAAATAACATCTGTTTACAAAACAAAAACAGGCAACAGGTGGACGGGGGAGGGGGCTTTAAATTCTTTTGTTTTGCTTACTCCGTTCGTTGTTATGACCACCGTTGCCATGGACCACGGCCGGAATGGAAAAACTCTTGGCAATCATTAAATTATTATTACAGAGAGACACACAACAGATGGATGACTACGCGCCGAGTCGTTATAAAATGCTGGACAAGATTGGCGAAGGAGTGCACGGTTGCGTGTTCAAGGCCATCGATTTGCAGCGCAACGTGGAGGTGGCCATCAAAAAGGTGGCCTTAAAAAACAAATTTGGTAACATTTCATTGAATACGCTGCGCGAGATTAAGACTCTGCAATTGTGCAACTCGGAATATGTAAGTAATGGTGTATTGTCCTATCTTAACTGTTACTCTGTACAAACAGATATTGCAGATACTCAATATTATTGAGATATATCCCGATCTCACTGGGCTATCGCTGGTATTGGAGTACATGCCCGACACTTTGTACGGTCGTCTCAAGAACGAGACGAATCCATTGAGTCGCCAGCAGGTGCGCAAATATTCCCTGATGATGTTCAAGGGCATGTCCTACCTCCACGAGGCGGGCATTATGCATAGGGACATTAAGCCTGCGAATTTGCTGATCAGCCACACGGATGTCCTCAAAATAGCTGACTTTGGTCTGGCACGCCTTCATTTCCCCGATGAGGAGGCGCGCTTGTATTCGCCACAGGTGTCCACGCGTTGGTATCGCGCACCGGAAATCCTGTGGGGCAGTCAGAAATATGGTCCTGCCGTCGACTTGTGGGCGTGTGGCAATGTCCTGGCGGAAATGCTGCGCGGCGTTCCGCTTTTTGCCGGCACAACGGACATCGAACAGTTGGCAATTATAATACGCACGCTGGGAAGTCCTCGCCTAAATGAATGGCCAGAACTTACTGCTTTGCCGGACTACAGTAAAATAAGGTAAAGTTCCGTATTAACATTTGTTGGTGTATTAAAATGATTTCATGCTTTAGATTTCCCAATTCGGTTGGCATACACTGGGATAACTTGTTTCCGAGCTGCACACATGCCGTTGAAATAGATCTCGTCTCGAATTTAGTAGTTTACAATCCCAACAACCGTCTTAAGGCCACTGAGGTACGCATTCCACTTGTGTCAAGTTATCAATTTGTTTGTTAACATCTATATTTACAGGCCGTCGTTCATAGTTATTTTCATTAATTATAAATCTTTGCATTAACTAACAACTAAGACTATGCATTTAGGAGTTCTCCGATTCCTTAAATCTGTAAAATAAATAAGAAAAAAATAGTTAAGCATGGATTTGATTGATATTCCGTAGACTCTACGTACTTGCACTTCAAACAGGTGAAGAATACAGTCTGTCCTTCGTCCGCCGAGCGCAGTTGTAAAGTGGCATAGGACATTTTATCATTGCCGCATTTGGGACACTTTCGCTCCACCACGGGACCATCAGCCTCTTCAACTTCGGGCTTTCCTTTTCTTATCAATTTGCTGGGATCGTAGGTATTGAATTGTATAGCGTACTCCGATTTTTCGCCGCTGTAAACTGCGAGACAATGTTTTGAAAATGTGCCCTTAATTATTTTAATTATAGCCTACCATCTGCACTGAACTCTTGTTTGCAGTTATAGCAAAATACGTTGCCTTTAACTTGCAGCGGTGGCAAAATTGATCCGCAAGTTGGACAGAAACCGGGGCGATTATTAAAAACATCCATTGTAAAAATTTTAATAAACAAAACGTGCACGTGCGCGCTCAACGCAAGAGGTGGAGAAACATCGACGATGTTTGCAAAACATCGGAACCACCAATGCTGCCACCTAATTAAATTATTATGTACCCAATCTTTGAACAAATTTACTTTTATTGTACCACCAATATTTTTTGGCATAAAATGTACCTAATTATATTTCTGTCAATTAACATGCAAACAAATATTCGCTCATTTTTAATGCCCCAATAGATTTATCTACTTAGTACATGAATTGATACATGATTTACAAGGACTATTTATCATCTTTTTTATCAGCTGCTTTGGCAGTTTCTTCGTCGACATCGTCGCTTGATTCTTCCTCGTCATCTTCATCATCGCTTTCACTCTCATCCTCATCATCATCGTCATCGTCGTCACCATCGCCATAGCTTTCATCGTCGTCATACGAGTAGCCAGCACTGCCGCTGGCACCATATCCACCATAGTAGCCGCCGTAGCCCTCCTCATCATCGCTGCCCATTCCTTGTTGTTGACGGCCAAACTTGTGGGAACGTGTGGACATGCTTAAGTCCTTTGTAACGGATGTTTCGTAATTGCACTTGGGGCACGGTATGGCCTTATTCTTGTCATACTTGAAGCCCTTACGACGCACATGGTCGTCGCAGTAGCAAGTTTTGCAGCGCAAGCAAGAATATTGACCAAGACGATTGCAAGATTGACACTTGTAGTTCTCCGATTCCAGAACCTGGCACGAGGCCTGATGCTCGAACTGGTCGTCCTCGCATAGGAAGCCATTGCAAAACGAACACTTGAAGATTCGTCCACCATGCTCCCACACTCCACGCTCACACTCCAAGCATACGGCGTTCTGCAACGGACAAGTGCAGGCATGGGAGGTTAGGCACTTGCGACCGTGACACACCCAGGCCTCGCAGAAGTCGCAAATGGCGCCAACCATTCCAGGAAATCCAGTGGTGTACACTCCAGGGTGCTTGATTACACAGTCACCAGTCTTGAGCATGCATTTTATCTTGCCACATTGCGCACAAATGGGCAGACGCTGGACACTTTGGCAGAAGTAGCAGAAGGCACGCGACTTCTGCTTCTTTTCGCACTTATCGCAGTCCATCGGCGCATTGCAAGGAAGATCGGCGAGAGGAACCTCACGTCCCCTTATCTCCTTCAGCCGTAACTTCTGCTTTTCAGCTTTTTTTCGCTGGCCGGTTTTCTTTTTGGGCATCCTGTAGTAGTGTTGGGTTTGCTCATGAGTGATTGAACAAAAAATAGTTGCTCACCGAAGTGAGCAAGTGAACATGTTCCTTCCAAATTGCTCTTATGCTTGGCAGCCAAAAAAAAAAGGTGGCAGCCTTGGCAACAGTTCAAAATTGACCGAATTTAACTTGTACGCTAGAGAAACAAGAAGTCGAAGAAGAAGTCGAGAAGTCGAGAAACGAAAACAAAGAGAGGAACAGAACGAAAAGGAATTTCTGCCAGTCTTGACACAAATCTCGTTGATGCAACACGTTCAAGTTACCGTTCAATTGAACCGCTTTGCAAAACAAACGTGTGTTTTATTGCATAAAATAACAAACAAAATCATCATCCATCAGTGTCTCGTCAGCGAACCAAAATTGGTAAACATCCATGTATTTATTGTATTTCTCTAAGAAATTAACAATTTTTTTTAAAGAAATTACTGACCAACTGCGAAATTAACGATTTAGTTCATGATTGACTGGATAAGTTCATTCGTTCATCTTAATGACCCGTTCATTTGAACGTTTTCAGAACGAAACGACACAACTCTAATAAAAAATCCCAAGCAGACAGAAATTATATTGAAGTATCGAGAGTTGGTCACACAGTCTAGCATTACTTTTCACTTTTAACTTTTCAACGCTAGCGAGTGTTACGTTTTTGAGCAGCATTGTGCTAAAAGTTTAAATACAAGTTAACTAATTCCAAAAATATATAGAAAATAAAATGGGTGGTCACAACGATCAAAATGGAAACTCCAACGGCCAGCACGATGACGTAAGTACGCAAATATCTTGTGAAAAGTTTTAATTGGTGCACCCTTGGCCTGTGTGTATGTATTGATAGACACGCGTGCCTTGCTGACCGCCATTTTGAAATTTTTCATGTGCGTCAGCGGGGTAGAGGTTAGGTTAAAATTAGTGAAAAATGAAAATCGATATGAAATTTTTAAATTTTTTCCTTTAGGATTCCATCACCGAGCCAGAGCATATGCGTAAATTGTTCATTGGTGGTCTTGATTACCGCACAACCGACGAAAATTTGAAAGCGCACTTTGAAAAATGGGGCCAAATTGTCGATGTGGTCGTCATGAAGGATCCCCGCACGAAGCGCTCTCGCGGCTTCGGCTTCATTACTTACTCTCATTCAAGCATGGTGGACGAAGCCCAAAAGGCACGTCCCCATAAAATCGACGGTCGTGTCGTTGAGCCCAAACGCGCCGTGCCACGCCAAGATATCGATTCGCCAAATGCGGGCGCAACTGTAAAGAAACTGTTTGTGGGCGCTCTCAAGGACGACCATGACGAGGAGAGTCTGCGGGATTACTTCCAGCACTTTGGCAGCATTGTAGACATCAATATTGTAATGGACAAAGAGACTGGCAAAAAACGTGGCTTCGCCTTTGTCGAATTCGATGACTACGATCCCGTGGACAAAGTTGTGTGTAAGTATTAGTCTAAGAAATTTCCATACTTTTCACAGTCCCAGCTCCGCATAGCAATGTTTGATGTGTCTTTGCGGCGTTTTTTGGCTGTAAGATTGAAGTTGCTCGTATTATATCTTTGTTGGGTAGGCACTGAGTATGCCTAACTGATGAAAACGTACGAGCCACAATTGATGACTTACCACAGTACTGACAACTTGACAGGTTTGGCCTACACCTGAATCGGGTTTCCTTTTTAATACTGTGAGATGAATCAAAGCGTCGGCTTACGCTATGTTATGCGAATGTATAAATGAATCCTATTCAGCGTAACACGCAGCCTCGTTACAATCTCCTTTTACCATTTCAATTGATCACTTACCACAGTACTGACAACTTGACAGGCTTGACCTACACCTGAATCGGGTTTCCTTTTTAATACTGTGAGATGAATCAAAGCGTCGGCTTACGCTATGTTATGCGAATGTATAAATGAATCCTATTCAGCGTAACACGCAGCCTCGTTACAATCTCATTTTACTATTACCTTGAGTTACGATTATCATCATTCCACAGTCCCAGCTCCGCATAGCAATGTTTGATGTGTCTATGCGGCGTTTTTTGGCTGTAAGATTAACGTTGCTCATATTATATCTTTGTTGACTGGGCTATTTATGCCTAATTGATGAAAACGTATGTGCCACACTCGCTCACTTCTTTCATTAAATCCCTACACAGTAATCACAACTTATCCGAATGTATATATAATAATCCTATTCAGCGTAACACGCAGCCTCGTTACAGCTCATTTTACTAATACCACGAGTTGCAATTTGTATAATTCCACAGTCCCAGCTCCGCACAGCAATTTTTGATGTGTTTGTGCGCCGTTACTTGACTGTAAGATAAATCCCTAGCCGATATTATATTATAGTTATTGATGCAACATTGCATCGATGATCAAAAAGTATTGGTACATCTTGACATCAATTATAAATTTAATTTTTAAAATGCTTGCGTATTTTTATTAATTTGTTGCATACATATTTTTTATTGCAGTGCAAAAGCAGCATCAGCTCAATGGAAAAATGGTGGACGTGAAGAAAGCATTGCCAAAACAGAATGATATGGGTGGTGGTGGCGGCGGCGGTCGTGGTCAGGGTGGACGTGGTGGTGGCGGAAATCGGGGTGGAAATATGGGCGGTGGTATGGGAGGTGGTGGCAATTTTGGCAACCAGAACGGAAACTGGGGCAATCGCGGTAACAATGATAATTGGGGAAATAATAGCTTTGGAGGCGGCGGCTATGGTGGCGGCAACAATTGTTGGGGCAACAACGGCGGACCATGGGATAACAGTTGGGGCAACAATGGCGGTAGCTTCAGTGGTGGCGGCGGCGGCGGCGGCGGTGGTGGCGGCAACTGGGGCAATAATGGTGGCAATGAGTTTGGTAACTACCAGCAGGGTTACAGCGGGGGACCACAGCGTGGAGGCAACTTTGGCAATAACCGTATGCAGCCTTACCAGGGCGGCAACTTTGGCAACAAAGCAGGTAAGCAGCTAACGAAGCAGGCTAACATCTCATCTTCATTAGAGTTCGGCACAAATACACAGTGAGCGAGAGTTCCAAGCTGTGTATTCGTGTCGTGCTTACCCCGTAGAAATTCACAGTTCCCTGACACCTAACTGTTGGAACATCTATAGAGCTTAGCAGTTAGTTTTACCAACAATGCTGTGAGATTAATTATTAGAACGTCGGCTTAAGCTATGTTATGAGTATTTAAAATCAATCCGTATGCGTTTAAACACGCAGCCTCGTTACAATTCAGTTCTGTTTAGTTGATTTGTTTATTTGAAGAGTTTGAAAGCAGATTTTGTTGAGCAGTTTTTCTTAAAGTAAACGTGGGTTCTCTTTATTTTTTTAAGGCGGTGGAAACCAAGGCAATTATGGTGGAAACAATCAGGGCTTCAATAACGGTGGCGGCAACAATCGCAGATATTGAGGCGCCCAGAAGAGGTGAGCATAGTTATAAATTTAGTTAAGGTCCCTAACAAAAAAAAAAAAAAAAGTTTGCCAAATTAATCAAGTGACGAACCGATTCAACCTGTCCAATATTGTTTGGTTTTTCTTGTTTAAACATACATTTTGCGTAGGCTTCTTGCGTTTTAATATAATATAATTACTATATTATATCTATACTTAAATATTTATATGCATATATGGAACTCGTATTATCTTATCGGTATTTTCCTGGTAGCTTCTAACAGCATCTTAGAATCAATTATTGAAAATTGAAATATTTTCTTTTGGAACCTTTTTGAATATTTTTTTTTTTGAAACTAATAATGCTTTTAAGTTTAATTTGTATTATTAATAGTTCTTTCTTTTAGTGTACATCGTATTTAGCGAAAACAATTTAAGTACTGTTTGAAATGCATTACAAATGATGATTTAAATAACGTTTCTCATTTATCGACATTTTATAGGTGGTAAATTAGGAGTGGCTCAGGCTCAGTTTATGCCCAAAAGTCAAAGTCAAGTAAACGATACGCAATTCAATGATATGAGCAACAACTCATATACCTAAGAAGTTTTCCGAGAACAACCACAATACCAAAATCATGACAGAAGATAAATATCAGGAACAGTGCAGTGCAGTCGTGAGATTGGTTCAGTCGAAAGTCAGTACAAGTACAGAGCAGAGAGCAGTGTGTATATGTGTGAGTGGTGATCTATCGTTAAGATCGATCAGAGATAAAAACAATAAACAGCAGCAGCAGCAGCAACATCACATCAGCAGCACAGCAAAGTTACAGAACTTACAATGCAGTGAAGAGACAAGAAGTAAGCAGCAGCGAGCCTCACACATACGCATCTCAATCAGCAGTACACGTACACAGCAGCTGGCCAGGATTCAATGAGAGTAATTTGCACAGTTACCATAATACTTATGATTATAAATTACTTACCTACCTACGTACACGTCAAAACCAATTCTATATTCAATTAGCATAATATTTATATATTCAACATTTTATAGCAAACCCAAAATAAGCAAAGCAACATTGTAAAATAGTTTTGATTGTCATATTGAAGTTATTCAGCTAATTAAGATAAAGCTATAAAAAACAACCAATCATCATCATACAAAACGATGTCAAAAAATCAAGTTAAATTTTGTATTCTTTTAGCCACATTGCTTAAAAAATTCTTTAGTAATCAATAATTTTAGTACTATTTATATACAAAAACAAAACAGAAAAAAAAACTTCATGGCGGCAGCCCCACCCCCCAGTGGTTGAATGGTTGTCGCTCATAATTTCTGATAATCAGTGCAAAATTTACACAAATCTATATTAAAATGTATTACTACTTTTTCACTAGGCTTAAGTTCTCATAATTTTTAAATGAGTAGAGCGCGTATACATTTCTCAAAAACAGCGCGCTATATTAGCATTAAATATATATATACACGTACATACTAATATCATAGCGGGTTCCTTGCGAACCAAGGATAAGTAATATTATGAGGAGCTTTTGACGCTCATTTTTTGTAAGCGACACTGACGACATTGAACATAAATATCTCCCCAATGTTTAGTTGTAACCAAATGAACAAAATTAATTGTAATCGATACCTTTTAGCAGATTATATGCAGTTGTGAGAGGTCAGCGCAATTAAGGATTTTAATATGTTAACGAAATTTACATTAAAATGTAGCAAAGAAAGATATAAAATACATACAGAAATGAATTTATGTAAAATTGACTAAACGAAAAAAAAAAATTGAAAAAACGTTGTTTAGTTCAAGCGTAGTCTTGTATTTTATTCGTATTTAGTTTAAGTCTTGTATTTGTTTAGAACAGGAAAACAGGCGCAGCAGATGCCAGAGTACATTCAGTCTCTCTCATATGTGTAAGTTGGAAAGGCAAGTAAGCGATTAGAGTCAGAAAGCCAATTGTTCCATATTGCGGTAGCGGTTCTTGTTGGCGGGCACTTTATAATTTCATTTGATTTTATTGTTTCTATTGTTTTTCATTGAAATGGTTTACTATTATGGAATGCACACACCACCCGTATACTAATGTATATCATTTAAACGTATGTCATTTCTGTTCCAAGTTGGCTGAAAAGTAATGCAAAGCGCTGAAAAGACGGCCGCCAAGCTACTCAGCCACAAAACGGACAATCCACAGTCTCGCAATTGGGTCAGTTGGCTGACCACTTGTAATCCCTGCAGAGTTGGACAATTGGTGGTTATCAATAAGGGTAAGTTGCAGCTGTTAATTTTCAGGTGGTTGCTGTATCTGACTGGTGACAACAAAACTAATGGATGATTTTAATATGCACATTTTTGTTTTGATTATAAATACGTGAATTTTAATAAATGGTTGCAATGAAAAAGGCTGTGTTTTATTTAAATTTTTTTAAAACTAAGAAATTTGAAATAAAATTGAACGAAGCAAAATTTTCATTTGAAATAACGGTTGCCACAATTGGCGTTTTTGCGCCAAAACTGGCTCTTTTTTTAGTGAATTTTATCTCATTTTTTTTGTTTTTGGCTAAAAGTGGCTAACAGTGATTTAGCAGATTCTAGGCTTATCAGTCTGTTAAGCGGAACGTGAACTGGTTCATTTGTAGAAACGAATAATTTGTTCACTCACCCGATCAGAAGTTACTGAACAATTGATTCAGTTCATTTGAGTCTTGGCTACAATTAAAAGGAAAACAATTTAATCGTACTGCTGATAAAACTCAAAATTAATATTTAATCAATTGATAAACTGCCTGCACCTAAACTGGAATTGTTTGTGCATAGGGCTAGTATACAATGGAGGCCACTCGCACAGTCAACTTTGTGTATTCCTATAAAGACTACGCCGGCAAAGATTGTGAAGCTAAGCTGGATATAAAGTTCCCTTTTGAGGATGACAGTATTGAGGAGTTGGTGACGCAGCTTTTGTCCCAAATGGATCCAATGATGCGGTACTTAGACGAAGACGTTAGTAAGTGACGCATATATTTAATTGCGCCAAAGATTATCATGAGAAACATTACGCCCCTAATAGATTTGGAGAAGAAACTGCAATCTTTTATTGACCTGGAGCATCAGAAGTTTCTGGACGACTATGCGGAAAAGTTAATCAATCAGGCAGCCAACGAGGAGCTGGACTTGGAGGCAATCGTGCGAAATACGGAACGTCTGTATAAAGATGAATTGTTGCAGTTTGCAGATCGTGTTGGTCCCAGCGATGAAGACATATTTGCGCAGAGTTTCCATCGCCTTGTGCACTCTACCTCGTTGGAGGATATACTTAAGAGGGAGCGTAACTATGCCAAGGTCATATCTGACATGACCGATCTTATGGACAATGAAGTGGAGACGTTGAACAACTCTCAGCAGCAGGAAATGGACAGCCAGATCAACCAGCTGGACATAACGACAACGTCAGAGGACATCAACAATCTGTTGGCCCAACAATACACAACGCAGAATTTTGTGCGAAAACGCTATGAATCTGAGCTGGAGGCGATGATGGGTCATCAGAAAAATGAGTATCGCAATTGGATTACTAGTCAAGTTAGTCAAATGTTCCAAGTGTCACCGGTATCCACTCCATTGGGCAATAGGTCCTCCATGTTCGTGTCACAACAGCCATCGATGGAGGAAAGCTTTACCATTCATTTGGGATCACAACTGAAGCACATGCACAACATTCGCATCCTCAGCGCCAATGTGACGGACTTGTGTAGTCCACTACATGCCGAGGAGAGCTTGAATGGTCTGAACATGGCATTGGGACTCTACTCAAGCTCCCTCTGCGGCGTTGTGGTGCTGACGCCCTCAATACAGGCGCAGGCCAACAAGAATATAATCAAGAATGCCAACAGATCGACTGAATACCATTTCGATCAGATGGATGTACAGCTGGAGAAGATTGAGAAGCAGATACGTGCTCTTAGCACCAGTGACACAAGCAGCACTCCCAGCCATGGAAGTGCAAGTGGCAATAGCGCTGAAGGCAGCGCAACATCTTCGCCAGTTAAACAACATGTGCCCAAGCTGAAAACCGGCGACTTTTTTATAACCAAGCACTCGAATCTATCACAATCTCATGTTATATTTCACTTGATCTCCGATGAGCCCATCAACAGTCCCAGCGAAATCAACTCCCGGCATCCAGTCATCTTGGGACTGCGAAATATTTTAAAGACCGCCAGCCGTCATGATATTACTACGTTAACCATTCCAGCATTGTTGAGACACGAGATGAGCGAGGACATGACAGTTCAGTGGTGCATTAGACGAGCAGAGCTTGTCTTCAAATGTGCCAAGGGTTTCATGATAGAATCAGCCTCGTGGGGAGGTGCTGAGTTAAGGTAAGTCTACACTCGTTTTTCCAAGTTAAGACAACATTTTTAATTTCTCCACATTCCTTTAAAGCACCTTGCAACTGTTGCTTCCACACGATATATCCGAGGAGCTGTTTACAACTTTAGCTGGAATGGTGCCCAACGTATTTCGCGTGGCGAATCCAAAGATACTTGTTGATAACAACAAATAATGGCATTCCTTGAAATTAATTAAACACTTGTAGTTTATTTATATGAATATACATTTTATTCAGATTCATAGTTATATTTATGCTTGTATGTATATTAGAGTGGGTCAATTTTTTCGATTTCAAGCGGTTGTCAAAATCGTAATCTACGACGAATTCTAAGAAGATTTGCCCAAGAAACCATGGGTCTAAAGTCAAAATCGAGCTTCCGATTTTTAACGAGAAATTATGATAATTTTTGACTTTTCATACGATTTCCCATATTTCACGCTAAAAGTCGGAAGCTCGATTTTGACTTTAGACCCATGGTTTCTTGGGCAAATCTTCTTAGAATTCGTCGTAGATTACGATTTTGACAACCGCTTGAAATCGAAAAAAATTTATTTTTGCTCCATACAAATTGACCCACTCTAATGTATATGCTTCGATTTGTTTTTGTCGTTTTGCGCAAAATGTAAATTAAACACACTCAGAATTTCTGTAAATGTTCCTGTATCCAATTTCGTCAATAATATTCCATAGTTATTAATTAAACTTCAATGCAATCGTTTTGCAAACTACAACACTACTTTTTGTATAAATACATTTATATATTTGTATTATAGGTAATCTTGTGTATATGCGTATGTATGTATGTATATTACTTCCAAATTTAAATGTTTATCTTTGGTTTCATTCGACCTTCTCATGCAATTTGTGTAATTCAGTTTTTGTGTTTTTGTTTATTTTTCTTTCGGTTATCTAGTATAATGTTTAATTTCAATGTGTCTTTGAATAACTCTGATTTGTTTGTTAACTTGTAAATATGCGTTTTGTTTTGAAATAAATATATATGTATATATATATTTATGTATATTTAACAATTAATTACGTTATAATGTTTAATTTTTAATCAACATTTCGCTGTTTTAAAGATTTTTTTTTTGGATTAAGCCAAGTACGTTGTATGGTTGTCTGTGCCTGTGTGTGTTTATGCTTATGTGTGTGAGTGTGTTTTTGCTGCTTTGCAGTGAGAGTAGAGTTTCAGAAAATATTCCATCTGAGACTGTCGGTTGTTGTATCAGCAGGTCTTTTGGGTTTCAGTTAATAATAAATGGGATTGCTGGAGTTAATGGAAATTAGGTACAGGAACGGATATTGATGCCATAAAAGAAATGCCTCAGGGCATTGAAAACTGTTCATGTTAAATTACAAAAATTGACATAATCCGCATTATAATCATAATCGTTATACGTACTCATAGTTGCCTATGTTGAAACTACCTTGCTAGATATTAAATAAATAATATTATTATTCAGACATTTTGTAGAAATTAATGCTTAATGCTTGCTTAGTATGGCGCTTAAAATGATTTATATTGAAAGGCTTAATTAAAATAACTTTTAGATTTGTTGTTCTCAGCCTAAGATAATTCCATTAATATTATTAAAAACAAACTCGCACCAGTTTTGGGGGAGTCTAAAGTGTTTGTGTATTAAGTGTATGTTTTTATGTTCGTTATCGTCTTTGTTTATTTGGTTTTTATATCATTTGAAATTTCGATGCTACTTTTAATGAGTTCTCTACGATGCATGCCAAAAAATGTATTGAAATATCCTCCTATATAATTCGTTAATACTTTGCGCGTGCCTTAAACTACAGTTTCTGTAATAGGTCTAGATGTATTGTATTTTTTTTTTAATTATTGAAATAAGAATACATAATAAAAGTGTTTTGTATAATAAAATTGAAACTATCACAAAAAAAACAAATACTTTTCATAAAGTACAAAGTAAGTAAATGAACTCAATTAAGTCAAATACAAGCTACTACTATAATTGAGTATGCAAGTGTGTGTGTGAGTGTTTGGGTGTGTGTTGTTCTTTGAATGTGTGTGTGTGTCTGTCTTTGTTTACATTTGACTCTCCTTCCGCCACTGAAAGGTGCCTGACTTGACGCCAATGCTGGAGGAGCCCTGATTGCTGCTCGACGAGAGCATGTTGTTGGTGCGTCTGATGAGCTGAGCCGCCGAATCGAAGCGACTGCGAATGAGCCTCATTGCCGGATTGCTGGAGACGCCACTGCGTTTGCTTTTGCTACATTCAAAATGGAAAACGTATTAAATTTGTAAATCCAAACAAATATGTATCCACGACTTACCTCGATGAACTGGGCTGATTCTCCTTAAGGTTGCCCAAAATAATGCGCATATGCGTATCCCGCGCAAAATGATTATCGGGCAAGGCGGGCTTTGAACCGCCTCCACTGGGTCCAGCTCGGTCGTCATCTACAAAGGCATTCAGAGCGGGCAACTGACCCGGTGAACTCAATTCACTGCTCGGTGAATGTGGTGGTGTGGCATACAACGGAGACATACACTCCATGTCGTACAGATCCGCCTCGTTAGTCATATTGCTTGCTGCTAGAGGAGAATGACATTTGAAATAGTGAAAAGAAATTGTTTTTAACAAGAAAATTAAGATTGTAAGAAACACAGTAACTTATTTAAATATAGTATGTATTCATTTTGTTTAAAAATGCGAACTTTGGAATAATCTAAATTTTTTTTCAGAATTCCTATTATTTCATGAGTTATAGCCGTTTTAGTGACGTGGCATTGGTTCCGGTCCGACCGCTCTTAAAACTTTGAACTCGTTTTTTGTCGAAAATTCTTTTTTCGAGCTGGCGGTAAGGATATCTCGAGTTCTAATGAACCGATTTACTTCAAATTTGGAGAGGATTGTTCTCTTCATCGCTTCAAAACTATAACTAAAAATTCGGAATTGCTAAAAATATATGAAACAAATTTTTTGGATAAGTTACAAACAATTTTTTTTTTAAATGGCGCCAGTTTGAAAAAAATTATTTTTTTCCAAGGGAAACGCCAGGACACCCCCTTTTTTTTAACCCCCCAATTGTCAATTTTATTTTTTTTTTGTTTTTGATTAATTTTTCTATGTAATAATAAAACATCAATAAACAAATGATCAAAAAAAAACTTATAGTAAAAATATTTTTTGTTTCCTTTGTACAGCGCTTCAAAAACCGAGCGAAATTCATGCCTCTACACTATGTTAGAATACCCCTTAAGTGTAATGATTTATAAAGATAAAAGGTAAATGCTACAAACACTGCCACAAAGATATAATACATTTATAGCCTTTCAATAAATAAGGTTCCTACTTGGATTTTTTAAAATACTCGAACAATTTTTTATTTTCTTAATTAATATCAATTATTTCTTGATTTTGTCAATCAATAGGATGTTTTGCTTAAGAATAATACTTTTCTGAAGGATCTAACGTATGTTAATAAAATCCAGCTAAAACAAAATGTTAGATATAAAGTATACAAAAAGTGTGAAATTTATGTAATTATTTTTTTTAAGCCAATCGAATCCATTTTATTAATTTTTTTTTTAAATATATATTTTATGTAGAACTTTGAAAAATGCTGACTTACCCAGCTGATGCTCGCTGAGATCGGGCAGCACTTGCGAGTGCCGCTGTCCATTGCTGTTGGACTTGTGTGCGGAGGCAGCAGCTGAGCCCGAAGCGTGCTTCGAGTTAACCATCAGATTGTTGCGAGAGCTCAGTTTGCTCTGCCGCTGCAATTGCTGGGTGAAGGTGAGAGGCGCCTGCTGCAGGAGGAGATACAAATAACCAGAGTTCACATTAAATGGCAACAATTAAATATTAGATGTAAGTTGCACTCACATCATTGCTGCTGCCCGTGGATTGACTAGAGATGACGCTCTTGCGCTTGTGCAGGCTGCTCGTGTCCGACTGCATGGTGTTCTGATAGAAATTGTTGGAGCTGTGCGTGGAACTGGACGCATTCAGCACCTGCAGATTGCTGCCGTTGTGCACCGTGGCTGTGGTGGCCGCCGAGCACACGGAGGAAGCGGAGGCGTGTGCCGGATATGGGGCGAGGTTCTGGTGAAGGGGCAACGCGGGCGGCTGATCCGGAGATCGCAGCATGCTGGCATGGAATTTAGCTTCATTGGGATTGCTAGCTTCATCTAAAAGGGGAAAGAGGAAAGGGACTTAGTAACACAGCAAAAGACTGCGACGCTTGCAACTATTGTGCTTACTTTTGGTATAGCTCTCAAAGATCTTGAGAATGCTGCTGCGACTCGACTTGGCCGCCAGCTTGATGGGCGTGCGTCCACAGTGATCCGACTTGTAGGGATTGGCGCCAAACTGCAGCAGAGCAATGACACACTTCTCATGTCCCTCCTGGGCGGAGATGCCCAGGGCGGTGGCTCCCTGCTTGCAGGCGTGATCCGCCAAGGCGCCGTAGTAGAGCAAGATGTTCATGACGTCGTGGTTGCCCTGCCAGGCACAGGAGTGCAGTGGAGTGCGTGCCTCCAGATCCATTGAGTTGACATCCGCCCCAGCCTCAATCAGAGTCTTGACCATGTCCGCGTGTCCCTGCCAGGCGGCCACATGCAGCGCAGTGCGTCCCTCGCTGTCCGGGATGTTGACATCCACATTGGTCATGTCCAGCAGGTACTTGACAATGTCCAGCTTGTTTTCCAATGCCAGGATGTAGAGTGTAGTCCGCGAATCCGCATCCTTGGAGTTGACATCGCAGCAGAACTTCAGGAGGAACTCCACGGTCTCCATGTGACCCTCGAGGCAGGCCAATCGGAACGCCGTCTTGCCGTCGTGCGCCTTCTGGTCCACAAAGCTCGAGTGAATGTCGAGCAGGGCCTGGACACACCGAAGGCGTCCTTCCTGGGCCGCCAGATGCAACGCCGTCTTGCCCTCGTTGTCGCACTCATCGATCTTGGCGCCCGATTCGAGCAGCTGCAGACAAACCTCATGGAATCCCTCGAAGGCGGCATAGTGCAGCGGTGTCCAGCCCGCGTTATCCCGATGCGTCTCGTCCAGGCCCCGATCGAGCAGTTGACGCACTGTCTCCACATTGCCCTGGGCGGCGCCAATGCTCAGCACGGTGCGTCCCTCGGAGTCCATGCAGTCGATGCCGCAGCCCCAGAAGAGCAGCAATCGCACCACGGTGGCATGTCCCGCCGTGCAGGCGGCCCACAGTGGAGTGCGTCCCATGAAGTCAGCGAGATCGGGATCGGCAGCGTTCTCCAGGAGCAGCTCACACACCTCGGCATTGCCCTCAAAGGAGCTGACCAGGAGTGGCGACATGCCATCATTGTCCAGCTGATCCGTGTTGGCGCCATGGTCGAGCAACGTGGAGATGACCTTGCTGTAGCCGGAGGAGCCACACAGGGCAGCCACACAAAGAGCACTGCGTCCATCCAGATCCAGGTGATTCACATTGGCGCCATTCTCCAGGAGAATCTCCACAATGTCATAGTGTCCCATGTAGGAGGCGGCAATCAACGAGGTGCGACCCTGGCGATCCACCGAATTGACATCCGCCCCAGACTCGATCAACAGCTTGAGGATGTCCTCGTGTCCGCTCCAGGCGGCAGCTCGCAGCGCAGTGCGTCCCTCCTTGTCCGCCAGATCGATCTTGCAGGCAGGTTGGGCAATCAGCAGACGGACAACCTCGCTGTGCCCGCCCCAGGAGGCGGATCTCAAGGGTGTCCAGCCATCGCGATCCGCATGATTGACGTCCACGCGCTTCATGCGTCCAGTGCCATCGTTGCACGGCTGCGAGAAGCTCAACAGCAACTTGACCACATCGAGGTGACCATTTCTTGCGGCAATATTCAGCGCCGTCTGGCCGTTGTAATCCTCAATCTCCAGGTCGATGGGACTCTTGCAGGCGTTGAGAGCACGCTCCAGCAACTGGTGGTTGCCATCGTTGGCCAGGATGTGGATCAATGCCTTGCCCTTGTGCAGCTCAATGTGGTGCGAGTCGGAGAGCTGGTGCAACGTGCTGGAGGCATTCTCGTCCTGGCTCTCGTGCGGCGGTTCACTCTGCTCCGAGGGACTCACCGTTCGCTGTGTCTCCAGCAGACAACTCTTCTCGCTGGACAGCAACAGATCCGCCAGCTCAAAGTCAATGTTCTGCGACTTGTCCGACAACTCCGGTGACATCAACGAGGATTCACAGGAGTTCTGGGCCTCGGCATTGTTGATGCCCGTCTCGATCAGCAGCTTGAGGATCTTGGAATCCGTCGGCAGACTTGGTTTGAAGAAGTCGCAGAGGAACTGGGCAAAAGGTTCGCTCAGCTCATTGGTGAGGAAGCGCTCCAGCATGGCGCGGGTCTTGGGCAAGAAGTTGACATCGGTCTTGAAATCATGTTCACACTGAGCACAGCAATTCAGGTGATTCGTGTAGAAGCAATCGCTGAGATTCAGACGCGACTCGAGGAGCATCAGAATCAAATCTAGGTCGACATGACCATTGGTCAGATATTCTCCGGATTTGATGAGGTGATAGGCGAATCTGCGCACCGTGTTGGCACACAGTGTGTCCGCGACCAGAAGATAGTACATGGAGATCATGACGTGACCCTCGTTCACATCACAGATGAACTTCTTGGTGGCGAACTTGACATCCACCAACCAATCGGCGAACGAATTGTGAAAGATTTTCAAACGTTGCGCATTCGCATCGTATGCCAGGATATTGCGCATCAATTGCAGACGCTTCTCAAACTCCTGGCAATCGATGGTATAATTGTGCGTCCTCAGGCAGTTGAAGAGAAACAGCTTGTCCACGTAGCCGGAGGAGGCCAACAACACGTTGAGCAGTGGGCGAATCTTCATGTATTGCTTCTTGTTGAAGGACTTCTGGCAGATGTACAGATAGAGTCCATTGAGAGTGCAGGGTATCAGCTTGATCTCCCTGAAACTGAAGAAGTTGTCCTTGATGCCATGCAGCACCTTCTCCAGGTAGAGTATGCAGCCATTCGACTTGATGTACAGCTGATGCAGTGACTCGATGATCTCCTTGGTCAACATGATGCTGTCCTTAAAGTCCGAGTTCAGGCGATTGATGATATACTCCTGCACATCCTTCACCACATGCGATTTACGCAGATCATCGAGCGTGATCTTCTTGAATCCCGTGAACATCTTGGTTATCTGCTTCGTCTGCTTCTTGGTGGTGCAGACGAGGAACAGCCACTTGGGGAAGAGGTGAATGTGATTGGAGAGCAGCTCGGCGACATTGCGACTCTTGTGACTGGTGACTGTGCCGCGTCCTCCCTTAAGGGTCGAGATTAGGTTCCCATCGTTGATGTAGTTCTCATCAATGGAATCAATGAGCAATAACAGCGCCGTCTTTGGCGGCGTCAACTCGAGCAGCGGGAAGAGCAGCGCCTTCTTGAAGCACTCGTCCGGATTCTTCTCAATGCTGTCCACGCTCAGACACTCCAGGATCTCCGGATTGGACATCAAGAGCTCGTAGTAACCATCGGCGATGACGGTGCGACAACTCTTCGTCTTGGGCAACGGCGGTGGCAATGTGTTGGTGCTATTGCTTATCCTCGGTTTCTCGCCGGGCACTGGGGGCACTGGCGCCACTGCCGTGGGAGTGACCTCCTTGGTCTCCTCCGGCTCCAGCTGCTCCTCAAAGTCGATGAGTGGTTCGGCTTCCGATTTTTCGGGCTCCTCAAGAGCTAGATCCTTGTCCGCCTCGGGTTTATCCTCATCGTTGTGCTTGACATCCTGAATGGCCGCCTCGATTTCATGTTTCAACTGCTCGCTGACCAAATCCGCAATGTCTTCGCCACCTCCCTGCTGTATGGCCTGGCCATTGCTCAATCCCGACGTGGAGGTCAAGACTTTGGCGGGCGAGGAGACGCCGCTGCCGGTGCGTCCACGTTTGACAGGGATCTTGGACTTGGTCTTGACAGGACTGCTCTTGGGCGCATCCTTTTCCCTTTCCCTATCCTTCTGCTCCTGCTTTAGCTTCTGCTCCTTTTCGCTGCCCGTATCCTTGTCCTGCTCGCCGCTCTCCTGCAGAGCAGAGCTGCCACCACGCTTGGGCGGATGTGTGCCATAGCCACCTGGCTTCTCTGGCAGATCTGCCAGCTCCGACGTGTGCAAACTCTGGGCCGGCGCCGGCTCCGATTGCTGCCGCGTGAGACTCGATTTCCCAGGCTTCTGGGTTGTTGAAGTACGTCGCTTTTGAAAGTTTTCCAGCTCCTTGGTGTCGCACTCACTTGCGCCACGCTTCAGCTCCTCAATGAGCAGCTCCTCGGCATTCTCACTGAGAGTTATATTGTGCATGGCCTCGTCCAACTTGGACTCCTGTTGCTGTGCCTCCTCGCGCAGAAAGGAGAAGCCCTCATCGATGATCTTCTGGCTATCCTCGCGACCAATCAACGAGGCATGGCTGAGCAACTGCAGCACAATCTTGCGCATGAACAGAGAGAGACTATGGCACTCGGGATTCTGGGATTCAATCAAATAGCACGCCAAGAGCTTCCGATTGAGTATGCCCTTGGTGCCAGAGTTGCCCTTCATGATGGCCTGGCAGATGGAGGTCTTTCCCGATCCATTCGAGCCCAGCACGAGGCAGCCATTATAACTGGAGCTGGAGATGGCCGCCGCCTTGGCCCGAGCCGACACATAACCCGCACTGGCAGCTCCCAGGGCGACCGGCATGGGTTTCTTGCCCGCCGTGCGCTGCTCCAGGCACAGGGCGATCTTCTTGAGCACCCACTCGCGATGGATGTAGACGGTGCTGACGATTCGCGGATTACTCGACTCCATGGCGCGCGTTAGGCCATTGACCTCCTTGTCGGGTGAATGCTTGCGCTGCATCAGGGACTCCAGATTATCAGCGGTCTCCTGGGCCGGCTGCTTCTCCAACTCCATGCCATCTTCCTCTGGAGCTGAACTGCCATTGGTTTGGGTCAATTCCAGCGCGAAATTCTGATGCACAAGGTTGGCAAAGTGCTCCTCCCTGGCCAGGTTGGAGAAACTGGCGTTGGGACAGTCGCGTCCCGTGATCTCGAGTTTCTTTTGCACCTGCGTCGTGTCCTTCAGAAAGTTGAGTATACGTCGATCCTCCAGCTGTTTACTGGGTGTGCTGCCAGCGCCCAAGGACATGACCTGTTGGCTGTTGGTCTTGGAGCCACCCACCAATGCACTTGTGGAGGCATTGACATCCTCCTCCCGTTCTCGCTCTCTTTCCCGCTCAACGGATTCATCCTCATCGTTGGCATCGAGATCTGTGATCTGCACTGGATTTCCATTACGTGCGCCGGCCGAACGATTCGAGTCCCGTAAATTAGACAGCTTTGTGTCGTTGTGCACCGTTGACTGTGCCACGCCCCCTTCCCCAGTGGATGCCACCCCATGACGACTCCGCTCGCTGCTCTTGTAACGATCCGACTTGCGCAAAGGCGTCGCATACAACATCTCCTTGGGCAACTTGTTGTTGCCCCCCGACACCGAATTGCAGTTGCCTAAGGAATTCGAGTTCGAATTCGAGTTGGCATTGCAATTAATGTTCGAATTGCCAAGACTGATATGCTGTGAGGATTTCTGATGATGTTGTTGCTGCTGCTGCTGTTGCTGCTGCTGTTGTTGCTGCATTTTGCGAACCGACTCATTGTACATGGCCTGACAGGGCAGATTCTCGTAGATATCATTGCGCAGATTATCGTTGTCGGTGTGCTTAGACATGGTTCCTGGCTTTGTCTATTTTCCTTTCCTTGACTCCTTTCGTTGACTGCAAAGAAACGCAAAAGAAATAAACGTAAATTTCAAACGCAATCTCTCTTTTAGACCCTGTACTTTGTGTGTTCAACGTGTATTTTAAGTTTGTCTAAAGCTGCGACCGAAATATTACAATAAAATAATATAAATTTATGTGCCCTAATATCTCAGAATTATTGTTATCAAATTTAGCTTATTTTTAAAATAATTACAGAGTCTCTTATAGTCGGGTACGCTCGACCGTAGCCTTTTGCACTAGTTCAAGTACTTATTAAGTAGTCGTATTTCACCTGCTTGGATGATTAGATTACACCTTTAAGATACCCTAAAATTGGCTATCATCTAACTCTCATCTACTCGTAATGCCTGCTTTTATGTGCCTCAGTTTCTGTTCCTTTGACTCGATGAGCACTTTGAGCTGCTTTTACTTCTCGGCTGGTTGCCGTTTTTTATGCTGAGCTTCAACTTTTTTTTTTTTAGTATCCTCTGCCAACAATTGACCTGATTTTTGTGCACACTCTTAACCCTTTGGCAGAGCGCACTCTCTTCATACAGACACGCAGAACGTTAAACACACATAGAGTACGGCGTATATTTATAAAGAAAGGGTGACGAGGGTGGATTGATTAGTAACAAAAATATATCAACTACTATTTTACGAACTTGTAATATATTCTAGAGACTAAAGGGGTTAAGTTAATTCAGAATTTGGATCTATAACGATTGAAACATTCGGTAAGTCAAAAAAATTAATAAGCTTTAAGATATTTTGATGTTGAAATTTCTATTAGATTAGAAGGATCTCAACTGTATCTTGATACTTCTTAACAGAAGTAGTTTCGTAAGCTCTTTTGCTGACAATATCTGTAACTGCTCGAGCCGCCCTCGCCTACACATGCTTGTCATTATATTTTTTAGAGCTTGTCTCTGGTCGGAGTCTTTTGTTCTCGGGTTTTATCTAAGCCGTTTATGTGCAATGCCAATGTGGCTCGGTGGTGGGGGCAACTTTGGTGTGGGAGAAGTCGTATCTCCGTGTTGAATGCTGCGCAAATAACACGCTTTATGCAGCAAAGTTTTTATTTTAAACTTCAATTTAGTCGACAACGGTTCGCGACTGCCTCAGTGAGTTGAGAGGAGGGAATGCGTTGGGGGGTAAATGTAACTAATGATGCGCCAGGCGGTTGTTGTGCAAGTTTCAGACAGAAATGGAGCAAATTCAGCACGTTCTCAACTTAAGCTACGACAACAACAACACCCTTAGGAACAACAAAGCCAAGAGTCGTCTCCTAAGGAGAATGAAGTACATTATTCTAGCCATAAAAATCGATGCAAACACAACATGATTTACGGCCTGGACGTTGCAAGTAAAATAATAGTCGCCACAATGAGTTACAAACACAATCACATCGACATTTGATAAATTGCCATAATGAAAGTAAGTCAAACGTAAAATCTTTTGATTAACCAGGCGATGTCCTGACGACCATTCGTCAAATCTACATAAATGGAAGCTCGGATTTGTTGTAAATCGAATTGATGTCCAGCATTCAGATTCATTCATTTGCATTCACACACATATTCATGGGTTGTGAGTTGTGTCTCTGCAGTGACCGTTTAGTCTCAGTAATTATTTATGTGTGCTGTTTGATCCCAGAGGCGGAGCACGCGGCTCATATTTAAAATTTTTAAATAATTTATACCTGTGAATGTACTTTTCGAAAAAAATACCAATGGTAGGGAGTTGTATTTAAATAATTTGATAAGAATTTATTAGAGAAAATTTAAAGCACTCTTTTACGAATATTTAATTTTATCGGTACTATTTTAGGAGAATCAAAATAAACTTAAAAACAATATGTAAAGCAAACTTAATATGCGTAATTACTACTACTTAATTTGCTTTGAGTAGAAGTACTGAATTGGGCTCCCACAAGTGTCAATTGCCCTTTGGGCCCATTACGAGCGCTCAACCGCTCCTGTGCATATCCCAGCATAGATGAGATGCCGCCCACATTCCTCATCTTCTTCTTCTGCTTCTTCCGATTCTGTGAGCTCAGGTTGCGGTTTTCCCTTTTACACAACGTATGCAATTTGCGTTTGCATTTCTCTCTCCTCTTCACCTTTTTCATAGTGCGGACTTGATTTGCAAATTGTGTTCATAATTTGATAAGGAAATAAATTGGCTTTTCCTCAGTCTTGTTACCGCTTTGGTTTCCTTTCAGAAGGAAATCTTACAATTCCAGTTTTAAACTGACCAAAATAAGTACGGAGTACTTTAGAATTACATTACACAAATTAGTTATGTTATTAAAGAAATGCCAATGCTAAAATTAGAAATTCGCTCCCGGTCTTAGAAATTATAGGGAATTATAAGTGAGTGAGTGACTGAGAGGGAGGGAGTTAGCGGTAAAACGTGTCGATGGCAAAGTTAGGCTAATTGGAATTTCAAAAGCGTAGAATAAGTCAACTTGTGCAAGTTTCCCATGAGTTTTTCATGCCTTTTAAAAGTTTAATTGGATTGCTTGTGCAATTATGTTAATTAAACATACGATACGCTTGAAATAAACATTCTGCACTTATTTAAATTAGCTAATAGAGTTGAAAAAGTTTTACCTTTCAAATCATTTTTCTAACTATTTGATGAATTCAAGAAAAACAAAGAAAAGTTAGGATAACCTTTTTAAACACACAGATATACATTTTCTTAGCACAAAAATTCAATTGATTTGCTTATAATATTTAGTACAATACAATTTCAATGTTAAATAAAACGAAGGGCATTAATAATTCACCAAACTTAGTTATTCAAAATAAATAATAGCAGAGCTCTCCATATATTACATGTGGGGCACTGAGAAAGCATAATATTTGAAAAATGCATGTTGCTGTAAAGAGTTGAAACAATAAAAAATATTTTACGAATATGTGCACACGTTGTAAAAATATCATCGACAAGCTGCCAAAATGAAATGTAAACAACAGAAGTGCCTTAACCAACGCCAACAATTTTAATTAATTGCGTCGAATAAATAAAAAGGAAAAGGTATGACTACAAATATGAAAGGAATGTACACATCTGTATCTGTGTCTGTGTCTGTGGGTGTGTGTGAATAATAAATAAATAATTACGCGCTCGGCAACAAAAACGGGCAACGGGCAATCGGCCACATGGCGCAACAAACGTAAACGTATCTGTATCTGTATTTGTATCTGTATCTCTATTTGTATCTGCCTCGGTATCTGCATTTGAGCCTGCAACTGTAAGTGGCAGCTGCCTGAACTTGAGGCATGGCAGCGTGGGAACCTTACGAATTTGCAGCATTTTAAATACTCCTTGCTGCGTGGCACGAAAAACAAAAAAAAAACAAAACTAAAGTAAAGCGAATTTAAATGTTAGCACGGCAACAACTTTTTTGACGTCAGCGGAGGTTGAACGTGCAACATCCTCAGTGCGCCGGGGCATAATTGAAATGTTGCAACGCAGCTATAAGTATAACGGCTGTCGGCAAACAGCGTTAACTTACTTTTAAAGGATGCCTCCGCTAACTGGCAGACTGCCTGTCTGTCCGTCTATCTCTCTCTGTCTGGCAGGAAGTGCGCCATTATTTTGTATTTACATTTTCATCTTTGATTATTATGCTTTTTGCATTCTACTCCCTTTTTTTGTGTCTTTTAATTTGTTGTTGATGCTCATGTCTAAATAATTCTCTTTTTTTGCTGCTTTCGACTTATTAAAATATGCAAAGCAAAATATATTCCATGCATTACAAATGCGACGGCACCAAGTGCAGTACATGTGTGTACCAAAGTATCTGTGTATCTACATGTACATATGTATGTGTATCAGTATCTATGTTATTTCTGCCTCCAGTTGGGACGGCATCCTTGCTTCAATCAGCGCGACAATTGTGAGAGCAAATAGCAAATCAAATATTGCAACAATTTGTTTGGCAGCAAAAAAAATTGGAAGGCAACGGATAAATTTGGTGAACAGCTTTGAGATACTCGTACTAAAGATAGAAGTGAAAGATATGCAAGACTGTTTCGGTAAATAGTTTTTAGTTGAATGTATCTTTAGCTTCTTCACCTAAATTCTACAATACTTTTTGTTTAAAAATATCTTCCCTAAGTTGTAGAAAGATAGATACTTTATTTATATGTTACACAAGGAACTTCTCGGCGAATAGTAGACATTTTTAGTATTATTCAAAAACATTTAAGATGCATATAAATTTATCTATAGCTGATTCTTAAAGAAATAATATTAAAATACTTTGACAGCTACAACAAGTAATCATATTATTATTCAGATTGTCTTACGACTTGAAGCAATTGATACTTTTAAGCACATTGTTTCTGTTCCAAACGAATCTCATAGATTTAAACAGTGAATTTGACTTTACAACGAAAGCTGATTAAGAGCTTAGTTGCTCCCGCTACAATTGAGCAAATACAATATTCCCTTTGGCTGGCAGGTATACAACATCGCTGAACGTGCAGAAACATGCTAGAAATGTGAGTTCAGAGCAACGTCAGCAGCAGCAGCAGCAACATGGAGGAGCAACATGAAGGAGCCACCAGGAGCAGCAACAAGAAATAAAGTTCTATATCGATTTTGTAGTTGCCGTTGCTGTTGCCGCAGGCATTTGCGAGAAAGCTGTAAAAATATCCAGAGACGTAATCAAAACGAATGTTGCTTGGGTTTTAAATGCGCTTAATTTTTTGCAATGTATGGCTTGGTGTGTGGTTATGGTGGTGCTGTTGGTGGTGCCACCGGATGCTGCTCTAAAGTGCTTATGGCTCCTCCCCTGGACGCTGCCAGTTTTAGTAATCTGTTCGCTCGTTTGTTGTCCTTGGTGACTTTGCTGGGGTTGGCTACGTGTCCAGAGCTGGCATTGTGTTTGGCGTTTGCTTTTGGCTTGGGCTTGATTTTTGGTTTGCGAATGTGGCAGGAAGTGAATTCAATGCGGGCACACCCAAAAAAAAAAGGACAATGCAATGTTCACAAAACTGCAATGCTGTTGTAAAACAGGATGTCAGACCCTGACAGGAAATGATAGTCGTTGCATACAGTTAACCCCCTGCAGGCCATTGACGAACGCTTAATTAAACCTTAATTTTTCATGAAGGCCTGAATTGTGAGCACATTTTCATAAATCATTGAAGGTATTCCCCATTCTTCCCTCAAGCTCGTGTTTGTTTTCCTGCAACGGATACACCCAAAAGCACATGTGTATGTATTTGTGTGTGTGTTTGAGTGTGGAAAACATTGTCATTCGACACACACTCGTGTGTATCCTTAAAAGCTCATCAACGAAGTTATTTCCCATGCAGTTATTTCCCTCGTTCTGCATTTTTTGTAAATACATATATTTTTTTTATTTACTTTGCACATTTGTAAAGTTGAGTGCTAAAAGATAAACTGTAAACGCCCCATTGTTATCCGAGCAGCGAATGTACTGAAATTAGTTCAACTGCAGTGTTATACTCTGTCACGAAAGGGGTTTCAAAAGGGGTATATAAATCTATTAATCTACTATACGCTCAACACATAGAGTGCTCTTAAATATGTCTGTGCACCTTTTATTTTTACGGCAACAACAACACAAAAAAGGGATTGATCACCTTCACAGCTATTTTTTTCACTTTTGAGACTTAGAATTCACAACTGGTTCTGAGATTAGGCTTGGATCGCTGGTAAAGTCAGCATAACGGTACTGATGATAGAGATTGGCATCTCTTAAAACAGCTGTATACCGTTGTGTGTTGTTGTTTGTTGGTGTCTTATAGACATTACTAGAACTCAAGTTAGCTAAAACTTACTTCTTTATTCTTACAGTTTTTAGACTCACTGCAAATTCCCACATTAAAATACTCTCTGTACTTATTATAGGATATCTTTCAGGAGTATATTCACACATTTCCAATTGTCACATGCTTGTAATGCAGTTGCATTGTCTTTTCCATCTTCGCCCTCATCTCGACCTGTTCTTCATCTATGTCAAAAATGGTGGCTCACGCACGATATTGTCTCTTGTTTTTTGAAACCCTCTCGTGGCACCTTCCCCCTTGTTCACTCTCTCACTGTCTTTCTTTCTATTGCTGTCTCTTTCACTGGTCCCTTGTTTATTGTCGGCTTTGGTGTTGCTGTATGTGCATATTGACATCGTTTTGACAAACAACATACTCCTCCTCCTCCTTCTTCTCATTCTTCCCTTCCCTCCTCTTAATCTTCACTCGGCCCCATGTGTCTTCTGTTTGTTGTGTCATGTGCAGACACACGCACTTCATGGACCTTTTGGCATTTCCGTTTCCTCTCTGCAAAGCTTGGCACATTTTTTGCTTGTTTTCCTGTTTGTCTTTCAATAACTGCGTGTATTTTGTGTCTGTCTGATATGCGAGGTATGCTCAAAAACTTGCTTACTAAAGAAGCATTTTTCTTATGTTGGTGTTGTTTGCTCGTCAACGAAGAAGAAGTCGACATGCAGGCGTCAATTTGTCAAAAATAAATTATCATATATGCTGAACATATTCACATTTTTCTTCGCGAGTTTTTGTTTTATTTCTTAGCTTCTCAAGCTACCCTCGCTGTGTATTTGTTTGTTTGTGCAGTTACATTTAATCATATTAACTTAAAGGTCGCTTGACAGTTGTCTGACATTTAAAAGACTTTGTCCTTAACTTTCTTTATTGATGAACAAACGTGGGCGGAACTTGAATACACAATTTAATTCATGGCTCGACATCTGAAAGAAATTCAATCAATGCCCGGTCCCTGTGTTGGCATTCATTTTGCCATTTTTCCCAATCCAATTGAACTGCAAACTTTTCAAGAAGACCAGCCTGAAAGAGATGTTTGACTCGGAGTCTGAACTAATGTGAAGTGAGGTAGCTGCTCTTGACTTGAATTCTGTGTTCGAGAAAATGCAAGAGCACGTTGTCATGGTTCATATACTCGTACAAGACCATGTCCTGGTTGTCAGACTTAATTAATGCTAGAACTGATTACACTCAGGCACAAAGACAACGTGTCCTTTTTGTATGCAGTTGGAAACGTTGCTCATTTTGTCATTGATTTAGGTACGTTTAAACCTCATCCTCAGTTCTGTTGCCTGACACGTGCCGTGGCAAGCGGAAAAGCAAAATGGCAAATTGCAAAACAAAACGGGGCGTGACGGGGCGTGCGCTAGCTTTGGGTCAGCTTATTGTCGTTTAATTGCAACATTTCCCACTCGCCCAACATTCCACGGTTCCACGGCATTTGCCTTGGTCAAGTGCAATAGCCACATCGCAAGCTCGAGTCTGACATTAAGTGGATTGTTCAAGTCCAAGGATTACAATATACTGAGCTGGTTGTTGTGGGGAACGACAACATAGAAGGGAGGATAACTATGAGGATTAAACAGCGGGTCTTTTGTTGGGCAAAGCATGGACAAGAGCTCGTCGAAAGGAACAAAATTACATTATGTGTAATTGCAGTAAAGGAATTACTTGATTTTGTCATAACAGCAATTGAAAGAATCTTTTACTAGAGTAGATACTGCTGATAATTTATATTATACCAACTTTAACATAAAATTCACTTTTACTCTTATACTTGTTTTCAATATTGATTTCCTTTTAAAGCTCACAAAAATATTTTCCTCATTAAATTTGATATCTCTTGAATCTCTTTATACCATTATATTTAGTCTTTGTTTGACAAAGTTGAATTGATTGCATTTTGATCATTAAATTTACAGACCTAAGTTGTTTAAATACATTCAGAATCTGCATTCACAATTGCAATTAATGTGCTTAAACTGTTTGCCTAATTTTCATGTTATTTAAGTTGCATTTGATTATTGCAAACAAAATGTGATTTTAGTAAATAGCTACAGAAATACAGAAATATTTCGATTGCCAGGAGCATTTAGCATTGTTTGTTCATTTGTCAGTTTGTCAATTGCATAGTTAAAATTAAGGTTAAATACAATTAACCCCGCTGTTGACAATTTAATGTTGTCAGTTTAGATTGCAGCAATTTGTTATATAATATATTTTGGATTAAAGCAAATCATACGAGCAATTTGTCGATTAGTTAATTAAACTTTAACTTTTATGCACTCTATTATTAATTTTAATTATAGTATGCATGTAAATAATGAAATTAAATTGCTAGCATTTACAAGTAAATTAGTTTATTTATAGTCTTTACTGGTTGACATTCTGACTTGGCTAATTGGATTGTTAATTGAGCGAGAAAATGACATTTCAATTAGCTGCAACAATTTGAAGGCACAACTGGACTTTTTGGCAATTCCATTATGTCACAGGACTTAACCCCAATTGTTTTTTTCATTCAGTAAAGTGGCAGTAAATATCGATTGTCGTTTTCCATCAAATTGACCCACTTAGCTCGATGAAAATTATTTTGTTGATTATCATCATCTCTGAAGGTGTTTTTCCAATTTATCACAGCGATGCGCTAATCAAAACCAAGCAGATGTCGTGATGGATGATGCTAATGTCAGAGCATCAGTTTCATCAGGTGTGTAAGTACGTGGGTGTGTACAACTCTGTGCAGGTGTGTGTGTGTGTGAGTGCTAATGAAAATTAACAACACCCAAATGAGCAGCTCTGCTAAAGAGCAACACACGCCAAAGGCAATAATCGTCAGTTTTAACAACCACAACAAGATAAAGAATAACTTTGCTAATGGTCGACTAATTAATACCCTGATTTAGATGTGTATGGGGTTTTTTACTTGCAACATTTGCAGTAAAAACAAAAAATATACCAGGCATTTAATAAATTTTGCAAAATTCTGTTTACTGCACTACGCACATTTAACCCATTCATTTAAAACTTATTAGCAATTTCATTTTAATAAATTTCATATATATTTTTATTTCATTTAAAGTGATAATACAACTATGTTTTCAGTTTAAGACTTAGCGAACTTTAAATAGTTAAGTAACTTCTCTACATCTGCCTGGTTAAGTTGCCCAAAAGTAGACTATATTTAATTTACTAAGTTTACTCTGAGATGCTTTTCGCTTGAATGACATATTCGTTAATAAAGTGTGACCCAAATTAGCTCAGCTTAAACCAATTTCGATAGGCTTAGTTAAAAACTAAACACTCAAACCCTTCTGTGCATTGTTATCGCTTGACTGACGCAGAAGTTTTTCCAATTTACCTGGGAATTTCGAATTTGTCAAGCACAAATTGAATGAGTAGAGGAAGGAAGGAAGAAAGGCGACCCACTGAGCTGCATTGAAGCTCTTGACATTGATTGGATTAACACAGGAAGTTGGCGAAGAGAGTAGATTATTGCGTCTATACTTTCTCTTTCTAATCAATGAACAGCCACTTGAACTAATTGCCAGCAGGATGCAAATGAAGTGAGTGTCTGGTCAAGAGATACGAGTGTTGTATGGAGAGCTCTATGAAATGAAAACAAAACTTGTGGCGATAATAAAGCATCGGTCTCGTTGAGCAAATCGAGCGATAAGCTCTATAAAATGTCGCTCAAGAGCTTGAAGAGCAGTTGAAACGCAGCTGCCGCAATGAAGTGTCGCCAACAATTTGAATTGCTGCTTGGATTATCATTCACTTGGACACTGGCCATATCCGACTTGGAGTTTAATGTCCAGTTTGTGGAGCATGTGCTGAGAAATGTGAATGACAGCGTCGATCCCTGTGAGGATTTCTACAGTTATGCCTGTGGTAATTGGAGCAAGAACTACAAGGATACACAAAACTACTTGGATATGCCGGGTTATATGGATTACAAATACAACACACAGCTGTTGCGAGTGTTGCAGATGCAACATCAGCAAGGTGACATCTATGATCTGCTGTGGTCCTACTACGTCTCCTGTCGTGACTTGAACGAACCGGCGCTCAATGAGTTTTTGCATCTGTTAGAGCCGCAGTTGCAACTGGAGTGGCCAATCTTTAAGAGCAATCACAGCGACATTTGGCGCAATGAAACACAATTCGATTGGCTGGCAACGTTGGCCAAGTTGCGCTCTTATGGCCTCAACGGCGTCTTTATCAAACAGGATGTGAATGTGCGACGCGAGAATGGTTCGCATTATGTGATAATGTTGACGCCACAATCCGCTGATGAAACGCCGCTGATCGAACAGAGTGTATTTGATTTATATGTGGCTTTCGGTGTGGATGAGTTGTTGGCCAAGAACCTAACAGCCAAGCTCATGCAGTTCGAGTGGCAACTCGGTAACCTGACGCGTCAAATGGAGTTGCAACCCATGAGCAACCTTGTCGAATGGACGTTGCCAGAGCTGCAACAACATTTGCCCCAGATCGACTGGAGTCACTATCTGTTGAATCTGCTGGAACAGCCGCCAGATGCGTTGCAGTTGATGCAAGTGTCGACGCTCAACGAGAGCTATCTGCAGCAGCTGCAACTGATAGTCAACCAGAGCTCCAATGAGACCATCTGTTATTATCTCATGTTCAAGCTGCTCTACGCTCTCACCGAGGAGCTGCCCGTGGGCAGCATCAAGGAGACGCGTTCTATTCCCTGCCTGCTGCAACTGCGAGGCCACATGCCACTGGCGATGCAATTTCTCTACGAGACCCATTACTATGGCAGCAGGCGTGAGAAGACAGATGCCGCATTGCAGCGCTTGCAGCAGAAACTGAGCTGTGAATTCGAACGATTGTTGCAACAGAATCATCTGCAGTTGAATGCTGAAGAACAGGCCTATGTTCTGGAAGAGTTGCGTAGCCTGCGCCTCAAGATCGGCAACTTGCCACCGCGTTTGAGCATGCAACAAGTGTTGGAGTACTACAAGGATCTGCAGTTGCAGGATAATGATTTCTATGGCAACAAGTTGCAACTGCTGAAGTTCTATCAGCGACGTGAACAGCAATTGCTGGCCAATAAGCCAACTTGGGATTACTATCAGCAGGATGCGTTTGTGGCACGCAGTTCGTCGCCGGTGAAAATCTTTCAGAATGCCGTGTTGCTGCCACACGGCTACCTGCAGCTGCCCCTGTACGATGCACGACTCTCCGAGCTGCTGCAACATGCCCAATTGGGCTTCATTCTGGCCCACGAGCTGCAGCATGCCTTTGACCTCTTTCACATTGTCTACGATGCCAGGGGCAACTACAATATGACAGGCTTGGCGGTCTTGCAGCATTTCGCCAATTTCACCAGCTGCTACACGAGTGTCCACAATGCGCAACAGTTGTTGCTCTCGGAGAGCATGGCGGATATTGTTGGCTTACGCCTCGCCTTCGCCTCCTACTTTGATAATGTTGAAAGCGTTCAACGCCCACACGATAAATACACGCAGCTGCAGCTGTTTTTTATCAACTCGGTGCAGTTCCTGTGCGCCAACATGCAACAGATAAGGGCTGATAGCATCACGGAGGATGTGGAGCATGGGATGCACAATGAACGCGTCAATCGCAATTGGCCACATCACGAACACTTTGCCAAGGCTTTCAACTGCACAGTGGGCCAGGCCATGTATCAGCCGCACAGTTGTCGTTTGTGGTGACGCGGGTGGAAGCCACAAGGGGAAGGGGCAAGTTGATAGATGAATATTGCGTGTGTCTAATAAAGCAAATATCGATTTGCTTTGAACGCATTCTTTTATGCGGAAACCAAAGGGGCATACTAACTATATAAAATTGTTAAGACGATCTTAAATTTAATTTGTATATGTGTATATCACTATTAATAATTAATAACACGGCACTTAATGTTGCATATACTATAGATAACTTTTAATTCTACAAATATTGCTGAACAATTTAAGATTGTCTGTCAAAAAGGAGTTGCTTTTTTAGAATGTAAATAAATGTAATTTCTAAAATGAAAAGTACCGATACATCTAGTTACTCTTTCTTTCTTACATCTTGTTAATATTTATGCAGGGTATCGTGCTAACGAGCAATTGCAACACAAGTTCAGCTTATCCAATGGGATATATAAAAGCGTGCCAACGCTATGACCTTGAGCAGGCATAAAGCAACAACAGCAACGACAATAATAATAACAACAACAGGAGACCACAGTGACAATAACAACAATGTGCATAAATTACAGCACGGCCTCTATTAAAATGTAAATGTGACCGCGCCCATTAATTCAGCCATCCATCCGTCCATCCATCCATCCGGCCATCCATGATGTCAGCGCTACATCGTTAAAGGCTCAACTTGGCGTGCAAATTGTCTGCAGCATGCAGACCAAAAGGAACCGAAAAGGGAACAACAATGGCACTCATATATTCACTTATTTAGCATACTCGTATTGTATTTTATATAATTTATTGTTGCACATTTATTTTGACGTCAATTTATGTGGCCCACGCACGTGTTGCATATGAATATTCGTACTCGTAGAAAAATTGAAAGCGCAGCAAGCGGACAGGCGGCATTAAAGTGCTGCAAATTTAAATTGTGTCAGTGGTGGCGGCGCTGTCAACTGACATGACTTGTCGGACATTGGGCATTGGGCATGGTCATGGCATCATGTCCGACACTTGATACACATTTCACACCAGGCGCACAAAGTCAAAAGAGACAAACAGCAGTTGCTGTACAGTGGGCCAAGTTTACATATTGGAGAACAAAATAAAAAGATAGCTGTTAATAAACGTTTCTGAATTTGTGCAGAGAGTAAAGTAGAGTGACGTACATATTTTTGAGTAATGCATGGAAATAATGGAAATAAATGTATTTCCTTAACCAGTATCAATAACTATGAATCTGAGAGGAAGAATTGTCTAAGAAATACAGTCGAAATTCCCTAGCTCGAATCGCCATTATCCAAAGAAAAGGTTTGAGTTATGGAGATATTCGACTTATAGAGTTCTTTTTCTTAAGTTTTCTAATTTTACTGCCACTCATTTAGCTCGAGTTAGAGAGATATTCGAGTTATAGAAGATCGAGTTATGGAAGTTCAACTGTATCTCAATCTATCCAAAAAAGAAATCAAAAAAGCTACGTGATTCTTGTTGTGCTTAAGACCTTAAAAAAGCTATAAGAAGCTTTTATTTGTATTAATATTATATAAATTATAAATTAATAAATTATAAATAAATTAATTATAAATTTTCCATTCTTCATGTATATATTGCTAGTCGCCTTTCGCACCTTTTGTGCTGCTTTCATCACTAGCGCGGACTGCCGTCCGAATGGATTATTTTATATTACAACTCTTTACAATTGTCATCTAGCAATATTACGAGTATATTTTTTTCTCAAACCATTTTTTTATGCGCTTGCCATCAGTAGTTTGTACCACTGTGGTGGTGTTGTAGGGTTTCACATGCCACAAAGAATGCCGTCCACATATTTCAAAACAAATGACAGCCGCGGGAGCCATGCAAATGCCACACATTTGGCCACCACCATTGCCGACCTCTCACCAATTGGTCACTTGATACACATTGGACCAAGCATTGTTCAGCTTGTAAGTACATCTGTTCGAGTGTTATTCCTTTATTTGTACTGGTTATCGCGGGTCTAATCACTCCCCAGGTCAACTTGCAATGTTTGTCCATGGCTTTGCCTAATTAATGCGAGTGTACAACAAATTAAAATGCAATTTAAGCGACTTCGCAGACAGCTGCCACGTCTGCTTGCCCCGTATTCTCATGTGCAGTTAGTTGGCCACAAAGTTGAGCCTACACTCGAGCCAGAGTTAAAGCCAAAAGCCGGCGCTCGTCTAAAGCCAAAGCCGAAGCCAAAGCCTTAACCAAATCCAGAGCTCTTTGCATAATGGCAAACAAAGTTTTTTTTGCCTTGCAGCAAATGTGGGTTAAATGCTTTTTGCGGCTTGCAACCACAAAGCGCCAAACAGTCGCTGCCAGTGTTGCGAGTTCGAGTTTCTGTTTACTCTGCTCTCTATCTCTCTCTCACTCTGCACATTTTGTAAACTCTTTTTTTGCGTTAAATGTAAATTTTCAATTTGGCCAACAGACGCAAAAGTTTTCCATTTAATTTAATTGAAACATTTAAAAAAAATCAACCAATTTTTACCACACAATTCAAATAATAGAAATAAAAAAAAATAAAGTCAATTAGCCGCCAATTAAGTTTAACTCTTTATAGAGTGTATGCAATTGAGAGTAATTCTTTTTTTTAATTGTAATTGGTTGGGTTAATAAACCTTAACATTATTTCACAGTTGTTTATTCAAATTTACATTGCTTTTTCCATTCAAGAAGTGAGTGTATTGCAAGTTCACTTGAATCATGGGCAAATATACTTGAATCTGGAAATATACTAACTGTCATTCCTTTGTTATGTGGCGCAATGAACTCATTACAAGTGAGTCTCTTATCAAAAACGAGTCATTATCTTACTTGTATGGAATAATAGAAATTACGCATACGCCACGTGCTGTTTCATATTTAATACTGATTCATTTCAAAGACTCGGCAACTGTTTCCAGTTTTCTAATCAGGCCTACGTTTCATTGCCACAAATTGCTACTCAGTGGGCGATAAACAGCAATTTGGGTAGCCAAAACCAGTTTAGACATGCAACTGCAACTGCAGCTTCAGCATTGTAAATAAACTTGTTTGTGCTAAAAATATTAGCAATAATTACAATCAAATTTCCGGCTGGCAGGCAATGTGGACTGTTAACTATGTCAACTCGATAAGATTTGCATGCAACACAAAGTACGAACTATTTGTGTGTGTGTGTGTGTGTGTCTGAAATATTGCCTGTCTTGATTGACAGACGGCAGTCGACTCTCAACTCTTGAGTCCGACACTCGTCAAACGGCACTTTGGTCAGTCAATTATTTATGCTGACACTTAGTGCGCCTGAGACTGCAAGATAATTGGCAAAATGCACACACATACAGATACACACACACACACAGATTAGTGATGGATATTGGCAAAAAAAAAATAAAGATATTGAAAAATATCACATAACATATCAAATCGAAATAAATAAATATATTTTTTGTAGTATTCTAATTCGATGCTTTGAATATCATATAATTTCTTATTGAAATATTGCATTTTTCTTTCGATACAATCGATGTCCATCTCTAATACAGTGTACAAAAACCACATTCGCATAAAGCGAGCGTCACACGTGTCGTATGCGTAACGTGAACGTCGATTGTGGCTCATGTTAATGCGTTGGCAAACAACATTAGCACAACCAGCTACACACACACACACACACAGCCACACAACTGAGGTTTATAAACATGTTGTGCACATCGTTGTCAGGTAGACATGACCATAGACACCATAAAAACCATTTTATGCAGTCTGTCACATTTAATGGCTTCGATTGGCGTTGCAAATTTGCAAATTTGGTTGTCGAACCAAAATCGGCACTCGCTGCATTTAATTGATACATTTTGTGGTAAGATGTGAGTGCAGGTGGCCAAAATCATTAGCAATTAACTGAAATTCTGCAAAAGTTATCGTAATTAAAATCCATTGCCAAGTTTGTAAAGAACGGAAGCAACGAAACGAATCGAAAAGTGGAAAAGCACTGTGGAAATGTGTAAAGCAAGAAATAAAGGAAATTTAATCACTTAGGTGACTGACGGAAAGACAGTAATAAAGCGTATTAAAGCGAAAGAAAGCAAAGAAAGAGAAAGATGTTGGAAGTGAGCAAATAAAGTTGACAGAATGAATGAATGAGTTGAATCACAAATTCCATGATTATTCATATTTTTGCGCAGCGAATCATTGTCATATGAATAACATTGGAATTTCCTCAGCTCGTTTGTCTTCTCATAATTGGAATTACTTTTTCAATGCTTTGTGTGCCTCTCCCGCCCCCCTTGTCTACGCCACTGGCTGTCTAACTAAATAGGCTGTCTTATATGCAGCTTATCGGTTTTTGCCGGACGAAACTTTGGCCAAGTGCTGTTGCCACAAGCAATTAGCCAAAGTGTCGTCGTCTCATATGCTTAGTGACAACAACAACAACAACAACAAGAACAATAACAGCAACAGCAACGAGTTTAACACGACACAACAATAACAGACTACGATTTATCCGGCAGCTGCGCATATGGAAAAGCTCATAAAACCCCGGCAAACAGTTGAGTGGCGCCGTCGGTCACCCCGGAATGGGGCGTGGCCACTTATAGTACACACACGCACACACAAACTCATACTCTCACAGAGAATTTCATTCATGCAATGCTAGCTGCCTATTTTGATGTTGTTGTTGTTGCTTTTGTTGTTTACGCTTCATTTGGCTTTTTTACTTGGATTCGTTTGGTTTCTTGTTGGCCTTTTTTGGGGAGCTTGAGGCGCACGCTTTGGCGCTAATTAATGGTTAGACTTCAATCTCATACATATTAAAGTACGTTTATTGCCATAATTGTTGACTGAGTGTATACCCTCTGCAGTAGAAGCTAAAGGGTAACTTAGCTGCATCAAACAGATTAACAAGAAATTGAGTTTTTTTTACTTAATAAAACTCACATCATAAATAAAGAGTTAAATGTAAAATTTATAATATTTAATGATGACTTCAATTATATAAAAAAACATACAATCGTATTTCTATTAATTTCCTCTGACAATGAAGTACAAAGAATTGTATTTATCAACATGCGGCGCTTATACATGGTATATAAATTGTTGGGCATATATGTATGTATGTGCATAAGTATTTGCCATAAATATGGCAGAAGTAAGCTGTGGCAAATAAGCAGAAACAAACAAATTGATTTGTGTTTATTTTGGAATTTGCATAGCGCAAAATGTGGCTCATGTTTGCTCGAATTTCTGTTTACGATAATCAAAGTGACGGGCCAGGCAAATTAAATGGTATTTCAAGACATTAAAATTTTCTATTTGTGAGTGCTTTTCTTAGATACTCTAACAGAGGAAATAATTAATTTGTTTAAATGAGTAAAAGCCTTGATTAATTATCTAAAAATATGAAATAATAATTCACCACAGGCATATTATAACTTTTTAGATTGAACGATTAAATAAAATATTTTCAAATACACAATCTAATTAGTATAACATCCCTTATGTTTCTGTTTTTTTTTTTAAACTCGAAGCCACAAAACCGCTTTCAAATTGGAATTAACCAATTTTCCGACTGCATTGCAAATTGTAAAGGCAACAACTTTATTTCCGAAATAAAACAAGGCAATTAAAATAAGTAGCTGGCAGGAGATGCAGCTAAAAACTGGACCACAACGAAATGGCAGACGTAAATGGGTCACAGGCTGCTGGTAAAAGCTACAGGCCAGTACAGTGAAACCCCATTACAATGCCAATCGACAAAATGCTGACAGGCATTGCCCGAAATGTCGGAGCTCCCCCATTCTCGGCTCCACCGGAAGGGAAGATGTTTGCAGCACTCCAAAAACTTTGGGCAGCCACACAATGGAAATTGTGCGGAAGCTGCCTCGCCAAGCGCACTTGACAGGGCAGCACAAGGATGGTATTGCAACCACGGCTAATTCAGAGGCAAGTCAAGTTTTTAATACGCTTCTGGTAGCGGCAAGTGCTACACTGACAAAAACAAATGATTTCTAATATAAAGAACATTATTAACAAAAATGACAAAGGAAAATAAAACAATATGTGGAATGTATTTTCTTATACATATTTCCTCTTATTTTAATCACTTTTGATTTTCGACGTCCAGAACCAAAATTGTATTTGATCAGTGTAGTGCTGCATTTCAGCATCCATGACTCAGCCAAGTTGCAAGCTTATAGTCAACATTTTGATGCTGTTGCATAACAACAGAAACTGCAACAACATCATTCATTAATCATCATGCCCACGTTCAAGAAGACTCCATAGAAATTGAGAGCAAACCCAATAAAACTCAGCCAACCCAGCGACAGAATGGGAAATGCCAACAGATAGGAGAGCACACAGACAACCGTCAACCAGGGCAACCACTCGGGTGGCTGAGGAGGCATTCAATCAGCTGGTGGGTCAAACAGTTTGGGGAGCCACCCACATGAATACTTTCCATTGCGTAAATTGTGTGGGTGACTGCCATCGATGATAAATGTCTGACGGTTGAGATTGCAACGGAAAATTAATGGTTCTTCTCTCCAGTTTGCGGGTGGTTTGAGTGCCACAAAAGGTTGCAATTGCGTTAAATGAATGATAAGTGCACAAACAGGTGGAGCTTTTACGGCCAAGAGATTTTAATGAGCATCATTGTGCAAACGAGAAAATATAAATGGAAACTTCACCAGTTAGTTTATGAAGCTGAAATATTTATAACGATTTTATAGTTGCCACAGCAACGATCAATATTTTATAATGAATCTGTTAAAGAAAATATACATAAAAAAAATATTTAAAATGAAAATTGTATCTTTTTTTGTGGTCTGATTTTTTTTGATATAATTGATTTTTGATATACATACGACAGACAATAGATAGAAGCAACAGTTTTTAATACTGATCAAAGTTGTTTTCTTCAATAAAAGTATAAATAAAAGAGGGCTTATATATGGAACTTCTATAGAAAACCAGCTTAAAGACTTTAGCAACCTGAATGCATTTCCATTCAGTTCCCGTCAGGTAGATAACATAAAGCTTAACAACCTGTTCAAAGGCAGGCACAGCTGTCATTCATGCGGAAAATAAAATGTAAAAGAAATCCATTACAATATTTTCGCTTTCACCGTTCGCTGCTCAGACAAAATCCCTGACCTTTGTGAATGCCATCTCCCTCTCTCTCTCTCTCTCTTTCTCTCTCACTACCTCACTCTCTCGTTCTCTCTTTCTTTATCTATTTGAGTTAATTACACATGGGGCCACAAGTTCCCGCTCCAATGCAACTGAGGAGACTGTAAGACAGCCTACAGTGCCTTCAAATTTGGGTCAGCCACTAAGCGTAAGTGAGTGTTATGTAAATTACAGTGCCGCTGCTCAAAAAGGACCTGCAAGGCTCCCCTTTTCCCCTTCCCTCCCTCTTCCGCTGTTGTCAGCACTTTGGTTGTTGTAGTTGTTGGAAAAGCTGGAAAAGCTGATGGAAAAACTGTTGACGCGCCCGTTTTGAGGAGGAGGCCGTTAGTTAAACTGAACGCTGTCATTTCATTTCTCGTGGTGCGTTTTTAATTTAGCTGCAGTTGGCAGCTGCAAAGTGCTTATAATCTGTGTGAGTGCGTGTGTGTGCGTTTGGGGAATGAGGCACTACAGTAAACACATGCAGATGCAGCCAGAAGCGAAGAAGAAGCAGCACCAACAGCAGCAGCAACGACAAAGCTGATGAAATGCTCATATGAAAGTCGCTGTCGTCGAGCAACCGCAGATTATATCATAACCCCAGCCACACAGTCGTCATCATCATCATCATTGTCCCTCTCTCTCTCACCCCTCCCCCTCTTTGTCTTTCTGACTGTTATAATGCCCCATGCGTCGGCCATTGACCATGACGAAGAGCAGCGCCAAAGCAGAATGTAAATAAAGCACAATAACAAGACAAGACGCGACAACAAGTACAAGTAAGCCAAAGTGCAGTCGAGAGTGCACGACTACTGAGATACCATAGGTAAATAAATCGCAAGAATTCCCCATGGGAAAAATACATTATTATTTAAATTTTAAGAACAAGAAGTAGATATACGGTCACTCTATTGCCTAATACAATTTTATGTTCACGAAATTGTATTTAAAAATCAAACATGATAAGTATTCATTTAAAAGTTTATAAATATGTAAAGAAATGTACCATTTTTAAATGACATAAAACTTTTTGTTTGTTTTGTTTAGAATTAAGGTTACTCTTTTGTAAAGTTCCCTCCTTAATTACTCATAAATCACCTGCAATTTAGTTGTAAAACTGTTTTACTTATGTCTAGACTATCTTTTGAAGAGTTTGTAATGTTTTCGCAGACTTCTTTTCAAAGTTCAACTTACAGTATTCGAAATATGGTCAGTCTTTATTGTAATATACACTCTCTTATACCATCTGTAAATTAGTCACAAATCAAATTGTTGATTAATTCAAACAGGTGTGGGCTTGTAATGGTTCATATCAGATAAAGAACTGTTTTAACACTTTAGCAATTTATACCTTTTCAGGAATTGTATACAGGGTATAAGAAGACACACTGAAGACGCGGAAAAGTGCTTTATATATAGCAAACCAAGCACCGACTCCGGCATCAACATCAACAAAGACATCGACATCGACACCGGCTGTGGCTTCGGCACTTCCCCATTTTGCTAAAGAAGGCGGCAATACAAGTCAACAATCTCATAATCAGTTAAATTACAAAGCAAAACAATAGACAGAGAGGGCGGCAACAGTTGTGGGGAATGGGCAAGAGGGGGCAACTCGTTGAAGTTGCAAGTAAATTGGTGCTTAATGAGCTGGCCAAGTTGCTTAGTGGGAGTGGCCCAACACAGGCCACTGTCTTAGTTGGCCAAATATGATCTAAAATTGGTTTGTCGGCCTGTGGCAACAACAAATCGATAAGTCTTCAGTCTTCAACTCATGCTGCAGCAATTTGCACACCAATAAAAAACAACACCAACTTGTCGGAGCATGCCACAAAAGGCCAAAGGGCATGTTGTACATACATTGTACCCACAACTGTGTAGGTGGTGTGTGTGTGTGTGCGAGTGCTTGTGTGGGTGTGGCTTATGGCATCATCAGGGTTATCGATAACAACGTTATGAATGTATCTACAAGTACTTGCATCGAATATGCTTAACAATAGACAGGAAGACAGTTCGTCCGACGGGTCACTCACAATTGCTGACCCATTTTGGGTCGGCTGGCCAGCTGACCAAATTGTTTGTTTATTGCATTGAATTAATTATTACGTATGCTTTATAGGCACGTCCGACATGTGGAGCAGCTCATCTGGGCGCGTCCAGTGGAATGAGAGAGCGAAGTGCTAAAAATAACAAACACTCTACGATGAAAAACGATGAAAAACATTGAAAAACTCCAACCGAACCGAAAACGGGCCTTTTCGAACTTTTTGTCATAGTCGCTGGCTGCAATGGCCACAAAAATAGCCACACAAATCTCATTGAGAGTCGCAGCCGTGTGCTCCATTTGCCACAAAACAACAAAGGCGACTGCGACAGGAAAGCAATATTATTTTTGTCTATATCCAAACGAACTTTCGATGCACTGCAATTCAATATAAAACGCATGAAATTCGAAAATAAACTTTCGAGGTAAGCATTAATTGCTGAATGCCTCGTTTTATTTGTTATTTATTTTCTAGGAAATATATTTTTGAGTCGGGTAAATACAGGAGCCAAAATTGATGGAAAAACAATATTATTATGTATATATAACCGATGACCATATAAACATAAATTGTACATTCTCTCGATATTTTCTTTTAGAAAATTAAATTGTAAATCTGAAATTTTTCAATTCAATTAAATTTGAAAGAAAATAAAACATTTTAAAGCTATATATTTTCAGAATATAATATCCAAATTTATATTAATTGTAGAATATCTTATTGATATAACAAAAAACATCAACTCGAGCTTTGCAAAGTAAGTTTAAAGGGAACTTCCTATAGTATGAACATAAATTATAAATTGAATTAATCTAGTAATTATAAATACCGATTCGGAAAGGGTATTGGGATATAAAATGAAAACTTAAATAATCTCTCATCATCTCTTTGCCGGCCTGGAAATGTTCCAAAACGTATGAAAAAACAAAAAAGAAAATTTAATGCGGTCACTGGCTTTTTGACACGCCGCAAACTATTTTCGAATATGAATCTATTCAGACTGAGTATTCATTTCGCTTTGGTCAGCATTGGAGTTGTTTTTGTTATTTTTAGTGCCGTCTGAAGAGCGAGAGACAGAGAGAGAGTTTAGAGAGAGAGAGAGAGGGAGAGGGAAAAGTACGCCATGAACCGGCTGGATAGTTCACTTCGTAATGCTTGGAGCATCCTTCAATATTTCAAGCAGCTGATGTTATGTAAATTTGTTTGTTCGTTTTTCTTATTTTCTTTCTGCAAATGCTGATGCTCATGATGATGATGTTGGAGATGATGACGATGCTGACTTGAAGTGTAGCTGCAAGCTCCGTCGAAAACTAATAAAACGTCAAAGCAATTTTGACAACTTGCAAGTTGCAGGAAAAAAAAGTTTTCAAATGGAAAGTTTTTTTATACTCTTCATGCATGCAGTTGCAAAGAAAATGTAATATGTGGTATGTAGCTTTTACCCTGTAGCGCTTAGAAGTGTATGCAAGTAGTAATCTTAAAACTTGTGCAAAAATATATATTCGACCTATTTATATTTACTTATTTTAAAAACTTTCTTAATAAAAGAGAGCATTAGAATTATTTAAAAATCATTTTTTCAAGTGCTGTGTATCTCAGAGTTTAGTAAAGCGTATCTTCTAGTCAAGCATTCTTTTTAGTATGCTCATAGACAGTTTATCTACAAATATGTACATTCATTTGAGTGCTTCTTAAATGCTTACAGCTGACATTGTTGGAGTATTGTTCAGTAACTACATCAAAGACATAAATCTGAAAAGTTTCGTTTGAGATATGTATCTTTCAGTTTTAGTCGCAATAAATCAAATCACATAGTATTTCTATTATTATATATGCAATAGTGACTAGTTCCTTACATAATACGATAGATCCTGTAGCACTAGGAGTCGAAATGAATAAATAATATGAAATGAAAATGACAAACAATATGTTAGCAGACAATGTTTAAGCATTGAGTCACAAACTTCAGGTCAAAACAATTATACCCTGTAGGAGGTCATCGCTAAAAAAAAGTAAACAAAGTCCCAGAGCAGCTTGGCAACGCTTTGTGCAATTTTTAACAAGTGAAAAGTTAGTCTTGCCAGTTATTCTCCAGCCAATGGGAGGGCCTTTGCTTTCATTTCTGCCATACTTCTTTTGCTGGAGAGGCGTTATTTATGTATCCAGCAAGCAGACATAAAAAAAAACAAACCTTGAATACGAGACTAGAGTTAGGCAGGGTGCCTAAGGGGGAGTGTCTGTCAGCGGAGCTTAAAGTTATCAGATATGAAACCGCGCTATTAAAGCCGTGTGAAAATTGCGGCTTAAGTGTTAAATTGCCATCACTGAATGTGTGTATGTGGATGTGGGTGTGAGTGAGTAAAAGTGCGTGTGTGTGTGTGTAGGTGAAGAATGTCAAGAGTGATAAGCGCTCTGTTTATAGAGTTGTCAAGTGCTCATAAAATATGTAGACTCACTTGCAATGCTACCTGTGTATTTGATACGCCCATTTCGCGCGGTTTTTTGGTTTTTGACCTAACATGGGTTAAGTGCGGCCCAAGTACCGCTCATTAGCACACAAACACACACATAGACACACACACATACGCACACGCAGAGAGAATTCGAATGAAGTTGTAAGTGCTGAGAGGCCACTCGTTCTAAAGTGTTTTTCAGGCAGCCCGGAAAATGCCAGCGGGTTGCCTACAAAACAGCTCTTGACCCTGGGCCAGTAGACAACAATAACAACAACAATTACAACATCAACAACAACAAGCCCATTAAATTTATGACTTATGCCATTTACACTCCTCATCTCAATTGAATGACTCAGGCCGTCTCCTTGTTCGCGTGCATTTCTGGCATTAAAGGACCTCGAAGTCAACCTCCTCCTCATGTGCATCAAGTTAGCTAAACATTTTCGGAAAAAACAACTTTTAGGGGATGGATAATTTGCCGTTAATTATCCGTAAATTATTCGTGAAAAAATTAATTTTGCCGCTCTTTTATTTTAAAAAAAAAACCAATGTTCTGCTAACTTGATATCAAGTTAGCAAGACACTCCCACAATTTTGAGAATTTTTGAAAACTTTTTATAGTGGAATTTGCCGTTAATTATCCGTAATTTATTCGTGAAAAAAATAATTTTGTCGCTCATTTATTTAAAAAACAAAACTAATATTCTCATATTTCAAGTCAAATCGATCGCTGTTATTTTAACATTGGACTGTTATGTTAGCATTTCTGGTATTTAACATAACCCGTTTTTGTGGAATTAATTAATTTTCACAAATGTTCAAATTTTTTAATTTTTTATACTAACACATAAATACAGTCGAACTTCCCTAACTCGAATTTTCTCTAACTCGAACAAAATCGAGTGGCAATAGCGTTTACTGAGCAAATTTCATACAATTCTGCTTCCGTAACTCGAACTTCCATAAGTCGAATTTCTCCATAGCTCGAACAAAAATATATACAGTCATGGAAAAAATAATAGAAACGGCATTTTTTTTTCGTATTTTTTAAAATTTTGTTCAATGAACATTTTTTTTTCTTAAGTTTCATGATTTTTACATAAAGCCTATCCAGTAATGTATTAAAATAAACCAAAATAATATTTTTAAAAAAACTCAATATAGTATAAAATTTTTTTTTAATTTTTTAGGCCTGGAAAATATAATAGAAACGGCACGCCCAAAGTTAAGAAAAACAATTTTTAAGTTACAAAGGCATAAAAATTAACCTTTATTTTACTATTTGGTTGTAGCACCGCGATTTTTAGTGACTCCGACACGTCGACGACCCTTGGAGTCCACCAGTTTGGCACAAATTCATGGATTAATGGAGTACCATTCGAATTTAACTTTTTTCTACAAATAATGCTTAATTTTGGGGCTTTTAGCTCCCAATCCTTTTCTTTAAGATCCCCCAAAGGTGCTCTATGGGATTAAGGTCCATTGACTGTGAAGGCCATTCCATTAAGGGAACTTTGCTGTCAAGGAACCATTTTTTGGCTAGCTTTAAATAATGTTTTGGATCATTATTCTGCTGGAACTCCCACTTTAACGGCATTTCCTTTTCAGCATAAGGTAGCATTATACTGTCGAGTATATTGACATACTGGGAGGCACTCATTTTTTCCCTTATCCAATGTAATGGACCAACACCAGAATAAGAAACGCATCCCTACAAAATTATGTTTCTATCTCCATACTCAAACGTTTTAGTTGAGCACCTTGGGTCGTGGGGAGTATTCTTTTGGCGCCTAACATGTGGTTCCCGATCAGATCCAAACATATTGATCTTAGTTTCGTCTGACAACAACATATTTTTTCAATTTGGACGCAGTAAACGCACCTGGGCGAAATTTTCCCGTTTTCTGATGTGTTTTATACTAAGGTATGGTACCTTTTGAGCTATATGGCTTTTGAAACCGTCATCAATCTGCCTATATCTTATAGTGCGACTACTGACCGTTGCATTAAAATGATTTTTTAGAACTTCCGATGACAGAAAGGGATTTTTTTTTGATTTTCGGATAAGGAGGTTGTCGAATTTATCCGATGTTGCAAGCTTTTTTCTGCGTGTTTGTGGTTTTTATTTATAGTAAATCGCTGAAAACATTTTTTTTATAAATATTAGGAATTGTAACAATATCTGAGATTGAGTTGCCTTAATTTTTTGGATTCAGAATATGTTTTTTTTCAATAACAGTACAATGTACGCCACGACCCATTCTGAAGCGAATAACAACAACAAGCAGAATGGGATCCAAAAAAAAAGTTGTTTTATGTCTTCTTCTATCTTTAGTTCATGAAATGATACCAATATAACTCAATTTCAACCATTAAGAAACAAGATAATATCAAAATTCTAGTGCGTTTCTATTATTTTTTCCAAGACAAAAACGTGGTCTTTCTACAAATCAGTATACACAGTCTATAAATCTTACGAAAGAGGCCCAAAAAGGAATCCGAAATAGAGCATTGTTATCCTGAAACCAAGTACACTGGTTTTCATGGATGAAATTTGCTCCAGAAACGAAATATTTTGTCTCAAATGTGAGCAGCCCTGTCGTTTCTATTATTTTTTCCATGACTGTAAGTCGAATTTTTCGGGAAAATCCTCAAGAAAGTTTGAATTTTTTTTCGTTTCTATTTTATGCTTTTGTTACCGGCTCGTTTGGATATGTAATATTGATGTACATTAACATATGGTGATATAATATGATAGAATATTGCATCAACAATTACATAGGTTGGTAAATTAGCTTTAGGAAAGACGTACTTTATGTACTTCTTTGTTAGCGTAGCAGCGCAAGATTATTTAAATTATTAAATTAAATTATAAAATATTCAAACTTTTTAGTTAAGGAATTCGAAAGTGGCTGAAAAATGTGGTATCTCAGCAAAATAAGAGTTTTTATAATTTTAAAAAAAGAAAATTTGTTATGGTGTCATTTGATTCGGGAACTTCTTCTGGATACAGCAAAAGAACGAAAATTTTTGAGAATATGGAACTTTTTTCTTGGATAATGGTGATTCGAGTTAGGGAAGTTTGACTGTATATTCAGCTGTTATGTTACATACCAGAAATGTTAACATAACAGTCCAATGTTAAAATTACAGCAACGATCGATTGGACTTGAAACATGAGAACACTATTTTTTTTTAAAATAAATGAGCGGCAAAATTAATTTTTTCACGAATAAATTACGGATAATTAACGGCAAATTCCACAATAAAAAGTTTTCAAAAATTCTCAAAATTGTGGGAGTGTCTTGCTAACTTGATATCAAGTTAGCAGAACTTTGTTTTTTTTTTAAATAAAAGAGCGGCAAAATTAATTTTTTCACGAATAATTTACGGATAATTAACGGCAAATTATCCATCCCTTAAAAGTTGTTTTTTTCAAAAATGTTTAGCTAACTTGATGCACATCCTCCTCCAACCCCGAAGCCGACGACATGCTAATAATATTATAAATGTTTCTACTGTGACCAATAACAAATTTCGCGTCAGCATTTTATGCCCTTGCAGAGGGTATTATAATTTTGTCCAGAAGTGTGCAACGATTTAAATAAGGCGTGGCACTCTACAAAAAGAATATAATGACTTGATAAGCAAGACGATTTGAGTCTATATACCCATAATGTACCACATGTGTCCTTTGTCTAATAAATCCTGACAACAATTTCCTCAAAATGTAACTACTATATCATATTTGACAAAGGAAAGATCGATCTTATATCCACCATAGCTAACAACATTTCTTTCTTTTTCTTTTAGATATTTCAACTTAAGTCACAAATTTTCTATAGATTGCTAAAATCTGACTACCATCTCATACAGGGGTCATAGAAACAATCTAATACAAATTAAATACAGGACTCTGCAAGGGTATTAAATCTTCATTCTGCCAAACATAACAATTCCTTCTTGTTTTATTTGCTTCTTCAGTGGTCGCAAAAATGTGTCTCAATTCAATTAATTTGGAGCCAGGTCCTTAAGTGCCTTCCGCCAGGATCCACTCTGTGGTTAAATTTTAATGTTGCGGTTCATGTGCGGCACAACTTGAGCATTAGCCAATGGAAATTTAATTGCCTGAGGTTTACATAAATTGCCAGCCAGCGACGCAATAATAATTCAAAATTTTCGGTAAATTTTCGGCAAATTTCCACCAGATTTAAATTAAGCTTTTAAATGTACTCCAAGCTCATTAAATATTTGGAGTAGAGGAAAATGTTGAAACGCAAAATATTGTTGGAAGGCAACTTTTGGCCAAATGCTCGACGAAGGCGCAGAGTACCATGAAGAAAAAGGGAGTGCGCTGCAAAATTATGAACAGTACTCGTAAAGAAAAGTGGAAAATGCGCCATTGACGCGATGGCGTTGCAAACGGCGACCGCAAAATGCAAATGAAAATGCAAAATGTGAATTCATGAAAAGGCCGAGAAGAAAACAGGTCTGGGTCTGGGTCTGAGCGTCAGCTGTCGACGCTGCTCTTGAGCTTGACTGAATGGCAGGGAGACAACCAGATTCACAGTTACAGGCAGACATCCCTACACACACACAGTTAGACTTACATACACACATACAGTGAGTACATGTGTAGTGTGTCTGAGTCGGGTCTGTCTCTGGGTCTCTGGCAATTACGTCAATTGCGCAAACGTCCAAATGTAACAAACAAAACCGTTAAACCGAATTCCCGTGCAATTTATGGCAGAGTCATTGCCTCCACTGACAACTAGACTCTGCTTTTTCTATTCGTTACTCGGTTACAGGCGAGGTTGTCCGAAATTGGTAAAAAATGATATTCAGCCAAGTTAATAAAGACAAATTGGCCAAAACTAGACTGTAGATATGTATATAAGATTCCATATTTTAATAACTGCGTAGATTTAGGTTACGAATTTCGGTGTTTCTGAAATTTCATAAAATTTACGGCTGTCATTTGATGCTTGATAAAGTCTAAGGCTAACTGTTGTAAAGGGTATCTGCTGGTCGTGCACTCTTGACCAGCACACACCTACTTAATTTTTCTTGCCGTCTGATTCATTGCCAGTTCTAGTAAAGTTTCTGCATAGTATTTCGACTTCATGTTGTTGTTGTTGTTTTTGAGGTTGCTGTTGTTTCTGTTGATATCAGCCAGAAATGTTGCAGACGTCGCGTCGCTGTTGGCGCTTTGTCTGCGCAGATTAACTCATGCCATATGATCCATTCAAGTCTGGGCTAAAGCTATGGGGCGTGGCACACCACACTATACTCGGTATTGTTATGCTTCCATTTCAAAAAAAAGAGTTGATGGCAAAGCAAAAACGTAAAATAAAAATAAAATGCACCGCAAACTGAGAACTTTGTGTGCAGTTATATAAAATATTTAAAGTGCTCGCCGAGTTGGCTCCTACACACAGACACACACACAGATACACACACACACTCAAGCAAAGATGTCTTTGTAGTTGTTAGTGTGTAGTTGTTGGCGCTGAAGCTGTGTTGCCAGAATTTCAAGGGCTAATATACATAGCTAATTTAATTAAAAAATAGCTATAAATATAACAATAGCGAAAAAGTAGTCTAATCAAAACTAGCCAGATCCCAAAATACTAGAACTTCTTAAAATGTTATATTTTTTTAAATTACACATCTAGCTATTTAATAGCTAAAACAGCAACACTGTGCTGAAGTGCAGCAGCCGGCTCGCCGGTTATATTTTCATATTTCTATTTTTTTTCGAGAGAGTTGCAACTTTAATTGGATGGCGTAGCTGTTGAGCGTTGGCAAACTTGTTTTTTATTTCTTTTTGGTTAAATCAACGTCTATTTGGTATTCATATCCTACGCGGCTTAAAGAGCGAGGTCAGCTGATGGTTTGTGGGGGCGTTAAGTTGACTTACCTTTAGCTCAATCAAAACATGACACGGTCAAGCCAAACAGATCGGCGACCTTTTTTCTCTCTCTCACTCTTTGTCAGTTATCAATGGCTGATAAGACAAACAAGCGGTTGTGGGAGGGTGAAGGTGGCGTTGGTGGTTGTTGCAACAGCTCTTTTTCCGTTCCCTTTGACAAACTGCACACTTACACTCTCACACACACAAAAGTCACCCGCTTTGGGCTTTGTGTTGCTGTTGTTGTTGTGCGAAAATGAAAGAAATTAAACGATAATTTGTTGATGTGAACGAGAGACGCGACGCGACGCAGTCGGCGGGCAGAGTGGTTACTCTTGCGCTCTCGCTCGCACACGTTGCGCTGCGTTTGTTTGGTTTTGTTTGTTCTCTCCTGTTTTCTTGCTTTGCTTTTTACTTCACAACGCGATGTTGCATGGTGCACATTTCACTTATTTTAATCACAAAAATGCATTTCCTTCTCTGATTTGTTTCAATTTCGTATTTCACTGTTGTTGTGACTGCGACATTAATTTCTACCGCTTGGAATTATTTTCGCGTCTGCTTTGTACGCCTATCCTGCGTGGGCAAGCAAGGATATTTCTTTCTTTCTTATTTTTCCCCTTTTTACTTCGCTTTGGTGGTCGTGGATGCGGAAAGTTGCACACCAAAATACACTTTATTAACGAAACATATTCACGGTGAACTCAACGCACAGTTGCCGGCCGTTTACACAGTTATATTTGCAAGTGCGTTGTTTATTTTCGATAATTTTACTACATATTTATTAAATTTAAATATTTTTCACGCACCGCAAACACGCGCAGACATGCTCAAATTTTCTCAAATATCAACTAAATAGTGTTGGGTTGCTCATGAGTGAGTGAACCAAAAAGAGTTGCTCCATGAAGTGAGCAAGTGAACATGTTCCTTCCAAATTGCTCTTTTTTGTTCACTGGTTCTTTTTTGTTCACTTGTTCTATTTTGCTCAGTTGTTCTGTTTTGCTCAGTTGCTCAGTCTTGTTCAGTTGCTCAGTTTTGCTCACTATTGCTCAGTTGTTCCTATTGCGCACTTTGCTCGAATTTTTCTCTGTGCTCTTAGACCTCTTAAGGCATTTTGTGTAGCTACTTTCTTTGAAAATACACATTGTTGGATTAGTGCCAAAGCTTATCAAAAAGTGTAGCAAAATATGCAAGCATTTCGTAGATGTCGGAAGTCAGCAAGCTAAAAGCAAGTATTGTACATGTTTTTTGAGCTGCTGATCACAGAGCAACATGAGCAGCCATCAGATTTAAATTGAAATGTAACGTATGATTTATTTGATTAGTTGGGTGAGAGGCAAAGTGAATAGCTCAGTGAATAACTGAGCTACTGAGCGATATGAGTGAGCAACTGAATAAGTGAGTAACTGAGCAACTGAACAAGTGAGCAATCTGAGTGAGTTGACTCATCTAAAAAAAAAGAACAAGTGAACATGTTCACCTAAATGAGCAATGTTTACCCAACACTAGTCGTTTAGTTCTGAAAAAGTTCAAGTGAACGGGTCATTAAAATGAACTAATGAACTTATTCATGAAATAAAATTCTTCTAATTTTTTTAATTAATTTTTTGAAAATTTCACGTTTTTCCATTTCAAATTTGCGCGCACGAAAAAAAAATGGCTGCATTTGCAAACAATACCAAAATTTTATCGAATTTAATACTGAAATGTTAAATTTAATACTGAGAAGTTAAATGTTGCCAGAAAAATGTTGCCAGAAACAAGGTGGCTATCGAGTCAGGGAACATCAAACCCAATAGATGGCGCTAAGAGCTTAAGCGCCATCTACATGTACATGTCAGAAGCTCTAAATTTCATAATTTTAAGCAGTCTGGCAGCTTTTTTACAGTTTGACAATGGGTTCTGAAATTAGCTAAGCAAAATATCAATTGAAAGTACTCAGCACAATGCTCACAAAACTTTATTATTATGAATGAATTTAAATTGAGTGTAAATTTTTTTAAACTGATTATTCAAGTAAATTTATGAATCATGAAATTTGTAAAATGTTGAACATAAAATCACAAATAAGTAAATGCTTTTATATTTTAACCTAGTTTTTGCAGGTCATAAAAAAAGCGAAGACAACCAATTGACAGTTTAATTTTGTTGTTAACTGTTTTGCGTTCGCCTATACTTAAATAGATAACAGGAAATATGTTATGCCATAAATTTTGATACTTAAATATTTTTTAGTGTACTAAATTTAGAATGAAAGTGTGGGGAAATAAAAGAGGTACAGAAGTAAACCAAATATGATAACATGATATCATATCTTACATTCATATATAGATTTATGTCCCACAAAATAAAGTAAAAGAGCAAAGAAATGCAATGTAAATAATTTTTGGCAAAATTAAAAAATAATTGCGTTGATTCAAATTGGGCAAAAGTTCAACGAAATTTAATGAATTTCGGTTGATCAAACTAAACTAAACGAAACGTGCGAAACGTGACACATTAGGTGTTAACTATGTAGTTAATTGGTAATTACAAATATGTAGATATACAAACAATTTACACACGCAACGGTTTCTGCAAATGTGACAAGCCTCTTGAAACATCATTTTCATTACCAAAGCGTTACTGATAATGGCCCAGTTAACAATTGCAATGTGAGTATAGAGCCACATTGGGAGCTGGGACTTCGCAGTCTCGTGTGGTTCGCTGTCATTGGAGGGAGCAACATGTTTTTGATCTCGGCTGTCGCTCGTTCGCGGTACAAATGGCTCGTTATCTGCTTCCTAGTGATGTTCATTATAGTTTACATACCATACCAAATTGGCAGTATAAATCCAACTCCAACTCGTAAACTGTACAATGTCAAATCGATGCAAAATATTCTTCAAGGAACATTGGACAGCATAAAGAATGAAACCATTGCCAATGATAATAAAGATAATAATGATGATGATGATGATGATGATGAGAGAGAGACGGATAGCGGAAATCTTCCCTTATATTATGTGGAGAATTCAAAGTGTAGAATACCCTTTATAGATCCCTTCGCTGCGGAAGTTATGGATCACTACAAACCGGAAGTCTTTGAAACCTGCTCCAATGAATCGGATCTTGTGCGGCCCATGTTCGATGTGAGCCGAACGCGTTATGTGCTCCATATAAATGAAACTCTTGCCGCGCAAAAACTCAATTCCAGAGATGTCGAGTACAATTGTTATTATCAGGAAATTACTCGGAATGCCAACCACGACAGCTATAACGAGTAAGATTAGCAAATCAGTGCAATTTGTACTATAATGTTCAAATTTCGAGTACTTAAGAGTAACTTGTGCGTGTTATTAAGATATATATATTTTTTTTGTCACTTTTTTTTTTTAAAAAAAGCTTATCATTTTTGTAGACAATTAGTTCTAATTTATTTTACAATTGGCTTTCAAAACTTAAAGTTTATTTTAAATACATTCATGGTGTGATACATTTATATTTTCATAAAATTTGGAGTGTAAATTGTGTAATTTGTAAATTTCCAAATTAAGACATCCTTATATAACTTATATTTTTAGTTTTACTTATGCTTTACTTTATATTTATTTGAATATTATTTATCAAGCCCTCTGCCTCGGGTCTTCTTCAGCCAAGGATACGTGGTTCCCCTGCATGTCCAGGGCATGATATTGGCCTGTCATGAGGCGGCAAACACCTCAAACGTGCTTCAAAAGGACGCATACGCCTTGGTCCAATACAAACCACTTTCAGAACCACTTCCAGATCCCAAGGAGACGACACCTCGCAAGCCCAGCGTTATAATGTTCGGCATTGACAGTATGTCGAGGATTAATTTGAGACGAACCATGCCCAAAGTATACAAGTTTCTAACACGTCGCGGGTGGTATGAAATGCAGGGTTACAATAAGGTGAGTTCACTCTTCAAATAAACGTACAATTCCTATGCTAAACATCATTCTCGTTCCTAGGTAGGAGATAATACATTTCCCAATTTGATGGCCATACTCAGTGGATATTTGCCGGATTCGGCAAAGGAGAAAGTCTGTGATACGGATAATAAAGGATGTTTCGATCGTGTGCCATTTATCTGGAAGTATCTTAAAGGTGCTGGTTACTTGACTGCCTATGCAGAGGACGAGTGTGGCATAAACACCTTCAACTATGTTAAGCCGGGCTTTGTAGAACAGCCCGTCGATTATTACTATCGGCCTTTTCTTAAGGCCTTTGAAAGTGAAATGGATACGTGGAAATGCGCCGACTGCACATTGAATTATTGCATTGGAAGGCGAGTTCAAAGCAGCTATGTCTATGATTATGCCAAGGAGTTTGCGAAGCGCTATGTCGATGAACGGCCAATTTGGGGTCTATTTTGGTCGAGCAGTTTTAGCCACGACAGCTACGCGATGCCCTCGAAGATGGAGAACTTCACTTTACAATATTTGCTGGACTTTAAGCAGGAAGGTGTGCTCGAACAGAGCATTGTCATCTTCTTTTCGGATCATGGAGCTCGCTTTGGAACCTTGTCGTATTACAGCAGCGGATTTCTAGAGGAACGTCTGCCCATGATGTTCATTTATTTGCCACCTTGGTTCCGTGCCAAGTACCCGGAATATGTCAAGGCCCTGGAGCTGAATCGTAATCGTCTGACTTCGAATTATGATCTACACAATACTCTGAAGCACATTGTAGAAATTGGTCAGTTGCCAAGCTTCCCGAAATTGCCAAAGGCCAGCGATTGCCCACAGTGCCAATCGTTGTTCTATCCGGTGAAGGAGATTAGGACTTGTGCCGAAGCTGGCATCTCGGAGCACTATTGCACCTGTCAGCCATATAAAAGGATATCAGCCGATTGGTCGGATCGTATAGCTCATGGTGTCATCGGTCGCATCAACGATTATCTTTGGGGCAGAAACTTCAGCAGTCTCTGCGCGAATCTCACTTTAAATTATATCCACAAGACGGAAATAAAAATTGCAACGAACATAAGTTTCCACGATGAATTTTCAACAATCGATGTGGCCTTTTATCGCACCAAGTTCAAAGTGAAACAGAATAGCGCCGATTTCTTTGCCACAGTTCTATATAACAATGTGACGAACAACGTCGATGTCAATGTGGAGACCATAAGTCGCACCAACTCCTACGACGAGGACTCCACGTGTATTGGTGATAAACTCGCTAAATTATATTGCATTTGTCACTCACTTTTAAAGCCGTGATCTTCATTGTAATTAATGCCTGCACATCAACATTAACACCAATCTTATCATAAGAGCGAAACAAAAAAGTATTTATAAAATTGACACAAAAAAGAAGAATTGTTAACTATTCGCTGATATGTTAACACAGTTGATAAGATTGACGTAGGGTATTGCACTTGCCGTTGACTTCCGGTCGTCTAGATACTCATTTAATTAAAGCACAACTTCCGTTGTACAACTTCCATTGTACAACATGTTATCTCTATATTATATATATCGATCGTTTAAAATTTTCTTAAATATATGGAGAAAACTATCGGAAAAACAACTTTCAACATTTTCCTACTTAATGCCACCAAATAATTTTAATTACTTTTCATTTTCAATGATAATTAAAAAATTGTTCATTAGCACTACTTTTTAAAATGCTAGTGAAATAAAATTTCATGGCACTACTTTTCTTAATGCTAATTAAAAAGTAATGATAATGCTTATAGGCACAACTCTGGTATCTACTGAATATGTTTAATGAACTATAAAAATACAAGCATTTTGATATTTGTTCATAAAATTATAATGTAATAAATTTCTAAGAAAAATTGTATGGTTCATTTAACATTATTCGTTAAAAAAATTAAGTCTTGACACTTAAAAAATTATTTTTAAAAAAAGTATTTTATTTTTAAACTTGTATGATATTTTATTCAAATTGGTATATAATAATGTCAAGCAACCATCACGCATACCATTTTTTTCCGGATCACTCTGTTTTATGTATGTATATTCCAAAGTGATTCAAAAGCTTACCAAAATTCAGTCAGTCTAAGTGGATATATTGTATGGATTGATGGATTCTAAAACCAAAACACCAAAAAATAAACAAGATTTCAAACTTATTTCTTGCAATATCTTCAAAAAATATATTTTGATGTCAGTAATTTTTTACAGATTATACACAAATTAATTTGATGTAGAAAAACATGTATGTATTTCAATTAAATTTTGAAAGTTTTAAAGTTCTTTAAAAGTTTAGCAAACATTTGTCAAATGGGGAATATTCGTAGTAATGAAATCGCTGGGGTCACAACAGAAACTAGATCCCATATTTGGGTCTGGGTTGAATGTCAGTGAACTTGGACATGGAATCTGCTGGCAGATCGGAGTTGGTGCCACTGTGTCATAAATGTTGTTATAGGTGAGGAATGCGAAACGTGAACCGACTTCATCGCTAACAATTTTCCAGAGCCATTTGGGCACGGGATTACCGTAATCGCCATTCAGATAGATCGATTTGAGTTGTCCGCTCGTGTCCTTCAGCTGCAATACGTCTAATGCTCCCGTACAAATTTTAAACTCGGCAAAATTGCCATCTGAGAGTTGCTTTTGCACCCAGTTCTCATTGACTTTCCAATTGCCGCGATTGTTGCCAGCAAATTGAGGCACAGCATTGATGTACTTGAATGTTATTCGCTGATATTGCTCAAAGCCAAAGATAGCCGAGGGCGCCAAATGACCACGATCGAAGACGAGATCACGTGTCGAACTTATGTAACTTTGCTGTGGGCCCAAAAGCTCCTCGAACCGTTGGTAGATGTTCTTGGCCTGGAACGAGGCTGCGGCGGCACCGGTAATCACGCCGTCTGTGGTAAAGGCTTGATCTGGACGACTGCCTGTAGTTGAAATGGAAACAGAAGGCTTACTGATTAATACCTTGTGGGAACAGGCTACAGTCGGGAGTACTCGTTATGAAAGTTGGACTGATTTTCAACCGAACTTTACAAGTCAATATTATTTTTCATATTAGTATCAATTGTTAAATGTTATGTTATACTAATTTGAAAGAGGGGACTCCAAAGGACTCGTGAATAAATTATAATACCCTTGACTTACCCAGACTGTGGGGATATGCCTGATAAATAACAAAATGCGCTGTTTGAGTGCTGGGATCATAGCAACTTCTGTACAATTCCAGAAACACATCCTGGCTCAACTTGTAGCCCACTCGGTACATGGTATAGGAGCAAGTGTTGTCGATAATCGCCTCAACGGTTCCCTTGATGGGATTGCTGCAATCAGCCATGGGCAACTGTGGTACAAATTGGCCACTCTGTTGACAGGTGACTTGTACCACATTCTGACTATCGCATATCATGTCCAATGTCTGATGCGTTGGCACCACGTCCACACGCAGTGGGTACAGTTGTGATCCGGAACGAACGGCAAAGATGCGATTCGTGCCTGAGATCTGCCCTGCATCCAGCTGGCAATCGGCACTCACCTTGGCAATGACTATTTAAACAGGTTGTTTCAATCTAAGGTAAACAACTAGACCAAATAGATACTTACGCAATAACAAAAATGTACAGAGCGATTCTATCATCTTGCGACTTGGAGTGTAGCTCAGCAACTGATCAATTTCTATTTTCTCAATGCTCTTAAGTAAAAGCGCTGCTCAGAATCAAACAATAACGAAAACAAACAGTAACTTCTCTACCAGATCTATCTCTATCTCACTCTATCTTTAACTACACCACCTATTTCCACCTCACCTTAAACTAGATAAACTAGATAAAATGTGTTGTTGTCTTTCGCTTTCTCTCTCCAGATTGCGCCTCATGCATATGATACTTTGTTTTTTCTATCTCTATCTATTTCTCTTTTATTGTTGACAGTATGGTGAATTTTTAATTATTATGTAACGTGTCAAAGAAAAAATAAGTTTATATTGTTTAAATTAATTATTTTAAATTGTATTTATTTCGGATATTTCTCATTTTTGCTTCTCAATTTTATTTTGTATTAAATATGAAATATCAACTTGACTAACTTAAATTATCTTTTATTATACTTGAACTAATTACTATTTTTTGATTTTATATCAATCGACTCGGAGAGAGTATTTATTTGTGGGCAGGCTAGAAGTTATCCTGTCTTTTATTATGAATTTTAATCTAAAGCTTGCTGCTCTATTGGCCGAGGTCAGAGATCGCGTGTCTTGGCAATCATAAATTGCCATTTCTATGTGTCGTCGACACTTCACATCGCGGGTCATCGCTGATAAGTGGCATACGTGAGATTGGGTCTCAGGAGAAGCACAAGGGAACCACGACAGAACCGCAACGGTGCCACCTGTCAGGTTATTCATAGAAAATGCCAAGCCCCCTTGCCGCAGACTCGTATCAGTGTTTATTATCAAACCTCGCCAGGTGGAAATGTCGGCTCTGCTGTTTGTTTGGCAACACACACACACACAGTCACACACACACAAATATATATACATATATAAGTATGCATGGGCATGCAGTTATGAGTGCATGAGTATAATAACAAAAGGGGTTGCCTTGTACACAAACTCGTCTCGTACTTCTTTGGCATTATGGTAGCTCAGTGAGCTTTATGTGCATTCCGTTTTGTCATCAGCTTATCTAAAATTGAATCGGAGGTGTAGCAAAAAATATAAATAAAATGCGCACTTGAAAACATAAGAAGGGTCATTCAATAGCCAGCAGAGTCCACAGTATCAAAGTAACCAGTCAATCAACAATATTCTGAGTCAACAAACTAACGAAAACTGTAATCATTATTTGTTTTGCTATAGATAAAATAGTTATTGAATCAAATGAAATGTGTATAACTGTGATATCAGATATCTCAAAATAAATAAAAATATTATTATAAATATCTCTGATTTCTTAAATATTGCATAAATCGATAGTAAAGCTCTTATAATAGATAAGTGCCACTCTAGGGTATTTAATAGTTGAGCAACTCAGTTCCAAACGCAACTCAACGAGTTTAAGTAGTTGCTGCCTGCATAAAGTAACAATAAAGTGCTGAAAATTCTCTGCCAAGATATTTTTACCAGCTCAGAAATATGTATTCTAGAATATATTTTATTATTTTAATTGTCTGCGTGTTGGATGACAGCTGGAAAGAATATTTAATGCAGGATGTGCTCAGTAATTTCTACTTTCCGGCTGCACACACACACACACACACACAAAGATATTTGAAACATATCCTCGGAAGACACTGGCACATCCTTAAAACTGGGTCAGCTTGTGCAAGAGCTCTTTTTGCTTTGATGGCAATATAATGAATTTTTATTGCAAAATATTTAACCAAAATTATTTCGCTGTATTTTATGTCAAATAAATGTTTTCGGCTTGGCATATAAATGACTACACACACACATACATATTCCAATGCTTGGTTTGGCCAAACTATTTGCCAGCATTCTGTGGAAACTACAAGAGAATGCACTTAACGTACATTTATCTGAAATAATCTTAAATAGTTCTAAGAAAAAATGCTTTAGTTGATTTGCGCCCAGGTTTAAATAATGTATTTATTTATTTTATTTTATTTATTTAATTATTGTCAGGCTAATAGCAGCCGACGCAACAATTAATTGAAAAATTTAACATTAAAATTACAAAATATAAATTACAAAATAAATTTAAATTGAAAACTCTTAAATATATTGTTATAAAAATTATAAAATTATCACTCAGCGTGTCTTTATTGATATAGTTGTAGTTTTTAATTAAATTTTTTTTATACTTTTTATATTCAACATTTAATTCAAAATAAATTATTAGTTATTAATTTTAATTTGAAATGCTTAGCAAATGAGTTTCCCTCAATCAATATTGTTCTTATTAGATAGTTGCAATGTTATAATTGTTATAAATAATTGTAATTATTAATTTACTCTTTTTAAGTTATCAAATGAAAAAAAAAGATGTAACTTTGTTTAAATATAAATTTTAGTTAATATGCTTAACTCCAATTAATAAAAAAATAAATCTAATTGTGCCTTACTTTTTGACCATTTTTATGCAAAAAGCAACATCTGTTAACAATCCTTAGTATATAGCTGTGAATTTGTTGGAGGAAAAGGGAGACGCAGTAGACGTAACACAATTTTCGAGCAATTTGAAGCTATTTGGGCGCCTGTTAATGTATGTGCACAAAAGCGCGCCAAATTATGCCATATAAAATCATGTTGTGAGTGAGTTGATGTTGTGCGTGCGCGTGTGTGTGACTGTGACTGTAACTGGGCGACTGTGTGTGTGTGATTCTGTGAGTGAGCAATTGTAATGGTCAATAAAAATAAAAGGGGAAGCAAGAGCGCAACAAAATCAACAAGCCGACCACAAACCGACACATAAATTAAATTGTGGCGCAGTGCAGTGCAAAGAGGCGTTCGGTTTTGGGTTGGATGGGTGGGTGGGTCACCAGCGGGTGTGGGCGTGGGCGTGGGCGTGGCAAGTGGCGGGCAGCACATTTACAATGCCATTGAGTTGCGTGTTTACAGCACAATTACAACTGTTAGGTTTTATGCGTGCCCAATAGATGAGAGCGCTTACAGAGCTCGCAAATTTATGCTGCAGTTTTATGAGCAACCAGAGCCAAAGTCTCCACTGTCCACGCCCTTGCTCATCCACACACACACATACATACACACGTGCACATAATAATCTGACAGTGGGGCGAATTTAAAGGCAGCAGAAGCAAGTCCTGTTGAATAATTTATTCAATGTGTGCTTTTAGGCGCAGCACAGAGCCACAACAAAAGCAACAAATGCGGTTTTATTGCACTCCTCTACACCCACACACACACACACACACACACACTCACACAGACATATTTGAAAGGCCGTCTGGCTCTCACAAAGGCAGCTGTAGCTGAAACATTTTAAATGGCTGCCACAATTTATGAGCAGCCACCGAATGACCATTAAAAGTCAAAGGCAGGCCTAAATTCTGAGGCGCGCAGTTGTTGTTGTTGCTGTTGTTGGTTTTGTTGTTGTTGTTATTGTTGTTTGGATGCCTCTAAATGGCCAGCTCAGCTTTACGATTTATGAAAATTGATTCGCTGCAAAAAGGCATACAAAATATATTTGTTTTTTAATGTTTCTTTAATTGGATTAACGTGCGCTCTCTGAAAGTGGTTTTTTCTTCAGATTTGATAAGCTCAGTTTAAATTTCATGCACTGCTTAAAATAAATACAAATTACAGAATTTAATATCCCATAAATTTGGAATACTTTACGGGAATATTTCAGTCGTAATTATTCTAGAAAATAAAATAAATATTTATTTTGAATTTGATTTACACTTTTTTAATAACTGAAATATTCGCAATTTATGTTGTCGAATATTTGCTTGCTACAATATTATTTTCTTATATTTCTTACTGACTTTATCGTGCTGTCATTCCAGGCATTTTTGAGATGGACTTGGAGATACTCATCCGTATATATATATTTGAATATTTGGTAAACATTTTCTGCTTTAAATGATTCAAATTGTTAATTAAAACAAAAAAGGAAAAGCCGGCTTCTATTCAAACAAAAACAAGTTACATTCAGTGAAAGAGGGACAGAGAGGGACAGAGAGGGACAGAGGGAAAAACAAGAAACAATGGCATGAAAAATATTCGGTAAGATGGACATGAAGCCAGGGAACAAGGCTAATTGGAATGCAATCTTACATGCATCAAAGCAATGCGGCTTTGCCTAAACATAAACAACAGGCAAGGATGTGGAACAAAAAGCAAAAGAGGAAATGATACAGACCATTTTGATAAGTCCTTACATTGTGTGTGTTAGCCAAAAACTCGTTTCACATTTTCACAGAACATTCTCTGAAAGTCATTCAAAGCTGCTTCTTTAGGGATCTGTTGTTCAACTTACAAAGCATTGTGTTCAATGTACATACATTTGATCTGGCATTAATGACTTATAGTTTAGAAATGGTCAGGGCCAACTGTTTGTATCTCAACATAATTGACTTTTGCACAAATCAAATTATTCATTTGGGCCCAAAATCCCAATTGCACAATGCCCACAGACATTTTGTCATTTGTGTTGTTTGGGTACACAAACAAATTTTACTTAGTTTTGCATTGATTCTGGCCATGTTAACAAGCAATAAAAACAACAACATACACATAGGCAATGTCAAAAATAGAATGAGAAAACAGATTTGCTTGTTTCATTGTATTAAATTGTCATAATGGAAACGTGGTCTCAATGAAATGCCGCACAAAAGTTTGCAACATACTTTTGCATACGTATACGTAATGTGTGCTTACAAACCATTGATACATCGATACACAAGCGTGTGTTGTATATTCAATAATATAAATTTATATTTGCCTGGCAAAATCCCTTAGCTGCTGTAAGGCTTTCCCAACGCATTCGAAATGGCAGCAAAACTAATACATGTGCATATATCACACACTGCTGGAGCTCAAAGCGTTACGTGATAACTTCGAACGCTGCCAAAGCCAATCGAAACCTTTTGTATTTGTGCTCATATGTATTTGCCAAGCAGAGAATATAGTCAGGCAATGTGCCACAGGCGGGAGTCGACTTGAGTCGAATGCTAGTTGTGCAACCGCTTCAATGCCACTAAATGTGCGGTAAGTAGCGCTTAAAAGCAGACCTAACCTAACCTGATCTTGACTTGCCCGAACTTGGCCTGCCCTTAACGGCCTTTCAACTCGCACGCATATTCAAAACACTCAGCATATATAAATATATGTATGTGTATAGATATATGTATGTTTATTTATAACAGCCCACTTGGCACACTCTAAATCATTAAGTGAACGTTTCGCGCCGCGTGGGACCAATAAAATCCTTGAGCAAGAGATTCAAGTGGATACATACGTATCCACGAGTATCGTCGTCTTATTTTTGGGAACTGTCGCCATCGTTTTAAACAATTTCACACGCCTCACGCATGACTTGCCCCAAAAAGAGGCAAAAAGCCGACCGAGGCAATTGAAAACATGCAGACAGCCAAGTGAAGTCCTTGACTTATAAATACGCTACCTTGAGAGTCCTTAAACTTTAGCTTTTACTTAAAGTTTGAAACGATAGTCAGCTAGCTAGAGCATCTCACAGTCGACTAACATCTTCTCTTTAGTTTTGCCCCATTATATTTAACGATTAATCAGTCTAGTTAATGTCGCGCGAAATAACCAGCAAAATGAGAAAAGTTTTAGCGCAACTTTTGTGCCTAGTTTGGCCCTGGCTTACACATAAGATTTATAAATGACCCGAGGTTATTTTTTTTTTTTAAACAAATAACACACGATGGCAAGTTAAATAAGATGCCTGACAAAGGGCATTAATCAAATCAACTTTCTCTGGCAGTTAACGACACAATCCGAAACTTGGCAGTGACAACTTTAGACAGTGTGTCGTATACTTGATATTACTCATACGCCGCGCCGCATTTCATTGATAATTTTTGCGCTATTGTTTTGATACGCCTCTGATTGTCTTTTAGACCCTGTACTTACTTTGGGAAATAGGGTTTATTAATTTGCGTGTGTAATCAAAGCAAACAAAAGTAGAAGAGAAAAGCTATCATGCTAAATTTTATTTTAATAATATTTGTATTAGTTTTGTTTTCAATTATTCCCTTTTCTTTTCGTTTACACAATAAGTACTGGGTCTCTCACAGTCGACTATGCTGCTTTTCCTAATAGTTTTTTTTCTTGATTGTTATTATTGATTTCATATATGGGTGTGATTCTTATATGTGTGGGGCATTCGTGTGTTGGGGTTTTTGAGGCCACAGCGAAGAAATGCGATTGTTGTTAAGGTGGTGACAGTGCGGTGTCAGCATCAGCATCAGCAGGTGGCACAGCCCATATTACCTGCCACAACCTGAACGCAAAGGACGCTGTATGGGCTTTCCTCGGCTTGACATTTATTAAATTTTCCACAGCTCACATTTCAGAATGCCAATGCGCTTTATGTTCACCTACATGGCTTGCTTCAAATTTTCTTTAACTGAATGCCTATTTGTAGTTGTAAGGTATGTGTGGCATTTTATTTTTTTTGCAAATATCATCATTAAAGCATACATGCGATGGCGCTCAAAGGGAAACTGCTCTATTACATTGCTGTTTGCATAGCCTCAATTTGCAGGGCAATTATTTTGGCATGTAGCTTTTGCCAAAAAAAAGAAGAAAAAGAAAGGCCGCTGTAGACTGTTTGATAGACAAAGCTGCCGGCCTGCCATGTCTTGTGTGTGTGAGTGTGTGTGTCTGCCTTTTGCCAAATATCCTTCCGTAAAAGTATTACGATGATTTGCATAATTTTAGCGCACCTTCAGTCGGCAGTTGGGGCTTCAGTTGCCGTTGAAGAGAACACAAAACCACAGCAAGGAATAATTTCACCGCTTCGCATTTTCTCTACCACTCTTTTTTTTTTGCTTCTCCTGGCTCGTCTTTATCTGGTTTGCTTTTATGCTGTCTCCGTTTTTTTTGTGGGAGAGGTTGAGGGTTCAACAGTAGCCTACATTTTTGTAACTGATGTGCTGCGTTGGCTCTTAGCTTGAATTCAGTTTTTATCTCTTTTGCCTGATCGAAATTGCTTTTGTGGTTGCCGCTGTTGCTGTTCCCATTGCTGTTGTTGTTGTTGCTATTTTAATTTTAGTCATGTGTGCAGTTGGTTCAGCAACACAGTCGACCGACAGCCTTTTTTGGTAATTCCTTTGTAGGCCATTTTACAATACTTTGCCTCGTTTGGTTTAGATATTCATATCAGCTCTATTATAGCTATTTTCCGCTAAAACTGTTACTGATTGCCGCTTTGTGGCTGCCAAAACCAGCAGCAAACATGCTTATACCCTCTATCAGTCCATCAATTGGGTATGCCAGGCTGAACAATTAGAAACAACAAATTAAATACATATCTTACTGCGGGATGACTTTCTAAACCATTTACTTCATATTTTATTTCTCTTTTAATTACAGGGTATCTTTGTGTTACCCTTTGCATGGTTTTCTTTTTTAACTCTGCCTTTTATTCTTCTTCAATTTCATTTGGCCGGCAATTGAGATGCAAATTGCCGCTGACTAGCATGATTTGAATATAATTTTTAAGTTAGCAATTTGGTTTTCTTTATTTTCTCGTAACGATTCTGCGATTAGTTTATCCTTTGTGCTGCATTTTCCATTAGGAATAAATTTTAGCTCAAGTGTAATTAAAATGTGCCGAGGGAACTTCAATTTCAAGCTTAAATATTAGAAGTACTTATACTTAACATATTTTAAATATATATATGTTTATATGTGCAAAATATTTAAGCGCCGCATGACGCTGGCATTTCCTGTTCGTTTTCAATTGCAAATATTTATTTGTACACTTCCTGCTGCGCTATTTACCCACATCCGATCTAAACGCAACGCAGACGAGCAACATTTCTAAGGGTTTCTCCTTTTCGTTTTCGTTTTCATTTTCACTTGCCAACCACTTTGGAAATATACATTCACATACACATAGATACACATTCACACACACACACACACACATAGAGAGAGGAACTGTTGACCCAGACTAGCTTGTGAATGCAATTGCGAATGCGACGTTTTAGTTTTGGGTTTCGGGTTTTGGCTTCGCTTTGCTTTGGTTTGGTTTGGCTTGTGTAAATATTTTCCAGCAATTTACTACAACTTTTAGCAACTACTACACACATTTCGAAGCCAATCCCCATTCCATTTCGTAACGAGAAACGCCACGAATGGATGCGAAATGTCAACTGTAGTTTGTCATACTCAAATTGACGCCACGACATTAACCTTTCAATTTACCATGATGAAATTGAAATCGATTTCGATGATTGACACCGAAATTAAACTGATAATAAGCCAATGAAATTGCAGTTAAAGCTTTTAGCTAGAATATATGTCAAACTATCAGCATTTTCATCTTGTTATTGGTATTAACTTCACTCAATCTGTCAATTAATTAATGGTCTTTAAAATGTTAAAGGACTGAGTCAGCTCTCGTCTGCCTTCTGTGCGTCATTAAACTGCAATTTAAGTCCGCGTATTGGAGAAAATTTTTCATTTCTGTCATTCTATTAAGCCCATGGAGAAATCAAACACTCCCAGGCATGTGCAGATATCCTGGAGGCGAAAGCAAACTGCAGACGCACTTTGAATTGGCGACGCTGTCATGCACATCATAAATTCTTAATGACCCCGCACGCATTGCAACTGCAGCAAGGACAGCAAAAGCAACAGCAACAAGGACAACAACTGCAATGGCATCGGCATCGGCATCTGCAGCAATTGAAGTTGCATTTAATATGCATCTGCGCTGCGAAAATTTCACATTTTTCTGCAATCACAACGCATTTCCATGAAATCTCAGCATGGACGTGGACGTTGTCCGTTGTTCGATTCATGACTCTTAAATTAATAATTATTTGCCAGCCAATCTCCCACTCTTTTTTCCCATTCTCTCTCTCTCTCTTTCGCGCGCTGTCTGTTTCTCTTTTTTACCCGATTTCTTATGCTGGTCATTAACACTTGCCCCACTACATTGTGGCACTGCCACACACCTGTCCGCAGCTGGGCCAAATTAATTGCCGCCGAGTTCTTCATCCCACACCCGAGTTTTCTCTGTGTCTGGCGATGCTTTTGTTTTAATGTTAAGCATTGGCCAAAAATGCCTGACATTGATGTTGTAATTAATAAATTACCAACATATTTATGCAACAAATTAATTAAACACATTCCATTGGCTTGTTTATTTTCTATAGCATACTTTTGTGGGCAAACAACAGGCTCGTATTTGAGCTTTGAAGTGAATGCCATGCAAAATTATAATAAATTAGTATCTAGTGTAAGAGACTTATTCAGCTGGCAACTTGCCTAATTGCTCTCGGCTTTTGAGTCTTATATGTGTGTGTGGGCTCTTCTTCTTCTTCGGTGCTAGAAAAGGACACACCTGATGCCAGCTTGGTTGGTCTTGGTTGCCCTGGCTTATCCTGGCTTGTCTCTGGCTTTTGTCTCGGCACGCCTCTGACTCGTCGTCTGTCATCATTAGGATAATTTATCATACACAAATCTTGCATGTCCAAGTGGCCGTTGCTTTATGTGGCCCCATTCTTCATTTACTGTTTGCAATTTCTTAATAAACATTTTAATTAATTGAAACCAAAACCCAAGGCTCCTATTTAATTGTAATATATGACACAAAAATAGTTCTTGCTCAAGTTTATGAAGTTAAAAGACCCCTTGCTGATATTAAAAGGGATCGTCAGTATTATAATTTCTAAAATAATTATTACGATACAAAAATTATTTATATTTTCTATTTATTTTGAACTATTATTTAAAAATTTAAAAATATTGCTATAATTTAATTTTAATTATTATACAATATGAAAATTTATTTAATTACTTGTGTAAGTATAAAAATAACTACCCAATTTTGGGTTTTAAAATAAAAGCTATCCAAAGTTAATAGTAACTTTTATCTTAATATCAAAAGGAAAAAGAACATCCAAGTAGTAATAAAGTTTTTAAATTAGTATTATTTTCCATAGGGTATATTCAGTTAAAATTTGAAACCGTAACTGTTTTATTTCGGTTGCCAGGTCTGGTTTCAATTACGAAATTAAACAAGTAAATTCTCATTAAACGGGTAGACGTTTCTATATAATATATCTTTTATTGCGAACCATTAATTAAATACAAATGCTGTGCGATTATTGCGTGTCATGACTGCGACCTGCCACGCCCCCTTGGCTTGAAAGTAACTCAACTCTGTCTGCGACAAAGGGAATATGAATGCAGACAATTAATTGTTGCGTTCTGTATTCATTTTGGCGTTTTCAACATTTCATCTGCAGTTGTCAGTTGCCACCGTTACCTCGCTGCCCCCTTTCCCCCTTTTCCCCGTTCCACTAATTTTCCCCTTCACCCCACCTGGCTGCTCTATATGATAAATGAGTTGTTTTATAATGCGGCTGCGTTGCAGTACAACGTGCCACCATGCCACGCCGTATGCCACAAATTTAATCTCTAGCGTATTAAGGCTTTCGAAGCAACCATTCATCAGAGTCCCGATCCCCTCCCGTCCTGTATTGCATTCCACTTTGCTGCCGCTTTGTGTTCGGGTTCAAAGCCACTTAGTTTCATAATGAGCTTGCTCTTAACCATTGCACTGTAAGTACCTTACACAAGTACATACAAGCATAAAAATACACACCTACATATGTATTAAAATACTCGCACCTTTCAACCAACTGTGCCACAAGTCTGACCCTACAGAAGTTGCAACTTACAATCGTCGGTTAAAGTTTTCCACTTACCAAGCAAATGTGGTCATCATAAATTATATTGAAAATTCTGATTTTAAAATGCGCTTCAACTTCAACTGGACCAATTAATGTCAAGAGCATGGATATGATGAGCACTCCTGTCCGTCCGTCAGTCAATCAATCGGTCACTCAGACACTCAGTCAGTCAATCAGAGTGTTATTCCGCAACTGATGGCTGGGCAAAAGGGAGGCGGTGGGGCGTGGCATGTGCGTGCGCATATTCGATTAGATAAATCCCAGCACATGAACGTTGCCCCAAGTTTTGTAATTTATTATTTCATTTATTTGTCAGCAGAACTAACAAATCCCAATAGGTCCGACAATCCGATCCACGTGACGTATTGCGGCCATTGCAGTCACGTATACATAAATTATTGCATGAAAATTAAAGCTCATGAGAAAAACAAAAGCTGATTTAATGCCTATTAAAATTGTGATAAACTGCGACAGATAAAACCAATTAAGATGTTATTGCTCTATTCAATGACCATATAATACTCTACGAATTATCGGTAAAGATCATTTATTTACTTTATTCAATAGGTCGATCCAATGAAAATACTTGCATAAATATTTGGTTTAAAAATTTCAACTTTTTAAAAATATAAATAAAATGCTTTAAATATTTAAATATAATTTGTATGGAATTGAAAGAAAAAAATGATCACAAATGAAAAAAAGTTTCTATTGAGTTAAACTTTGGAAAAAAATGTACCGATCAGATGTAAATATAAATATATTAATTATATAATTTTAAACACTACTAAAATAGCTACCCATATTTTAGCTTTACAAAAAGAGTATACAAATTTTGGCTTGCAATCCTATTAATGGAGCTGATAATATATTTGTATATTTTCATTGCTCACTTTAAAATATTCTACCAATTGGTTGAACACATCAATCAACTGAGATTAAAAACAGGATTGCATCAGTTTTCAATTCTTATTTAAACTTTGCACAAAGTCAAGCATTATGGCTTAATCAAAAACAGTTGTTTATCTCTAGTATCTGACAATTAAAGCTATCTACAAAAAAGGAATAAAATATTTTGGTGCTCATATTTGCTTTAGTTTATATCAATATGATTCTGATCATAAAATTAAACATATGCAACTATAATTAAATAAGATACAGGGCACAGCGATTTTACAATAAAACTTTTATTAATTTCCAACAATTCACAAATAATTTAAGCTTGGTAACAAATTTGAGATTTCTCAGACCAACCGGTTAAGCAAAGTCAACTCTTTAAGACGCTTAAATGCGTAACTTTCGCCCCTTCGCTCAGCTTCTCTATTTACAGAGTGGCATTTTAACTGTCTTCATTAGAGAGCTGGCAAGTGTGTTTCGAAACCAATTTTATTGGCAGACCTTCGAGTGTTCGAGTGGCTTTCAATTTACCAAAATCTACCAGGGTGGCTGCAGTTTAATGGATGAATATTTCTGTCGCTCGGAGCGTGTCCAATGCACAACGACCTCGAGCCATGCAACAGGCCGATTCTGTTGCATTCTCGGCTGCAACTGTTTCCCATCATAAATATCTCGTTTCGATTGCCTCACAGACTTCTTTGGCACTTGGATGGAGTCTCGTGGAAAATGGCTTTGCTTACCATAATTGACAATAACTTTGCTTTTAATCTTTTCCAAACTCTTGCGTTTGACTTCTAGAACGCTTTTCATATATTTTTTAAACTGACGACGATGCATTTTGCAAAGACAAATTTTTATACTCTGAATGGAATAGAACAACTTGTAACTCAATTACGAATATATCAATTTGACGTGAAATACTTTGGGAATTCGGAATTTGGGGGTAGGGGGTAGGGGGAAGGAAAGACCTACTTTATCAAGCAATGCGTATTGTGTGAAAGGTTCTCGTCAACAACATTGCCATCATACGGAATCTAAAGAGATTTGTTAGGCATCCATCAAAGTAAACATTCTTATTATTCAAAGTACTTACACTTGCGCTTCAGCATATAAGAGCAATGTCCTCACAAAAGTCCTGGCAATGTGCGTGATCTTATGTTATCCTGTTATCCTCTACTAAAGAGCAACAGTGCAGAGCAAAACGGAAATGTCGAGGGGCAGATAAGAAAAAAGCAAGCAAGCAAGCACCACAAATGCCACACTCTCACATACAAAATCCATTAACTAAAGTGTCAATTTAGTGACAGAGATAAAATGTCATACGCAACACACACAATCACACCATCACACACACATACGCATACGCGTGAGCAACTTTTTTCTTTTTACCAACTTTTTCCTGTTGTCCGTCCGTCTGGCAATGCGTAAAATAAAAGAAACCAAGAAACTAAGTCTTACTGAGCATACAACGAATGCGGACTTCTCTATAATTTAAATGCTTAGAAATGACTTTAGATAAGCAGAGATCGAAAAAACGAAGTAAGTGACATAAAAAAAGCAAAACAAAATATGCAATGAAAGTAGAAAATTCTAAAGCAGAATTAAAAGAGATAGCTCGTTCTTTTCATTCTAGGTGTCCAACAGGAACACAACTTTAAAGTGTTGAACGATAAATAAAAGGAAGCAGAACAAGATATAAAACGAGAAGCTATATAAGTGCCTTAACGATAAGAAGCGGCCATCAAAAGAAAAAGAAAAGCAAAAAAATAAGTAAAAAGCAGGTAAATCAATTATCTTCAGGTAAACTTATTTTAAGAGCCAAGAGATATTAAAGATACCTTTTAGTAGAGCATACAAGCGATAGAATAAGAATGAGAGAGGAGAAAAGCTGCTAGCCGAATAGCAGAGCACAATGGATGACAGTACTTTGTATTGTGATTTTTTCTGTGTTGCGTGTTTTGTTTGGTTGTTTGTTTGCTTGTTTTCTTTTCTACTTTTTCTTATTGTGACTGTTGTTGTTGCTGCTGTTGTGGTTCTTGTCAAACGATCTTGGGATAAAGTCATCCTTATCGCTGTCGTTTGCTTTGTTTGCTCCAATAACCTGTTACATGTCACGTTTTTGGTGTCATTTCTGCGTATTTCGCACACATTACGTATACGCCGCATAGGTCTATACCTTCATTTCTTTTTCTAAGTTTTTTTTAAGACCTGAAATGCAACTGACAGTGGTGGAGGAAAGAACAAAAGCCGCAATCACATTTCATGATAGTCGGCAAAGTGGCCACAAGTCGTGCGTGCAACGGAAAGGTGGCAAAGTGGAAATGCACACAAAAGACGCAAATGAAAACCGTTTTCCCCGTTCGGATTCTCTTGCCTTTTTTGGCTGAAGATGGCGTATAGTATTGTCTTGCAAGCATTTCGTATGCGACGCAAAGCGCCACAAAGTGCAAGTCAATACGAGTATAACCAAGTTGCCTCCATCTACCATCTACCCACAGTTGCCGCCTTTCCAGAGCGTGCCACGATGCACGATGCGTCGTGTTGCAGTGAAATTTCAGCTGCAAAGCAAACATGCACATGCAAACACACGAGTAAGTACAAGAATGTATACTTGTAAAGTTTTACAGTTCTGAAGTTGAAGGCAAGCATTTGGTTTTATGCAAAAGTTCGCTAAATTGCGTAAATTGCAGTCGAACTCGAGGCTGGGCTACTGATAGATGTGTGGTACATGTTTAAGCTGCCACACACACGCAACGCCAATAAAATCCTGCAGCTAGCATAAATGCATAAATTTGGCTTCACCTGCAAATGGACTTTATTTCAATGTATGCGATTTAAACTTGTCAAAAGTTTGAATAAATCTCGAAACATGAAATAAAAATAAGTGAAATCAACAGAATATTTAAAATGGAATTGAACTCAAGGACTTTAATTGTCATGTACAGCTCCATGGAGCTTTATTAGAACTCAACGTTTGCATTTTCAACTAAGACAATCAAATTTTTCAAACTTTAGACAATCCACACATGCACACAGAAAAGCAACGCTCAATTATTCAAAGCAGCAAGGATATGGCAAACGCATGAGGAGATGAAAAGAGGTGTGGAGAGAGAGAGAGAGAGAGACAGAGAGGGGGGGCAGGAAGAGGTAAGCTGGATACTATTCATGGATATGGGAAATGCCTAGACACGGGTACCCAGTTAGACGACATTGACTAATGTTGATATGTCGACGTTCCCTATTTTCTTTTTTTCTTTCTTTGCCGCCGCCTGATGGTTTATTCTACCCAGTACGCAATGGGTGGAGAAGTGCTATAATTTCGCGGCATTGTATGTAACATGAAGCATTTTGAGTTAAATAATACACATTTTTAAACAAACAAAATGTTTTTAATTGAAATTAAATCAAATTCGTATCTAAAATATTTTTCAATAATTTACAAATGATTTATTTTATTAAAATGAATTTGAGTGCTGTAGGCCCTCAAAGATAAGATATTTACAGTCGAGCACACTTGACTCTAGCGATCTACGCTTTGCATATGTGTGTGTGTGGGAGAGTGTGTTTTTCGAGGACACCCAAGTGTCGACTCGATATCTCTTTTGTAGCAATTGCCACTGCCTCTGTTGCCTGCTGCCAATTTGACGCTGCCTAACGGCAATGCGTGGGCTTGTGTTACGTCTATTCTATGCTCGTATCTGGCACGGAGATGGACGTGTTACATACGAGCGAAAGTAAGTAAAGGATTTGCTTTGATGATGATATCCCTAATGGTGCATGCCACGCTGCTTTCTCTTTATAGTCCTTCATTGACTAATGATGCCCTTTTGCACGATTCATATCAAATTGTGCCAAAGACAATACGCTTTAAAAGTCAGCTAATTTCATTTGACATCAACGAAAACGAGACCAACATCCTATCCATTTTAATTAGCCGCTTGTGGCAGTCAGACCAACACAATGGTCACAAAGTTCCACTGTGTGTAACTATGCTGACCTAAGACAGACAATTAAACAGCTTGTTTCTTTATTTTTGTGGTGCACAAGAGTGTCATATTTATTCGTGTTAATTGCCATCAGCTGTGAAAGACTCGGAAACAAACTAATTTACATAGCAACAACAATGTCTCAGTATACTTTTTTTTATTAATATTAAAAGGAACTTCGCGCAGTATATCGCAGCTATCGTAGCTGATATTATTTAATTGTGAAATTATCATGAGAAATACTTAACCTTTGATTAGGTTGATCTAATTAACTTGCTTGGATTACCTAATATCCTGTTGACACACACAAAATTGTCAATTAATTAATGGTATTATCATCCGATTGTCGAATTATTATTTAGTAATATATTAAATATTCAGAACGCTTGAAGAACCAAGTTTAATCAGACGATTAAAACACATTTCAATTATTTGCACCCAAGAAGTAACTAGTCTTCGAATAAGTTGTGCTGATTAACTCGATTATTTTAGATAATTTCCCATTAATTTATTAGCAATTTGTGTTCGCCACATGAAAGAGCATAAATTCCCACCTGCAATATGGCAGAGTTCTAATATCCTGTCTAGGCAGAGAGCATATTATTATTGTGGCCAGAAATTGCATTGAAATACTCATTAGGAGATTTGCATTTCGTAGCAGCAAGAACAACACAAACATTGCCAGGCCGAACAATGCACACCATGGTGATATAGACTTATATACGTGAATGCATATAGAGCACATTTGTTGTTGGCTTGCAAGGAGGAGGAGACGGAGGCAGCCACAAAAACCTTTGAGAACCACACATTAATTAACCTTAAATGTCTGCTTGCCATACCACATTATATACAAACAAACACGCTCACACACTCGCATTTTGTGTGCTGTCAAACTGATGACTCGAAATATTGCGTATACGCACTGTATGGTCGGCACAATTGCATGTGTTGCCAGGCGTAAATCATATTATAGTGCACACACAGGGTCAGTTATACGTTTTGATACCTCATATACATGTATTTTAGTAGTAGTATCAAAACTGATTGACTCATTCAAAGCTAATGGCAATTTAATTCATATGGGCAACTGATCGCCACGCCCCTTTGCTGTTTGTTTATGTTCAGCTATTTAGCGAAACACGTGATGCTAATTAAACACACAAAAAGTTGTCTAGTCAATTAGCCCAAGCGTCGGTTTAATGGCAGCCTCTCCGAGTTTCGCGTTGCTGAAAATTGCAAGGCTTGTTGAACCACTTATACTCCTGTTGTTGTTACTCTTGTTGTTGTAATGAATTTACACTAAACAAGCAGTCCATACACACAACACACACACACACATGGTTACAAACACTCAGCCATGCAAATATCAATTTCGGTTTTACATGCCCCAAGCAACATTTGGGGGATTGTCCTTTGGGGCTACCAACAATGCAAGGCATGTTGAATATCGTAAAAATAAAACTTGCCTCTCTTAGGGGTTGCTCTTTGTTACTTTAGTACAGCTAAAAGCTCGCTCCGATTCTCTTAGTGACAGAGAGATTTTCTCTTCGTCCTCGGTCGTGTTTCTGTGCTTCGGCTTTGAACCTTGGCCAACAACAGTTCAGTTGCCTTTTGTCCGAAAAAACTCTTTGCCATACTCGTAGCTGGCGGCTTCCTTAGTTTTGTTATACAATATTTTGGCATACAAATTAGGCTAGACTTAATGCAGTAACTATGTAGGCTTCCTTGCTTAGCATTAGTCGAACTCTATGGCTGTTTTTAGCAGTTTTGGGCTCTAAGAGCTTTCTTTAACCAGTTGTTGGTTTCAATGTGCAGCAAGGTACCTCATTCCGAGTAAAACAAATCGAGAAAAAAACAACTTGGAATGAACTATAAAAGAAAGCAAACATTAGAATATGCAAATAGAAAAACACAAATAAGAAAATGAACCTAAATTCATAGCACAAAAATTGGGAAAAATCTATTTTGAGAAAAACAAAAATAAATATATGAAAAAAGGAAGCCTAAATTAGAATACTCAAAGATGATAAGCTTTCAGTGCATAGCCCTTAGGAAAATTTATTTAACTAATATTAGAGAAAGTAACTCTTTTCAATGTTTAATAATATATAAACCGAATTGATTCTCAAAAATGGTTACAACAAAATATTTAGTTTTTCTCTGGATATATTGGAAGCTTAATTGACATATTAAATATAAGCAAATTTTCCTGTTTTAATAAAATATTCTATATTCGTATTTATTTAGTTTTTGCTTACCAATTAGATTTTATTTGTTGCATTTTCTCATTTATTTATATTTCACTAATTTTGGTATTTTTAGCATTCTATATTATACGTCAAAGTTCTAATAGAAAATCGTGTCACACATAAGACAGCTTTGTTTTTTACTGTTTTGATATGCGGCTCTTAAATAATGAATACACATTTCGTGCAGCTGCACATCCTTCGCAGCTGAGAAGATTGAGAGTCGTCTTGGGTGACTTTGGTGTCGGGGTGAAAAGGTCACGTGCAAGGCAGCTGTTTCACACCAATTACTTGCAATTTGCATACTACAAACACAGACCGCATGCAAATGCAAATGATAGAATGCCAAGTTGCTCACGTTGTTCACGTTGCATTTGCATTGCATATCAAATGTAATCAACGTTGAAGACCCAAACTTTGACCCCAGTGAGAGCTCGAAGCTGAAGCTTAGCTAAAAGAAAGTTTTGCGTTGAGTCTATTAGGCAATGAATTAAGATACGCAATGAGATCAATTGTTTGAAAATGTCACTGCGTTCGGTTAGACGGTTCGGTTGGTCGATTGGACAGTTGGGCAGCAAAAATCCATTCAACAAATTGGCAAAGTTTAAACTTTTCATTGGTTTTGCGTTGGGGTTTTCTGAAGAGTTCCAACCAGTTGTCGCACTTATAAATTAATGATTTCAGCAGAAACTTTTTTACCACAGTCAGTGACAGTGACAGTGACAGTGAGAGTGAATAGTAAGAGTGGAAATGGCAATGGCAATGTCAGTGACAGCGACAGCGACGACGACAGTGACGGCAGTTGGCAAATGAACTTAGCTCTAATCAATGGACCAATATGTATGGCCTTTTATCCTTACTCCTAATGCTAATGAGGTTAAATTGTGTGGCTGTGATTCAGCATCATTTCATTGCGCTGCCTAAGTAATTTATCTAATCAGCAGCGGTGCCGCCGTTAACTTTACTTTGCAGCTTACACGGCGTATGCGTAATGCATCATTAGCAATAAGCAGCTCTTCAGCTGAAATAACTTATACTGTTGTCTAATTAATTTGCGGCTGCTGTGCATGGCGTTTCAATTTCATTTGAATAATTTATAAAACGACAGAAAATCATTTGTATGCACGCCATATGCAGGGATTAAAGGATTTCAGTATCCTGCCTCTGTCCAAGCTCAACAAGTGCGCGTTGGCGGCATTTTCACAAATTGCAAATGAATTTTGCCGCTGACTTTGCTTTGCCGGTTTGTTTACAGAATAAACATGAAAAAATGTTGCCCGTTGTAAACAAGCCGATAAGCCGCTTTATGCGTATATGTTTGTACATATGTATTTAATACGCATGCATGTATGTGTGTATAACGCATACATGTCCATGAGGACGAACAACAAGTGTGATTGCTTTTATCGACTATTGATATACCCATAAGCAATCATTCTAACTTGGAACCCATCAAATACTTCGATACATTTGCCTGATAAAGCATTTACTTTGTAAGTTTCACTGTGCGTATACGTAATATGGATTAAAAGCTTATGCCTGAGGAACGGATATTCAAAATTAAATATGAACATTTTAAATTTTATAGTAGAACAAATAAATGAAAAAATTACAATATTTTTCAATTATTTCCAAATTTATTTGTATTTATTTATCAAAATATTTATTTATTACCTATGTATTAAACTTATCTAAGGCACCTCAAAATAAATATTAAGTCTTTGAGGAACAGATTAATCTAAAACTAAATGAACTTTTTGGCATTTCAGTTTCAAATTAATAAAACAAATTTTGTCTTGAAACCATAAAAATGTATTTATAATCAAAAATCAAACTATTACAAATAATAGTCAGAGGAATAATAACATGTCTCTATTATAGCACAACATAATTGTCAACCTGTCGCAATTCTAGTCTGTTAGACTTTACCTACATTTTTGTACAGGGTAGAGGAACCCAGAGCTGATTGTTTGCAGAGCAAAGTCGAATGCAAAATTTCAAATTGACATTTAGTCTAATAAATTAAATGTCATGTATCCTTGGTGTTGCTGTTGTTGTTGTTGCTAAGCATCTGGCTGAATTGCAAATTATATTAAATATGCAAGACAATGCTTGCTTATAAATCCTCTAAATGAATTTCAAGCACGCAAACACACGCGCCAATAAACAGCCCACATGGCCCCCAACAAAGACACACACAATTTCACACACACCCTTACCCACACTCACACATACTTACGCAGTTATGTGACAACATTTATTGAGTGAAATTGTGAACAATTTTCCGCGGCGTTTTGCACGCTCGTCGCTAACTTGCGCAATGTTTATAGGAAATTAGTTTAAGCATCCCCAAAGTGGTTCAGTGGTTCCATCGCCCCACTCAGTGACTGTCGCTTAGTGGCTTAATTTCTGTACATACTCCTCGCGTGTCTAGCTCATAAATCTGTGCAAACTGTTAGCGACTTTTGAGAAAAATTAAAACTCTTCTCACGTTTGACAGCAAGCAAAAAAGTTTCCGCTTTCATTACACACTTGAAATGCTGTTGAAAGCGGCAAACAATTTTTTTTGTTTTCCTTTTTTTTTTTTTTGTTGTCTAAAACTTTGCTGTAACAAGATTCCATAATGTCATCAATGTATTTGAGGAGATGACAGGTTTGGCTAAGTTGCTGGTCAAGCGCATTACGCTGCGTATACTTAACATTTGGACAGCAGGTACTCGACCCTTAACCCTATCATGGCAATACAATCAACCCAAACAATTTGCAGCTGCTTCTCCGACTTGCACTGTCACTTTGAATGCTTTACGCTCGATTGAGTATTTATTTGATTTCTCATTTGTGTCGCCCAGTTTACTTGCTATTTTCAGCTTGCTCTGAACTTTGCACTTCCCCCAACATTCCTTTCGCCTGCCCCTGCTCTGTTTCGGTTCTGTACTGTACTGTGCTGTGCTGTGCAAGTTTCTTTGGCCATTTAGGCAGCTACTTTTGGTAAATGGAGCTCACTGTCTGCTCGTCTGCTTGTCTGCCTTGCCTGCCTTGCCCGCCTTGCCTGCCTGATTGCTTCCTTGCACTGACTCCATTGTAATTCAAGTTCTGTGGCCAACAGTTAGCCACAGTTGATTGGTTTGCCGAGACTACTCGTGTTCTTCTTGCCTTTGCTTTTGTTTTTACTTTTCGAATTTCTTGTTTGCGTGAACTACAATGACTATTTTGGGTCTCGCCCATCCTAATTTCTAAGTAATGAGTGAGCAAAAGTTAATGGAACTTCTCCTTCTGTCACTGCAGACTACTTTTACGGCAACGAGTTGGGATTTTTCTGGACTTTCAGAGCAACTCGTGTTTAAATTTGTCTTGTATTTAGTTTAGTTAAAGCCATTTGTTGCCGCCAGTGCACTGCACAAAAAAATGCTTGCAGCTAATAAAGTGAGCAATATTGCGCATACGCCGCGTGCACATAAAACACTCAAAGCAGCGTGTGCGCTTGAAAATAAATGCTTTTAAATGTTTTCTTTCATTTGTTGTATACTATAACACATTTATTGTATATTTGCGCCACGTGTATTCCATTACCAAGCAGCAGGATAATTGTGCTCAGCTCTCCGAAATTAACTTACTCTGAGTATTATTTATCATTTTTCATTGCCCACCCCAAGGCAATATTCAACAACATTTGAATCTCGTTGAATGGCCAAGTGATTCTGTCTGTTTTCAAGTGCCACAGATAACACTGATTGCCACAACTTTTGACGATTATGCGTTGATATTAGCATCAGTTGTTATCTGTTCAATTGAAGGCAACTTACAGTCATTTTTTTTCATTTCAGCAAAGCCACAAACTTGTAAAACTTATGACAATCCAATTGCCATAAAGGCTCAAATATCACACTGACATTTTAAGCATCAATATATATCATTTAGTTAGCTTATTTTTTCACAATGCAAAACAATTTTTTAATCCTCTTAACTGGATATCATTGGGCGACTACAAAAAAAACTTTTCCACAAAAGGCCGGGCTATCAAAAATGGTTTAATAATTTGAATATTTTTTATATTTTGACTGGGCAAAAATATTCAACTTTTTATGCAACCAATTAAAATGTCAGCTTTTTAATTTGTAACAATTAAGAAATTGTTGGCGCTGTAAACTCTTTTATTTTTTGCCTGCGAAAAGCAATTTGATTTCTTTGAAACCTATATTACGAACTTTACGCTTAATTGAACCAGAAGGCAATCAATTCGTTTTGCATGTCAATGACAGCAGCAACAAGAGAAAAAAGCCTTTCATTTTTTCATTTCAATAATTCATAATGATATTAGCGTCTGTATTCTCTGTTCATGGAGATGGAGTAAATTATCCTGCGGTTGTCTAAAATGCATTCTCATACGAGTATGTCTGTCATGAAAAGAAGATTTACTGTGCATATATTGTGTACTCATGCAAATTGGTTTCATTCAACGAGTAAATCGCTTGCAATGGTATTTAAATTTGCAATTTACAGGTTGCAATTGAATCCTCTGTCAATGTCATATCATGTCAATTCATATAAAAGTAATAATTGCGGCTAAATGCTCTCTGCTGCACACTCATTACTCGAAAACTGTCAGGACTGATACAGACAGATTGAGCCAGTATTTGTTTGGCTTAATCACTTCTGTGTGTGCTCCTGCTGTGCTTCCCAATAAATGTCAAATATTTCTGACAAATTGCTTGAGCAACTGACAATGCTTCTCCCTTGAATAATTTACATTTCACAAAATTTGCACAACTCTATGCTGCAGCTCAGAGATTTTCGTATTTATCTTGCAGTTTTCCTAATGCGCACACATGTGTCAGTTACGCAATCAAAACTCTGCAGATAAAATGGTAACGATTATGCGATTATTTCTATGCCAGGAACAAATTTATTTTAATTTTTCCTCCACTCGAAAATTGTATAGAAATGGTTTTTAATATTTTCAGCAAAAGGAATTGAATTTTATTATTTATCAATTATAATTTGTTAGTATTTGTTTCAGAAAATACATTCTTGTGACCTTTAAATACATTTGCATTATGTTAAAATGCCTTTTTATTTATTTTCATGTATAAATGTAATTAAAAAACAAGGACAGCAGAAAAGTACCCAAAAAGTAAATTATCATTAACGCAATTCGCTTAAAGCATTTCCTTTTTAATTACTTTAAAATTTACTGAAAACAAGTTAAAGCTTAAATCCTTTTTAAGCTATCAAATTATTTTTGCAAACAATCAGCATATAATTTAAAATTCGTAACTTTTTTATTTGCGGATATCCGCCGACAACTTTTCAGCCGCTGCTTTTAAGCCTATTTGAACTTTGGGCCGAAGAACTCTCTTATAAGGCACACCCAGGTTGGACACACCTCTCTTATTTTACCATATAATTTTGATGGAAATTTATGTGGCATTTTCATAGAAACTAACAATTTGAAGTCATATTTCATTGTTGAAATTATTAGGAAAATACCAAGCAGTTTCAGTTTAATTGGAAACCGGAGAAAACTTTGGCCAGTAAAAGCAAAAACTAGTTGGTCAATGCCTTACTTGAAAATGGTTTCTATTTGCAATCATAAGTTTCACTCATAAATAGCTAAGGGCTATGCTTGCCAAAAGTAGGTCTTATCTAATGGCCAGGCTCTTAAGAACCAGTCAACATAATCTAGCAAATAGTTGCCAAACTTTTCAGTATTACTCCTGAGGCTGTTGAAAGAATACTTACTCGTTGTCGTTGTCGTTGTCCTCATACATATTTATTTCTGTGAATGGTTTGTTGACCTGAATATTCTAGAGTGATTGTCAGCTCTCAAGTCGTCATTCCATTCAGTCCTTATGAGAATATTAACTACATTTTGTGATGCTAAGAATAAGAATCTCCCAGCTTCTGAGTGGCGCATTTGCAATTGTATTCTTTGAGCTATTAGTTTGCTAATGACAATGCCAGCGACAAAGTAGTTCTCATATACTTGTATACTTGTATACTCGTATATGTATTTGTAAATATGTATATCCAGCTTTTTCATAAATTATTCGCAACAAATGGCACAACAACAAAGCACGTCCCGGCAGCTCTCACTTCTCCTTTTGGTAAAACAAATGCAAAAAGTTGAGCTTTTTTTTTTATTGCAAATGACTGAAAAGATGACAAACAAAACAACGTTGAATATATGTATGTACAATTGTATACTGAATATCTCCGGAAGTACTAACCAGAGCTACTTGAGAAGTCGTTAGACAAGGGAAACTCACTTGAAATGTTCCTTAACGATTTGTTGTGTATGTTATCTATTATGTGGAATGCCTTAATTAAAGCTGAAGTATTTTAATAGGATCTTTAGTAGGTATTTAAAATTTTTTTTAAGAATTATGCAATAAAGAATTTTTCACTCTTGAATATTTTTCTTACCTTTTGCAAAGTTTAACTTTTTTCACTTTTATTGTATTTTCTCTCAGCCGCTTTGCTGCCAATTTTCATACTTCCTTGTTAACATATCATGCCTTAAAGCAGCACATAATAAAACATAACTAAATCTGCCTCTCAACTCAATTATTCGTCCTAATTGCTTTACTGGACCCTTTTTAACTCAATTTATTCTATAATTTATTCACCAATCTTAATTGCCAACAACATCGAAAATGTCCAATGAGACACTTTTGAAAAGGCTAGAACTGTTTCAATTTCTCTACAAAAATAATAATGCTTCACTAAGTTTTACTAACTTTGCTTTTATTCGATAAAATAAATTTGTTGGCAGCTTGTAAACGCATTCTCAATTTGGGCCAATTCAGGCGCATATCTCAAATACCAAATAAAAGTGCTTACACGCCATTATGTCAGCCACTCGCACACCATAATGTTCAGAACACAGTGTGTGTGTGTGTGTGTGTATTTGGTCCTGCATTCGCCAATTCAATGCCGCCCGCTCTCTGCGACAATAAGGCGAAAGTTTTCACAATTGTTATTGTTACCTTTTTGTGTGCAACAACAGAATTTTAAGTAGGTTAAGTGATTTTCGGCTCAATTAACATTGCAAAAGCAAAAGTAGCTGGAGTAGCTGGAATAACGCAGCACCAGCAGCAACAACAACAGCAACAACAGCATAAGTCAAGTAGTTGAGCATCCGTTCAGCCAATGGGGCGTATACGCAACTGACCGCAGACCAACAAACAATGTGTTGCCACATTAACAGGCTGTGGCCCCAGACAGTCTGTCAGGCAGCATGACAGCCCATCAGCTTCTAAAATGCAAAGGGGCTATTTCGTTGTTATTGCTGTTGTTATACTCAGTAACCAAGGCACAGAAAAGTATTATACTTAGCTAAGTGGCAATGCAACATATGAAAATGTAAGCACTAAAAAGCGTTCTTAAGAAATCCATCAGTCAGTTAATTTATTCGGTTTTCAATATCAAAAGACGCTCATCGAACAGAGCTTTGTATCTTTATACTCTTTGACTGTCGTATAACTTAAGTATGTATAATATACATTGTATATGTATTCAATTCAATCCCCAGCAAGATTAAATAATTAAATAATATACCCAACAGTCTTGATTTCAGGCTTAAATATTACAGTCCCGAATATTACTAAATTTTGGCTTGATTAATTCAATCCCGAACGTTTTTTTTTTGCCAAATAATTAGAAATGTTTTTTAATTTTTTTTTTTTGATAGAACTACTTACATTTATATTTCGTTTGTTGTATCTTTTAAGTATGTCGAGCATACTCTCTGAATCTTATTTGTTGTTGTTGTCTTAGTTGTTGCTGTTGTTATGTGTTCCACTATGAGACTTGAGAGTGAATTGCCACTAGATTGCAACATCCGAGTTAACTGCTTTAAGCTTACGTGACATAATTATGCATTTGACTAAAAGGACAGCAACAACAACAACAATGACTATGACTACGACTACGATTAGAACAACAACGTTGTTGTAGAGTCAGTCACTTGACTAGAGCTGGCTGGCATATGGCCGTTGTTCCCCCTGCTGCGTGTGTGTGTGTGTGTGTTGTTTACACACTTGCATGCGCCACGCAAAACGTGCAGACAGAGAGACGGACAGGCGGACAGACCGAAGGGGAGGCAAGCAGCCGGACAAAGAGGCAACAAACAGGCAGACAGACAAACAAGCAAACAGTTTGTTGGACAAATGAACACGCATCAACAGCAACAGCAGCAGCAGCAGCAGCGAAGGAGACAGTGGAGACGGAGACTAGTTGGGGCCAGGCTACATTTACATACCCCTAAGTGTGTGCTTTATGTACTACTCAAACACACACTCACTTACTCACACATACACCCATTCACTCACACACGCAGTTGTTTGCCAGCGGAAGATGCTTAATGAGCACACAGCAAAATAGAAACAGAAACAGAGACGTGTCGACATATCTTCTTTCAGCCAAAAGACAAAAAGAGAGAGAGAGAGAGACAGAGAGTGAGTGAGTGTAACTGGGTCATAAAACTGATTTTTATTGTGCTAAAATTAACTAAAACGCACTCTGCATAAGTAAATGTTCTTTGAACTGGACTTAAATCAGTGGCAAGGTCGTCATTGAGGCTTACCCAAAAGGTAATTCCTCTGCACAACAGACCATGACTTCAACACACACAGACACACCCACACATGTGCGATATATGGGCCATATTGTGTTGACTGTTGGCATTTTGGGGTGATTTGGCCTAGATCTCTATGCTATGTGCTCGCAAACTGAAAAGCATTTTGATTAACGACATTGCGCTCTAATGTCAAAAGTCATTCAATCAGCTTTCTGGGCAACTGTAAAACAACAACACACGGGTCTCCATATATGTACATCTATATAGAATATATATGAACGTATCGAATATAATACACACAGAGAAAAATTAGCTGATATTTAATATTAACTCTTCGCGGTTGTGCTCAATGATTTAGTATCAGATATGAAATCAAAACTGTGAATCAAGTTTAATATCAATATCTTAAAATCCACAAAAAATGAATTGAGCTTTCGAAATATCTCCAAATAATACTGATATATCGATTTTTCCAAAAAAAAAATAAAAAATTCAAAATAAAACAAAATTTTAAGCATAGCTTTGTTAAAACTTATCCGATTTCCAAGCGGCATGTCATTTTTTTCATGGTTTGGCCTCTATATACCTGCTCATTTTCAATTTAAAATGTAATCATATTATTTTAATCAAATCAAAATGTTTTATATTTAATTTTAACACATTTTTTTTTGTAGTGCTCTTCTTTTTTTGAGTGTATGTATATTGAGTTTTGGCTATGTTTCATTCATGGTTTCGTTGACATCAACATTGTATTGCTGCATTGACAGTATCGATTGATCATTGGCACGTGATTGAATTCAATTTGATGAAATACTCTCCCTGCCAATCTGTCGTTTTGACTCGCCCACAACCTTTGCCCTGTCAACGACCGATAAAAGCCAACAAAAAAAATGAAGTTTAACAAAAAACAATCATTATAAATTGCTCCTAATGCCTGTCGCTTTTAGGCAACGACTTTAAATGCATATGGGCAATCAATTAAAATGTCTTTTATAATTTATGAATATCCATTATACGAATCTGCTTGACTTTAGACGTTGACAGTTTTTACTATTTTTTTTTTTTTTTGGAATACGGTAACTAGTTACTTGACATATTTAAGCACTTATCGTTCCTTTGAGTTCGAGTTTGAGTTCTGTAGTGAAATGTCAGTCACAATTTGCAAAAGTCAGCAGATTTTCAGACAGCAAATCATATGAGTCGTTTTGTAGAGTAGATTTCGGCTTAAATGTTGACTCATTGGCAAAATCAACTAGAATATTTGGTAATACAAATTGCAGGGTCAACGGGAAAATGGTTGCCACAACCACATTGCCACTGTGGACGTTGTTGCCGCTGCCTTAAAATTTGGTGATGTGATTTTCTATCTCTCTCACACTGTCTCACTGTCTCATTGTATCACTGTGTGTGTGTCAAATGCAAATCAATTAAAACTGTCATCGTTGGCGAGAGTAAACCAAAAGTTGACAGCAGCTAACGTAAATCCGCTTATAGGTTTTGTTGTTGTTCCAATTGCTCTTGTTGTTGTTGTTATTGCTGCAAACAACAAACAGACAAATGGATATTATCTTTTTATCTATTCATTTGCCATTGTTGCCATTGTTGTTATCGTACACATGGCGCAAAGCTTTTAGCTTATTTGCATTAAACAGGAGGCAGCAGCCGTGAAGGGGAAGGGAGAGGGGAAGACAGGAGGGGGATGGCACGAGGCAAGACTTTGGCATTAGCCTAACTGACAGCTGCCGATGGACAAACAAAAGTCAGCTGGCAAATTATTTGCTTAAGTTGCACTCTTAGTAGTTCAACATGGCGTATGTGTAATATATGCTTAAATATTGCAAATTTTAATTAAATTGCATTGCATCGCTTTACAAATTGTATTTGTCGTATTTAATTGTGTATTTTAAAGCAGTTTACATTTTGGATATTTTGTTGTGGCTGCTCTAAAATCATAGAAATATGCATTTCTTAATTGAAAATTGGGTTTTCCTGTTTCGTCTGAAGTGCAAATTGCTTCATTTGTATGCAATTTGTGGATTCTTGACTATGTGGTGCAGTTCGCAACAATAACGGTAAAGGTAACGTTTATGGTTACAGTTACGGTTACGCTTTTGGTTGGCTTGCACTCAGCGGCCAATTTGCTTTGCATAAATGAATCATTCATTCAACCAATTGGCCAAATTCAATATAACAGCTAAACGAGCTCTCTGAATGCAATTCACTATCTATTGTTATGGGCCGCTATCGAATTCTTTATTCGTTACAAAATCGAATCACATTTTCATATTAGACCCAATTAAATGTAGATCTTCACGATGGAAACATTGCAAAAAGTTGTGAAAGGCAAATTTAAAAAAAAAACCTATGTTTATTCATAAGGGGTATAAAACTTTTTCTTATGCCGACAAGAATGGCAGCAAGAATTAAATTTTTTACAACTATACTCCGTTTAAGGACTTGCTTTAGGGCCGAAAAATAAATTGTCCCTATCAGCTACAAAATAAAAGTAATTTGTAGTTTTTATAGCATATTAATAATGTACATTATAAGCACCTTTTAATTATACCCGTTACTTAAAAAATAAGTAAAAGGGGATATTGGATTCGTTGCAATGTATGTAACAGGCAAAAAGGAAGCATCTCCGACCCTATAAAGTGTATATATTCTTGATCAGCATCAACAATTAAGTCGATATAACAATGTCCGTCTGTCCATCCGTCCGTCTGTGTGAGGGCCTAGATCTCAAAGACTATACACAGAAAAAAAAATCCGGGATATTTAGCCCGAATTCAATCCGAAACGTTGTCAGAAGTGGGGTAATCTCGGATTTTCTTAATCCAAGAATGAAATACTTGATTTTTTTAATCCCGAGTTCAATCCTGAAATTGTGTAATTCAGGCTAAAAAATTTGTATTAATTAAAATGTTTTTTGTTACATTTAAACTTTTTTTCTTTAAACTTATTTTTTTTTAAAAACTTTTTTTCTTAAGATTTTTTTTTTTAATTGAAGTTCTAATAATGTGACAGGTCGGCGACTCTAACCATTGAGCCACCGGACCGGTTGAAATGAGAGAGGCCGAGAGAGAATTTTCCTCTCGCGCTCAGCAAGTGTGTATTTTCCCATTTTAATCCCGATACAGGCTTGATTATTTTGGATAATTTACTTAATTATATGTTCTGTAATTATTCTTGCAAATTGCGTAATGTTAAATTCCACATGGCATGCAATTGAAAGCTGACTTTCCGAGTTTACACAGGTGCACCACAACAGATGCTAATTGAGAAACCAAAGTTAATCGATTTGTGGTGAAACGTGGCTACCATTGACAGCCAACGGGCGACTTTACTGTGGCTGCTTTAAATGTTGTGCAACTGGAGTCAAATGTGGTTGGTAGCCACCAGGTTGTGGCTTCACTTTATCCTTTGGGATATGCTGAAATCAGCATTAAAAGGAAATTACTGACATTTAAAACAAATACCAGTATTTAATTATGCTTGCAGAGAGATTTATTAAATTATTTCTATTTATCAGAGTGTAGATAAATGAAAATAATCGAACTTTAAAGTCCCATAGAACTTTACAATGTCAATGCTTATTCGAAAAGTTTATTAAGTCGATTTCATTTCAATTAAAAATAAGTGAAGCTGTCAATTGAGTGGATTCTCATGCTGTTTCTGACTTATGAAATTGCGCAATGGCCAAAATCTATTGCCAAATTGGAAACGAACCAAGCACAAATTGGCCAACTTTTAGCAACAGAGTTAGCTAACTTATTTCTTGGCCACAAAAATATCAGATTCAAATTTAATTTCAAACATTTATCTAAAAGTTGTATACAACTCAGAAATGTTGCAAAATAATTTCTATTTAGAGAGTTTATGATAAAGTTGTGGATAAACAAACTAGTTGCAGTTACAACTGTTGCGGCAAGAGATTGAAACAATTTGATGTCCATTGCGTTAACCGGAAATGCCGTAACTCAAAGATGGCGTCCGCTGTGCTTGGCTTAGAGTCAGCTTAACTTTAACTTGTACTGTTTCCGCTTCCGCTGCCCTAAACGAGCCGAGCACAGATTCAATTGCTGACCCACTTGCTGTGCCACATTCTTACTTTCCCACTTCTTTTCTTTTCTTTCCTTCTTTTTTTCTCTTGCTTTCCCTATTCGTTCTCTTTTTTAATGTTTAATGCCTGATTGAGTTTTGCTTTTGATTTCTCGGCTTGCTTTTGTTTTGTGTTTTGTGTTTCACTTGCTGGACATTTCTAAGAGCTTTTTTCGCTTTTGTGGTTTGTGTTTTGAGCATTTCAGTTATTAAACTTTTGGCAGGCAACCCTCCCCCTCCCTCACCCAGCATGGCTTCCAGCCAGCTTTGTGCAACTGCCCATTGCTAAGTAATGAGATCGATTTTAATGGCGGGCTATTCTTCATTTCTCCTTTCTCTATTTCCAATTTCTGCCACTTTTCCCACTTGTGCCACATTTCAACGCCATTGCCGTTGGCATTGCTATTGTTATATATGTATATATTTTTTACTTTTATTTATTTCTGGTCGAGTTTTTTGTTTTTTGTTTTTGTTTTTGCCATCCTGCTAATTAAATAATAATTGCCTTTAAGCAATTATTCTGTTTGCATGCTCCCAGAAGCATTTTTACTCGCATACCCTGTAAACTGTTGCCCATGGAAGAGTATATTTGATCTAAATAAATACTTAATACAAATCGATTTGACTTTGATTTGTTTATGCACGATTTCAATTTAAATTACGCATTTAAGCCAAATTATCATTTAAACAATTACTGTTAAGATGAATCTGTGTGCCTGTCATTTGCAGTGCATCGCTTTGTTTTGGCCAATTTGCATGAGTCGCTTTGGGCCGAGACCAGTTCAAATTCAATTCAATTCTATAGCCTGACAAATAAAGCAATTTGTAATTGAGTCACGTATAATGTAATCTACGAGTAGCAAATAAATTGATTTGTTGTTAAAATTCTACTCCAATACAAATGCAAATACAGATACAAATACAGCTACAAATACTCAAATAGCTAACTGTTTCAACACACAATGCTGGTTCTGCTGCCTTGTAATAAGTTGGCCAATTCCACTGAAATAAAATGGCAACAATAGGCATTGAGCTTAGACAGGATAAGTAGAGCAAATGGTTTGGTAATCTAAATAAAGTAAGCTTTTATTTATGTTTAAGGTAATTTAAATTACTATTATTATTACTAAAAAGCTTAAGTTCTTTATTTATTTACAAAAATTTAAATTAAAGTACAAGCTGCAAAATCAAAAAGAATATTATGATTAATATGTTGCTTATAAAAATACAGACCATTCTAAACTAAACTTATACATGCCAAGGCAAGCAGTGCACATCAAGCAGTGCAAGCCTGGCTACTGCTTGACCAAATATGATTTATATGAAAACCTTTTCAAGCTAAACTCAATTGAATTCAAGCACACATGTTTATTGCACCATAATTATCACTTATATTAGTAAATTGTGGAATACATGTACGAGTGTGCACTGTAAATGTAAATTACAATGGAAGATTGTAATATTGCAATTTATTGTTGCACATTGTGGCCGTTTGGGGCCAATAAACTTGTCATCGAACGAAAAGCCTCAAACCAAAAATGTGCATTTAATAATGCCAGAGAGATATTTATATGCATTTAACCAGATTCCATTGTAATTAATGTGATTTATGATTATTAATTTATTTTACGCTATTTTGAAGCACCTGACAAATATTTGCAAACATCTTTGCACCCAAAATGGAATTTATGTTACAGAAATTGATTTTAATATTAAATTTTTGGTTGGCTAACATGGCCAAAAAGGCAGACATTTTGGCGTTTTGGCTAGCCTAGTCTAAACTGGCACTGGAATTCGTAACTTTGGCATTTGTCTGCATTTAAAATCGGAGCCCAAATCCGACTGTCTGTGGCTTTATCTTTGATTTACAAGCGTAAAATAGCAGTAGCATCAAATATTTAACTCTTTTCCTATCGAGACTGAGTCTGTGTTGTTGTTGTTGTTGTTGTTTGTGTTGTAAATAGTTTTGTATCTGTGGTTGCTCATTTTGTGTGAGTGTGTTTGTGTAAAGTTCTTCATTTTTGTGGGATTTGCGTATTTTCATTGCATACTTTTGTGCGCCCTTCAATGCGTATAAATCTGTAATGAGTTTGCCGCAACCAAATGCATTTTTTATTTTTTTTATTTGATTGCATTTAAACACATTTTCAGATATTAATCAAACGGAAATGCGATGCAATAAAAGCCTACACCACATAAATATTTACAATTTACGCACAGTCTCTGCAAAATGTCTGTCTCTGCACCAAAATTTCCATTTTAAGTTGAACAAGTGAATGAGCGAAGGGATTGAATGAATGTGTCGAAATGAATTGCGATATTCGCACGCATTTATTCAAATTTCATTAAAATTTATAGTTGCCAAACTGAGCAATGATGCCAATAAATCAGCAAATTAATATTAGGCGACACTCAATGTAAATAGTAAGAATGGGCTAACACACACACAAATACATGTATACACACATATACCCTACATTTGTATAGGTGCGCATTTATCAGGAGAATGTGACAAAAATTTGGGCAAATTGTGTTACATGCAGAGCATATTTAATTTCCAGCATAGAGTTAAGCAATTTACCAGCATCCATTAGAGACTGCCGCCTAGACTATGTAAAGACTGGGCCAACTGTTTGGGCCAACTGGCTGACCATGTAACGAGGCAAATAATGCTTAAATTGGTTGTTAAAGCTTACATCAATCAGGTCATGTTTATGCGGGCAGTCGCTGCTTGAAATTTAAGTTTAATTTCAAATCTACTTGCAAAGACAACGTTTAATACAATAGTTTAAAATTATTGATGTAGTTGAAAAATAAGAGGGATACCTTTAACCTACGGGTACCCACATTTGCACCTACAACTTGGAAGTAAATAAATTGAAGTTTTCAAATATTACGTATACGCAGGGTATGACATAAATATCTGAATTCTCTTTGATACCCAGGATGCAAGATAGCAGGGTATTTAAAGTGGATTTAATTTTGGATTCGTTAAGCCACGTTGCAGTTAAATAAGTTATAAACTCATCTTTTGTATTTTTATTTGAGCTACCTCAATTTTATAAATGTTAAATATTTCTTATCAAATAATTTGCTTTAAGTTGACAACGCTCAAATACTATAATATAATTTGGTTTTTTTTTTTGAAATTGTTTTTACATTTTTTTTGATTTTTGAATATTTCAACAATATGCCTTAGCCAATACTCAACCCAACTTGTCAGCGTTTCAAAAAGCAAAGTCGCAATCCACAATAAAGGGAAATGTTAAGTTAACAGATTTGCTGAATAAGAAATAAACTACATTAGGTTTACACAGATGGCGCCAGCCAGCAAAATGAATTTTGAATTAAAAATTTTAAATTTTCAAAAATCAATTAAAAATTAGATAAAAACAATTTCAAAAAAACAAAAAAATCCAAAATTTTGTAAAATAATTAAGTTCAATCTAAAATTGGTTTGGTGCAGTTCGCTCTTCGCGTGGCAAAGTTAGTAAAAAATCCAAAAAGTAAGAAAATTGTAAATTCGAGAAAAATCCAACAAAAATTCTGGTAAAATTTTCAAAATTCTAGCTTCAAAATTGAAAAAGTTAATTTTTTTTCGCGAAAAAACTTCGCACTTTTTGAAGTGCGAAAAGTGGGGCCCAGAGGATGCCACCTTTTTTTATCCAGTGCTGCCACCTTTTTTAAGTCAGGGTTGCCAGATGATTTTTTTTTGTTAGTCCTAGCTGGAGCTGCCAGATGATTTTTGTTTTACCGTTAATGTTAATAAGTAAAAATAAATATATGCTTCACCTAAAACTATACAAAATACCTAATTCTGACCTGATGAAAAAATGAGCCAATTCGAAAAAATAAGTGCCATTGCGCCATCAGGACAAAAAAGAGCGCATAAACGACAATTATGCCAACCGTGTGTACAAGCAAATGAGTCAACCAACTTGCTTTTTGGCGCCAAGTGAAGGCGTTTGAGCACCAGAAATACCCAAAATATTCATTCATAGCGATATTAAAATGTCAGGTCATTACCTAAAAAATAAAGTAATGTAAATATATTTATCTCTACCATTTTTCTTTACATTTCTATTTATTTATAATTTGTTGAATAGAGTTAACTTTTAAATTTGAAACAAAGCAAACGAATATACAGAGTGCCATAGAAATCGCTTTCGCTTGAAATTCTCGCTTGAATTTAAAAAAAAAAGTGCCGTGCTGCCGCCTGGCTAAAGAGCGAAGAATTTAGGGCTTCGCAGGGGATGACACGGACGAGACTTTTCTCGACCCTTTGGTCCTATCACTAAGCAAATAACCTATAGAGAACCCATCCTATACAACTTAAATGTCACAGAAAAAAAGGCTTGCGAAGCGTCCACAGCGATGTGTTACCGATCTGGCAATATTGTTCGAGTGAAATTTATAAAAATTAAGGGTGTTGTTTTGAATAAAATAATGTGGGTTAAAAGTTTTAAGGGTAGAGGCTATATCATATTTCACATGTTTAAGTTTCGCAAGCAACGGCCTCAAAAATAAAATCGCTTCTTTTATAAATTCCACTATAACAATATTGCCAGATCGGTAACACTTCGCTGTGGACGCTTCGCAAGCATTTTTTCTGTGACATTTCAGTTGTATAGGATGGGTTCTCTATAGGTTATTTGCTTAGTGGTCCTATGCAGCTACTGCATGACTACATTTACTGCACAGCTAAGTGATTTGCGTGCTCTTGCATCCACTAAAAAACGAGTGCGATGGGCGGCTTGCAGCAAAGACCTGCTTAAAAGCTTATTAATAAAACTCATAAATAAAAAAACATTTATTTTTTGCGTTTTTTTTCAGAATATTTTCAGCCTTTTTTTTCCTTCTCTCCAGTTAACAGCTTTTTTTTATATAAAAAGTTGGCAGCACTGCATCCCTAACAAACACGAATCAGCTGTTCGGTAGTTTCTTAACCTCAAATTAGTTTGCCTTGTCGCGCTTTTTTTCGCAGCTGGCGATATTATTTATACTATGACGAACAACTATACAGAGGCTGCTGGCTCAAGTCGTGCCACCGGCGGTGGAAGTGGCGGCGCCTCCACATCTTCCGCGTCCAAAGTAGAAATCACAGAAAAGGTGCGCGTTCTTTGCCTGCACGGATACCGGCAAGATGGTAAAATAATAGTTTACACTTATTATATTTATTCAAATATTCAACATTCATATGCTGACAAATTGCAGCGGATTCGTTTAAAAACAAACTGGGCTCGTTTCGCAAGTTTGCCGGTAAATATGCCGACTTTGTGTTCATCTCAGCACCTCACGTAGCGGCGCCTCTGGAACCAGATGCGGAGCCCGTGGAGCAACAGCGCAGTTGGTGGGCCAACAAGGACGACGGTACATTTAAGGGCACCAACAAGGGGGGGCCTGCATACGGCTTCCAGGACAGCTTGCATGCCGTTGAGGAGGCTTGGAAAACTCAAGGACCATTCCAAGGACTCTTGGGCTTCTCACAAGGTGCTTGCTTTGTGGGCCTGATATGCGGTCTGGCCAAGAAGAAGTGTAAGTGAAGCTACTCCAACTGAAACACCGTGCTTATATTATCCCATTCCCCCCACAGTGACCTCCATTCGACCCGAGTTTGCAGTACTCAGCTCGGGCTTTATATCCGGCAGTTTGGTACATATGAGTGCCTATGAAGAACGCATAACAATTCCAACCCTGCACGTTTACGGCTTGACGGACGAGATTATTCCCAAGAATATGAGCGAATCTCTGGCGGCACTCTTCAAGAACGTTGAAGTGCTTGAGCACAATGGGGGACATTATTTTCCGGCCACAGCACAGCAGAAGCAAACGTACATCAACTTTTTCCAAGATCGTCTGCAAGAGTATCTGGAGCATTTGGAGCTGCAACAGAGCAGCAATGCATCGTTCATCGATAGCGCCGAGGAGGACGACGGCGGTGTGACGGATGCCAATGATGCTGAGGTAGCTGCTGTGACGGCTGCGGCGGGATCAGGAATGGATGATAGTGATTAGTAGTTTATGATGTAGTTGTTCTTTTTCGTTTTTAATAATAATTAAATCTTATTATTACAATAATAATAATAATCATAATTTGATTATAAATTATAATAAATTTAAATCCCAATATTTTAAATATTCACCGTTTTGCTCAATCAATTATCATCAATTGCAATTATTTTATAAGCTATTTCAAATGTGACTTTCACTTCATAATTGTGTTTTTTTCTTTTGTTTACTTAAATTTTTGTGAAATATTTTAATCTTTTCTTCTTAAACAAATTCGTACAAATTCCATAAGAAACAACCAAATGGGTGATTAATTAAATAAGGTCAATAAATCCCATTCCAAATTACAATTTTGTATAATATTAATGAAATTGTTCCTTGCTATATATAATCAACGAAAAAAATGCATACATAATTAGCTATTTTTGCTGTTGTTTTGTTTTTCTTGTTGTTGTAGTTGAAGTTGTTGTTGTTATATGACCAGGCAGAGTAGAAATTGTAGTACAATTCGAAACATTTTGCATTGCATCGACAGAGTTGACTTTGTATGATGTGGGGGGACAAGCGAGCGATAGTAAAAATTTGACTCAACATTTAGTTTTGTCTCGCATGCAGCAGCAGCGTTTAACGATTCTCTTTTAGTCAGCTGCTGTTGTTTTAATGTTTCTCTTCATCATATTATGCGACTTGTTCCTGTCCATTTGAGGCCTCTTGATTCTTCATCACTTCTGGTAAGTCTGGCGGTGCTGAATACGGTGTAATATCAAGCGTCTCAAAGTCACCCATTTCGTTCCTACAAAAACATTAAAATGATCATCAGTAAAATGTCAACTCAATATCAACTTTAGACACGTGCAAACCGTTGGACCGTCGGGCGATAGCAGATGTATATACGGTTAGTCAAGTAATTGTTTTGACAATCCCATTAATTTCAATCTAATAAATATTCTTAATTTTTATTATAATTTTTTTCGAAAAAAAAAACAATAAAATTGAAAAATTAAACAATTTTAATTAAATTTGAGTATTTTTTTTACAAAACGGTCAACCGGGACCAAACATTAAATTGAACAAAACAGATACATTTATAAAAATGTATTGTTAAGTGATATCGCACGTTTAACGATAACACATTGTAAATGGACAGAATGTAAATTTTGCACAAAATATAGTGCAATTAAAATACTAATTTGTTAAGTTACTTTACGAATGTCGTATTTGCCATCGTAGAAATGTCCACATCTCAACATATTTTATTTGTCACAACAATTACTTGACATACTGTATGTTTGTATGTGCGTGTAAGACAACAGCTGTAGCCAGCCGGCAGTGCTGGTTATCAGCGTGACTCAAAGGGCGGCTTTCATAACGAACGGCAAGCACATAAATAGAATGCTACATTGCGGAACTAAATGTCTCTCACCTGCACATCAAGCCCAGTTGCGCTGGAGCTTGCGCCTTTGCCGTTGATACTGTAACGCCGTAGTCCTGCAACGTGTTATCGTCCTCCATGATGTCGTTGTCCTGATTATATAATCGCTGATCGCCTGGTGGCACTTTCAAGATGCCTGATGATGTTTATAAAATTACTTAATAATCAAAATGTACTCTATAAATAGGAATAACACACTCACACACGCACGCACATACTTTTACACATAAAAGCAGTCAGAGCAAAAGAAATACAAACACAAACACACTCCTACACTCACCTTCGATCATGCGTTTCAGTTCAACCACTGATGTGTTTTCCTTTGCATCCGTAAAGATGGTTGTCTTTTGCCTTCTGATCATTAGAAACACGTCCTATGAAAGAATAATTGGAATTAGAAATGTTATTGGCACTGGTTTCGGTCAAAGTTCATTGCATTGAATATTGACGACGACGTTGCGCGGCTTTCGCTTATTCACCGTGCACACGTTCCATATGTGTGCGTACGTGCGTTTGTGTGCAAAGTGACGTGCAATTTGCTCAGCAGCAGCAACGTCTTAGCATCGTCCTGAGGCCGGCTTGCAATTAATTACATATTTGTGTGCTTACCATGTTTCAAGTTTGTTTTGTTGGTTGCCTTTTGTTTACTATTGCCAGGGGGGCTTGAAGGTTGCTACAACGCCGTTTTTGTTGTTATTGTCGTTGCCTACTTCGTTGGCTACTGCTGCTGTCGTGGGCGGGCGGAGGGTGCTTCCTTTGGCGGTCGTAGAGTCGTTCGATCGTTTCTGCTTACACCACAAACCAGAACACGCTGCTGTGCAATTTCGGGTGTACAGAGGAAGGACCGTGATGAAGGCAACGTTTGCGAGTGTTTGTGTGCACAATAGCCTCACTAATAGCCTGCACTTGTAAGTTTTCGTAAATTTTACAATTTTTAATGTAAATTTCTTTTGGCGAAGCAAGACCGAATGCCAGCCCTGCCAACTTAATACCAAATGCGAGTTGGCAGCATTTGCGTTTTTTGTGACGTCAGGAATTATGTTATTTAACATTTATTCTCTCAATGTTAATTAAAATGTTGTAAATTAGGCACTAAAAAATCTTGAATACTCGTCAATGACGCGCACAATTTAAAAAATACCAAGTAATTTCTTAAGAAATAATTAATTTGCGATATGCTTAAATTTAAATAGTATGATCGTCAGAGGGTACAACAAATTTGAAGTCTATGGACTTGAAAATTAGACAATTAAAAAGGCCATAAAATGGATATAATTTTTTTCTGGGAACCAAGGCTGCCACACAGCTTCAACTTTTTGTTTTTTTTTTTATATTTTTTATAAATTTAAATTAGTTCAATAATAATAAAACAATAAAACCAACAAAATTATAAATTTTCTAATTAATTAATTAAGAAAATTCTAAAGAACAAAATTATAAAATCGCAAAAAATATAACAAAACTCCTGTAAAAGTTTCAAAGCTCTAGCTTCAATATTTATTAAAAAAAAAAACAATGCTTATATTTAACATGTTTTCTGAAAGTTGTAAGTTGGTCCAAAATATTACCATTGACAAGGTTGCCACCTTTTATTTTTTTGTGCCAAACTTGGCCAAGGCTGCCACCTTTTTTTGCCGATGAAATCAGCTGATTTATTTATTAGAGGTGTGTGTTGGGTTTGTTGTGGTCCCGTTGCCTCGTGTTTGCTGAACATATACACTTTTTTGGCACGACTTTTAAATCTGTAAATCTCGTCTGTTAATGGTATTGTACTGAACATATTTCTCATACAATTTTTAAATTCGTTCTTTGCTATATTTTAGAGGGTCGTAATTATCAGGATTGTTTATTTTCGTTGTATATAAAAACATTCGATAGTGGGCTACCAAGCATCGGTAGTTCCGATGTTTTGCAAGCATCAACGACATAGATGTTTCACTCGATGTTTCTCCACCTCTAGTTTCTTGATTCTGCCACGACGAAATGGTTTTGCTGGATAATTCAAACGTAAATAAGTGGATTAAACCTGGTAATTCTTAGTAAAAATGCATTTCATTACAGTTCATACTGCGTCTGGAGAAGATTGCCAATGATGCTAAAAAGGATTCATCGTTTACAATAACTTTTAAACGCTGTAAGTAGAGAGAGTGGATGGAAATGTTCTTCTCGGAGCTCCTCTAATCAAAAATGTGTTTTTACAGACGATGGACATGATCGACCCGTACCGCGGGAGGGGAAGAAACCGCTGCCAAAACCAAAAACATACATGTGTTTAATGCGTGCACAGTCCAAATCAAAGAAGGTGAATAATTGTACACATTGATGCTGGAAAACTTACTTTCATTTTCAACTTGCAGATTTCCACAGTTGTGCGCCAGGAAGATGTTCCAACAATTATGGCAATGTACACACAGTTTATGAAAAGCAAAATGGATGGCCTTAAGCGTGTTAAGAAAGTCAAAAGCAAGGCCAAGGCGACAAAGGCATAATTAATGTGCGTCGGAGACGTTAAAATTAGTTATAGCTTTTTTTAGTTACTTTCAAATACCCGATGGCGATTCCTTGTAAATTAAAATTTTTACCATATTTTCGGTGTAATTTATTGTTTATGTAATATAAAAGTCACTCAGTCAAATGACATACAAATGTATCTATCCGCGCACACAGATCGAGCAGAATTTTGGGTAGTTGTTTATCTTGTCGTAATCCATACAAGTACTTTGGTCTAATAAGTTGAACTAGGACGTAAATGTTCTCCATTTGTTCTTCTGCTTCTTCCTTGTCTGATAGATAGCATGATTCGTCAATATACATGACATCAATGCCGATGCTTAACGCCCGATGAAACAACGTTCCAGCGTTCGGTATAAAGTCCAAATGGCCGGAAAAATTGTCAACTACTAAGGTCCTTACAAAGTCATCTAGAAAACAAAACCTAATGAATGTTTAATATAAATATTTTGCTAGACCACTTACTTTGCAGGTAATATAAATGTGTATTATGTCCCGTTGGTATCAAAGTCAAAAGGCTCTTAATTTTCTTGTATTCAATTTGGAATGGCTCGTTTGGTTTGAGCACATTATATTTGTATGATTGGGTGGAGTCAGCCACGGTGCTCTGGAATCGATCTACATCGTAGGCAGAACCGAAAACTTGTCCACACCAACTGTTGGGACGTACGTGCTCCTGAAAAGCGGCTGATGTCAGAATCATCGGTCCATCATGCTAATGGGTAAACATTGATTTTTTGAATATTACGCATGTTTGTACTTATATGTTATTTACCTGTTCGTAGGGTCCATATGTTCTATGACGATCTAATATCAAAGGCTGTCCAATATCATTTAGAAACATATTTTATTAAAAAAAAACAAAGTGCGTTTCGCTTGTTAAAGCCATCTGCAGAATTTACAGAAATATGAACTGTTTGTTAACAGACTATATTTTTGCGTTAACAGGCTCCTTATGCGTTAACAGAAAGTTATTGCGCGCTTCTTCAAAAAATTTAAAAAGAAATAAAAATCGTTGATGGAATTGAAATTTTACTCCTAAAAATAGTAATTTAAAACAACATATAATTTAATGTGTATATACATATCTGTATTTACTTGTGTCATTCTATTAAGAATTTTCATTTTTTTCGGCACAAGTCACATAAATTAATAATAGTTTTCTTGTATCGAGCATATTTCATTTGTTTTGTTTGTTGTTTTTAACATACAAATATACTGTTTGTTCTATCACAATGAATATTATATTTTTGCGTTTATGTTTACTTGTGTATGTGCTGTGTCTTTGCTGCGTCGAGAGCTGGGATACCCTAATATTGCATTCACAAAACATTAAATTATTTAATGCTTACATTTAATACAAACAATTTTGTAGCATGAGTAGATATTCTTGTTTCTCTTATTCCCTTTTTTAAAACAAAGACAGTCTTTTACAAACATTTGATGAGAATATCAGCTGCGTTCATAAAGTTTCTCCATTTGCTAATGTTTATTGCATGTCATTTGGCAATTGGTGAGCAAGTGTGCGTTAAAGTGGACGAATACGAACACCATTTGTAAAGGACAACAAGTTAACAGAAAAGAAATGGTTAGCACACTACCAAAAACCAAAATACAATGCAAATGACTGAAAAGTACGAAACGCACCAATTCAAAAATAAATCAAAATTGTAAACTTAAATCTATAAGTTAAATTAAATTAATTGGGTTAAATGATATATAGATAACAATAATGTAATGGCGTTCGAATTTAATTGAACGTATTGTAGCGCAAACTGCTGTCCACTTCGCCAGCATTATCACTAAATCCGGCAGAATTGGATGGCTGATCAGCAATGAGATCCGTTGTAGACTGCGAATAACGACGCCATCTGGGCCATGGCCACGCATCGCGTATGCTATCAATTAATCGCTGCTGGAATGTCTTGTATTCCATGTCCACCGATTGCGTGTCACCAAAGTTGAAATCAGCCACCTCCACCGTAAACCTAAAAGCCACATTTATGGTTACTTTGTTTCAGTGTGATGCAGAGACTAAATTCTTACCGATTACGACTCTGCATGTAGTAGGCCACTCCAAAGATAACTAGACAAACGGCAACCAATGTGCAGGCAATGGGCACAACCACAACAGAGAGCTGTGACTGTTTTTTGGCTGGAAAGATAAAGTAAACAATGTAAGCATCCAATACAAAAACAATTATAAAATAACACTCAAGTCACTTACCTTCATAGATATTAACGGTCACCTGATTGACGCTCTGAGAAACTTCGTTGCGTATGAAGAACAAAATCGTCTTGCTGTCCGAAAAGTAACGTTCATAGTTAATGTCACATTTGTCGTATTTGATATAAAGGTCGCAAGTCTCGTTGCCTGTTGCATTGTACGGCGCTGCAAGGGGAAAATAATGAAATTAGTTCAGTAAACAAGTAAGAGACATACATACAATATGCTCTTGCTCTCTTCAAGGGTATTACTACTCACCATTAAACACCATTATGCAAACTCCGAATGGCGCTGAGCCTTTGCAATTGACTTGTAGATTAATCAGCTCCCAGTGCTGAACCCAGTTCTTGCCGCTTGTGCCAAATCCGGAGATGGGTGCTATAAATAAATGTTGTTTATTAATCGTATTGTGTGTTTGCTACAAAATTTATTACTTACTTTTGGACACGATGCGTCTTTCGAAGAAGCCGTAAGTGTTGTTGGCATCCTTGGCGATTATGTTGCCATCGATGCAGTTGTAAGGAGGCGGCGGAGCAGGCAATAGCTTCAGCTTGCGTACGCCCAAGGGATTTACCAAAGCTACAGATGTGTTCAAATTGCTGTTGTTGTTGCTCTCAAGTTGTTTTTGTCGTGCGTCTGTTAAATTCAGACCAAGCAATGCAGCATTTGCATGCATTGTTTGGTTCAAGTCACGTTTAGAACGCAACTGTTTAGGTTTAATTGTTGTTGTAGTTGCTGGAGTTGTTGCTGGAGTTGTTGTTGGCTTTGACGTTGTTGTTGTCGCTGGCGTTGTTGACGTTGTAGTTGCTGGTGTGGTAGTGCTAGTTGTTGTAGTCGTTGTGGTTGTAGTTGTCGTGGTTGTTGTTGTCGTTGTAGATGGTATTGGCTCTGGTGGTGCATTCGGGGATGCCACCACAAGAACTCCGATATTAAAATATTGATCAGCCTCGGGATATATTGCTTGATAGTCATAGGCATGTGACATGCCCAGATATGTACAATTTTCAAACCAATATGTATTGACATAATAATTATTATCCTTCAAATATTGATAATCAGCCGGCCACAGTGCGATGCTATGATTTACCACATCCTGTGTTGACACAAAGTCCTGTTTGCGCACCTTTTGATTTTGTATAAGCGCCAGGCTGCCGGTAAGATTATCAACCAACTCAAATTTCATTGAACTTTCCGCCACCGGTAAATACATTATAAATGTTTTCTCCGAAACTTTGACATCCAAACGATGAGTTCCCAATTTAGCCACATCCCTTGGAAACTTGATGGTCCAATTACTGATGGGATTGGACGTTATAATTTCCTGCAAAGCAAATAATTAACATTTAGCATCAAGTAATTACATGTATTAAGAGAGGCTGCGCCCATTTAATTTGTTGAATAGATGGTATGACGCAAAATAATTAGTAGTAGTAAATGTAGAGGCATATAAATTGAATATATTCCCCAGCCTCACAAATCTCTTAAATAATACCTTTGGGAAAAGGGCATGAAGGCGTACCAGGCACGGCCAACAAATGAAGCCAAATAATTGAAACAAATTAGCATTGTAAATTTGATATCGAGTGAATAGATGTCAATTGAAGCGTTACGACGCGTTAGCTAAAAATAATTCTGGAAATTCATATTACGTGCATGTGCATATGGGATTTGAATGCAATACAAATGTTTAAAAGATAATAGCGTATAATATATTGACTTTTATATACTACATGGCATCGACTGAAAGCGTGCAATGCACTTGCAACAAACAGAAGATAAGCTTTCTTTTATTTTGTATCGCAATTTGCAATTAGAGAGCGCGTAGGGCATGAGTTGTTCATTGCGAAACATACACTACGCATTCCCATTTTGCATATATGTATATATATACATGTGTGTGTGTAATTAGTCATAACAATTTAGATTGGTGCCGCCGTCAAGCTCAATGTTTGTCTATATGCTTATGTATGTCTTATCGCTTTCTTTTGCTTTTAACGTATCTATACGGAGTGTTTACAGTTTTTACCTCTTTCCGGCCACCACTCGCTCTCCAGCTGAAAGAGTAGGCGCCTTTGTCAGCCACTTTATTTCCATTGTACAGTGTGGCGGTGACATTTACTGTGGATCCAATTAGAATATGTTCTGGTGCCGTTATAACAACGTGTTCACAATTAACTGAAATATAAAAAGTATTTAAATTATTAACTTTGCACGACCGAATATTGATTGGCATGTACATACATGTACATGCACATATTTTCATTCCTACCTGCATGAAAACAAACGTAGATTACTAAAGTTATTGCTAGTGCTGTATTGCTCATGCTATGCATTATTGCAAAGCCACAATAGGGGACTGGAATTTCCGACTGCGTTTAGAATGAAAAATCACTTTTAGAATACACTTCCACCCCCGCTCCCCTTAAGACAAACAAAAAAATAAATAACACAAAATTCTAATTAAGTTTGTCCGTACTGCACAGGCACTTTTGAAAATATTCAGCAAACTTTAACTCTTTAAGCTAGACAGCTAGACTGCAGTTATTATTACTTCTAATTGTTGGGTTTACAATGCAATTATTGCGTTTTCGTTTATTTTACCAGGAGGAATTATCGATATTATCGATAAGGCTGTTGGAATGGGGAATATCGATAAGATTTTGAGCTTATCGATATTTTTGACGTCGGCCATTCCAGTTCTGCAAGTATTGGCGCGTGTTCTTAATGTGAGTAAAATTTGTATAATTTGCGCTTAAAAGCCAAGGTCTAATCCATTATATTTTTTAAAATTTAGTTAGGTCCTTATTGGTGTTGGCGGCGGGAATTTAAAGCTTAATTCTTGAAAAATTTCCAGTGTTTTTCTAATTTTAAGTGGCCCCCTACAAGGTGGATTTATATATAGGTGATGTATTCGCTCTCTCTCGGGGCGAATCTGTCAGAATCTGTCTAACTTGAGAGAGACGACAAAGATAGATACTTTCCATTGATACCAAACATTATATGAAGTAAGTTCAAAATTCGGCTAGAACTAACTTTAAAGGGTGCCAAAATACTTTTGGCCACCGTTGTATATACGTAGAAAAATTGTTTTGTTTGGTTTTCTATACTCTTCACTCATTTTCGTTTTGTGCGCTGTGCAATATATAAAATCGAAATAAAAAGCAATGGCATGTTTGTCTTATTCTTCCTGTTGCATTTATCCACATTTGTCTCTTCTTAATATCTCTGGGAACACAAACCAAACGACTCGAGTTCGAGCTTTATATGTATTTTGCACACACGGAGCACACACAACCGCCTACTACGACGTTTGCTTTCGTAATGACGTTTGTGCCCCGAAAAAAGAGAGCACGTCAAACGAATACATCACCTACATATATATAAATTCATCTTGGCCCCCTAAATTGATATACTCAAAAACGACGATATTATCAATTGTCCAAGTCAAAATATCGCTTATATCGATAAGGGCGAATATCGATATAATCCCAACATTTAGGCTGGAATGAACCACTAAGCAAATAATAGTGAATGAACGCAAAAGCAATCGATTTATCATGGTTGGATAGTTCAAACTATCGATGTATCTGTTTTTTCCGTTTTTTTTTAAAAAAAATTATAATTTTTATATTATAATTTTCTAAAATGATGAAGTTTATTTTAGCATGCAGCATGCGCAGCAGACACTGAGGGAATCCGAGCAGGAGCGGGAGCAAAAACAGGCACAATATTTTGTGCAGCACAAAAAAAAGACGCAAATTGTTTTAAAATACTAGTTCGTTTATTTTTGTTAGATGTAAATAATCATACTTATATATGTATGTATGCATATGCGTGTATATGTTAATATTTGAAGTAAACTTAATATCATAAATGAAGTATAACGAGATGAAAAAGCAATAATTACTTTGGAATAAGCAAAACGCACAAAATACTCGAAAGACATTTGCTCATAGCCAATGCGTTATCTACTTCTTCTTGCTTTTGCCCAGCGTCAGCGTATGATGTGCTGTGGCCAGCTGCTGCTTGCGTCTCTGGAAGTCAAGATAGTCCTCTTCGAGCGCCTTACGAGATTCTTCTAGCTTACGCTTCTCCTCTGCATGATCTCTCTTCAACTTTTCAAACTTGAGATGCAAGTCTTTCTCACTCTCCTTGAGCTCGGCTTCCTTTTCCTTGACGCGCTGCACAAACATCTGGCGCACCTCTTCTTCTTTGGATTGCAGCTCAGCCAGATGATTAGAGCGCTTTGCCTCGAATGTTTGCTGAAATGAAACAGGCTTGTTCTCGCTGTCCACATCGCTGAATCCCATCTGCTCCAGACGCTTCTGTCGGTAGAGCTCATAATGTCGCGTATGTGTCTTTTCACGCATATCTTCCATATTTGTACGAATGAGCATCTCACGCAGCTTCACAAAATCGCAGTGTGTCTCGTTTTCTACCTGGACTGTACCCCAGGGATACTGACGCGCACGAATCAGTTTGTTGCCTACCTTAATGAATTCGGTGCTGCCGACAACGGCGAATGGAATATGCGCATTCATTAAGCTGTTTGTATCCGCAACAGTTTCATCATCAGTGGGAAACTGGTAAATGTGAACGCCATTCGTGTTGAGCTCCTGTATGATCTTAGCCTTGAAACGCTGTAGCTCCGCCTTGGAGATGGTGTCTGCCTTGGCAATTACAGGTATAATGTTTACCTTGCTGTCCAATTTTTTCATGCATACCAAGTCCAAGGACTTTAGGCCATGCCCCGTGGGACAGATAAAGTACAAACAGATGTGTATGCGACTGTCATGGCATGTGACAAGCGATCGCTTGATTTTTAGCTCTTCCTGCAAATAGTTCTCGAACTGGGCATCAATATAGTCGACGACAGCCTTGAATGAATCGTCCTTGTTGATTTGGTCACCATAGCCGACCGTGTCGCAAATCGTTAGCTTTAGTCGAACATTGCTCTCCTGTAGCTCGTATGTGTGAGCCTTTAACTTAACGCTGGGCAACGTATGGGGACTCGGCGTCGATTCGAAACTCGTGTTGAACAGTGTGTCCATCAATGTGGATTTGCCCAGTCCAGTCTCGCCTGAAAGAGGAAAAAACAAAGACAACCATGTTACACATGTTACAAGCAATACTTAGATCTCAAGTGCCTTCAATTGGGCACTACACAAATATTTGTGTCAGGGTGAAATTGTAGAAAGCAATTGATGAAAATCGATTGCTAGCTAGACACTTTGCATATTAATCTACTCCGGCTTTGCTTGCGTCGATTCGAATGTTTACACGCACACATGCACATCTATATATATGTAAGTAAGTGAGTCACAAAGTGTTGCTGTGCTTTAAAATGTTCGCAATGCACTTACTTTGGCTTACAGAAACTCTTTATATTTTTCATCGTTGATTCACAGACACACACATAGACAATGCCGCATACACACACTCACTCAGCACCCACACATCTGCAATAAAATCTCCATTTGTATATACATACACACCTATACACATGACGTTGAAAACGAATCCGTTTTGGACGCTTTTGTTAACTAATTGATCGGGCAAACTGTCAAATCCCACATGTCCCGACTGCTTCAGGGTACGTAAATGTACTTCTTTTTTGTTAACAAAATCAACTTCAGCCGACATTTTACACAATTTCGCAATTAATAACGTAGAGAACTTTCAATCTGCAGAGGCGTCGCCTTCGAGTAAGATTGTCTTTCTGAAAAAGTTCAAATGAACGGGTCATTAAGATGAACGAATGAACTTATTCAGTCAATCATGAACTAAAACGTTCATTTCGCAGTTGGTCAGTTATTTCTTTAAAAAAATTTTAACTTCTTCTGTTCGCCTGGTATTTCTCACCCAAAACGTTGAGCTCATTTGAAAGAGTGCGCGATGTAAAAGTGGCGCATTCGTAATTTTGAAGCTAGAATTTTGAAAATTTTACCACAATTTTTTGTTAATTTTTCTCGAATTTTGACGATTTTTTTTAGAACTTTTTACCCAACTTCGCCACGCGTTGGGCGACTTGCACCAAACCAATTTTAAAATAAAGTTAATTATTTTACCTAATTTTGGATTTTGTTGCCTTTTTGAGTTTTGTTTTTAAAATATTTTAAATTGATTTTTCAAAATTCTAGAGAAATGACATGGGACCAAAATTTGTATCAAAATTTTGAGCGAGCGAGAAAGAAAGAAACAAAGAAGCAAAAGAGCGAGAGAGAACTTCTTCAATCGAAATAGAGTTGCCCCGGTGTCAATTTATCGAACTATCATTTTACATTGATTTGGTCACACTGATGAACCAGATGAATATGGCGTGTAATTTAAATAAAAAGCAAGTTAAATACATCTGTTTGCAGTTTTGCAATAAAATTATAATTGATCGCACAACTTTAAGTTGAAATTATTAAGGGAATCCTTTTGTCATGACGCAAAATGTTTTTTTTCTGGGAACTAGGGCTGCACAGTTTTCTGGGAACCAAGGTTGCCACACTTTATGTTGATGATGTGTCCAGCTGTCAAAAAGTAGCAAGCGAGGCGAAAGTTCAGTGTCTGATAAAATTTTGCTAGTTTATTAATCAATATTATGTCGAAAGACACAAATCCCAAGGAGGCGCTGATTAAAGCGGCCTATGCTGATGTTCACAAGTTTGGCAGCAATCAAGAATACGACAAGGCGGTGAAAGCCGTTAATCGCAGTAAGTTTCAAGTCATGTGCCAAAGTAGTCTCAAAACTTACCAATGATGTTGTCTCAGTTCTGGGAGTTGCACCGGATGATCAAACGGCGCTGCACTGCAAGGTCGTCTGTCTTATGCAGTTGTCAAAGTTCGATGAAGCCCACAAGTTCATTGAGAAGAATCGTCTCAATACTGTATTGATCTTCGAGAAGTCCTACTGTGAGTATCGTCTCAACAAGCAGCTCCAGGCGCTAAAGACGATTGACGATGCTGGACTGCAGCCATTGCCGCCCAAGCTAAAGGAGCTGCGCACGCAGATATTGTACCGTCTGGAGCGGTATGAGGATTGCCTTGATGCGTACAAGGACATCATTAAGAATACCAGCGATGAGTACGAGGACGAGCGTCGCACAAATCTCAGTGCAGTGGCAGCCAACTTGGCCCTGGACAAGGATAAAGAAGTGCCCGATGTGCCAGAGGAAACGTACGAACAGTACTTCAACAGCGCTTGCATACAGTCCAATCGTCAAAAGTATGTGGAGGCGGAACGCAAGTTGCGTACGAGCGAGAAACTGTGCCGTGAGTTTCTCGAAGAGGAAGGCGCCAGCGAGGAGGAAATCCTCGAAGAACTGGACGTTATACGCGTGCAGCTCGCTTACTGCCTGCAACAGCAGGGCAAGATTAAAGAAGCCAGCGTCATTTACGCTGAATGCTTGCGCCACAAGCCCAAGGACGCTGCCCTGGTCGCCGTGGCCAGCAACAATGCTGTGGTCATCAACAAGGATCAAAATGTCTTCGATTCAAAGAAGAAAATACGCGCTGCCATGGCAGAGGCCTGCGAACCGAAGCTAACATCGCGCCAAAAGCAAATCATTGCTTTAAACAACTGCCTGCTGGCGCTTTATACAAATGCTAGCGATCAGGTGCAACAGTTGACGCAGAAACTGGTGCAAAGCTATCCTCAGGTGGAGTTTGAGGCGCTGCTCATACGCTGCAGCCAGCTGGCCAAGGACAAGAAGCACAAGGATGCCATCGAACAGCTGCAGAAATTTGCAGTCGCTCACAAGACGCATGAGTTTGTCAGCAAGTTTGCCATCATTCAGCTGCAGCTGCTCCAGGTAAATAACGCTTTAAACTGTTAATAATCTTATACATCATAAACTAATATGTAATATTTTTCAGGGCAATCGAAAGGACGCTATCGAGACACTACTATCCCTGGGAGAAGCCAAGTACAAGCCTGGCGTTGTCTCCGCCTTAGTCTCTCTCTATCTGGGCACAGACAACAAGCCAGCTGCTTCTGCAGTCCTCAAGTCTGCCGTCGAATGGTACAAGCAAAATAATGTAAGCAGCGGAGATTTGTCGGACATGTGGCGTCAGGCTGCCGAGTTCCATCTACGTGGAGGTGCCTCTGAGACCGCTGCCAGCTCCCTGGAGGAGCTGCTCAAGTTGAAGCCCAACGATATGAAGGTACTGGCTCAGCTTGTCATTGCCTATGCCCAGTTTAATCCCAAACGTGCGCTTGAGATAAGTCGCAGATTACCTAAGCTCGAAACGCTGACCACTGCATCCGAAATCGATGCTCTTGAGGCTGCCAACTGGGTCATGTCTACGAAAGCCGTCAAGAAATCGGCCAATGCCAAGATTGAGCCCTCGCCAAGCACACCCGCAGCTGAGAAGAAGAGCACCAATCGCAAGCGTAAAGGAAAACTGCCCAAGAACTATAATGCCGAGGTGGCACCCGATCCTGAGCGTTGGTTGCCTAAATATGAGCGTACTGGCTTCCGCAAGAAGCGTGGTGGTGCTCGTGGCAAGGATGTCATTAAGGGATCACAGGGCATGGCCTCGGGAGCAGCTGATCAATAGTAAGTACCAAAAGCCTTGTGTCAGACCCCACAAAGTAATATATATAACTTAAATTTTTCTTAATTCCAGTGACATGTCCAATCGTGCCAATTTGAGTAAGAATTCACCTGCCACGCCCGTTTACCAGGAGCCCACACCTGGACCAAGGCAGCAACATCGCAAGGGAGGTCACAAGAAGAAGAAGGGCGGACGTTTCTAATCAATGCTGCAATCACATGCTTTTATTTTACACTGTATCAATTATACATACAATATTACAACTGGTCTTGAATTGAAAATTTAAAACTTAAACTTAATTAACTAGTTATGCTATTCCTCGCCATCATCGTCATCGTTGTGCTTCTTCTGGTTGCCGCCACCTTCAGTTGATGCCTCATCCCGCCTGGTATCGTATGAGTGGAAGTGCAACGTGCTCAGCCAATCAAGCAGATTCCGTTCCTCGGACTCGGTTTTGTAGATATTCGAATAGATATGTTTTTCTATAAATTCTTGTACCTGCTGCTCCTGTGCCTCCCAAGTCAAAGGTGCGTGTATGCCATCCTTGCCATAGCGATCATTGTAGCGCTCGTAGTGCACTGTATCCAGTACCAATCCCAATCCTGGTGCCATGGGTAAATCAAGACGCTCCTCGGTCAGAGCACGCTCCAAGGATGCTGTCGTGGTGTTGCCTCGCACTATAGCAATGGCTAATCCAACCATTTTACGTATCTGATGTAGCATAAAACTCTGACCCTTCACTTTTAACGTAACAAACTCAATACCCTGTGGACTCTGGAATGGTTCGCTGCATGTGAATGACATGATGAAACGCTTGGCGGATGGATCTAAAAAGTTTCTACAAGATGAACAAATTAAGTCATGGTTAATTCTCTTATTTAATAAATTTTAACTTACTTTTTGCTTGTAAAGTTGTGAAAGTTTTTCGTGCCCTCATAAAGTTTCAGAGTATCGCTGACTTTCTCCAAGATTTGAGCTGGAATACGATACGTGTCCTGTTCGTGCTGCTCCTCAAATGCGGCAAATGCAACGGTGGGCAGTGTGTAGGTGTAGGTGCGTGCATTGCACTGATCCTTGGCATTGAAGCCTTTGGTGACACGCTCCACGCCAAAGAGTCGTATCTCCTCGGGTAAATCTTGATTGAATGCCTGCAGATCCAGTTCCTCGGCTACAAATGCCATTTATTTATTTAACGCATTAAATTGAATTGAAAATTAAATAACTTACGCAGCTTTACGGAGCACACTTGTCGCGCCGCTGAGACGCCTTTGTCGGTGCGAGCAGCACGCTGAAAGCAGGCAATTTGCACCTGCTCGAAGGAGTCCTCCGTTATCCACTTGTGCTTCAGCATGGCTTTGAAGAGTTCCTCCTCAATGGTCTGCATGCCGGGATTGCGCTGCATACCAAAGTATTTGGCACCACAGTAGCTCAATAGGATGGCGCTCTTCTTTCGCTTGATGCGATCCGCGGGATCAAATGGAGCACGTTTTGTTCCATTCGCTGCATCCTCAGCGTCTTGCGCCTTCCAGTCCACCCATTTCTTGCGCTTTAAATTGCGCTTAACTTGGTTCGTTTCCTTTACCGACTGATTCTCCACTTCCTTAGCATTCTTCCTTGCCAAGTTATCTTGCTCCAGTTTGTCGAGGGCCTCGCTCATTGCGGCAGCAAACGATTTTTTACGTGAACTCAAAAAGAACCGGTTAACAGATGATCTCAGCAGCGTTTTAAGGCAATCTGTTTATTAAATAAATCCGTTAACAGCTGTTTATTGAGCAAATGTCTATGGAATTCACCTGCCTTTCTGTAGCTGCTTATTATATGGTTTAACAGCATTAATTTAATTCAAGAAAAGTAAACCATTCAGAAATACAACTTTACACGTGTGCTCCCCTTTGTCTGTTGCAATACAAAACAGCTGTTGCATGATGACTAGATTGCCTTCACATGCAGCTCTGCGGATGGTGCTGCAACCCTAAAGCAATTTAACAAAATGTACTCCTTTAAATATATATTAATTAACATAAAATACAAATATCAAAAAAATTAATAAATATAGAAAGCTTTTTATATAAATTAAGTTATTCATCCGCTCAAAATTAAAAATTGTATTATTTCGTCGACTGAACGTGTATGATACCCCATACCATCAAAAAGTCTGGCAACGCTTTTGAATCCAAAATGGCTGGCGAGTAGAAAATTTTTGTACAGAAGAAGCGTCCAAGGAGAGTAAACGCCGTGACCGTGTGTTTTCCTATATATTTATTGCCAATAAAATACAAATATTCATTTGAATAACAAATAAACAATTGTGTTAGTCGCATGCCAAACGTAAATAAACTAAAACAGTGCAGTGCAATGTGATGGTAAATGGAAAACAGAGCATAATGCGAACATTTAAATGAAAGTTTTCGCCTGCGTGAGAATTTGTGCAAAAAGAGTAGAGAGAAAAAAATTTGCAGCGCTCGAAGTTGAAGGTGAAAAGCAAAATGCCATTGCAAACAAATGATAGTCACATAAATTTGCCAATATTAACCAAATAAAAGCTGTGCAAAACATTAAACATTAAATTTTCATACGAAAGCGAAACTATTTCGTGCACCAAGTACTTGTTTGCAAGTGTTCGTGTGTCTCCGCGAGTGTGTGTGTGTGTGCAGCCAGCCAATTTGGCGTTGTTTTTGTGCTGCTTCTCTCTTTATCCCCCTCGGGAATGAATAAGTAATGAAATGGAATAGAAATCCTGAAAAAACAAAGTATGTTCACCAAGGGCAGCAGCTGCTGGTGAAGTCGACAAAGAAATTCACGCGCTAAAATTAGCTTACGCCCACGTCCACATCCAAATCCCCATACCCCAGTCGATTCAGCGCCTACACAACGTGTGACAAACTTAAAATGGATTTGGAATTGGAGAATCTAAAGAATGACTTTCTGCCACTGATCGCCGGCATTAAGCAGGAGCAATTGGATTCGGTTGCATCGGATGTGTTGCCACAAAATCATTTACCCAGCACGGCCACAACATCCACATCCTCCTCATCGTCATCGTCCGTTGGCAATCCCTGCGATAGCGCTGAGAAGCGGGTAAGTTAGTTAGCAGCATGTTATCACTAAATCTCACTTTCAGCGTACCTATTTGTTGAGGTTAATAACTTACAAGCAGGCTACACGTGCTCGTATGCTCGCTGCATTGCGCTGAGATAAGAAACAGTCCAATTTTATTGAATCACCAGAAATATGGTTTATCAGTTGCATATTCAGGCTTATCACAAAAACCAAAAACGACCATTGTCTCGTGCAATTTCATATGTTATCTTTTCCCATGCTATAACAACAAACAACAGAAATAACAAACAAATGCTTAGCACCCACATACACACACGCACACAGTCGCACATACACACACATGCAAAAGCACACACAGACGTTTGCTGAAATTGTGTTTCACTTTCGTGTCGAAGTCTCGTGCTGTTTGTTGTTCGGTTTCTGGTTTTGCCGTTTGGCGTGAAAGGCAAAAGCAAATATGTAACTAAAAGCACAAACAACAACAACATCTACACACACACGCTCATTTACTCTCTCGGACTTACACACTCAGTTGATGGTAAATCGCTCTTTTGACGCTGAGTGCTCTCCATCAAGATCAGCTGCAACGAATGAGAATGACGCGTCTCTTTTACATATGTATGTGTGTGTGTGTGTGTGCTTTGTCTACTGTTTGCAGCCGTCTCGTCGCGCTTGAGCGCCACAAACGTGAGCTCTTCTAAATATTCAGATATTCATAAATAAAAGTACCGAGTGAGTGTTTGCCTTTGAGTGCCGTTGGAGTAGGAGATGGAATCATCGTAGCTCACACACAAACGCATACTCACACTCATGCACGTCATTGAGTCCAGCTGTCTGTCATACAAGTGTTCCCGCCGGACTATTCCAATGAATACGTGCATATGTATGTATGTGTGTTTGTTTCATGGCTGGGGTCCGTGCTTGCTCTCGATCTTTCGTTCTCCACATTTCCCGTCGTCGAGTTTTCAGCATTTATTAACCTTCGTTTTACCCCGTTTTTTGCTGTATCACTTAATGCTCATTTCTGTTGATGAGTGTCAAAAATGTATTCAAAAGGTTCAAAAGCTCAGCTTGAAACTTTCAAAATGGCTGCCAAAGTCAAAATGGCAGATTGCATTAAATATTTACCGCTTTCCCATAAAAAAAATATATGTATATTTTTTGATAAATGTAAAGAAGACAGTTTCTTCGATTCATATTTAATGTTTTCAGCTGATTCGACAAATGTAGGAGTCTAAATAACACGACTGGTAATTGAATTGTTAAGAATTTTAATAAATGTAGAAAATCTTAACCCTTAATGGCATAGCATATGGTTTGATATAGAAATCAAATGATTATCTAATCGTTAATTTTAATATCGCAGCTGGTTGCGTTTCCATGAGTTATCTTTGCATTTGATCATTAATGTCACATTCTGATTTTGTATGTGTGTGTGTGTGGTGCAGGTTGTAATTATTCATTGAATCTGACACCATAATGAATGGGCCAGCTAAATTACGGTGGTGGACGGCCATTTTGTTTATTGCCTTTTCGTTGTTGTTATTGTTGCTTTTGCTTTTTCGACGAAACATAAAATTAATTCCAAGAATTTGCTTTTAATGATGTGCAATTAACTCTAATTTCACTAGAATATGCAAGCAAAGCAAAGTGCCGATGACCGAAGTGAGGGACTTACAAAAATGGACTTGTAAACGGGTGGTGCGGGGGGAAGAGGAGCCAAGTAAACGACCGATACCAAAAAAAAAGTTTCTAATTAACTTTATTGCTGGGTAATCTTAACGAACAGATCTTGGAAAAGCAGCTTTTCACTTTCATGCTATACCTGAGTCCCTCTACCTGCCCCGCGCACCTGTCGCTTCCTATTGTCTCCGTTTGTGTGAGTGTGTGTGCATGCATCTGTTTTTAGCCCAGTAGCCAAAGGGTACACGGGTTATTGTGTTTGTAACAATGTATGTCCGTTCGTCCGAATGACAATAACGAAAAAGAAACATCTATATTTTGTAATAAACAGTGAAGAAAACTACTTAAGATATACATATTTTAATAAGAAAATTGGCTCATTCTCTTTATGGCTTATTTGGCAAAAAGTTGTTCCGTTTTTAAAATTTTTCTTTGAGGTGTTCATTAAATTTAAACTTGTCAGCAAAAATTTACAAAATTTAAATAAATCAAAAAACTACAATCCGAATCCATAAAAGATGTCACTTTTGTATCTTACATATATGTTGTTTATTTTATGGGGATTGATACGGGTGCTCGGTATCTCACAGTCGAGCACCTCGACCTACTTGTTTTGTATGTATCCAACAGATACACATTTTAATTGCTTTTATGGGCAACGATTTGGGCGTGGTTGGAGACTTAATCCAGCCACAGAGCGTGTGTAATTAAAGTTGACTACGCGAACGGATCAGTTGAACTATGAAGAGGGTGGCCACCAGTCCCGATAGGCTACACATATTGCCGTTGGCCAGACTGAGGGATTAGGCGCCGCACAGGACATAATCCGATCACATAAAGCGGCTTATAACGCACAATAAAATGAAATAAAAAAAAAGGTGGGCTGCCGCCTTGCCACAAGTTGACGTAACTTTAAATTGAACCGACTGTCATGCTGACTTGGAATAAAGCAGAGTATTTGTGTGTATCTGGGCAAAAGTTTTATAAGCTGTGTGTTTAAATCCTGAATGAGACGGCAGAGCCCGTAGACATAAGCAGATTTACCGAGCTCACGTCGTTTCGTTGCATTCGACAGCTGTGCCACGCCCCCAATCTTAATGTACTCTGGCATAAGCCGAGCTAAAATTTAGCTGCATCTGCATCACGTTTTGGACCCCTGCGGCTTTACTGTTTTGTATCTACATCAGAGCAACTAGAACGCCATTTTGGAAAATGTATTTCAGCGTGTATGTGTGTGAGTGTGTTTTTGTGTGTGAGTGGAGATTGGCCGTTTATGTCATGGCCCGGGAGCACGAACAGTTGCATCAGGCACAGAAAGAACCGCAAACCGCAGCAGCAGCAGCTCCAACGGCAGCAGCAACGTTGGCGTCGGCGGTTTTTGGTAAGCTCCGGGGAGACCAGAGACCACCGACCAGCTCTTTGAACCGTCAAACCCACAATGTCCAATTCGTCGTCGTCATTTTCTGAAGCAGACCCCAAAAAACCACACGATATACACTACTGGCCAAAATAATAAGTACATAGGTATCGTCCAACTTTGATATGAAATATATCAATATTTTCTGAATGCATTGCTAAAAATCTTTTTTTTTTAAAAAGGCAACAGTGTTGTTTACCATTTAAATCAAAAATCAAAGTGGCTAGCCCCATTTATACCATTGTAAACTTAAATTTGTGCAGAATGATCATATTTGGTCTGGCCAAAATAATAAGTACAGGGGTGTTATTTATCAATTCTAAAGAATAAGATCAGGATTTGCTTAAAGGTTTGTTGGTTTTTATTGACTTCTTGCATATTTTTATAGATAAGAGTTAAAAAAAATTCTTTAGATGGGCCGCAAGAAGCATTGCACTGCTAAAGAAAAAAACATTGCCATGAATTTTTAGAATGAAGGGAAAAGTCCCCGAGAAATTGCGAAAAGCATTTGGACGCCCAGCTTGTTTCGTTCAGAATGCCTTGAAATCAAAAGAGCTTGACAAAAATCGAGGACAGAAGAAGAAATCTTCCCGAACAACGGACAATTGTATCGTCAAATTTGCAAAAAATTAACCCTTCATGTCTTCGAAGGCCATTTCCTCCGAAACTGGCAATGAATTATCATCCCGAACGGTTCGTCGTAGGCTACAATATGCAGGCCTACCAGGACGTATAGTCCGAAAGGTTCCTTTGCTTCGAGGAAAAAATTTTAAGATGAGGAAACAATTTGCCAAAAATCATTTGGCATGGTCTGGGCTAGACGGTTACAAAAAATGGAATAACGTATTATTGAGCGACGAGACAAAAATAAATCTATTTTGCAATACGTCTAGGAGATATGTACGATGTCCCAAAGGCAAAGATTTCGACGTCCGGTACACCAATAAGACTGTTAAGCACGGAGGCAGATGTATAAAGGTCTGGGGCTGTTTTTATTGGCTTTGCGTTGGGCCGATTCATCGTATAACACAGATACTAAGACCGAATTCGGGTACAAAAACATTATGACTGATATTATGCAACCATATGCTAAGGAAAACATGCCCTTAAGATGGGTCTTTCAACAGGATAACGACCCAAATCACACTTCAAAGCTGGTCAAGGCTTGGTTTACGAAAAACCAAATTAACGTTATGAGTTGGCCAAGTCAGTCTCCTGACCTCAACCCAATTGAAAATCTTTGGGTGGACTTGAAACCCCGAATAGGAACGAAAACGTTCAAAAATGTCGAAGAATTGTGGGAATTTGTTCAAAAAAGTGGTATAAGATTCCAGTAGAGTCTTATTAACAGTATGCCGAAAAGTATCACCAAGGCCATTTAAAATAAGGGTGGATATACTGGTTACTAGCATAAGATAACTAATGATGAGAAAAAATTTGGAAAAATGTTAATACTTTTTGAGCTTTTGACCTAGAAGAATTGGTGTACTTATTTTTTTGACCAGCCCTTGTTTATGTTTTTTTGATAAAGTTGATCGCGCAATCTATTATTTGAACTAAATACTTCCTTTGTTAAATATTTTTATAATATAGTATAAATAAGAAAAATAAAAGTGATATTAATTTTTCCTTAGTGTTTATTACAAAGGTTTTACGGGACTTTAAAGAAAGCTCATAGGCGTGTACTTATTATTTTGGCCAGTAGTGTATACCCAGTCATATTCTCTGAACTCAGACCGTATCCGGCTGCTTCATTAGCTTGCGGTTTTAGCTTATTTCATGCAAACGGACGACTTTACTTTTTCGATCACTTTTCTACCAAGTCTGCTTCAAATTTCAATTCTACATACACGACTTGAAAATACATAATTGTTAACTATTTAAACTTATATTTGCATTTCTGGCATTAACCAATTCCATTTTATGCTCAAAACTAAATCAACAGAAATTATCGTTAACATAAAAAAATATCCTTTTATTTGGACTATACAAAATAATGAATCAAAGATTAGAATTTCTGATTACTTTGATGAACTTACTGACAATAAGAAAATAATTTATAAAAAAGATTTTACTATTGATATTTGTTGATCCATAAATATTCCTGGATTTTTTTGTCTTATATATAATATAATAATTTAAAAAATAGTATTTGATTGAATATGTTATGATCAATTGATAATGAGATTTTTATTATTATTTGATAAAATTGACCTATTTTGATAGTGAGATGATCTTAAAATGTTTTTCATTTTTAAGTAGTTTTTATGAATTTTAATTGCCTTGTTTCTATCCTTTCTTTTATTATTGACAATCACCAACCATATGATAAACATTGTTGCTGCTAAGCAAAAGTAGAGTCTATTTTCTTTAATGGGATATTGTGATTGTTCAATTTGGTCGATAAGTATGTATGTTAATAAACCGCAACAAAACCACTCAAAGCAATCAACTTCAATCGATTGGCATGGAGTAACTCATTAGTTGGCTGACTGACGGGTTGACTATTTGACTACTTGACTGCTTGATACGTTGTCATTGTCGTTATGAATCACATTTTGAGGTCAACGCTGACGGCTGAAACTTATCGTGTCCCTTGCACATTGAATTGCCAAATGCTAAACAAAAGGAAGAGCTATCAAATTGAAGGCATTTATTGTAGAAATGATAAATATGTACATATGTATGCAAAAAATTTCTTAAGGTTTACTGAGTGTGAGTTTCTTGGTTACCTTAATGGCACCCATCGATTTTCTGTATCTCCCACTCCGAATAAAGCACATAAAAACTTATTCTTGGTTCTTTTGCGTGCCATTTACGATTTCCATACAATTAAATCTTTACGACTGCGACGATGGGAATTGATGCGAACGAAGCGAACGGCAGCACTTGTCCAAAAAACAACCGAAAGATACATTTCTACACATTGTGGGTTACACATTGCCGATAGGGAAGGGAACGGAAGAGAAGGGACGGGACAGAGTAGTCCAATTGAGCTTTACCCGTTTGCTGGGAATCCTCCTATGTTAATCCGCAATCAAATACAAACTCGTACATTTTTATGGCATCATTTTTGAAGCAATTCATTTTTTTTTCTGGGTAGCTTAAATTGCGTTATGAAATGTTATGTCAGGTCATTAGGGTTTGCCCATTAGGGTGGCATCCCCCTTGTTCCCTTCATCTGTTCCTGCACCGCAGCGGAAATTGCAGCTTCGCTGCCGGATATGTCGGCGATTTAAGCAAATGGCCCAAACACCACAGTACATTGCATATCACACAGATATAAAAGAGGTACGGTGTCCTATTTAAAGTGCTGGCAATTATCCACATTTTGATTCATTTTACTTTTACGGCACTTTTCAACTTTCACAAGATCTTTTGATAAGAACCACAGGCTGGGCTTATAAATTGTGCACTGTGCAGCTCGATATTTATTAAAATATAAAAAAAAGTGAATTTGGAAAGTTACATATTGCTTTTCCAGATATCTTCAATATAAAACACTCTGAGCTCTGATAAAACTAAAATCGCACTGTGCAAATGGTAAAAGCTGAAATTCTAAAATTTAACATGCAATTATAGATTGAAATTCTCAAATATCGATAGAGAAATTAAACTAAAGATATTGGACAAAAATATTACAAAAAACAAAAAAAAAAAAAACAATATTTCGCAGAGATATTTTACTTGATTTTCCTTTATTTCATGAGTTTGAATTGAAGCCCCTACACCGCTCCGGGCCATTAAAAAATTGTTTCAGCTGGCAACTGATGGTTCGCGGCCAAGTTGTGGTCCTGGTCAACGCTATCACATAAATCGCATCACCTTTAACGGTCTGGTGTACATTTTATTTTTATTTTCCTTTTTGTTTGTTGTTGTTGCTTAGTTCATTCGCAAGTTTCAGTCACAATCAAGTTTTTCGCTTTTATTATGGGGAGTATAAAATATTTTATTGTGCCATCTGCTCATCCGCAATATCTTTTATTCGCTCTCACTCTATACATTGGAAACTGGTTGTCTCTTTCGTTCTCCTTCGCTTGCTCTCTCTTTCTTTTGGGGCAATTTATGTGTGGCATTTCGAGCGTTATATCTTTGCAATTTTTGTTTATTGCTCAGACTTATAAATATTTCAAGAGCCGAGTTTTCTTTTATTCATTATGCCCGGTATACGTTTTTATGAGAATTAGTTGCCTTTGATGTTGCGATTTGACACTCGAGTCTAAAAGTACAGGTTGCATTTGTATAAAACACTTGAAATTAAAATGCAAATTCAAGAGAGGCTATAAAATATGATAAAAATTAAATGAATATTAGTATGATAATATTTAAAATTCTTTTAAAGTTAAGTTTTCTTTGAAGTTAAAATAATAATCAGTTGCTCAGATTCCAAAAGAAAGCATTTGCTATTTGATGTTTTCTGTGATTATTATCAGCAATTAGTCATGCAAGATGACTCAAGAAATTTCCCATTACTTATCTTTAGAGTGAATTAGTAATTCATCATAACTATTACTAATCACGTTGTTCGCTTGAACTGTGTTATTGGTAGAAGGCCAAAAGTTATATTATTTTATCTAAAATTTGAATCTCTTTTTGAAATGCTTCTCTGGCCTGTAATTTGATTCTTTCCAAGCACCATGAATGATGCATAGCAAATGGATTCGAGGTGCGCATGGAAACTGTGGCAAATTAATTTCCATTGAAGTGCATATCAAAGTTAATTTAATTTATATATTTTGACAAAAGCCAAATTGAGCAAGACATGGAGAGAGGTCATAAATAAGCTTATGTTTCAAACCAAGGATTATTTGGAATGGCTTAGGATGACAATTAACAGATATGTATGACTTGTCTGAGCTGCCAGACCAAGAAATCGATAAGCAAACCTCAAGTTGAAACGTGTCCCAAGCAGATACTCGAAATTCAATTAATTACCCGTCTCTTGTGATTGTTGTTGTTGATTCAAAGTGTAGTGTTGTTGTGTATTGCATTTGCAAAGTTCAAAGGACATTGGCTTTTGTGTGTATTGAAGCTTTTCTGGTTGCCTGCCTTTAAATGGACTTTGCACTTGCTTTAAAATGTTGATGAAACAATGAAATTCACGAATAGTATTGTTGTGTGGCATGGAAGCTGAAACCCAAAGACAGAAATCACGAAGGAGGTGCAGGATTTTCACAATATGGCCGCTGAAATCCAAATACAACAGGCTCGACCAGCAGGACGTGCATCACAACAACAACAACAATAATAAACAACAACAACAAGACGTGCAACACGCAGCGTTTGGGATTTTAACAAAATGGCCGCTGTGTGCCACCCGCTGTCCATCAGGATTCATGACGCACACAGATGATGCATGTGCTCTCTCAAATTGCACTGATTTATGCGCCACCCAGGCTGCAAAATTGTCTGTACGAATGTCGGACTGTCCTCGAGAGCCATACAAATGCAACACAACAACAACAACAATGTAGTCTTGATATTTATCATGCTCGTCACTGTTGAACTCGTTGCTTTCACTGTGAAATACCAAATGCTTTTCACTTTGAGATCGATTTTCTTTGTAATTATAGCCTTCATATATAATTTAAGGCCACTAGCTTCAACTGCAAATTTATCATTGAAACAAACAGACAGACAGACACACACTGAATTATTTTCAACCAATTTCACAGTAAATGATGTAAGAGCCATTAAAATGGTCGACTAAAGGATATTTCTATTCAAATTACTGAGAATCGACCACATTGCACACTTTTCAAATTGAAGTAATTATTGTGATTTGATATTGTAATTTGTGACTAAACTATAATAATCATATGATCATTTTATAGGCACATATACTCTGCTCCACGTGCCTCTAATTGGGACGTACAACTTTGTTGGCCATTTAATAGACCAATTATTAAAGAGTTTACAAAGTTGCTAAATAAGTGATATATGGTAAAAACGGGAAAATTATCCGACATTGAAATCAAAAAATCTAAATTAAATTAAGACTTTAATCAAAAAAACTTTAACCACAATTAAGAGTACATCTTATTTTTATCATCAAAGTCCAAACCTTAGGAAATTCCATTAGAAATGTTGAGGTTGTCAAAACTATGGAACATTGATAGTTTTTAATGTTATGTAATTTTGGTCAAAACCTAATCTTAAAATGGAATTTTGTTGTGGAAAACCCTGAAAGCTAAACAAGACAACAGCATTTTTAACTTTGATTAGGTTCTCTTTACGCAATAGAATCAATAAGAATATACTTTTCTTTTGATGGTCTGTCAAAAGTTAAATCCTGCTCACTTGTCTCTTTTATGTTATCTCTGAACAGGAAAGCAACGGCTTAACTGAAAATCCAATTTGATTTGAGCAGGCAAATTAATGAAATTATGGCTGTCAGAGCAAAAAAAAAAAAAATGTGGCATGTGAGATACGTCTGAAAGTTGTTGGCAATGTGAATTTGCACAGATTTTGCTTTTGTTGTCATCTTAAAGGGGGAAGGGTTTGTGCTGTGGCATGGGAAATGAAATATAGTTGTAGAACTTCTTTCATTTTCATAACAAAGTTTGCTGTGTGACTAACAAGAAAGAAAGTTTTTCTTTTTTTTTTGCAAAATAAAAAAACTTATTTCAAATAAATTTGCAGTGAAATGTGAAACGGCTTTAAAAGGCTTCGCAATGCCGGATGGAAATGTGATTACTTTCATCAAAATTACATCAATCATAAATGCACTCATTCAACGCCAGACGTCATGCAGCCATTCCATCATGTCAGAACATTTCTAGTGCTTCGTGCCTTCAGGGCCATTGTTGTTGAAGCTCATCTGGTTGTTGTTGTTGTTGTTGTGGCATCCTTTCAACATTTTCTAATTGAAATTGATTTCAAATTATTTATACATTCGTTGCCTGGGTCCCACTGCCAGACCCAGACGGTTTCTTAATGGCCAATCTAAAAGAAATGGGCAAGGTTTTTTTTGTCCCCTTTCGTGAGCTGGGTATGTTGAAATAGGTTCCATTTTTGGTTTAATAGCGTTTTTATTCGTGAAATAAATATAACAGGCATAAAATTGATGAAGTTGCAAAGAAATTTGGAACCTGATTAGTTTTTTATATCCGTTGCTTAAAAAATAATTTATATTGTATTTGTTCGCATGTATGTAATAGAGAGAAGGTATTATCTTCGATCCCATGATCAACAGCCCAATTAAATTCAACGTGAGAAGGCCTGGATTTAAGAGACTATAAGAGCTAAAGCAATTAAATTCGGCGCACAAATTGTTGAAACAAAAACAATCATTTTTAAATGCGTTATCTGAAACATGAGAAGTATCACAATTTCGAAATTGTGCTAAGCGATGTAGAGATTTTGGGAACTTTTCAACTGTGACAGGAAGTGTCGTATTTATAAAACATAATTGAAACTATAAAGGGGAAACTATAATCTGTATTTAAGACTAACAACGATGCGATTCGGTAGTATTTCAGCAAAGTGGATGATTTAAGTTTTAGAGCTGGCTGGATTTCCCCCCATTGGTGATAATATTTAGTTGGGTAAATCTAGCTGCGAAAATCTAGTTGGGTAATCCCACGCAAAGCAATAAAAATCGGTTTTAAATGTATCAAACGAACTGTTTTAATTTCATCATGATGGGATAGATGGTGGCTGAAATTTTTTAATGCTTAAAGTATTATGATTCAAAAATTTGTTAAAGCGATAGTGAATTTTTGGGAAAAGTCCGGAAGCGATTTAACCCGTGGGGCTAGGGATCATCATTTCACCCAATGGTATGACTAAAAGAGCTTTCTAGTTGCTATATGTGAATCTATTTCTAAAGCGGATGCTTATTAATGACTATAGAGTAAGCAATATTTGACTTAGCTGATACTTCTGCACAAACAATTAACGAAACATTCTAATAAGTTATCTAAGCTTTTGACTACCTGTTACCAATAACTCAAACAGAAGTTGTTAAAACTGTGACTCCTTTGTCTTTCACAATATCCGGTTAAATTTCAACCCTACCTATTTTTGGTTACATGAATTTTTCTCCCCGGAAGTGATTAAAAAATCGATTAAACTTTCGGGTACCTTAGAGCTTGATTGAAACCGCAATTAATTAAAATTACTTGCATAAAAGATTCTGTGTTATGTTTGTAAGGTGCTGGCCAATTTGAGTTGCTAACGTGCTGCGGGATGCGGGCCAAAAAACCAGTTTGCTACCCGTATCCAGTTTATGGCAAGTCATTTTCAATGCGATTTAAAACATGGGGGTAGCAGCTGGTTATACATAGTATATGTATTTTATTTTTTTCGCATTCTTTTTTGTAATGGTATGTCAGTCGCAATGGACTTGAGCAACTTTAAGTGGGTTGCGTCGAGCAAAACGAACCGAGCCGAGCAATTGCACGAGACAAGCCGACCAGTTTTCGAGGCCCACAATTGGGCGACCGAGCGCCGCGAGCGAGGAGAATGTGAGCAACAACATGGCCATGGAACATACATTATGATGAATGGCTTTCAAGTGGAACGTCGCCCCCTAATGCCCTGACTTCGTATCCGAATCTACGAGGGTTGACTGAACAGTCATTGAACTAAGTAGAAGTGTAATTCATCAACTGCTGACTGTTTAAGTTTCACTAAGTACGGTCAAATTGATTAATTTTGACATTAAAAAAAGAGTCGACAACTTGAAGAACTTTCTATTACAATTATCTGGTTCCAAATTTAAGAAAATTGCTCGTCGAAAAGAGTTTTCAACCAAATGAGGGGTTTTTTCTATGAAAACAATTATTTAGAAATCTTAAAAAACTTGGAGAATTGAATTGATTAAAAAATGTTGCGATTTTCTATTATGTCCATTGATTTATTAGTCCACCCTCGTATGTCTGCAACACGTTGCGAGTGGGCATGTGGCAAGCTTCCCATATATGTATCTCTCTCATTATATATATATATATACATATATATTATATATTACAAGTATAAAATGGCTGCTGGATGATGATTTATGAGTGCCGAGGCGTTTTTGAAAGTTGAGAGAGATTTTGTTGTGATGAAAATCGGAGCAGACTTTCTCTCATTTTCTGTGCTTCTTCGAGTGACATCAGCAGCAAGGCCTAAGATGGATCGTTGGATCGTCTCATTGCATAGGAGACGGAACTGGATCCCCATCTTGGAGTGCAATTCCGAGCCAGAAATTTTGCACAGCCGAACAATTCGGACTGTGAGGCATTCATCAATGTCCATGGCGCTTCCGTTGGCACACACACACACACACACACATACAGAGACTGACTGGTTGCATGTAAAACGTTCGCATACCAATGCAGTAATCTTTATCGAGCTAAAGCATAATCAATCAATTGGATTTATGTGCTCCAACTCGAGATAAAACTAATCAATCTTGCCCTGCGACAGTCAGAGACGATGGTACCAAGCAACCGCCAGCAGCAACATCCGCCCCACTTCCCCACCTTATTCATCAACTCTCCTCTCCCCATTCCATTCGATTCCATACTATTCCCCAATTCCATTATGGAGCGCTATTTGTTCGTTTGCGGAGCTCTGAGCTCTTCTTTTATATTTGTGCATTGAAAAATGTATGCTCTCTTGTCTTGTTTAAAAGTTAGTACGATTAATTATAAAGTAGAAACTGAAACTGGAATCGATGTTCTCACAATTCATTAATATCCTTTGGTTGATGATTATTCTTAAGGCGATTTAGTATCTGAACATTAACAATTTGTTAAAAGAAAGCAATTTTTCAAACTGAATTGTTTTTAAAGAGTAAAATGAAAACCAAAAACAGCCTATAATCAAGAAAACAGAATAAATAGTATGGTTTATTATGAGTTTTTCCAATTTACTGCAAATCCAATTTCTTAGCAATAATTTATCTTGACTTTTCCCTAACTTTTCAGTCTGAAATAAAATAAATTAGGTTGATCCATGATGAAATATTTAAAGGTTTGGCCTGTTATCTTTAAATGAATATACTTAATAAATAATCTATTCGACAGATTAAATCATAATTCAATCTTTTGGTAAAAAACACTTGCTATATACCATTCGGATTTCATGAAAGTTGAGAAAGCGAGAATTTCCCTACATTGACAACAGCCTGGAGTTATTTCTAAAAGTTCGACACTTTACCAGGCTACGGCTTATCGTAATTACTGGGAGATAAGATAGGATGAGATAAGATTAGAGGCAGTTAGTAATAAACCATCAATCATATTTATTGGTCAGGAAAAGTGACAGCCTTACTAATATAAACGTCAGTTGAATGAGCAATACATGGATCTACTTGAATACATGAGACACTCGTCAGATAAAGTATCCTGATTGTCTTATCCACAATGTTTTGCCTCTTAAGGGGCTCCACTTTAAAATATATCAATGCAAGCCACTTGAGCATATTATTAGACCTTATACTTCAAAAGTTTAAAGAGTTCGTTGGGTTTGTCGAAAGGGGAGTGTGCGTAACAGGCAGAAGATGTCGGGACAGATTCCATATTTACCCTTTTCTATCTTTATGATTTATGAAACTGCTGATAGCACAAGTCCATTTTTTTATGGTAGTTAGAAGCTCTTCCTAATTGTAATCTATTCGCTTAGTAACGAAATGTTTTCTCTTGTCTTGCAGTCGGAATCAAATTCATCGGCATCCGCTAAGTTCACGCTCTTTAAGTGCGTCTACTGTGCCCAAGTGTTGGGCCTAAATGATCGTCCCAAATTGCTGGAATGTCTGCACGTGGCATGCGGTCAGTGTGTGAACACAAAGTTTTCAGAGTTGGATCGTTCGTTGCCGCCGTTGATACACTGTCCAGTATGCGATAATGCCTCACAGAATGAGTACATTATTGAGAATCAGTTCCTGATCGAACAGTGTGCTGCTGGTGACAGTGGCGATGGCAATGGCTCCAGCGATGGACTCAAGAGTTCGGTTACGGTCAATATACAATGCAGCAGCTGCTCGGATGGAGCTGCGGCGACATCATGGTGTGTGGATTGCTCGGAGTATATATGCGATAGTTGTGTGCAGGCGCATCAGAGACTCAAAATAACCAAGGATCACACGATCAAGCCAAAGGATGAGGCCAACAATGAACAGCTGGTGGGCACTGGCGGTGTCGATAAGCTCCACATGTGTCAGCTGCACACACAGGAGAAATTGTCGCTATTCTGCGAGACTTGCGACAAGTTGACCTGCCGCGATTGTCAGTTGAGTGATCATCGGGATCACAAGTATAAGTTTGCCCACGAGATTGCAACGGAATCGCGGCAGGCGCTGTCGACTCTCGTCTCTGAGATTAACTACAAACGCTTCCTACTCTCGTCTGCCACAAAGGTGATCGACGATCGCCAGCAGCTGATACATGACAAAAAGAAGGATCTAATCAAGGAGATAACCGCCATGGTGGTCAAGATCACCAACACGGTCAACATGCGCGGCAAGCAGCTGGTAATGCGATTAAACGAGGTCTGTGACAGCAAACTCAAGGTGCTCGTCGAGAAGAAGGAGACGTTGCAGCTGCTCTCCGATAACACGGATCATTGCATCGAATTTATGCAGAATGCCCTTGAAAAGGGCAGCGACTTTGCCATACTCTCGAGCAAAAAATCTCTTGTACGTCATCTGCAGAAACTGAAATGCCAGCGAGCGGACATACCAAATCCAGAGATCCCTGTGCGGATTCAGGTGCAGCTAAACCAAGTCGCCGAACTGCAAAAAGTCATCTCACAGCTGGGCATTGTTATTGTCGATGGCAAGCCATATCCACCAGCTCCAGCACCCTCACCGAACGGACCGGCGCCACCGCCACCGCGACAGCAACCCAGCCCAAATATGGCACCGCCATTGCGTCCCGGCCTGCCGCCGGGCATGACAGCGGGCCTTTCACCCAACGGGCCACCAGGCGGCTTCGGGCCACAGAACGGACCGCCCATGTACAGCAATCCGGCTGCCCAACAGCAATTCAACAATCTGACCATGGGCCGCTCCTTTCCGGGCGATGGGCCAGGTAAGGGTAGGCACAAAGTCCAATCGAATATAAATTTTAATTCAGCCGTCTTTTGATTAGTGACATTTTTCTGACAAAAAAAAAACTTGATTTTCTTAAATCTTTATCTATTTACAGTCATAGGCATAAGTATTTTGGCACCATTTAAAGTTTGTTCTACTCATAATTTGAACTTACTTTTTGCAAAGTTTGGCATCAATGGAAATGTCATTCGAATACCTTTTGAATGATATAAAATGTTCCTTAACCCAATAAAATTTTCGAATTTTTGTAAACGTCTAATTTTTAAACTTTATTCCTCGATTTTTTAACTGGAAAAAACAATTTTTCAAATAATCTCTTCGCTAGTATTTTTTATAATATTTTAAAAATGGGGAAAAAGGCACTTTTTGTGTGAAGATGAGGAAAAGTGCCTTCTTTGCCATTTTCAAAAAATTATATAAAAAAATAATAGTGAAGAGATAATTGAAACAATTTTTTTTTGCAGTCACTTTTGACCTAATGACCTTTCCATTGATGCCAAACTTTGCATGAAGTAAGTTCAAATTATCAGAAGAATTAACTTTAAATGGTGCCAAAAAACTTATGCCCATGAATGTGTTTATCCGCTGGATTTAACTATTAAAAAAATAAGCAACTAAGTGAAAGTGTCAAAGCAATTACTTTAGTAACTGTATCTCCCCCTTTCAAAATATATTTGCATTAAATATTTAATTTTTTATTCTAATTTTTTAAAATTTGATTAAAAAGATCTTAAATATATTTACTTATAAAATATTAAAAATAAAAAGGTATTTTTTTCTAGGGTATTCAAAAAAAAGTTTTTTAAACAAGTTACAAAATAACTTACTTATATAATTAATCTTTGCGCAGTCTTAATTTAGCTTTAGTTCTTACTGTACAAACACTTTTCTTACCAAGTTCACTTTATTTATCCGTGTTTGCAGTGCGATTTGGGGGCATGCCGACTGTGGGCATGCAACGTCAGGGTCAACCACATGTCAGCTCCTCCACACATCCGCAAAATATGGGTAAGTGAGATGAATAAATTTCTCAATTCGAATGGTGATTAATCTTTTTGCTCTTCCATAGATATCAGTTTGCGTGGTCTGTTGAACACTCAGGCGGCACAGAGTCCAACCGCACATTTGGGCTTCAATGGCCCACCCAGTTATCCAGGTGGACCGCAGGGCAATCCTTCGCCGGCACATCAGCAGCTGGGGCCACAGATGCGTCCACATTTTATGCCAAGCCAGCAAAATTTTGGGCAGGGTGGTGGCCCGGGCGGTGGGCCGAGAGACAACAACAGTTTTATGAACAGTAATGCGCGCTTCCAGTCGCAATTTCAACGCAATATCATGGCCAACCATGCCCAACAGCAGGCAGCTGCCGCTGCCATGGCCGGAGCGGGCGGCGGTGGGGGCGGACAGATACCCTCACCTGGTTCCCTGCAGCGACCACAAATGATGCCCAATCCAATGCAGAATGTAAGAGCGTGCGAATTTACGATCAATAATTAATTAATTGATAAATAAATTATGCTGGGTTGGCTAATTGCAGGCGTTGGGGTTTCATGGGAGCCAGGCTGGCTTTAATGCTGGCCCGCCACAAACGTCGCCACAAACGCAACTGAGTAACGCCATGCACAGTCTGGCCAAGTGGCATATACCACAATCCGCGCAGCAATCCAGCAGTAAGTATGATAACCAAGTTAGCAACTTCACATTTCTATTAACAATTGCAACTTAATTTCTTATTAATTCTTTCAGTGTGTCAACAGCAGGGTCCTCTCTTGCCATTTGCAAACGGTCGACAGACATCAGAAAATTTTAAAATCTCATTAAAATCTCCAAATACTCTTAAGAACAGCACACCGCCAAGTCTGAGCATAGGTGGTCCACCACTGCCGGGCCTGGGCAATGGCTCGCCCTCCGCCAACAGCATAGCACAGCTGAATGCCGCTGCTCTGGGACTTGGCCCGGCTGTTTCTATACTCTCCAATGTCACGTCGACAAATCCAAAGACACCCAGCCCCAGCACGCACGAGGTAAGATCTCTTAAAAACAGCAGTAATGAAAACAATTTGCGAGCTTTCAAAAAATTAAAATTTATTGAATCAACTTAAATACATTATTAATTAAATAAAACATGTTATTAATTATGTATATTTCTCACAGAACACCAAGGACTTTACCGAACCGATAGACAAGGTGCGTGATGACTCAATCAATGATCTGATTGCAACGATTGCCAAATTGGACTCGAATGGTGTACAGGTGTTGCCAGAGGGACGCACCAAGACGACATCGCCGCAGGTGCACAGCTCAACGGATCTATCCAACACTCAAGAAGGTGAGTACCATTACCATTGTCTATTTTCTATTGGCTATTGGCTAAATTAATGGCTGTGGGGTGTGTGTGTGAGTGTGTGGCGTTGTATTTGCTGTCTCTCCAATAAAAAATAAATAGATCTTTTAAGTAGTTGCTTAAGTAAAAAGTTACATTTAAGTATATAGATTAAACTAAATTTAAATTGTCATTTCATAGATCTTGTGTGAGAGCAAAACAAGCCATGCTATTTGATAATTCTTTCTATGTTTAACATTACTTTGCTGTTGGTTTATATCGATATTCAATTCTCATATAACTTTGCTTTATTTATTTCTATTTTCAAAAACCGCAAAACTCGTTTTCGAAAACCAAAAATAATAAATACAAAACCAATCTAAACGCGCAATAAATCGTACAAATCAAATTACTAACCAATGATATATATCTATTGAACAACAAACCAAACCAAATCCAAATCAAATCAAACAAAAACAATTAAACACAAAACAAACACAACACATATACACACCTACACACACAAATCCATTTATAAAATAATAAAAAAACAAAAACAAAACAAACGAAACACAAATGCAAAATCCAAAACTAATCATATCAGTTAATAATAAAAACGAACAAAAAGATGACCCCAATGAGGATTGGTGTGCCGTTTGCCTAGATGGCGGTGAATTGATGTGCTGCGACAAATGCCCAAAGGTATTCCATCAGAATTGTCACATACCCGCGATTAGCTCCTTGCCGGACGAGAGCGAGAGCTGGCAATGTCTGCTCTGTGTCAATCTCAAGGAGTTGACCAAAACCGAGGGCACCGAGAAGTCGCAACCAGGTGAACTGAGTAGCCTGGAGCTGAGAATACTGCAGCGCATATGCCTGGAGCTGTACTGTCAGTACGAGCAGAGTCTTAACTTCCGTGAACCGGAATCGCCAGCCAACTCGCAGTACTATGAGATTATTTGCAAGTAAGTCGCCATTCTTCTTCATTAATAAAAGTCAAGCTTATTAAACTTCTTCTTATTGCAGCCCCATGTCATTGGATGTAATACGCACGCGTCTGGATCCATCCAGTCCCAATCATTACAAGGACATTGCCGGTTTTGTGTCCGACGTACGCCTGATCTTCAAGAACACATATCTCTTCTATCAGGTGAGTGAATCATGCATTCGCCTGACATGCCTCAGTTTTATACATATGTGCTGCACTTGCTTTCACACAGGAGGACTCGAAAACGTACAGCAATGCCAAGTATTTGGAAAACTTTTTTGAAGAGCAGCTCGCCAAATGGTTGCCCAACTTTGGTGGCAAGATCGGCAGTGGTGCTTCCACATCATCGAATTCACCACACTTAGTGGCAGCAGCTGCTGGCTCTCCTGCGCCAATTGAGAATGGACGTAAGAGTTGCGGTTCCGCTTCGTTGGCAGACAGTGAGGATTCATGCCTGCCAGCAAAACGACCGCGTCGAACGGTGCATGAATAGAACGAGCTTTTGCCCGACGACAAGGGCAAGGCGCAGCCAGGAGAGCAAAAGGAACAGCTAGAACCCGGGGAGCAGGCAAAGTCAGAAGATGAGGCGCAGCAGAAGCAGGATGAGAATTTGATGGATTTGGAGCTGGAGTTGCCACAACGACCACGTAGTCTGGGCAGCAATGCAATACAAGAAAGCGCCGACTATGTGCTCCAGCTGCTGCATGCATATGCCGCCGCTTTTGGACTCTAAGCTGTTCGCCAGGGTGACTCACGAAAGAACATATCCGGACGCACTCGCAGTTACCAAGTAATAAGTACCACATCGTTGTAAATTAATGAATGGCGCTAAACAAAAAAATAGTTATATAATATATGCAAAATTACATTTAAGCATTTAGAACAAAACCAAGAAAACAACTGTAAATATGCAAAGTCATTTGATATGATTTATTGACTAATGGAATAACGCAAGCATCAACTCGATCGTCGCTAGTTAAGTGATCTGGACATATGTTTTAGCTACAGTCTTAAGTGTTGAACATACATATATAAACAGATATACCTAGTAGAGATTAAATCTTAGTTGAAGTTTTGTGAAACCATCCTGAGTTTCATATTAACTTCACCATAAACTCTAGAGTACTCCCGACTCTTCTCTAACTCTTACCCATAACTGTTGGAGTTGTATTTACTTTTGTGATAGCGATAAACAATAAAAATGAAATATGAACAAATTATGTACTACTATGTAAATTATATTATTGCATACAAGCAACTCATTTTAAATTTCTTTTGTTTATTTCTTTTTTCGACTTTCATCTCTTATGCTATGTACGATATTTATTGCCCATACTTTGGATCAAGTATCAATCTATAATTATTATTATTTTGTCCTTCGCACACGCTCTCATTCATCAAACAGCAAACATTCGTATACCATATAAGAAGACACTTGTAATAAGTTGCAATTAGAATTCTAAGTTAAAAAGAAACCAGCACGCAATATTCATACATATTTATATAAGCATATAGATCTTTTAATGTTGTATGTCTGTCGTTTTAGTATAAACAGCCGGTCAGGCAAGCAGCCAATCAGTCTACTAGAAACAACCCCCATTAGAACCATAACCCTGATCTACTACATAATGAAATATATATAAATATTAATATATAAATGTAATTATAATTATTTCCCATACATCCAACCAGTTAAATGCTGTGCTTATTACCTTATTTTTATCTCGCATGTATGATATCAAATAAAAAACTGATGATGAAATGAAAACAGAAATAAAACGAAATTTGCAAAAATGCGAATATTTTTATAAATATTTTAACAACTTATAAAAAAAGAAGAATATCTCCTAACTGATCTACACATATACTGAAACAAATAAAGTAGAAGGGGCTGCTTATCCTATTCATGTCACACTTGAAAAACACAATAAAATGAAATATGAACTTGAAATTATATAGATGTATTATCGACTATGTATTAATAGAGGAACATGAATGTGTGCTATCCTATCGAAATTACAGCAAACTAAACAAATTAATTAAATAATTGAATAAAATGAAAGCATGCTTAAATAAAAAGTGTGTTTATATGTTGAATACGAAACCATAGAAATTATTTTATCTGTTTTAGGCCATAAGTTTTATGATAAATACTTAAAAATTAACTAATAAATGTACTACTTACTATCAAGAGGATTTTTAAATAAAAGAAAAAGCAACATCTTATGTTAAAAAAATATCAAATTGTTCGACATTCATATGTCAAAGATTCCATCCTCACGCATATATTGTTCGTCAAACTGGCTGCGGGGCTAAAGCAGAAAGCGCTCATCAATCAATGTCTTGCGCGAGACATTCCGACGCACCCAAAGTCGAAAAATGTGACGTAATATCTACAAAGATTGATTGTTATCATAATCACTAAAGACCGCTGAGAGACCATTTACCATATTCAAGGCCCAGGCTACGGCGACGGCAAAGAGCAGGCTGGAGGTGAGCAGATACATTGAAAGCAGCACAAGTATTTCCAGCACAAAGATATCCACATGATTGCCCAGCAACAGAACCCGGCTAAAACTCAGGGCGTCATCTATATAAAAGGTGCCCTTATCTGTTATAAAAATAATAAAATATTCAGATGAATAATTTGCTGAATAAATTAGTTTGAGTGACACACACTTTCCGTCAGATAATTCTCTATTTCACAATTGAAGAGCTTTTCAACCAGGGTCTTCTCCTTTATAATGTAATCCATATCCTTGATGGCCTAAAAAGTATTTAAAATTAATATATATTTAGTATTTGTTGACATTAGTTCTCACGTGATCAATGAAGGCACAGAAGAATCGATTGACACTGGCATAGGCAATGGAGGTGCGCTCCACCGGACCATCAATGCTGGATACTTGGAGATCCTTCTGGTATAGCAAAGTCTGGGACAGACTGCCATTTCGGCTACGTTGGAAGGGCAGCAACAAGCGCTCCAAATAGATGCTGCCAAAGGGTAAATATTAAGTATTTATAATAATAATAATGTATTTAACTGAAGAAATGTACTAAAATAAACTCTTAAAATTATATAATATATTGAAATCAATAATCAGAAAAATTAGCAAATAAAATAAAATATTTAACTTTATTCAGAAGGACCCCAATCATATCATAGATAGTCAAATAAAGATATCATACCGTAGATTTCTTGGTGGCAAAATTATGTAGGCCTGTTTGTCGGAGTCCATTAAGAGTCCACGACGCCCACACATATTCTGCGCCTCGCGCTGCAGCTGGAGGATCATCGAGGACATGTCTGTATCCGCAAAGCCATGGGGCGAGCGGCCATGTATATAGTAACCAAAACCCGGTTCCAGAAGTGAAAACAGCGAAATGTTGGCCAGACTACAGAGGTCAATGAACTTCTGCAGAGGATTCGATTGAAGAAGGCGACCCAGCAGCAATTGGAGGAGGTATGTGCCCAGATAAACTGTGGCGATCAGGCAACAGCTATAGGCAAACTCAGCTGGGGATTGGGTAAAGTGTTCCAGCAGCCGATGGGCAGCGACAACTACTGCAGCTTGAATCAGGCTGGAGTATCTTTGCGCCGCACTGAGACGTATCCAGGCGTTGGCCGTGAAGAGCACACGCCAGGCGGAGACGCTGCTCTCGGCCACATAGGTGCGCACGCTGGAGCACAACGAGGTGCTGTCCATATTCAAGCGCTGACCCTCACAGCTGCTCCGTGGACGCTCCCAGTCGATGAGGAACAGTTCCAGCTGACTGGCGCGTCTGAGATGCACAGCCAAGTAAACCAATTGCAGCAGACACGCTGGATAAACGAGAGCTGCAAGCTGGCGAGGATTAAAGGCTTGGAGTGCCAGCAGCAACAATGCCGTGGCCAACAAAGCCAGCGCAACATTCCCGGCCAATTGCAGCAGCAACTCCAAGAGATTGCTGCTCTGGCAGAGCTCCGATTGGCGACGACGACGCAGATTCTGCAGTCGCAGCAGCGCCGCAATGGAAGCTATCAAAAGGAGCAGCGGCAACGCCAGCTCCAAAACCAACTGAGCTGCCACTCCCTGTTCAAGCCGTTCGAAGTGCACCTTCAACCGGAATGGATAGAGCTGTGTTAAGCTTGCATTCCCAGTGAGTTCAATGTGACGATATCGAAGCCTCAACAGTGGCAAGCCAATAAGATTCCCCGCCTGAATGCTGTACTCTAATTGAACGTGCTCCACGTAGCGCAGAGATCGATAGAGTTGCAGCTTGTGATTGTCCTCATAGCGTGCATAAGTCTGAGAATGACGATTATCCCTGGGATGGGCAGAGATCAACTGGAAGCGCTTGACCAGTTGCCACTCCTCTTCCTGCGAACGCTGTCATATTGAGAGAAAGAAAGACAAGTGTTAGAGGAAGCGGTTAAAATATTAAATAAATAAAAAACAAACAGAAAATATTTAGATACTAAAGTTTGTCCCTCAACTTTTTCGAAAATTCAAAATTTTAAAACTCAAGTTTTAACATAAAATTTAATTAATGGGAAGTTAAAAACATTGTTGAATTAACTAAAATTATTTCTCTAAATAAAATACGATAAATAAATTCCAGTGAGTTGTCGATTTTTCGTCAAAACCGATTTAATTAACTCGATTGGTATTCAAAAAAATTATCGGGATAAAATCGAGTTGAAATGAGCTTTCGCAAAAATCGAGTTGTCGATTTTTCTATGGCAGCTAAATAAAATAGTGATATACAAAATTATATACCCTTTCTCAGGGTATACAAACTATGGAGGTCTCTACCTTATTCTCCGGCGTGAGAGTCTCGATGAGGACGGGCAACTGATGCAGCAGAAACTGCCAGTTGCTGCTAAAATTCAGATACAGACTTATAAAATTATCGTTGGCCTCTTGGCTGGCCACGTCTATGAGTTGCTCCAGACTCAGCTGACAGTTGATCTCCTGCTGACTTTTGCCCAGGTATAGTTGAGGCGCCTTTTGACCTGGACAAAGATTCAATTGCTCCAATTTAAAAAGTCCCCAGCGCTTTAGACGTCCCGTGAGTTCATAGTTAGTGCTAAAGATTTCTAGTTCTGACTGATTAGCCGGGTGTAGAGTTGTTGTTAGCAATTCTTTCGTTGATTTTCCCTTCTTGTAGAACAGAAAAGGCTCCAGAGCACGTGGTTGGTCGCCGGAGTGAGCATATTTCATGACCACATCCGACATCTGGGTGAGCAGAAAGGCGCTGCAAGGTGAATGCTTCTCCATGGAATAATGTGAGAGCACGCAGAGGTTCGCCAACTGCTGGCAGGCACTGTCATTTCTCAGTGCGAGGCAAAAGAATGCCACAAACTTGAGATCTCCAAAGTGCAGTCTTGAATTGGAGTTGGGCTTGGGATTGGTTGTAGCCTGCCAAAATGCATTGTAATGCAGATATGGACGCATCAGGGAGTTGGCTATACAATAATCCTGATAACGGAAGTTGTAGGCTGTATTACAGCTCTGACAATCGCTGTTGTTGCTGGCGGGATTCGTTTTTGTGAGAGCAATTCCCGTTCCATGTTGAGAGGCCGCTGTGGTGTTTAGATATTGGTAAGTGCACTGCCAACCAGGCAATTGTCTTGGCCAAGTCGAAGTACAGTTTTCAGATTGCTTTGTGGCATTGCTGCAGATCTCTTCGCAGATTGGCCAACGTTTGATCTTCTCGAAAATCGATACATGTCCAACTGGGCACTGGCAGGCGAATTCTGAAAGGAGAGAAATTAAAATATATAAATATATATTATTTAATTCAATTAATCCAATCAACTTAACTTTTACACGATAATTCTAATTATGCATAAATTAAAAGTTTAAAACACTTTTTTTTTAATTCAAAATAAAATCTTTATCTAAGTGACTAATCGTTTTTCCCATAAATATTAAAATTTCAATGAATATTACGCTGTTCAGATATTCAAGTATCTCAAGAATTCAATAATTATTTATTCATTGTGCAATGAATATTTAAGTGTCATAAATATAAGGTGAAATTAACATATCTTTGATCAAAAACAACATTGATTTAATAGATCAATAATTTTAAGCCTTAAATAATGAAAACTTAATGATGAGATGGGAAACTAAAATCAATTTTCAGTAACCCAAAAAATCTTCTTTCTGAAAGACCTACATTATTTCTATGCTATGTATATAAATTGCAACGCATTGAGATATCCCCACCGCCCTCGGAGCTCTAAATGAATTTGTTTAATCAATAGACACACTTACTGTCCACAGTGGGGTGCAACTCGTTGATGCCACCGTTGATGTCCCCAGCCTCGTTGCATGGTGAGCAGTCAAAGTAGTTTAAGTTATAGAACTCGTTTCTGAGACACTGTTGTGGATTTTGAAAGCGAAATGTGTGGGGCGTTGCAGTCCGTTTCGAATCCAGAGCTGTACAGTTTCCGAACTTAATGAAAACTGTTGTCCACAGCAATGGGAGGAAGAAATTTACCAACAGGAAGCACATAATATTTCTAATTATATATTAATTGTAGGCTAGAAGCTCTTCCCTTTTTCGATGCAAACCCATCGAATTTCGACTCTGAACTGAGCATAGGCTCCAAAACGGCGTTGCTAGCTGCAATTGCAAGTACCAGGTAGGCAAGTAAACAAGTTCCTGCCGTGCTCGGAGTGGGCGCGTATCCTTTATTGTTTGCCAAATGTTGCTATAGCTACCCAACCCCCGGTAACCATATCCGGTAGCAGCGACGTCTGGGAACGCATGCAAAATATTTATTACAGGTGTTGTGGAGAGTGGTGTGTGTGTGTTAGTGTTGGCCAAGTTGCTTGAGGCTTGACTTGTGGTCAGCAGTGGATTAATGAGAGCGTCACTTGTTACGCCTTTGGCTTTCGATATCGCGTGCCAAGAAAGTTTTCTTGCCATTTGCGTGCTGTAAATTATGATTAGCTCATTTATTTTATTATTATTTTGCAAAATCCGTTTTGCTTACCACGCCCAATCTTGGAAATTAAATTAAATTGTTGTGGACCCAAATATAGAAAATTTGTTGTGCAATTTTGTTAGACATTTAAGATAATATTAAATTATCGGCTTACTTTAACTATTTAAGAACATACATATTTTTAAATGTAAATGTATTTAAAAATGCAGATATACAATTTCTTGCAATTTCACATTTTAAATTTTAAATTGACGTACCAGTTGGCGGCAATACTTATCGCTATCATTAATAGCATTTGCAGTAGTCGATAATAGCCAATACATATTTAATAAAAATCAATCAAAAGTTTTAATAGATTAGATGAAAATAACGAATACAGAAATTACTGCCAAAAATTAGAGTAGTAAAAGCGAATAATTTTTAAGCAAATTTTTGAAAAGTTATCGACATTGATTTTTTGTTGATACATCAGAATAAAATGACATGTACTTATATGTATGTTATATTAAGTAAACAGATTATAATAAAAAGTAACTTACAATTTTTTAATTCATTATTTTTAAATTATTTGCTTATAAATATTTTGTAAGGAATGTCGATAAAGAAAAAAAAATCTATAGAAATTCTTCCCATGTTATTTCTTTAATGAAATTAATTATTTTCAAACAATTATTTAAGAATTTGCACTTACAAACTTAATTAAATAACCAAGAAAAATTATAAATTTAACTCAATTTTTTAAATTGAGTTAAATCTGGAATTGAGTTATTTTGGGACCTGATATAGTTGCCACCTTTTTTTTTGCCAAGCTTAGCTAAGGCTGCCACTTGATTTTTTTTTACCGTCAGGCAACTTCCTTATGCAAAAGCAAAGCGAGCGAGGGAGCAAGAAGTATTCGGATGCGCTGCTTTCATTGCAACAGAAACAATCCCCACTTCCTTGCCGAAGGACAACAGCAATAGTCGGCAGACACATACAATTTTCATTTATCTTTCGACCTTGTTGCTTATAGCCGTTTTCACAGCAATTGAGCATCTAGCCAGAACCGTTAGTGTTTCAAAGATGCATTGGTGGCGCCAGTCCAAATAGATGCAGATGCCGCTGCTTCAGCAAATGTCCATAGACGAAAAATGAACAATTTGGTGAGTCTGCTTTTGTATGTGCATTTGTGGGTGGTGGGTGTGTATAGGTGTTGGTTGCCGTGCATGTATACGAATCTGGCAGTCTGTGTGAGACTGTATTAATATTGAAATGCAAGTGTGTATATGTGATGTGTCTGTGATTAAATTTAATTGCAGGAGCAAGTAAAGCATTTTTATCCAGACAACTACAAATTGGATCTCTCCAAAACAATGAAGGCGGCACTTTCCAAGGGGCCCGTGGGCGGGGGCGTGGTCAATGCTGTTGGCAGCAACAGCAGCAGCAGCAACATCTCCAGCTCAATGGGAGCACCAGGCCACAGCGATATGTTGCAACAGCAGCCCAACGCTGGCGTTGGCTATGTGACCGAGAAGCTGTACATGCTGCTGCAGCTGTATCTGCAGAACAAGGGCTGGAATCCGAGTGCCGAACTTTTGCAATGCTTCAGTGATCTTAAAGATAATGCTATGCTGCCCAGTGCAGCATATTTGCAGTGAGTAAACATACATTAAACCAACATAAACTAATTCCAATTGACTTTTTATATATGTATATATGCAGAGTGCTGGCCAATCGACTGACTTTGGACTCCCAGGGACGTCTCATCTTGCGCGACAATGGCAAGATTGTTCTACCCTTTGAGCACTTTGCCAACGCGGTCATGTTGAAGCACATGTCGGGTCCGCATGGACTACACTTGAGTGTGGATGCCACGGTGCGTGCGGTAATCGAGTCGTACACCATTGGACGTGATCAGTTTGGCATGGAGAAGGAGTTCATCATTGAGGTGGTGCAATCTTGCCCCAGTCCGGCCTGTCGTTACTACAAGAATCACATGGGCATCTCACCAATGCCCTTTATGGAGCAGCAATATCCGGGTGTCAATACGCCTGATTTCTTGCAGCGTCTCTCGCATCTGCCACCAAGTGCTGCAGCTGGCAGTGCTGCAGTTGGCGCAGCTGCTGGCAATGCTGCAAGTGGAGTCTCAAGTTCCAGCAACAATGTGGCTGCTGTTGAAATTGATTTGTCCAAATCGAGTGGCTCCAAGGTGCCACCACAATTGCAGCACTTGAGCAAGCAGCAGCAAAGCAGCATACAATCGCAGCTGTCGCAGATAAGTGCAGCTGCTGTAGCCGCACATCATCAGCAGCAACAACAGCAACAGCAGCAGCAACAACAACAGCAGCAGCAACAACAGCAGCAGCAGCAGCAACAACAGCAGCAGCAGCAACAACAAGCGCAGGCTCAGGCCCAAGCAAAGCATCAACAACAATTGACAGCAGCATTGATACAACAACAGAATCGTGTGCTCGCCCAGCAGAGTCTAGAGAAGCTAAACAATCTGAGTGCTTTGGAAAAGCAGCGCGTATTTGCACAGCTCGATCCCAAGCACTTTGATCCAATGGCCGTTGCGGCAGCAGCTGCCAATTTGCAAATCCAAGGCATGATGCAGTCACAAGCGGTTGCTGCAGCTGTTGCCGCCAATCAACAGCAACCGACCCCACTAACGACCAGCACTCCATCGACTGCAGTCAGCTCCAATGCTAGCTCACAGGTGCATCACGGCCATCACTCGCTGCCGCCGCCGTCACAGTCGCCGCACTCGTCGTCGTCGTCATCCTCGCACTCCTCGATGGATCAGCTAACACATAAGAACATTTCGGAATCCTTGCGGTGAGTTTACAAATTAACAAATAATTTTATCATTATAATTATTAATTTTGTTTAAAAATTATGTTTATAAACTAATAACTTTTTAAAAACATGCCTGTTTTTAGCTCCAATCTGGACTCGATTGAATCGAACAAGGATCTTTTGGCCCTACACAACGGCGCCTGGGCCAGCCAGGATGCCAATCGCTTGGATCACATGGGTGTGGGTCAGGACAAGATTGTGCGCATTTTCTCGGAGCTGATGCGCAACATGTCGCGCATGAAGACCTACATACGACCCTCCATGTGCAAACCCTATGGCAAACAGAGTGAAAGTCTGCAGAAGAGTATGTGAATCCTCTCGAGCGGCACCTCAGATAAAACCCCTATTTTTTTGTTACAGCTCTTATGGACACCATACAAATTGTGCAGACTCTGCGCAATTGTTTACCAGCTCCACATATTCCCGTGTCGTCCTGGAAGAGCGAGAGCGAGGGAAGCGTCGGTGTTGGCGTTGGAGTTCCTCCGGGTATGGCAATGAATGCACTTGGTTTGCAGTCCAGTCGTGTGGACAACTTGCACTAATTAAACCTTGCAGAAGAGCTCAAGTTGAATCGTATAAAACATTGCATTAGGTAATGTCTTAAAAAACAAATTCCCGATTTAAAAAAAAAAAACGAAAACCTCCTGCGATTCAGAACATCAATACAGTATTTATATAGAATAGAGTATCATCTTCATAGGCTTGGCTCATGGTTTTGCATTACCTATTATGTGCCATGTTCAACACAAGACTTGATTTCATTTCAATATTTGACTGATTTTTACAAATCAATGACACTAGCTTAAAGTCGGTGCTAAAAACACGGTGACTCAATGAAAAGAAAAGCAATTTCCAGCAAATTCTGACCTTAACTATTTATTAATTAATGTCTTTAATTTTCAGCTGATTTCCAGACTAATTTGATTGGTATTTGTAGGATTATGCACTGTTTAGGAGCGTCTAGAAGCTAGTGTCATTGAGCGATTAGATTTATGCGCTTTAACCCGGCTAGAGATTAAGATTAAGCCACAATCCTATCCCAAATCCCATGCACTCTACAAGTCGAATAATTTTTGATATTGTTAAGCGCAATTAATTATGAATAAGAACTTTCCCTTTATTAAACTGAATCTTTTTGTTATTTCTTTCAATTTTGATTTGGCATACACAAAATTAACAAAACATATTAATTCAATTGGCAAAAAGTCTGTGATATTTAAATTATGTTTAAAGCAGCGCATTAACAAAACAAAATGAAATCGAAATTAAATTAATTTATACTTGTGTGCCCTTTGTTGTGTAAACTGCAATTAACTTTGTGCAATATTACAAAGTGTCTAACTAAATATGTATTCTTAATCACTTTTGTGCAATTGAAAAACTTCTCACTCATATCAAAAGCGCATAGCATTAAATGAACTCAAGAATATAACGGCAACCAGCCGACTATTCATTATGTATTACATATTAAGCATAGTAGCATTAACAAACATACATTTAATTAAGATATTGTGCTACATTATGTCATGGGTTGTCACGGATCGTCAGTGCAGAATGGAGTTGTATTAATTATTAAGCAGCAGATGGGTTGTATTTCGACTACATACATACATACATTCGTAACGCATAAGCTTATATTATATTTTATTCCATGCTCATATATTGAAATAACCGATTCTTAGAAAAACATACAGTATTAACCAGAAATAAAGACACTTGAGAACCATAAGTATTTATGTAGCTAAAACGTATAATTTTAACAATGAATACCGTATTGCATAATATTGCTTAATGTTTACCTGTCCAATCCAATAAAAAAACATTTTATTCTATTCTATTTACAAATAATTTTTAAATTTGGCGCCAAACGACATTGGAAACGCTATGAGTAACATTGTTGATGTTGATAATTACATCGATATTTAATGTATCGATATGTCAGAAAATATCGCAAAAATATTAAAGTGCCGAGATATGTAATCGATACTAGGGCTGTCGAATATTTTTAAAATATCGTATCGATGATATTTTCGGTTTTTAAAAAGTATCAAAATGATATTTAATATATCGTTTTGAAACATCGATATATCGGTATAATTGATATATTTTTTTTCCTCCTTTATTTAAAAAAAAAAAGTAATACAATAAAAAGAGATGGTCTTATTATTCAAACATAACAATATAATTCATGAAATTCCAGTTTTATAGGTAATATACATTTAACATTAATATATTAGGTAAATATAAATATGAGATTCGAGTTATAATGTATTTATGTAATGTACTCCCATGCTTTACAGGTCACAGAGTCCCCAACGCACAAATTTCATACAAATTTAAGTGAAATTCAAGCGAAAGCGATTTCTGTCGCACCCCTGATAATATCAAAGAAAAATATCGCATATTCGATATATCGGCAAATCTGATATCGCGATATAAATATATCATTTCTTATAAAAATATCGATATATTGATATTTTGATATATTATCAACAATCCTAATCGATACCAACTTTCCTATCGTCTGTGCTTGAGCACTGCGTTTTTCGTTGATAATTTTTTTAAATTAAGTTTCAACGTATTTATTTAGTAATTTATTTGTTTAAAACAGTTGCAAAGTGCCCAAAAAAGATACCGCAACGTTTTGCTATAGATTTTACGTACTTTCGTGCGCGCGCTTTGTGTGAATATGTGAAAAACATTGCCGATGGTAATGGTAATTGGAGAACGTTTTTTCTATTATTTTATCTCTTCTTCCGCTTCGTTTTGTGTTCTCTTTGTGCTCCTGCTCCTTCTATCCAAATACTCGCCAATTGCTAGTATGTGTGATAAATAATAAAAGAAATGACGAGTTGAATATAAAGTGCATACCATAATGCATTCGTGCGATGTCTACATATATAAAATAAATTGTTGAGTTTCCACAACATAAAAACGATAGCAGACGCTCCCCCTGTACGGTGCCGAGCTGGCATATTTTGTTACGCGACGCCGTCAATTCGTGCGGCAATCAGCGGCCGCGCACTGCTCAGAGTGCGCAAGGAATTTACAACAACAAAAACAAATTGCTGTTTTGTCGCGCTAACAGAGAACTAAAAAAATGTGCAATAATACTTACAAAGTTATACTAATATAAGCGAGCTCTGTTTGTAGCTAACAAAATTCGTTGAGAGTTACGCAGCATCTCAAAACATATGGCAATAAATATGTACATGTATGTATGTATATGTCCGAAGTCCAATGGGACGTGTTGATAACCATATTTGTGATTATGCGTAGATTTTTGACAAATAATCGTGTCTAAATTATGCCGGCTGCTACTTCTTTCCACTTGTAGTCCCCCAAAATACAATTATCAATACATCTGTTGAACGTTATTCGAAAATTTCGCTTGTTCATAACCTAGGACACATTTCAAAGTGCGCTTGTTGTTTAACATAAAGCAGCGATGCATGGTAAATTCAACCGAACGCTAAAATTAAAAATTAAACAAAATGGCAGTTGGTGGAGCACGCAGCAACGTTCTTGGGTGTGAGCGCCGGACACTCGCTCAGAGAGTGAGAGAAAGAGAGAGAGAAGTGAACGAGTGAAGTAGCGAGTGCTGCTCGTGTCTTGAGTTAACGTGGAAAGTGTTTGTCTGTGTACGAGAGTGTGCTGGTGTGTGTATGTGCATGTAACAGAGTGTGGAGTAAAAAAGATGGAGCACAAAATATAAAAACAAAATGCAAGCGTGTAATAAAAACAAGACGAAAATGAAAAAACAAAGGTTACAATAAAATGCAATTATTTTCTTCATTTCATTTAGTGTTTCTCAACAGCAGTGAAAATAACTGTTGTGTGCAGCAACAGCAACGACAAGTGTGTGTGTGTTAGTGTGAGTGCTTGCACGTATCTATGTTGAAAGAAAAACAACACAAATAAATAGAAGAAGAAAAAAAATCAAACGCAGAAAAGAAATAGAAATATTACAGAAATTGATGAAGTGAAGCGCCAATAAATCAGCTTAACTAATGTACGGCGTAAAAATGTTGCAGCTACTGCTGGCACAGCTGCAAAAATGACCGATGAGCGCAACGGTGACGGCAATAAGAGCAACAACAGCAGCAACAGTAACAACAACAACAGCAGCAGCACTTCTTCAACAAGCATTGCCAACTCCAGTCACAACAGCAGCACCAACAACAACAGTTCAAGCAGTCACAACAACAGCAACAACAACAACGAACGCCTAATTGCAGAGGCGGCTGCAAAGATTTTACTTAAAAATGGTATAAACGGCGCAAATGCTGCAGCAGCGGCCGCAACATTACTAACAGCAGCTGCAGCTGCTGCCACATTTCAACTGCCCGCCGCACCAGAACTGAAGTCAACATCAACAGCAACACCAACAGGAACTTCAACTTCCACATCATCCTCATCATCCGTTACATCCAATGGCACCACGCCCACAATATCATCGACAAAAAATAACAGCAGCATCGGCAGCAGCTCAAGTCTCTTCATGGCGACAGCCTCTGCAACGATGCTCGCTGCTGCCGCTGTCACCGCAGCCAACGCAGCCCCAAAACCGCCCGCCGATGTCATGGCAGGTGTATTGGACTATAGCTTACTAAATGGTCCAAGTGCCGCCGTCTCCACAAAGAGCAGCAAATTTGGCGGCAACGGGAATGGCAGCAGTGGCTTTGATATGGGCAGGCATCCGATATCAACGCACAGTAACAACAGCTTGCCAGGCTGTGGAGGTCGACTGCAGTTCTTCAAAGGTACGAACAAACATAAATCTTCTCAAGAGCCACTTCTTTATTCACTTTCTGTATTTTAACTATTCTATATATTCTTATATATTCAATTGAGTATATTATTACGTAAAGAAAGAGATTATGTGTATAAATATTGCCTACTTTGAGAATCAGAACCATTCTTATTATTTTGAAAGCACTCAGAAGTCATAGAACCGTTGAAATTTGCTATTTAGACTCTCAATGGCGTATCAGCCCACCTCGTATTGTCACTATAGAAACATGTTTATTTCAAATTGTTCAACTTCTTTTTTATGTTGTAGATGGCAAATTCATATTGGAACTGGCACGCGCTAAGGAGGGCGACAAAGCCGGTTGGGTGTCGGTGCCTCGCAAGGCATTTCGCACGCCCTCGGCAGCCACGTCGGCCACGGTGACGCCCACGTCTGCGGTGACAACAACGTATCCAAAGAACGAGAATTCAACATCTCTAAGCTGTAAGTAGTTGCAAATATGTCGTTCTTTAAACAGTCTCTTTTAACTTTTGTTTATCTTACAGTCTCGGATGACAATAGTTCCATACAGTCATCGCCTTGGCAACGTGATCAGCCCTGGAAGCAGACGAGGCCGCGTCGCGGCATCTCCAAAGAACTCTCGCTATACTATCAGCGTCCCAGGCATAATGTGCTCAATCAGCGTGCGCGACAGGCTGCGTTGCGCAAACGACGTCGTCCCTATGAGCCCAACATTGGTAACGAGGATTCGCAGTCCATATTTGAGCGCATTCCCATGCAAGAGAACGGCGATGAAACATTAAAGGCTATCGAAGTTGATGGGAAGTTCTCGGAACAGCAGTCAGATGAGATTCAACCAATTAAGCGAGAATCAATCAAAGAGGAAGTGATGGAAATCAAGACAGAGTCTGAGGCAAAGGCGACGAGTCTCGATGAGAGCAAGGATATGAAAGATGCTGAGATAAAGACAGAGGCGATTGTGGAGAAAATGAACACAAGCGAGGATGAAGATGGCATTTCCGTCACCGTGGACGATGCGACACCAGCAACATCCGCATCGACATCCACAACTAGCCGCTGCTTAGCGAACGGCAATGCGAGTGAACTGAATGGCGATTCCAAGGCACACACCAAGTGTGAGGCTGACAGCGAACTGAACACAAGGCAGGCGACAATGACGGCTACGACAGACATAAGACTTAAAAAGCAGAAACCCAGAGCCAAGCTCAATAGCATCATACAGAAACTAATTGATGGCGTGCCTGCACGCCTAGAACAATTGTCAAAGACATCAGCGACGATTGCGCCAACTTCGTCAACGACGACAACGACAATGGGATCAACAGCAACGGAGCGCAGCAACAGCAGCGGTGGCGGAGCCATCGGTAGTCTAAGTCACTCTGTGGCGCACAAGGTAAGATCATTTATTTACATTATATACCCGGCACTTGTAAAGTACAAGGGCTTACTGTATTGATTGTGATCCATGTAAATAGTAGAAGAAGTATATGTGTCGAAATATGTCCGTTGGCATCTTGGAAACTATATATTTAATTTGAATAAATAAATGTTAAACTTTAACGAATAGATTTTGTTAATTTGTAGAGACTTGCCTTAATGTATATTTTAATTAAGTAAAGGGTATTTAATTTGAGAGACTATCAGATTATGTTGAACTCCAACTAACATTTCTTTCTTTTCTCTTATAGATCTCTCCGCCATCGTCGGCAGCGGCAGCAAGTCGTCTAGTCGAGTATCATCATCAGCATGTGTCGCCGCGCAAGCGTATTCTGCGTGAATTCGAGAAGGTATCGCTGGAGGACAACAATGGTTGCGTGAACAATGGCAGTGGAGGTGGAGCAGGCGGCGGAGGAGGCAGCAGCAGCAGCGGCGGCGTTGGTGGTAAAAGGAGTCGTGCCAAAGGTGGCAGTAGCAGCTCAGCGACCAGCGCCGTTGTTAGTAAATCGATGCCAATGAATCTGGCGCCTCCACAGGCCAAGGCGATAGCCACGCCCACAATAACGACAACGGCGGCAGCAGCAGCGGCCACGCAGCCAACTCGACTGAATAGCTCATATAGCATACACTCGCTACTGGGCGGGAGCAGCGGTAGCAGCAGCAGCAGCTCGTCCTCCAAGAAAGCTCACGACCAGCCGGCGACGATAATCAGTAATGTGCATCATCCGCATCATCAAACGATCTATGCCAACGCATCCGCCAACTATCCACGTGCCCTGCTCAACTCGCCCAAGTCACCGGAAATGTGTGGCAGCAACGGTGGCAAGTCACCATCGCATGCAGCCAGCAAAAAGCAGCGATCACCGCCGTATGCCACAGTTGGCTCACCGCTGCCCGTCGACTATGGACGACGCACGCCGCCGGACAGCTATAAGCTGGCCCAGGCGCATGCCCAGCAGCTTCAGCATCATTCCTTTTATGCGCCTTATGTGGGCGCTGCCGTTTCACCGCACATTCCACAGTCCAGCGGCGGTACACGCGATCTGCTATCGCCGCCACGCTCATCGAGCGCCTCACCGCGTGAACCAGCTGGTAGCACACCACACCGCACTGTGCCCAAGAAGACTGCATCGATACGACGCGAGTTTGCCTCACCGACGGCCAGCAATAGCAATAGCAGCAGCCACAGTCACAGCACGGTGACCAGTTGCCCCTCGCCAGGCGAGCGCAGCACGTCATCGCCAGAACGTCGGCATCTTCAGCTGCAGCGTGGCTCGCCTAGCGCTGCTGCAGCTGCCGTGGCAGCTGCTGGTTCCCCTCTGCATTATTATATGTATCCGCCGGCGCAGCTCAATGGCAGCGGCTCAGCAAGTCCGCATGGAACAGCACCAAATGCTGCGGCTGCTGCGGCGGCAGCTGCTGCAGCTGCAGCTGCTTACATTCCATCGGTAGTGTCGCCATCGCTTTTCCATCCGTATATGCAGACGTTGGCTGCGATGCGGCATAATCCGTTGTGGGTTCATCATTATCAGGCGGGTGCAGCACCATTGCTGCCACCGCCACCACCACCACATCCACATTCACAGTCGAGCAGCGCGGCTGGAGCACGTCTATCGCCGCAATCGCCGTATCATCCTTTTGGCTACAATGGTGTTAGTCCAGCCGCTGTGGCAGCTGCAGCGGCTGCTTCTGCCTATGGCCAAGCGTCGTCGTCGAATCCACATTTGGGACATGCGCATCCAACGGCGCTGACACATCCTAACACGCCGCCTACACATTTGGCCGAGCACAGAACGCACACGCCAAAACTGACTGATACTTGTACTGACCAAATGTCTGCAGCGTCCAGTCATCGCACCACCGTCTCTAGTTCGCCGGCCAGCTCCAGTGCGTCCGTAACGTCTGCAGGTGCAGCGCTCGGTGGTGGTGGTGTGGGTGGTGCCAGCGGCAGCTCCTCAGTACAATCCGCAATGTTTCAAAATAGTAGTCTAAGGAATGAACTAAGTTCAGGTATGCAAATTGATTTCTTTGCAACAATTTTGAAATGTCTCATCTAATTGTTAATCTTTGTTTCTTTTGCAGACTTACCACTGAATCTGTCAAAACACTGAGACACACGCAGCATCCCAGCCCCCCACTATCCTCCACTCCCCCCAGTTGCTTCAGTGTTTGGGCATCGCTCGAGTTAAGTACATTATTGCACTAGTAGCGCTTAAGACGACATTCAAAATCCACAACACTAAACACATAATTAATTGTTAAGTTAGTCGCTATTTTAGTTGTAACTCAATTGTTTTGCATTAAGCTAACTAGGGTTTATTTTAAGGCCGACAATTCAAGATGTCAACTACGACTTTATACAATACAAACTTCAAAATGTTTTTAAAACCCGTTCCAAAATTATTTATGCAATCAGCTAAGAGTATACACAAAAAGAAAACCAACAATATTTTTTGGCTTACATATTAACAACCAAACTTAAGAGTAAAATTATATATTTAAACATATTTTTTTTTAATTCCCACAAGATGCACGTCTTAAAGAATCTCAAAAATTATTGATTGACGGGTTTTCAATGTTCGGCTAAGATAATAGATAGATTTCAACCATTCATTGAAAAGTCGTTACTAAGATTTTTTATCAAAACATTTCCTTGAAACAGACTGAACTTAAAATTTGTAGAAAAAAACATAAAATGCTAACAAAAAAAAAAAAGATCATAGACCACTGCATCTTACTTTTTATATGTACGTGTGTGTATGTAACGAAACATTTTGAAAAAAAAACAAACAAAAAAATACAAATCAGATTTTTATAGAATGCGTGTGCCTTGAACATGAAAATAAAACTAGGAATTTAAATAAAAAAAAAGGAGAGAAATGTACTACGAAACTTGAACTACTTACAAATTCAGAAAATAACTATACGAAAACTGTTGTTCTAAAATGCATACTAAAAGATATACTATTACAAAAAAGAGGTCCAAAAATACAGATGGCAAATTGCAAAACGATTTGTATTAAGTCACAGTCATACGTATATTAATATTAAATATTAAATGACAACTTGGCAAAATGTACTATATAATATTTTGCACTGTTTTCATTTGATTACTGGAAATTATCCAAATTTAAAATACATTTAGTTGCCGAAATTGTAAAATGAAAATGTGGCAAAATATAAATTGTAGTATTTTGCCATATTTTCACTGGAACTACAATAACTTTTAAATTAACATTCAAAATAGATTTAATTAATGTTTTTAAGCTTAACTCGGGATATAAAATGTACTGAAGAGTTAACCTTAATAATTTTAATTGAAAATTAATGCAGAAATTCTTCGTATGACTTACTTAATAGAAAGGGTATCGTCAATTTAGCCAACATTAAAGTAAAATTGCAAAAATGTACAAAAAAATGCGACGTCTACATATACTACACATAGAAATGAAATATTTACAAGAAACACAGACCTAAATTTCGTACAACTGAAACTAAGTAATACAAATAAAGAAAACAAAAATATATATTCCTAAAAAGTAAAAAAGACAAAATATTTCTCATATTTTCTAAATTATTTATATGATAAAAATGACTATTTATATGTTATGCTATAAGTAAAAATAGTTGTAATTTTTGTAAATACAGTGTTTTTACACCGACAACAATGTAACAACAACAGCAACAAATGAGTAAAATGAGAAAAATAACCCATATACTATATTAAATGTAAACTATTTTTTTAAAAGATATAAACTTGATATACAGATGTATACACATTAATAAAATCTAATCGATTCCATAACCGAAATATTTCTTAATTTTACAAAATGTAAAAAATGAAAAGGGAGCAGCAAAACAATATCAAATATTTTTCATTACTTTTATACAATTAGGTACTGTTTACAACATTTTTAATTTATGATTGTAGTCTCTTTCTTAAATTCCCCATCCAATTGTTTTTAAAATGTACAAGTGTATTGTGTGTATTTATGATGCTGTTTTGCTGAAAGGTTTCAAGCACTAGAACCGCGAACCTAACTGAAAAGCGCGGGATAGGGTTATATAGTATTTATATATATTCATCTATACAATATGTATTTATACATATACATATATTAAATACTGCGTCGTCTATGAACCATAGATGAGATGAGTGTAAAGTAAACCGGAAACAAAACTAGTTTTAAAAAAAATAATATATTTTATATACATACATAAAATCGAAACTGAATTATTGATGTCAAATAAAAATTTATACTAAATGAATTACCCTTAGTTTTGATATGGTATTCCATCTGTTCAGATTTGGTAAGTATATAAAGACTTCTTAATCATCAGCCCATTCCACAAAACAAAAACGATACAAGTTTACCATAGAAGCACATTTTGTTTATTTATTGTTTTTTTCTTGTTGTTTGTTTCGATTACAGTACACTTCAGTCATGACGTATGTAGTTTCTTTTATTGTAGCATCTTGAGATACACTTATTAACATAATATTACAAAAACCATTTAACACAAAAGATGTATGATCCGATTTCAGCATACATCAGTCATGTATGTCGAAGGTATGCATATGTTTATATTTTATAAATTACCCGGCATATTTTTTTGTATTTACTTTAGGCTCGTTTTTAATATATTTAGCAAATATACATATACTCTTCTATGTATGTTTTATATACACATACTTTTCTATGTATGTTTTAATGTAGTTTCTTTGAATTGCTTATGAATGTATATATCATCCAGTCATATATTTGATACATCTTATATTAACATAATATTACAAAAACCATTAAACACAAAAGATGCTTTTTTACGTTGCCTGATATTTGCAAGAAATTATATAATGGGAGTACGGGAGTACCTTGTAAATAACACTATGCAGCACGTAAAGTGGACTCAATCAGTTGACAATTGTTCCTTACATTTAACCAGCTGATATTAAAATCAATAATTATTTTAATTTCAATTCGGCAAACTCGCAACATATTATTGCAAATAATCTGTAGAAGCTTTTTAGACTAATTATTAAGAGAACTAAATAAGGAAAATTATTCACAATTTAAAAATGCAAAAGACTTTTTTATTTTATTTTAAATGCTAATAAACTCTTGATAATTATTAAAACTATTTAAATAATTACAAAGTGCAATTAACCATGAAAATCTACTATATTGAGTTGCCTTTTTATGTTCTACGGGGAAATATTGCATATGAAACAATAATCAACTGAGCGAGAGGATGAAAATTTGAAATTTGTTGTAACATAGTGTAATAGGCATACAACTTATAATATATTACCAAAAGGTTACAAACTTAAATTAAGTATTTATAATAATAGGATACATTCATTACAATTTGTATAGGTGAGTTTGTGCAATTGGGTGTTTGTTAGAGCTTTGAATATGTAAGCAACAAAAGAACAAAAAAAGAAATTAGGAAACAAAAAAATATTTTTACAAGTTGTCTATGAAATGAACATAACAAAAAGTAAATGTACAAGGACAACAGGAAAATAATATTGGAGCACTTGTTGGGGGACAGTGACGTTTGGCTGGTTTAAACTTAAATGTATGTAAATATGTATATGTAGCATAAGTGTGTGTATAAGTGCATGTATGTTTTTGTGTGTAGGTGTGTGTATAACTTGACCTAAAATAGTGAACACATAGTTTTGAACTTGGTTGTATGTATTATATAAAAAAAATTGTACTACGCTTCGTCCGGAAACGGAAACACAGAAATGTAGACAGAAAGGTAACAGGATCTGCGGATTGTGTGGAAGTGTGTCTGTGTGTTGTATGTATGTGTGTGAATTTATCTCGCATTTAATGATAATTGTTGCTGCTGCTGCTGTTGTTGTTGTTTTTTTGCTTAGTTCACTGCTTGTTGTTCTTAGAGAAATTGTGCGAGGCCCAATTGAGTGAGGTTTTCCAGGAGTTGGCCAACGCTTCGCTGAATTTCGCCTGGAAATGTTTGCGAGCATTTTCCTCCGTATAATCCAGCACCTTCACAATTAAAATACATATATATTAAAAACACGTATATACCAAATATATAGCTTGTTAAGGACTTACCAAAGTCTCACGTAAATAGTTTAAATCCTTCTCAGAGGACAATTCCGGCAGTCCCGTTGAAATCATCATTGAGAACAACGATAAAATAAGGCAACCGTGTTTGCGTAAAATCAAAAATGCCTGTAAAATGAAGCATTGATTTTTTAAATTTTCTCTTGGCCTTAGCATCAAAAGATCTTCGGACTTACGCGCTCGCACAATTCCTGAAAGTAACAGAATTCCTTTGCTTCGCGATCTATGCAACCTTTGTTAATGACATAGACAAAGTCGTGGGTAAGCACGAACGGAACTCGCTCTCGGCGCACGCCGAACTTCTCCTTAAAGTGTCCAAGAATATGGCCAAAATCGATGTGGAAAAGCTGGCAGAAGAACAATAAAGTTTGGATACAATCAAGGTTAGAATGTTTATAATTTGTACACAAATATACAGAGTTTTTAGTTACAAGTACTAGTTAAAATACTGTTATATATAAGAAGATGATAAGCTCACCTGTCCATTGCGTTTAACCATAATATTGTCTGAATGACGATCGGCGACGCCCAGCACGTAGGTGGCAACACAATAGCCAGCACAGCTGAGTGTAAACTCCTTAATGGCCTTGTTAAGTGTTCCGGGCGCCTTGTTATGCTCCTTAAGCCAGCTGTAGAGCGAGCCCTTCTTAAAGGGTGACGTCGCCGAAAACATACCCTTTTCCTTTTGTATATTGGCAATTGTCTCTGCATGTCGAACTACCTCAATCATGCCCAATCTCTGCTCCATGCTTATGCAGTTGTAGATGTTCATGCGCAAGTCCATGCTGTTTACAAAAATTAAAATACGTTAACACTAATCGGAGATTTAAAACTTATATTGAATTGTACCCTTCGCGTTTCCACAATTGATCCATGACGCGCAGCATTTGTAGTGTTAACATATCCTGACGCAGATCATCACCATTTTTGAATATAACGTAGATATCGTTGGCGGTTTGATCCACGTTCTCAAAAACAACCCAGAGCGGCCTCATTTTGCTGTCCATCACCTTGCATTTTTCTGGTGTGACACGGCTGCATCTAAAGCTCGGATTTAATGGGTTCTTAATATTCTGGAAGACGCCGTTGTTGTGCTCGTTCTGCAAGAACTTTTGCAGCTGAGTTCGCACTTTCTCCTTACTGCCCTTCTTGGCTATCACGGATCCTTGCTTGAGCTTCTCCAGCACTTCGAGCTGCTTGCGCAGCGGCTTCACATGCTGCTTGCAACCCTTGAGATATGCTTCCAGGAGCAGGCCAAAGCGTGTCTGCATGCAGGGCGTTTGCATTTCGGATCGTAAATGCCAAAAGAAGTAATGTCCAATCCTTTGATTGCGTAGCGCACGCTCCAGTAGGAATATAACTAGATCATTCTCCAAATACGATTCGTGCTTGATGGCCTGCACCAGCTGCAGCAGATAAAGCAGCAACTCCTCGTCCCTATGTAGAGATACACATATATTAGAATGGACACTGCAACACAAAATAAATAGGCGGCTTACTTGAGATAATGCAGACACTTGATGGCAAATCGACGCACAGCTGGATCAGGATAGGCATAGTCGAGCAGCTCGAGGGATCTTTCGATGGAAATGAGTGGCCACTGATTCAGCAGATACCAAATATCAGCCACATCATCCCGCTCCTTCCAGTAGACGCAGTGCAGCAGCACGGATAGCTCTTCTGGGAACTCGCGGAGGATATCATTCCTGTAAATCAATCATAATTATCATTTTCAAATATATAAAAATTCAAATCTTAAATTATAAAACCTACCTGCGCTCCCACATGGCATTGCGATCCTGATCGACCATCTCATAAATTTTGTCTCTGCCCGTATAATTGGCAAGTATGTCGCCGAGATCCCGAATTGGCTTCTCTGGCTCCTTCAGCTGCAGTTGCTTCTCGCGATGAGCGCGGGCACGATCCTTTGCAAATTGCAGCACCTGTTCCTCACTGGGATAGCAGACATGCTCGACGTTGCTGCTATTTTCGCCGGCATGGAATGTCAGATGTACGACGGCGCATCCGTCCTTGCGGGGATTTGATTCGACGGTGCCCAGCGGATGAAGTACGTCATCGGACTGTATATCATCTGCATAGGTCCATGTGTAAAGTGTGTGTCGTCCATGGTGCAATTGATGTTTGTAATCAAAGAGCGTTGTGTTGACCCAGGCCAAGGGATTATTATTGTAGGATATATCCTTTAGTGTGCTGCTATTGTTGGATGACTTCTTAGAGCGCGACATCTTGGTCACCTCAAAGACAACAATGCAGAGACGCGTCATGCGGGGAAGCATGCGCATTTGCATATCAAATTCGAGGACATGCTCGAAGACAAAGTCCGGGGAATTGCCGGAGCTAGAGGCGTCGACGCTGCGATGGGCACACAATTTATGCTCGCCATGATAGAGTCCCACATGGACGCCCACTTTAAAGGCGCGTGCACGATCAAAGTTGACATTGGTGATGCCGTGCAGAGTTAATGAAAAATTCTGCATCTTCAGATCCCAAAGGATCGTAGTGGGAGTCTTCTGCAAGGCCACAGTAGAGGGGCACTCTGGTTTTGGTGGTCGCTTCAAGCCCAGACTTTGCTCGTTGTAATGATTGATGTAGGATTCAAGACGCATCACCGACTGGAGCACCACATTGGGTACGGCGGCATCAGAGAGGGTCTCTTGGATGTACAGGAACTGTATCAGCGGATGATCGCCAAATAGATACTCATCACGACCGCTCACCTAAAAGAAAAAAATACATGTTAGTTTTTGAGTTTGTTTGTACTCAACAGGAACTCACCTTGAGTATGTAATCAGTGGCGCGATCGTTCATCTTCATCTGTGAGCGATTCATCTTTTGCAGGGTATTCTCGATCAATATTAAAGGCGTATCATTCTCCAGCACGGACAGCGTAAACGTGCTCTGATCATTCTCATTCTTGACAACGATTAGAAATGCCGACGTTGGATGTCGTTGTCGGATCAGCTCCGGCATTGATGTGGAGTTGGCCAATCGCAGGGGATGTTCGTAGAGTAAACGCTGTTGCCACGTATAATTTGAACGCTCCAACTTGATGTTATCGCAGATTAATGTCACCTTGCGCCGAAAGTGATCCACTTCCGGTGTGCCCTGTGTGCTTTGATGATCAAACGATTTGCCAATAATGTCGCTGACCATTTTGGTCAGCTCGTAATCGCTGGAAAAGCTGCTCGTATCCGTACGCTCGCCAAGACTTAGTAAACCAAAATATGGCTGCACATCGATCAGACGCTTCGTCTCGTCCGTGTATGGCTCAATGTTATAGTGCGAGATGCCATAAACCTGATAATCACATGGATCCTTGATCACATAGCCCAAGGGCTGATTCTTTGCCTGGGCAACCATCTCAGCCTTCACTTCCCGGATGGTGGCCAACGTATTGTACGACATTTGCAGCATCACTCCGTTAGGCATTAGACATGTTAGTACCACGACAACCGGAGGATCGTTCTTCCACAGATATATCGAAAGCATTGTGTGGCCATAAGCATTCGGCTTTAATGGGTGGGCGTATTGTAAGTCAGCCATGATTTCAATTTTTAATAACTAAATTAATTTTTACTACTATATTTTAAATATATATGTATGTATGTGTATCTGTATGTGTATTTGATTCAAGAAGAGTCTCTTCTTTGTCTCCCTTTCCCTGTCTATCAGTATCTATTTTTGTGTCTCTTTTTCTTGATCTTCCGCTTGTCTTTTAATCGTTGCATGTAGTTTCAGTTTTGCTTTTCGTCGTTATCAGCAGACTTTCTTTTAGTTGTTGTTGACGTTGATTTTGTTGTTGCATTTTGTTGTTGACTTGCAGTTTTCCATTTAAATCAGCGACGCAATGTTAGTCATGGTGATCATCTCTGTGCATAAAATAAATCAAAAGGTGGCGCTGGGTTATTTTCGAAAAAAAGCAAACAAATGACGTTTGGATGGAAATTAACCGCCCACTTTCATAAGATGGCGACGTTTCAGAGCTTATACAGTTGTTCAAGTAATTGTTTTCACTAAATTTAAAATTTACACATTTCATTAATCAAATTACTCTTGTTCTTTAAAAAATTTAAAAGTATTTATTAATTTGTCAAGAAAATTACTAATTAACTGTATGCAATATGCAAAATGTATATATGCAAAAGTTAACAATGCATTTTAAACGTTCTCATACATTTAAAAAACATTTTAAAAACTTATATGAATTCAAAAATCCATTTTTTCATAAGAAAAAAAAACGAAAGAGTTAAGATATTCAGTTAATCGCTGAAACATGAAAAGATTTCATTGACAAAACTCGTAAATTTTGAAATTATAGCTCTCCGTATGGATTAAACCTCCAAAATAAAAAACATTGACTTTATATTTAGTATGAATCACACATTATGGCTGCTAACATAGTCTGGTGCGGGGAGTGTATCAGCAGGGGAATAGAAGAAGTCAAAAAAATAAAAACAAGAATGAGAAATAAGGACAATTACATAGCGAAGTTGGTATACTCTTTACCGTGGCGACACCATTTCACATTAAATACATTATCTTGGCATTTTGTTATAATAAACATTTGGGAAATGAACATTAACATAAAACGTAAAAACACAAGGTAACGGTCCAAGCTATGCGGCACACCTCCAAAAAAAAAAAAAAAAAATCCAAAATTAGAGCCTGATTTATGATGAATTTAGGTGTAAAAATTATTTCCGGGTCTTTTATAGTTTTTTTTTAAAATAATTTTGAAATTTTAATAAAAATGAACTATTTTTTTGTTCTCTTGTGCATGTTGAATAATTTTGAACGTTTACCAACACTATTTTTTTATATTAATTTTTAACGTGATTTCCAACACTGTACAACGAAATCATGTCAAAGATTTGGATAAAACAAAAATTTAACTTTTTTAAAATAAACAAATCTCTTTCATAAAAATTGGTGGTCCTGGAAAGGACCGATTTGATGCCAAGGCATCATCAACAATATTGGTCAAGCGCAAGGTCAGGTGAAATTACATAGGGTCATCATCAATCAATCATCACCATAGAATCATTATCTGTTGTGTGAGGGGAAGGGAGTGTGATATAAAAGCGCCGCAGGCGAAAAATTTTTGAAAAAAAAAATCGCGCGATTTTTTTTTTTCAAAAATTTTTCGCCTGCGGTCCTTTAATCACATTTTACTTCTTCGAAAAAAAAGAACCATGCAAAGCTCAAATTGACTCTGGAAAACTCAAAAGAACATTCAAATAGTTCATTTTGCTTAAAAAGAACAAAAAATTAGTTCATTTTTATTAAAATTTCAAAATTTTTTTAAAAAAAAACTATAAAAGACCCGGAAATAATTTTCACACCTAAATTCATCATAAATCAGGCTCTAATTTTGGATTTTTTTTTTTTTTTTGGAGGTGTGCCGCATAGCTTGGACCATTACCAAACACAATTAATGCGATGGGTGCGTGAATAACATTTGCGCACCTTTTGGGAGCGACGCACACAATGTCATCACAAAACAGAAAACGGTTGGACTGCACCACGGAAAGGGTAAGTAGACATTAAGTTACGCGGCACGGCCTTTGCCACTGATGTCTCATCTCCGAGTCGCAATGCATTGATTATTGCACTGGGGGAAAAAACAAAAGTGTTTTGATGATTACAACTGATTCAACTATCTGTAATTGCTAAACGCCATTTCTAATGTAACTTTTGCATTTGTTATTAATGTTGTTTTTATTACCGAGTTTGTCTTAGTACATATACATATACATATATTTTTTTATTTGGGTGTGAGCAGCGCAGCTTGATTTCAGCGACCCCTTCACCACTTGCCACGCTTGGGCAAAACTTTATTTGTCACTTTTGCACATACACACAATTATAATGCTTAATAATTTTTAACTGTTAATAAATATTGATACATTCTCACTAGAGTTGTGTCGTTTCGTTCTGAACAAGTTGAAATGAACGGGTCACTAAGATGAACGAATGAACTTTTCAGTCAATCATGGAACTAATGGTGCCTTTACACTAGTTGACAAGCTTGTCAATTTCATCTCAGTGGGCTGTGCTTTTTACCAAGTCAACACACTTTTGCTTAGAGTTGACCACCGTTTACACTAGAGTTGACTAAGTTGCCATCCAAATTTTCAGCCTACTGAGATGAAATTGACCAGCTTGTCAACTAGTGTAAATGCCCCATAAATCGTTCATTTCGCAGATGGTCAATTTAAAATTTCTTTGAGAAATACAATTGTATATTTATTAACGATAATCTACATCTGCATCGATTTGCTGAAATATTTAAATTTATTACAAATTTAAATAAAAAAATTAAAATAAAACCACACAAAAAGTTGCAACTGTGTGGCAGCTTTTGGCTCTATCAACACTAAAGCAGGCCATCCACAGTCGAATTTGTTTGACGAACGTGTTCGATTCGACGAAATATTCGTCGTTGGTGGTAGTGTTCGTGTCTAAATTTAGTGTTGTACGTTTTGTTCGAGAAAAATAGAACTGATTCTATCTTGCCTGTGTTCGATTGAACAATTCGACAATGGATGGCAGTGTTGGGGCAAACATCATTTGTCAAAAGTTTTCATAGCGTAAACAAGGGCTAAAAATGCCGAAGAAATGTTTGCTGGAGTTTATTTATTGCCTGCAAAATTAAGCAGCCCTGTGTCATACAAATATTGAGGCATATAAGAACAAAAATATGGGACACAAGTCTTTTTTTTCTCTAAATAGCCATCAAGGCAATTATTGTATCGTTATCCGATGACATGTTCATTCTCTGAAAATTTTCAACAAATGATGTTTGCAAGCAATGTTTGAAATAGTTAGTGGGCAAATGTAATTCTTGTTCGACGAACAGTTCGTCCAACAAATTCGACTGTGGATGGCCTGCTTAACATATACGGCGACAGCTTTAAAACGTGTGGCAACCTTGGTTCCTAAAACACAGAAAACGGAGAAGCATATCGATATATTTTTATGAAATCGACAGCCCTGGTGCAAAGGTAAACAAACAAAAGTGAAAATTTCGCAAATAAAACAGCAAAATATTTCAAATTAACGGCGCTAAAAATGTGAAAACATGTCCAAATTTTTATTTAAGAAACTTGTAAGGTGCGGAGCATTAAAGTTCTGTTGAATGCAAAGTCAAAAGCCCATTACAGGACAAAGAAATGAATATGAACGACGACTCGGATGAGGGTAAGTAAAAGTCAATAAACTGTGTATACAGGGTGACTATGCTACTGTAATATGTAAGAAATGTGCGCGCCAAATGATTTTTTTAAATGTAGCATGTACAATTATGGAATGCTGTTTATCAGCTAATCTTATGAATTGCAATTGATATGCTTGGTGTTCAGACATCTGCTACACATAAAAGATAATGTTATGGAGTGTGAACGACTTCTAAATTCCCTGCACAAGTAAATTTACAATCCATTCAGCAGAAAAATCTCTATATTAAGGACTAGAATGTACTTTTATAATCATAATACCTTTGTAATAGAAGGTGATCAAGAATATATGTATATGGTTTTTATAGAATCAGAAATGCCTCAATCTGTCTGTTACCTAAACTTGCACAAAACTATAATACACTATTTTTGAAAACTATTTTAAAAATAGTCTCTCAACTGTCCCTGACCCATATCAACTGTGCAACAGTTGTTTTGACTATTTTTGATTTGATTTGTGTGTCTTGCGCAGTGCGTGCAACGTTCAACGTGCTTCAATGAATGAATGAATGGATTGTTGGTTGAACCGGGTCCCAGAATCGATTTTCCAAGGCAACATCAAAAGTGTTGAACATCAGTTGAGCTCAGTTACATTTCAAGCATCGAATTGAGCGGTTGAATAACTACGACAGCCTTTTGTATTGATGGCATAAATTTGCATAGAATTGGAATTTGTGGCTTGACGTGGAAGGGACTTGGAAGAAGGGCGTTTCTTATATAAGAATGTCTTGGAAGTTTGTGGGGCAACCAAAGTCTGGCACTGAGACAGCCTTGGATGCCTGCGACTATTTCGTCGATGAGGTCATTGAAGCCTCACGTGGTCTGGGTGCGATTCAAGTTACTGCACAGTTAACCATATGTGATGATTAACCTTTGCTACTCCATCATTCCACAGATGCTCGCGAGGAGGTGCGTCAGATAAAGCACGGGGAGCTGCGGGCGGCGGTCAACGCTGGAGATGAGCGCACTGTGCGCGTGCTGCTGGAGGCGTTGGGCAGGGAGCGACAGATCATTGTCAATATGGCACCATCCGGCGCCAATACGCTGCTCTTTCTGTAAGTATTAAAAAAAAAAACCCGGTTAACTGGTTACATAAAAATAAAAATTGTATTTTATCATAATTTTGTAAAAAAAAATAATAGCCAAAAATAATTTTTGTCATAGAATTTAAATATAAAATTCCGGTATGCCTTATTTAAAAATTGTATATCTTAGATATTCCATTTCATCCAGATAACACTTTTTCAGTTTTTTTCAGATTTATAATTCTTATTTGCGATTCTTCATAAAACAAGTTCTATATATATTTTTTTAAAATAATAATATAAAAACCGCATTCAGCTTATGAAACGATGATAAAACCTTAATAATATAATTGAACTAAATGTTTGTTTGTTCAACTTCTCATTATATAATATAATCATTATATTGTATATTACCACAGAAAGAAAATTTCTTGTTTAAGAAACCACAAATATATATAATGCTTTTTTTTTTAAATATAAATTATAAAATCAAAATATTTTTTTTTTATTATTTTTATCGAAAAATGATGATTTCTCTTATTTTTGATCGATTTAAAAAATTGTTAAATGTAAAATTTCAGTCCGAAATCATAGTATAACTGATAGACTTGGTATAATAAAAAAGAATTAATTTGGCAATGTTAGAGTTACCAATATCGAATTTCTATATAAAATCTTATCTAATGAAAAGTTTATTTCCTTTAGTGCCAGTCAATCGGGTTTTGAGAGCATCACACAGCGTTTGCTCGATGCTGGGGCAGATGGACGCTCCCACGCGGTGACAAAGTACTCGCCACTCTACGCGGCAGTGCACAATGGACACTATGGGATTGCCAAGCTGATGCTGGAGCGCTTTCCGGAACTGATACAGCAGGCGACAGTGGAGCGCTGGTTGCCGTTGCATGCGGCCTGCATAAATGGTCATATCAAGCTATTGGAACTGATAATCGGTTATCCGTATCCCGACTACCTCTACCAGACATATCGTGACGAGGAGGGCCAGTGGGAGTGGCGGCTGCCCTTCGATGCGAATGCCCAGGATGTGACGGGCCAAACGAGTCTGTACATTGCCAGTTTGCTGGGCAACAAGCAATTGCTTGGAGTGCTCCTCAAGTGGCAGCTGCGCTGTCGTCGCACGTTGAGCGAGGATGCGGGCAGCTCCACGGCGGGACAGTCTACGCCGATTACGCCAACGAGGAAGCGCATTTCCTTCGGCATACAGGCGATTATGTCCAAGCTGCACATATCCGGCGAAGGGGAGACATTGGAGGCGCAGTCTGTGCAGGAGCAGGAGTCACAACGTTGTCCCATCCATATCAATTTGTTGTGCGGTGCAGCTCGAGAGACGGCGCTGCTGGCGGCGGTGCGTGGTGGACACCTGGATGTGGCGCAGGCGTTACTGCAACATGGTGCCAATCCCAATATCGTGGCCAAACCTGTGGAGGATCACAACGATCCCAAGTGCATCGAAGAAATCTATGGATTGAGCAATGTGCCCATTGCCGAGGCCTGCAAGCAACGCTCCCTGCCCATGCTGGATCTGCTGCTAAAATTTGGGGCAAGGGATGACAATGGCACGGCCATCTGTGTGGCCATTGCTAGCGGGGATGAGGCCCTACTCAGTCGCCTGCTGGCAAGACGCGTGCATCCCGACTCGGATTACAAGATCAACAAGAAGGGTCTGCCCACGCCGCTGGAGGTGAACGTGTTTCTGCCCTCTGCCAGCAATATATCCTACAGCGCCATGTTTCCCAATGTGCCGACTATCATTGACTGGCACAGTCTCAGCATGAATGTCCAGCTGCCCTTTGTGCGCTGCTCCTGGCTGGTGAGCGGTGTGCTCCAACTGAATCCCAAGCTGACATCGCATCCCCGGCTCAGCGAGGTTGCACTAACGGCGATAACACGCATCGACTTCTCGCACAATGTGCTGAGCAATATTCCGCCGGAACTCTTTAATCTTGTGAGCCTCAAGTGAGTATCTCAACTACTTGCGATTTTGTGAATTTCTTTTTAAATTAATTTAATCCGTTCCGCAGATATCTCAATATTGCCCAGAACAAGATCACAGAGCTGCCTGCGCCACTGGGCAAGACTTACAATTGCCCAGTTCTGGACGAGCTCTTTTTGCAGGACAACCAGTTGACTTCGCTGCCGGCGGCAATCTTCCAGCTGCCCGCCCTGACCATCCTGGACATTTCGAACAATAAGCTGCAGCAGCTGCCATTCGATATGTGGCGATCGCCCAAGTTGCGGGAACTGAATGTGGCCTTCAATCTGCTGCGTGAGCTGCCCGTGCCGCCCATGCAAACCAGTGGATCCCTGCTGAGCCTGGACAAGCTGCAGTTGCTCCAGTCCTGCGATGAACCAGCCTCGAATAAACCACATACACTCTGTCAGCAGACCTTAACGCATCGCAATCTTTGGTCAACGGCATTGGATATTACGGACAATGACTTAAAGTGGCAGCAGGATCAGGAGCAGGATCAGGAGCAAGCTGTTGCCGAGGGCAAGGCTCCACATGGCGCCTCACAGCTGAGCAGCCTCAACATAGCCAACAATCTGTTTACGAGCATTCCAGCTGCTCTGCCCTGTCTGGCGGTTAATTTGACCCGCCTGAACATGTCCTACAACAGCCTGAGATCCATGGGCCACGTGACCAGTTATCCGGCCACATTGAAACAGCTGGACTTGAGCCACAATGAGATCTCTTGTTGGCCCAGTTTGCCGCGGATTACGGACTCCGATCCGAATCTATTGTGCTACAGTTACGTGCAGCTGCCGGAGGGCGTTGATGAGCCCATTTATAAGACACCCAAGGGCAGCAGCTGCTCCTTCCGTGCCTCCGTTCTGAAGAGCGTCTGCCGGCACCGGCGTCACCTGCGTCTGGAGGCGCTGCGCACTCTCATCCTGGCCGACAATCTCTTGACACGCATCCAGCTATCCACGGATGATGCGACAACGCTGTTCAATGAGAGCGAGGATGCGGATTGGAGCGTTGTGGGCGTCAACAAATCCAAAGTCATATTCCCCAATCTCTCCATGCTGGACATGACCAACAACTGCCTAAAGGAGATTCCCGCATCTCTGCACGAGCTGAGCAGTTTGTCCGTTTTGAATATCAGTGGAAATGTGCAGATTACGGATTTGCCACCACATCTGGGATTGCTCTCCAGACTGTGGAATCTGAACACACGCGGATGTCTGCTGCAGGAGCCGCTGCGTTCCATGATCGAGAGCAAAAAGCACAAGACAATGGACATCGTGGGCTACCTCAAGTCCATCTACGAGGACGCCCAGCCCTATGCGAGAATGAAACTGATGGTGGTCGGATCTTGTGGCATTGGGAAGACCACACTCTTGGATCTGCTGCGACAGGGAGTGGGCAGCGGATCGAGTGGCTCCAGCTCGCATCGTTCGCGGGCCAATGAGAATCATTGGGCCAAGCGGATGGGTCACTCGAGGAGCACGTCCCGATCCCAGCGTCAGGCGAACATCTCAACCGTTGGCGTCGACATCGGCACCTGGATCTGTGAGAAGCGCAAACGGGCCACCGGCTGCCAGGCGATTGTCTTTCGTACTTGGGATTTCGGTGGCCAGAAGGAGTACTATGCCACGCATCAATACTTTCTATCCAAACGCAGTCTCTATCTCGTGCTTTGGCGCATCAGCGACGGTCACCGGGGATTGGCCGAGCTGCTGCAGTGGCTGGGCAACATTCAGGCCCGTGCTCCCAATTCTCCGGTCCTGATTGTGGGCACACACTTTGACACCGTTGGCGAGTCCATCTCAGCACAGCAGGCGGAGCAGCTGCAGCAACTTATAAGGGAGAAGTTCATTGCAATTCCCGATGCTGAGAAGATTGGGCTGCCGCGCGTGATTGACTCCATTGAGATCAGCTGTCGGTGAGTGCTTATTTCTTTATTTATTTTATTTTATTTTATTTGATGAAGACTCGAATCCCGTAAAGGATTTTTAAGTTATTCAGGTCTGTTCCGAATTCCAAACGTTTTTAAAAAGTGAAAAACGAAACGAAAACGAATGTTTTACTATTGGCTGTTCCCAATTCCGGTCGAAATGGTCTTGTTTATACTTTTCGAACTCGGTTTCGAAAACGTTTCGAAATTTAATTTTAAGTATTTCAGGTTGAATAAAGCAGATAAAAGCTAAATTAGACTAAAACTTCGTTGTTCGAATTTTGTTATTCAATTGAAGCAACTCTAGCAGCTTTCGATTGCGAGAGTTGGTATCGATAGCAAAGATTAAAGTGGAATTAAGAACAGCTCAATTTTGTTTTTTATAAAATGTTTTATAGATGCTTTTAAAAAAATTATTTTAAAAAATACTTCAACTATTTAAACTTGAAGTAGTGATGTTATTCGATTCGAAAAATGTTCAAGATTATTATAATTTTCAGTTAATTATTTTAGATATTTATTTTAAAGCTTTAAATGACATTTACTTTTAAATCCGATGACTCTACAGCACAAGTTTTGAAAACTTCAATTATTGTCGATATTCGGAATTCGGAACAGCAATCAACTCGTTTTGTGGCAAATCGACTCGTTTTCGGAATTCAGAACAGACCTGATTATTTTGTACTTATGGGATTGATTTCCGAAACATCATTAATATTATTTATTTATTTTGTTCTATATTTAAAATTTGACTTAATTTATAGAACTCTGCACAACATCCATTTGCTGGCCAACATCATCTATGACACGGCCATGCAGCTGCGCTCGCCGGGCTCAAAGGAGCCTCTGCTGCTGCAAAAGATTCCCGCCAGTTACATTGCCCTCGAGGATATTGTGAATGTGATTGCTTGTAATTTACGTGCCGCGGGTCGTGATCCCGTGCTGGATACGGAGCAGTATCGCTGTCTGGTCACGGAACAGATGCGTCTGCATAACTACAAGAGTTTCCGCGATGCAGCCGAGCTGCAACAGGCGACGACGTGGTGTCACGACAATGGCATCCTGTTGCACTATGACGATGCCACACTGAGAGATTACTATTTCCTCGATCCGCAATGGCTGTGCGATATGTTGGCGCATGTGGTGACCGTGCGGGAAATAAATCCCTTTGCGCCCACCGGCGTCATGAAGCTGGACGATCTGCAGCTGCTCTTTCGCAGTGTGCACGCCCAGGGCAACGGAAATCGAAGGTAAGAAGGTCCTTCATAGTCAAATTAAAACCAGGGGTTAAAACCGAAACGAATATCGGTTTCAGTACGGTTTCGGTTATGTTCGCACTTAGGTTTTCGGTCATGGGTTACGCCAAATCTTTGAATAAAGGTTTCGTAATGGTAAACCGGTTTTTGTATGTTTCGGTTTTGAAATATCGGTATGGTTTAGGTTCACAAACAAAAATTTTGTTGCTAAAATATAATTATATAAGCAATATAATAATAATAATTAAAAATGCATTACTTTCTTAATGTTTCATTCACACATTTACATTTTAACAATTTTAATACATATTTCATTTAACAAATTTGTTTTACATATTTGCGCCTATTCAGTGCTATCAAAATACGATCATGAATACACTCATCGATATTTAATTAAAGGCACCTCAGTTTTGCATGAAAAACTTTGATTGCCAATAACGGTATCGTAAATTCGTCTTTAAATATTGTTATTGATGTTAGTAGTATATTTAAAGTTTCGTAAAAATCATTAATATTTTTTAGGAAGAATTGGTTAAAAGTAGTCGTTTTTGCCTGTTTCAAAAAATCATAAAAAATACTAGCGAAGAGATTACTTGAAGAATTTTTTTGCATCAAAAAATTTGTTTCTAATAATCGACGATAAAAGTTGAAAAAATATACTTTTACAAAATTTTAAATTACAAATATAAAATCTAACGGTAAATGATTTTTACGAAACTTTAAATATACTACTAACATCAATAACAATATTTAAAGACGAATTTACGATACCGTTATTGGCAATCATAGTTTTTCATGCAAAAATGAGGTGCCTTTAATTAAATTTCGATGAGTGTATCACAAATAAAAATTCAAAATTAAACGTTAGAAAATTTAAATCAAAAATCAAAATTAAAAATGAAAAACAATTTTTCTTGTTTTGGATGTGTGAAAAACCGAAATTAACCATTATAAATGAAACGGTTACTAAACGGTTATTTCGGTTTACAGAGTTTCGGTTTATAGGTTTCGTTCAAATGTTTTATATTTTTTTCTGTTACGGTTTTAAATTTCAATCGGTTTTTACCGGATAAAGGTTACGGTTTCGGTTAGGGTTTTAATCGCTGGTAAAACTATATCTGCTTTAAAAATGTTCGTTACATTATATATTGATATCTCCCCCAGCTACATTGTCAGCTTGTTGAACAAGTTCGAGGTGGCCTTGACCTGGGATTCCCGCACGCTTTTGATACCATCATTATTACCTCTGCAAGAGGCAGCTTCGTATAATGAGGGCACCACGGTCAAATTGCTGCAACGCGTCCGAGGCCGTAATCACAATTTGGGTTGCTCTGTTTCGCAGGACTTGAATCTGAACAAACTGATATATGAGCAACATTCGCCACGTACGCCAACATCAACTGCAGCCTCGGCCAGTCAGGGATTGCGTCGCATGTTGTTGATGACATACTTTCCCTCTGGCTTCTGGTCGAGACTCATCACTCGCGTCTTGGCCGACGAGCAAATTATTGAGGCCATTCGAGGTGTCTACGTAGCCGCACAAGATGTGAGTGAAGGAACACTTTATACAATTTTAATCAATGCTAATATTTTGTTTATATTTTTCAGAAATATCTGGACTTTGACTTACGCAGCTCGTTAGAGCAGGACACACAGTGGAATCTCTGGCAAACAGGCGTGGCGCTTTATTATGGTCCTGTACTAATCTTTCGCATTTGGGAGGTGCCCTTCCAAAGCACCGAACGCACACAGCCTTTTCGCACGGCCAGCAATCGTTTCAAGCTCAAGCTGGACGGCACTTGGAGTGATGTGAATCTGTGCTCCTCCAGCATTTTGGATGTTTACTTTCCATTGTTTCACGTGAGCATATCCCAAGAGCTAGACGCAGGAGAACGACAGTTGCTGGCCGAGTTGCAGCCGAACATGTCCCAGGTGGCCAAGTTGCTGGCATTGGTTGTGGATCACATCGATCTGCTGCTGGAGGATTGGTATCCAGCGTTGGGCACACGCTTTGTGCACACATCCGAGGGTCGTTTCCTGATAACTCGCCTGGTGCTCTGTCCACGCTGTCTGAGGAAGTTGCAGCTACAAAATGGCGCAGATCCCGTCGAACGGGAGCATCATTTCAATGGGAATCGTCCAAGTCGCAGCAGCAAACGTGGCGCCTTCTTTCTCCACGGAGCTGGTGATCCCGGCGACGATGGTGCTTTGAATGTCTTCTCAGCTTATTTGAATGCAACTGCAAGTCGCGAAAGACGCTCGGCGGACTCGCTTGGAGCTGGCTCCGATGCGGATTCAGGCGTTGGCCCGGACTCGGCGTTCTCTTCGCGCAACACCTCCGTGGACGGACATCCCGCATATGCGTCCCACCATTTGCCGGACAACTCCAATGTGTGCTATGCCTGGATGGTCGAGGAATGCATTCTATCGGTCTACAACCAAAGCAAACTCAGCTGCCCCGTGCATCTGGAGCAATCAATGGCCCAGCTGGCACCCGATGTGATTTTCGCAGACATTCCCGACAAGCATACAATTGCCACGGAGTGCATTATAAAGGGGTCCCTGTTGGGCCGCGGTGCCTTTGGGTTTGTCTTCAAGGCCAGCTGCAAGTTGCGCGGTGCTCGGGCTTTTCGCTCGGTGGCCATGAAAATGCTGCAGCCGGTGCCACCAGGTGCACGGGCCAAGGAGGTGAGTTCCGAGTAAATCATTTCCTTCAACACCTTTTCATTTGTTTATTCTTCTCTCTTTTTTAGAGCGCCTTGATGGCTTACAAGGTGGCGTTGGGCAAATGGGATCGCGATCCCCTGCAGCATTCTTGCAAGGCTTATTGTACCGCTAGACAGGAGCTCGCCGTGCTCTTAACTCTCAAGCATCCCAACATTGTGCCCCTGGTGGGCATCTGCATTAAGCCTCTGGCGCTGGTGCTGGAACTGGCGCCACTGGGTGGACTCGATGCTCTCCTGCGGCAATATAGACGCAGTGGTGCCCACATGGGTCCGCATACATTCCAAATGCTGGTGGTGCAGGCAGCCCGAGCTATAGAGTATCTACATCGTCGCCGCATCATCTACAGGGATTTGAAGTCGGAAAATGTGCTCGTCTGGGAGCTGCCACAGCCGCACAGTGAGGATTCCCCACGGAATCAGGTGCACATTAAAATTGCCGACTATGGCATCAGTCGCCAGACGGCAGCCGGCCTGAGTGCCAAGGGATTTGGTGGCACCGAGGGCTTCATGGCTCCAGAGATAATACGCTTCAATGGGGAGGAGGAATACACAGAGAAGGTACTTCAGAAACTGCTCTTTAACAGGCTGGATTAATAACTTATTTACTTTTTTAGGTGGACTGCTTTTCCTTTGGCATGTTCATCTATGAAAACATTAGTCTGCGTCAGCCCTTTGAGGGCCACGAGTCCATCAAGGAGTGCATTCTCGAGGGCAGTCGTCCGGCGTTGACACAACGCGAAACACAGTTTCCAACCTGTTGCCTGGATCTCATGGTGCTCTGTTGGCACGAACAGCCGCGTCGACGGCCTTCAGCTAGTCAAATAGTGTCTATACTCAGGTAAGAGCTGGATCAAAGTACTTAATTCCGTTTGCTTAGAAACTATCGGGCCTTTTCCGAATCTTCCGAAAACGAGTCGATTTGCCACAAAACGAGTTGATTGCTGTTCCGAATTCCGAAAATCGACAATAATTGTAGTTTTCTAAACGTTTGCTTTAGAGTCACTGGATTTAAAAGTAAATGCCATTTAAAGCTTTAAAATGAATACCTATAATTATAAACTGAAAATTATAATAATTTTGAACATTTTTAGAATCGATTAACATCACTATTTCAAATTTTAACAGTTCGAGTATTTTAAAAAAAAAAAATTTTAAAAGCATTTATTAAATATTTTATAAAAGAGTTGCTTCAATTGAATAACAAAATTCGAGCAACGAAGTTTTAGTCTAATTTACCTTCTATCTCTCTGCTTTATTCAACCTGAAATACTTAAAGTGAATTTTCGAAACGTTTTTGAAACCGAGTTCGAAAAGTAAAAACAAGACCATTTCGATCGGAATTGGGAACAGCCAATAGTAAAACGCTCGTTTTCATTTCGCTTTTACTTTTTGAAAACGTTCGGAATTCGGAACAGGCCTGTATATATTTATCAAGGATAAACCCTAATGGGATTAAGCTATAATTTCTTAAATGTTTTATTTTCATAATAAATGATCAATAATTCAAATATTTAAATTTTTTTAGTGCCCCAGAGTGTATCCATCTGCTGGACGTGGTGGCCTTGCCGCACAGCGATAAGATTGTGTGTGGCGCCTTTCAGCTGCTGTTGGGCGGCCTGGAGGAGGATCGCTCGGGGCTGGAGTTGTGGTTGCCCGCCTTTGGCTCCCGCATCGATATATTGGACGTCTCGCCAACTGGCAGCTTGCTGCAATGCAGCAGCATAAGCTGTGCCCCGCAGCCGCAAATGGTGGCGCCCAAGACACCAGAAAATACAGCAACGTCACGTGCGCGCTCTGCCCAGCGTATTCCCAAGGTGAACATGCAGTGCTGTTGCCTGGTGGGCGAGGCCATCTGGATGGGCGATGTGTCGGGCAATCTGCATGCTTACAGCACATCGAGCTACGCCCATTTGTTTTCCTACATGCTTGATCCCGCCATCAAGTCGGCTGTGATAAGTCTTGTTTATATGGAGGGAATTGCACGCGTTGCCGTTGGACTTCTCAATGGTCGTGTATTCCTGGTGGACGCCAGTCGAATGCCAAGTAATTGCGCCTTTGCCGAGGGTTCCTTTGTGCTCACCGAGATTTGTTCCGGTTTTGTGCTGCACGCCGCCTGCTCTGTGCTTATTGATGGGTAAGATTAGCAATCCCACTGGCAATTGTCACATATCTAATTAAGATTCCATTATTTTCAGCATCTATGAGCTGTGGTGCGGTGAGATTGCTGGTAAAATCAATGTATTCCCGGTGAACGAGTCGGGTGTAAGCGGTCATCAGGCACTGTGTCACAGCGAGGAGCCCAATCTCATTGAAGACGTTAAAGTGTCACGCTTGTGCAGCAACGATAGCCATGTCTTTAGCTGTCTCTATCCCGGCTGCATGGTCTACCAATGGGGCGCATCCTCGAAGCGCATTGAAAACAAATTGGACTGTTCCAAGCTGTTGCCCTGCTCCGAGTCACTTCAAAGCATTGCCATTGATGAGCATGTCAATCTGATAAAGTGCCAAATCTCGGCATTGGCGGCACACAACACGGAGCTCTACATTGGCACCACTTGGGGTTGCCTAATTGTGGCTGAATTGCAGACGCTGCGTCCAATTAGCGTCTTTCGTCCATACGAGAATGAGGTAATGCCTTGAGAATGATGCTTTGAATTTTCTAACTCTGTTATTAATAAATTTGTAATAACACTTCTTTGCAGATTAAGGCTATAATAACCATGCGCAATGCTAGCGTTCCATTGATTGCAACACTTGGAAGACGATATCGCTCGTTAATATCGCGCTATGTGGACACCGCCGAGAACACATCAAATCCGTCGGGTTCGGCGGTAAGCACACCCACGCATGGAGCTGGCAAATCTGTTCCGTTATCCGATGTGGATAATCACATACATTGCCTGCTTTGGCGAGCCAAGCACTGGACCTAAAACGGATCTCAATTAAATGCTCTGCAATACTGTTAACACTATTTATTAATGCTCTCTCAAATATTCTATATATGTATTAAGAAGTATTTGTTAATTTGTAGCTCTACCTCTGCTGGAGTAGGCATAATATTCCTTATGGTGCTTTTAGAAGTCGAGCACATTTTGTGTCGACTGCACACAAAACAAAAGAACAAAACTATTAACAACTAAGCAAAATGTTTAGAGTATTTTACATAATTTGCAGTAATATTTCAAAAGTATTCTAAATGATTTTTTAGGCAGTTTTACTGTAAGTTTTTTAAGCATTCCATTTCGAATAACAAAACTTTTAATAAAAATGACAATTTTCAATTTAATTCCTGCCTGATAGAACCAACAGACATCGATGATTGCCGACTGCGAGAATAAATGGAAGCTGAACTTTTCAGAACTCGTATATAGTTGTTGAAGTCGATAAGAAACTGGAACTCCTCCTTCAGAGCCTCCTTGAGCGGTACCTGCAAGACGTTGTTTGAAATGAGTTTTAGCTGAAGACGTTAAATGGTGATAACTTACCTGATAGTGCCTTGCTTTTTTGATGGTAAACAGCACCCAGCTGATGGCTCCATAGAGCAGAGCACAGCAACTGCCCACAAGGAGCACAAGGAAGACGCCAGCTAAATTGTCCATGGCCAGTGGTGTGGCATCGGGTGCATCTTCCTTTGTGGCGCATATGCCAGTGCCCACCTCATTCCACCATTTGTTCTTCATCTTCTCGAGCACACCCTGCTCCTGCAGTTGCAGCAAGGCGTTGTTAAATTTATCGCGATGGGGCCAATCTATAAGAGAGATATGACATTAATATATAAATATAATAATGATCGAATGTTCTTCAAGTAAATAAGTAGTACGTATATAACAAAATAATAATAGCGAAATATATTTAAATTTACTTACTTTTTCGCATAGCAATACCATAAGTTTTCTCATCAAGAGCATCACCAATTTTCTTAAGATTACATTCACGCTTTGTATTATACTCAATGGATGTGGACTCCATGAGAAAGGCATAGTTTGTACTTTTCTTCACCCTTGCAACGCCTTCCTCATTTGAATCTGTCAAGTATTCCGGATTCTCGGTCATAAATTTATTCATTCTCACATAACGATCATCCTCCGAAGTCTGAAAAGCTATACACAGTAGATTTGTATGGCTAAAAATATACATTTAAATTTAGATGTTACCAAAAAGAATTTTCGTGTTGAGCCAGATCTTAGGGCTCCATAGGTGATGTCATCCACCCTATCGGCCAAGTCATCAACGCTGTTGATCAGACTTGTTGGTTTCTCAATGGTCAAAAAGGCAGCCAAATTGGCAGTGTATGAGGAGACGACAATCAACGTGAAGAACCACCAGAAAGTAGCCACAGTTCTCGTCGATAAGGCCCTGATCGTCAATTGTATGTATGTATGTGTATTTTTAATATTGTAAATATGATAATAAAGTGAACTCACTTGGGTCCTATTTCTGAGCCCTGTTGTAGCAATGCACCAGTTGTAAACCATATAGAATTTCCTATAGTAAATTGATTCTCCAGCTCTACGGGTTCTTCGATACAAGGATATGGATTATCCCATTCGCTAGGCGACAGCCGCCCAAGTATAAAGAAACTCAATGAAACACCCAGAAATGATAGACCCAGAAACCACCAGACCTCCTCCGAGAACGGATCCATGAAGGTGAAAAGACCTGGAACTCCTTTTTGCGGCTTCAAGTAGAGAATGGCGATACCTAAAGAAAGGATGGAGAATTAGCACTAGTCAGAGCAATACCAATACTTTTGTGCTTGCCTAGATTCATAAATGGAATGCTAAAGTCCACGGCCTCTTCACGTTCCGATGTTATAGTCAGATCGGTGACAGCTAAGTCAGCGTACTAGAAATATTCATAGATATGATAACTGATAAGTATGTATATAATTACTTACACCATGTCTTATTTCGTGCAGCATTCCCGTTGATTCATTGGTGGTCCTATTGAAGGAACCATAAATTTTGCCACCATTTTTAAAGATATACTGAAAGCCTAGTTTATCTGCCAGCTCCATGATCAGATCCACGCCGTATCCTTCATATTGATTGTTACCCTCAAGCTGCTTGTAACTCTCCACCAAACTGGCATATGGTTTATTCTGCAAATTAAACATGGCTATAACTTTGAAAGGTATTTACTGAATTGAATAGTTGCTCTACCGGAACCGAAAGCAACACAATAAATGTTTTATTGGACAGTGAATTGTCAATGGTATCGAATTGGGAATTCGTGGGTGCGATGCGCTCTTGTGTATAGTTTCGTTCTTCATCCCAAGTGCCCACTTTGACAATGCCCGAGGGCTGCAGCTTGATGACATCCAGATGATAACCCTTCCGCACATTGCCCTCAAAATAGATGGGTCCGGTGAGCAATCTCTCCTTAAGTCGCAGCTGAAATATATCAGAAACTAGTAGATCTTCTTGTTCTCCATTATAGCTCAAGCATACCGTTCTCATGTAGTTTTTGAAAGATGAACCATCGTCTCTTACACTTTCAGTACGTTGTGAGCAATTCTGAGAGACGGGCTTGAAGGGCAGATTCTTGAGGGTTTCGGCAAACAACTGCACAGCATCGTAGGTAAGAGCCATTTCCACGGTAATGGGACAAGTTCCTTTAAAAATTCAATAAATAAATTGTTCAGATTAAAGTACAATATCTCACCATTTCGATATTCATCCTGTTCGATATTATAGCCAACTTTTTGCATTAGTTCTTTGACCGCCATTTTTTCAGGTGAGAAAAGCCTGAGACTTGTTATGTTAGCCTCACTGTACTTGTACTCTTCCAAATCGAATGAATGAAAATCCAAATTGCCAACTATATAGTTATAGTCCTCATTGATAATGCCAACTTGCTGAGCCTGCAAACAGGGAAATGGTTAAAAGTACATATTATTGAGTAATAGAACTTACTTGATTAAGAAATTCTGGCATCGTCTCTGTGGAACCGACGACTACAATGCGATTATCAAGTGATTTTCGGACACGTCTCAAAACAGGTTTATAGTTGCCATTCAGTTCCATATCATAACGTAGGACCGTCATAATTGGACCATTCATGCCAAAGAGAGAGTTCAGTTCATTCAAAATACTCAAGTACTCCGCTGTGAAAATATCTTTTATATTAAAAATGATAACATTTTGAAATATACATGTAGCTCACCCGATTCATAGAGAAATATGAAACGCGACCAGTCGAAGGATTTTATAAGGCTGTAGAGCGCCTTGGAGAGATCTGCCGGATGTGGGTGGAGATTAAAACCCTCGGGATATTCACTCATATAGGAGTATATATGGGGTATATCCATGGCATCGCATACGGACATCAGATGCACAGCCGTATGACGTGAGGAGGGACCAAAGACACCAGCTATTCCCGTCTAGAATACAATTTTTTTAGAATTACTTATTTGAAACAAATTTTTTTAAGCTCAGAACACATTTTGTACTCTATCATGGCTGCCACAGAAATCGCTTTCGCTTGAATTTCACTTAAATTTCATACAAATTCCAGTGAAATTTAAGCGAAAGCGATTTCTGTGGCACCCATATATATGTTTTTTTTAATACAAATTTTAAACTGAAAATTTAAAAGAAAATAACCATTTAATTGGGAAGATAAGTTGCAATAATTTATACTTTTAATTTGTTTAATTTTAAAATATTACCTCCAACATTCTGCAGAGATTGCGATAACTGTGAAAGGCATCGCCGTAGTTGACATCCGCTTTGAGAGCTGACAGGGACAAGCCGAGCTCCTGGTTGGCCACATCGATAGCATGATCAAATACAATGTTCATTTGATCTGTATTCTGATCCGTTAACAAGCCTATAAAAATGAAAAATTCCTTAAGGTCTACATATAATCATTTGCCGGTTTGTTTGTAAACAACAACTTGAACTTATCGCACACATTTGTGGTCTATCCTCTAGACAACTGCCTCGAACAGTTGAAAACCCAAACAAACAAATACTTAAAAACATTTTTATGAGCTTTCGGCGATGATGGAACGAACAGCATGTTCTCTTTACGAGACATTAAAAATAAATCGGGCATATTGAGAATGAGAAAAACTTACCAATTGGTACACTGTCCGAATTCTGGATTCCATCATAGTCTCCATATTGATCTCGTTGTGCATTCAGAATCGTTATTCTCAAGTATATTATTGAAAGGTAAATACAAACTTTTAACTTTTGCATTTTATTGCATAAAATTATTAAGATCGTTTCTCTACATATATAGAAATATAATTATTAATATAAAATGCTGTACGGAATTTGTGTTCCCTCCGCGTTGAGTGAAAAACGACAACTGCGAAAGTTTTCAAAATAAGCAGCTGGAAAATGTTTTTGAGCGAAAGTTTAAAAAGCTTTTGAGTTTTTTAAAAGTTTATTCAAGCGTTTGAGTGGACAAAGAGAGAAATTAAATGCAAAATATGTGTAGCATAATTTTTAATAATGTTTTCTTTTTAACTTAATCATCTTCTTGTACATTGTTTTCCGAATCTGTTTCGAGAGATTCTATGGACTGTGAAGAGTTGCGACTGTGAGAGTAAACAGATTGGGCGCTTTTCAAGGCTCGTTCATTCTCCGCAAAACTAATGACAATTTTAAGCTCCTCCGAAAGTGCATCACAGAAAGGAACCTAGGGAATATTCAGAACATAATTTGGAATTTTAATACTCCTCAAAGTTTAGGATATTAAATAGAATCACACCTCATAGAATTTGGCTTTCCTGTAGACAAATAAGCACCAATAGACAAAGGAAAGGATAAATGCCAAGCAAGAACCAACGACAAGCACAGCATAAATGCCGCTCAAATTTTCCATACGAAGTTCCCGGTTGCCTTCATCTTTTTTACCCTATATTATATATTATAGAATGGAATAAATAAATAAAATATATTGTTCAATAGATTTCTCGTAACTTACACCACAAACACCGGCTCCTATTTCATTCCACCATTTGTTCTTAAGTCTGGCCAAGACGCCTTGCTCCTGCAGTTCCAATAAAGCATTGTTGAACTTATCCCGATATGGCCAATCTAAAAGACTTTTATATTGTAACCGCATTAATCTTATCAATCTGAAGTGAACTCACTTTTGGGCATTGCAATGCCGTAGCCTTTCTCATCGAGAGCGTCGCCAATTTTCTTTAGATTGCACTGTCTGACCGTATGATACTCAATAGATGTGGACTCCATTAAAAATGCATACTTTTCGTCCACCATATCGACGCCGTCCTGATTTGATTCTGGTAAGTTTTTGGCATTTTTGGTCATATATTCATTCATCTTCATATAAATTGGATCTTCAGAAGTCTAAAATAATCAAAATTTCTTAAGATTGTATATTTTGGATATTAAATATATTAGATAAATAAACAAAAAAATCTCAACTCTGGGTATAGTTCACTATATCCAGACAAGACTGTATTATTCATATGGAGCTTACCAAGAAAAAATTCCTGGTAGATCCCGATTTCTTGGCTCCGTATTGCACATCGTCTACGTTATTAGCCAAATCCTCAACGCTGTTTATGGAACTCGTTGGGTTCTCGATGGTCAGAAAAGCGGCCAAGTTGGCAGTGTATGAGGAGACCATGATCAATGTAAAGAACCACCAAATAGCTGATATTGTACGAGTGCTGAGAGCTCTATGAAAAGGAAAATTTGTTATTGAATGATTATTGTCATTTCTGTTTATAGTAAGTGGTTATTTCATTACTTGGGTGCAATTTCAGAGCCTTGTTGAAGTAAGGCTCCCGTGGCAAACCAGAGTGAGTTATTTATGGTGAATTGGTTCTCCAACTCATCCGGTTCTTCGATACAGGGGTAGGGATTATCCCATTCGGCAGGTGAAAGACGACCCAGCACAAAGAGACAGAGGGAGACACCCAGGTAGGCAATGCCCAGATAAAGCCACACTTCTGACGAGAAGGGGTCCATGAAGGAGAAGATCTTTGGCTCTGCCTTTTTGGGCGTTATATATAGAATGGCAATACCTTTAATGAAGATAATCAATTATTATTTAAAATAAGAAAAATCATGAAAAAGCTTTACCTAAGTTCATGAATGGTATGGAAAAGTCTATAACTTCCTCTCGCTCCGACGTGATAGTCAAGTCCGAAATGGCCAAGTCGGCATGCTTCAATAAAAGATGAATTTGGAAATGATTATGGAATATTTAATTTATTGAAGCTTCAACTTACACCCTCAACCATTTCTTTTAGATAGCCGGTTGTTAAATTCGTGGTCTTGTTGAAGGAACCGTAATCATTGCCACCATTGCGGAAGGTAAAGTCGAAGCCAAGTTTTTCAGCCAGCTCCTTGATCAGATCCACGCCATAGCCCTCAAATTGACTATTGCCAACTAATGTGTTAATGCTTTCCACCAGACTAGCATAGGGTTTGTTCTAAGTTCAGAAAATTAAAGTTATTTTTGAGATCAAATTGTTAAGCAATGCAACTTACCGGCACAGCGATTAACACCCTGAAAGTTTTATTTACTAACGAGTTTTCTTCACTGTCAATAACGTGAGGTTTTTGTGGTGGGCGTTGAAATTCAAACTTCTTGCCCTCCTCCCAGGCTCCAACCTTGACCAGACCCGCAGGTTGCAACTCAATCACATCGAAGCTAAATCCCTTGCGCACATTGCCCTGAAAGTAAATGCGACCCGTGATGGTTTTCTCCAGGATTTCAATCTAAAATTGAGTGTATTATAAAAGATATTAAGAAGGATCTATAAGAAAAGAATGCTTACCGTTCGCATATAGTTCCGAAAAGTGGATCCGTCTCGTTGTACATTGTCGTGCCTTTCGGAGCAGTTCAATTGTTGTGGTTGATATGGCAAATTGTTGGTAGTTTCGGCAATAACACGCACCGCATCATAGGTAAGGGCCATTTGCAAAGTAACAGGTGAGGAACCTAGGGAAAACGGGTAGATTCTTAGCTTAGATATGGCACATTCCATAGACTACACTTACCGAAATCTAAGGGCGCTATTTCACCCAATTCATGATTTAGAGCATCAATTAAATCGCGCACTTCCCTTTTGTCTGGATCGAACATGCGTATTCCAGTTATGTTAACCTCGCTGTATTTGTACTCCTCCAGCTCATAGGTGTGCAGATCCAAGTTTCCCACCAGATATGTGTAATCCTCATTCATGATGCCCACTTGTTGGGCCTGACGTAGAAGTTCGGCGACACCTTCTGTGGATCCCACAACCACAATGCGACTGTCCTCCGACTTGCGGATGCGACGAAGAACTGACTTATAGTTGCCATTGAGATTAAGATCGTAGCGCATGACCTTGATAACGGGACTTTTGGTGCCATAAAGCGTCACCAGATGATCCAAAATAGTGAGATATTCAGCTGCAAGAGGAGAGACATGAGATCTCTAAATAAGATTCTATACTCTCCCACAACTTACAGGACTCGTAACAGAAAATGAATCGTGACCATTCAAACTGTTGGATGATATCGTAGAGGGCATGGGAAATATCCTCCGGGTGAGGGTGCAAGTTAAAGCCATCCGTCTGTGGACTCCATGAGAGATGAGGATAGATAAAGGGTATATCCTTGCCATCGCAAGCATTCAGCAAATGGGCGGCAGTGTGTTTGGCAGCGGGTCCAAAAACAGCTCCCACTCCATTCTACAATATAGTTTATATAATTTAGTTCTTTATTATTTCATATTTTAATATTCATCATTTCCCGACCTGCATTAGGCTGCACAGCTGGGAGAAAGCCTGCACTGAATTTCCATAAGCCACTTTCTCCGTTTCACCCACTAGAGGAATACTGAGATCGCTGTTAACCACGGAGATGGCATGTTCAAATGTCTGCTGTACTCGGTCCGTTGGATCATCTGTGATAAGACCTGTTCCAAGTTTTGACTCAAAGAGTGATGAGTGAAACGAGACAATGAGTGACAGTTGGTCTTACCAATACGTATGCTTTGCTCTCCATAGGAATTCGCTCCATAGCCACGGACCTCATTGGGCCATAGGAAAATAATGCAAATTAACCAGAAATGCATTTCAATTATATTCAAAATTTAAAAGTTCTTATGTTTTTCTTGTATCTTTTGTAAATTACACTTCACTTAGACGCTTTGGTATATTTCATGTCTATTTTTGATTGAATTTTTTCACTGATTGTCTATATATATTTTTGGAATTCTCGCACACACAGAAATGAACCGTCCGAAGTTCCGTTCCCGCTGAGCACACGGCTCTGACTGAAGGGGACGACGCTGCTCTGAGTTTTATTAGTTTTCGGAAAAAATGCTCAAAAAAGTTTTCCAAATTACATTTTTTTTTGAGCTTGAAAAAGCTTTAAATTGTCGTCAGTGTTAAAAAACCCCATCAAAATAATAAATCATACGAGTATATGCAATCATTTGTCGATGTTTTAAAATTTGTTGTTTTGATTTAATTAAAATTATCACAAAACATAGCTAGTTTCAACTAAATTAATACAAGTTAAAAATATAAATAGTTAATTAGGCTATGAAATATATAAAATTAGAAAGCATACAAATTATTTTTGGCACAGTTTGTTACATTGCAATAAATATATATATATATTTTATATGTTTGAGTATATCCTGTTTTGTGAGTGGCAAGTATACTTTGAAGCTGCTGGTTAAGGATCCAAAATTAACAATGTAAGCTGCAAAAGAAAATAAATATTAAGAAACTGCAATTTTTTTGGTTAATTAATCTACTAAAAATTAAAAACTTTATTGTGATGGCTTCAATTAAAAGGGGAAAATTTGATAGTAAATATGATTAATTGGAGAACACGACAATTTTTAAATATCCTTTAGCAATTGCCAAGATTCGCATAACAATTGAACATAAATTGCAAAAACAATTGAAGAAGATAATGATAACAACAACATCCACAACTTGATGAAGACAATCCAACTGGTGAGCATAAATCACCATTAATTAAGGGAATGTGAATTTGAATGTGAGTGTGAATGTGAATGGATACAAGTGAAGTGTTGTTGGCACAACAACCCAAGCTAGGAGAAAGCTGAGAACTTCAATTCAAATGCTGCTAAATTGAGTCGATGAATGGGAATGTGTATGGGAATATGATTGAGAGGGAACAAATCGAGTACTCACAGTTAGTGTTGGTCTTTAGCTTGTGTATAAACTGCTAGTTAGGAATTCATCGTTTGTAATACTCTTAGGCTATGTAGGTAATCCATGTAATGTGACTCTTTACCAGACACTACATTTCTTCGCAGGATTCATGGGTGTGCCCACCGCACACTTGAATTCGCGGGCAAAGTCAAATGAGTTGGAGAGCGTTCCAATCACTCGATAACGACCCGGACTATGGATGGCCGTATTGAGTTTATTTCGTACCGCCTCCGGTCGCATAGCACCGCACCACACCTGTCCGAAATTTAAGAAGAAAAGCTGTGGTCCGGTCATGTTCATTCCCGGCAGTATGTCCTCCTTTGCGTCTTGTGGATTCGCGTTCGCCCAGCGCATGTAGGCGTGGAATGCCTGTCGCAGGCCACCATTGTCAGCAATGTTCTCACCTAAATGGAGGGTGGGAGAGAGACGGAGGGGGGCTAAGAGAGGGAGATAATATAATGAGTTACAGTACAGACTCACAAATTAGAACTCTTGCAACATCGCATTGTGCGATAAAATGAGAAACTGAAAGTTACATGAAGAGAATCTTATATTTTAATTATAAATTCAACTAAATGTAACATGAATCAAAATTTCTGACTTTGAAATTTTTATAGTTTCCATTACTTTTGCTTATTTTAAAGATATCTTTTTATTGATGTTCTTTTAAAGTAAAAGTGAAAATTTAATTGGACATGAGTTAATTTAAATTTGTATATTATAAATTGGAAGTCCGAAATTAACCTTATAAAATGTAATAATAATTTCGAGCTTTGCAATTTCGAAATAGCCGAAAAGCCATGTGATTCTAATTTATGAGAGTCGACTGTATATGGTTAATGGGCAGTGTACAGGGGGCTTACCTTGCGTGCTTTCGCCGTTAAGTGAAATGCCCACCTCCTCGACCGTGTAATTGCCGTACTGTGAAATGATGCAGCGAGCGCGCTCATCAAAGCCATGAATGGAGGCGTCCGTCCACCATTTGTGTATGTTGCCGTTGCTGTCAAAGAGCCGTCCTTTGTCGTCAAAGCCGTGGGTCAGCTCGTGGCCAATGACCACACCAATGCCGCCAAAGTTCAATGACTTGGGAAAATGTCGATGATAAAACGGGGGCTGAAGGATGCCGGCGGGGAACATGATCTGGTTCTTATTGCGACTGTAGTAGGCGTTGACAATGGCAGGTGCCGTTTGCCAGTTGGTTTTATTCACACGCTCATGCAATTTGGCCTGCTCCATTTTAGCCGTGTGCAGAAGCACATTTAACGTATTCTCAAAGTACTTATCTGGATGGATATCAATGCCAGCGTATTTTTCATTCAATTCCTCCGCATTGAGTATAAAATCTGGATAGCCTATTTTTAAAGACATGGCATTGACTTTCTCCTCAGCCAACTGCTTGGTGCTCTGGTCCAACCAATCTGTTGTCTTGAGTATCTCCCGGAATGCCTGCTGCAGTTCATGGGTCATCCTCAGTGTATCCCGCTTGCTGTTATCATCGAAATATCGACTCACGAACATGGAACCCACTGCCATGCCCATATTCGTATTCACCTGGGCTATGCACACCTTCCAGCGCTGTGGACTCTCCTCCCTTCCGAACAGGGAGTGATAGAAGCTCTGCTTGATGTCATCGAAGCGATCATCCAAATTGTTAATGCGATGCCTCACAAATCGCCACATCATGTAGTTGGCCACAGTGCGAGGCTCTGTGACGGCGAGCAGCGCCACTAGTTGTTTCATATAATCCACGGCATAGATCACCACCTGCTCCGTGTCGTTCACATTGCGTCCTTGCAGCGTGCTCAGATACGTTGTCCAACCAATCTGCGGCACTGTCGCCTTCAGCTGCTGCAGAGTCATCCTCTTATAGAGCTGACATGTAGAAAAAGAAATTTCAAGAATTTCAGAACGGTTTTAAAGTCGAGAGTGCTCGACAGTGAGTGAGAAGAATTTCCATAGCCATTTAAATTTTATAACGAGTATTTATTGTTTATCACTATTATTATACCCCGTACTTAAAAAAAAGTACTGGGGTCTATTAACTTAGTCAAAACAAAAAAAAGTGCGTAACAGGCAGAAGGAGGCCTGGCAGACCCCATAAAGTATATATATTCTTGATCAGCATCAATAGCCGAGTAGATATTAAAATGTCCGTCTGTCCGTCTGTGTAATCGCCTAGATCTCAGACTATATAAGAGGTAGAGACTCCAAACTTGGTATGTAGGTTCGTCTATACTGCACGCCGATTGAATTTGTTTTAGATTTTGGATCGGACCAATATATCATATAGCTGTTTGTATTATTTGTTTGAGATATCTGAGCCAAACTGACAGAATTTTTTTATGGGATGGTCCGACACATCCTGACGAAATTTGGTTGAAATCGGACCACTATATCATATAGCTGCCATAGGAACGATCAGTCGAAAATCAAGTCTTAATATGAAAAACTGTTTTGTTGTTTGAGATATCTGAACCATTAGCTATTTATATAATTTTATTTTAAGCAGTGTTTGCTTTTCCATAGTAAGTACGGGGTCTCCGACAGTCGAGTATGTTCGACTGTAGCACCGTCCACTAGTTTAGAGAATTGAAAATAAAAAATAAGAGATGGAACAACTCACCTTGGTGACATTGAGTCTCTGTTCCGCTGGAGCTGTAATCGCTGCCAGTCTCGTCTCGAAGGCAATCAGCTCGGAGGCGGTGCGCAGTGCATCCGCCTTGCTGGCGCCCAGTTTCTGCATCACCTCGGACATGTAGCGCTGATAGGCATGAAGGTACTTGGCATTGTTCTGTTGCAGGAAATACTCTCGGGTGGGCAGACCGAGGCCCGTTTGATCGAACTGTATGATGTTCTCCTCGGAGTTTTTGATGTCCGCACCCACCCATTGGACGATGAGAATGTCGTTGTTGTAGCGCCGCAATGTGGCCGCCAGTTGCTGCCAATTGAAGTGAGTGCTCCGCCAGTCCGGGTCGAGTACAGGCCAACCTCCCAGTTGACGGATGAGCGTTTGCAGCGGCTCCAGGCCGCGATGAGCCAGAAGTTCGCTGTTCACACAGGATTTGTAGAGATTCTTGGCCTTTAGCTGCGCATCGTGCTGGGGTTTTAGGAACTCACTCGTCGAGACCTGCAACGGCTCCTTGTCCTTAATCTTGTCGTTCTGTTTTTCCTTGTTGCTAGTGGCAATTACAGCTGCCTCCTCCTCTTGGGATTTCTCCTGTGCCGGCTCGATGAGTCGCTTCCGCTTGGTGCCATTGGTGAAGCGCTTGTAGCGGACCAGGACGCGATTCAAAAGGTGCCTCCGTCGCACAATATGTCGCCGCAGTTGCTCAGCGATAAGTTCAGCTGCCGGATCCGCTTCGGCCTGCTGTTCATTCAGATTGAAGAGTGTGTTATGGACCCGCGTCTCGGTGCTGGGCATTTGCATGTTCTTCTCGAGCAGATTGCGGAGCACGAGGTCCAGACTTTCGCGCAGCATCTCAAAGGTATCGAAGCCAGCCTTGTCTTTGGGTATGGGATGCAGTTTCTCCCAGTTGCCGCAGGCGTACTTATAGAAATCCACACAAGGATCCATTTGGGTGTTCATATACCGCTGCATGGTCTTGGCCTGTGCCAGGCGGATGTCATCCCGACTGCCTTGCTCGTTCCAGAAGGAGGGCAGCGCGGCCTCGACCAAGGCAGTTTCCGGTTCTCCCAATCCATGCTGCTGCTGCTCCGCCTCTCTACGCTCTCGCACGGACCAATACTGCAGAGTCTCCGGATATCGCTTGGGCAATTGGGCCTTCTTCTGACTGGAATCGAATTCCTGGCCAACATCGTCTTCCACAACTGTTTCGCTTTGCTCATTTAAATCATTGTCGAAGCACTCGCGTGGCATGGACACAACGCCGTTGCCGTGTGGCAGGAATGAAGTGCGTGCATCCTTCATCAGTATGCTGCGCTCCTCCAGATCCAAGGTCTCTCCATTGCCATAGCGATAGGGCAGACATCTCCTGTCCCTCGACTCCAGCTGACCTTGCCGCGTCTGTGGCAGAAGAAACTCATCGGTGATGAGCTCATTGTAGTTGTCACTCTCCGGCAGCAGGGACTCGTAGTCATGGATCAGCTCCGCCATGGAGGCAGCTGCCGTCTGTTGCTGCTGTTGATGGCGGACTCGCTGCTCGTTGAGCTGCAGGGCCTGCAGCATTCCATCCAGCCGCAGCAGCAGCAGCAGCAGCAATGTCAATGGCAGCATCACCACTGGAAGCAGCAAGAGTAATTTACAGCACGTTAAGCCGGGACACCACTGTAATCGTCCCGTTTGTTGATTAACCCCCAACCCCAATGTAACGCGACGCGATGTCTCAGCTGGAGGCGTGGCCGTGGGCGGGGTGGCATGCACCTGCGGCAGCGGCAGCGCGAGTTTCAACGGACTGTGGCGGCTCATAACACAGTTATGAATATATGAGTATGAATGTGAATACGAGTATATAACTAGCGAATAGTTCCAAATATGCGCTACTGTGGCCTTTATTCTCTTTATACTTTAATTAAACGCAATTTTTGCGCGACGCAATTGCGAAACAATGAAAAGCCGAGAGAATCGGGAGAGAATCGCGAGTTGTGAGATGTGAGAACTGTGAGCCGAGTGGCAATTTAGACGAGATCGTGCTGGCGCATCAGTCGATCGCGCAATGTCTACTGAAAGTGCCAAGCTCCAGAGCTGTGGCCACCGACCACTGACCACTGATCAGTGCACCCGCCGTCCAAGCTGGACGGGACACAATCACGGCGTGCGACAAACAATTGAATGAAGACGACGTCGGCGTCGACTCGGCGCTATAATAACAGCCCTCAAAGGCAACACAGAGATGGAGGCGAAGATAAATAGATACGAGTAGAACAGAGAAGAGAGCTGGAGAAGCGAAGCTTGAGGTTCTATGTACGATTGTGATCTTTTTCGTTTGCCCTGCAGTCGGTGTACGAGTACATACGAGTACCCGTAATCTGTTGCTATTCAGTTTGCCTAACAGTGCGTAAACCTAAGTAAACATTAATGAGTTTATCATATCGATAACCCCATTGACCTTCTGTAAGTACTTGAACCTCTCTCTACGACTACCTGTGTTTGACCTCTTAACCTCATTTATATGCTCACACAAAGCAGCAACTTCCGCTTGCATTAATGCGCGCTAATCAACAGTCTCCCTCTTGTTAATAATGATACGAGGTTGGACTGAAGAGTCATAGAAAAACGTTAGTTTTTTCATTAAATTATAAAATTATAATAAATATCTATTGATTTGGATTATTCTAATTATGGAATTTTCAATTTTATTTTCTAATATGTTTTTCCTTTTTAAGCTATTTGATCTTCTTTTTAGTATTTTTTAAAATCTTATTACTTTCATTATTTTCTAGTTCGGGCAATGACTTATCAGTCCACCCTCGCACATACCTACACACATACTAAGTATGCATAAATATACTCGTACATATCAAGAGCAGATCAAAACAACAAACATATCGTGCTGAAATTAGTGTCATTATCACTGGCACACAGCGCACCGCACAGTTCACCTCTGGCACCTCCGCTTTTGACCTGCGTCCCCGTGGGTTCAGCTACGAATTGAGTCTAAATTCAATCAATTTAATTTAATTTCACAAAACAATTGCACTGACTGGACAGACAGTACAAAGGCATTGCCAAAGCAGGTTAAATTTAGAGCTTATGTCTATGGCTTGTTGCGCTACACTTCACTGAGGTGGGGCATATTAAAATTCATTCATATAAAAATTTCATTTGTGTATAGTAAACTGTTAGGTTCAGACATGTAACTAGTTTTAAGTCCAGAGTTGAACACATTTTAGGCGGATCAGTTTGGTATTTAGTACAAACCAGTAAAATTTATTTTATTGACTTTTCTTTTAATGCAATCTTTTTACAAACTCTTTTATTCCTGGTACCAAAAATGGCACCTTTTTAAAAAAATGTGTTTTAAGATATTTTCATTAATCGACAACTATAATTTACAGTCAGTGCTGCTGCTAATGATATTCTGTGATACTCAATAATTTGTATTATCATTCGTCGCTCAATCAAAGCTATGATAGTGTAAAAAACCCAGTGAGATTAGAATCTAATGTTGGGGCAATTAATTCTTTATAGTCATTAATCCAATAATGTCATATCGGCAAGTCAGCCAAATACTCAAATTCTACAATATATATTTATATTATATAAAAATTCTATCAAGATTTGCATTACAAATTATTTTATTCAAGGCCAAGTGTTAGCTGTTAAACACTGCGTATACGTAATTTTTGACACTCTTATGAAAATGTCAAATGTACATATTTACTGCCAATCTGCATAACCACGGGCAAACACACACGAACACGCTGATGAACAACTAGCTAAGTGAATTTAAGGTACTTGAAGGTGAAACTTTCAAGTAAATTGCCTTTCGACATCGTTACATGTGGCGTGGCATTAGAGGTTCAGGCTCTAGTATTACAAGATTATGCGGATAATTGCCGGCATGCGATGCCATCTAATATGACGCCACGCACCTTATTCACATCCCCGTCTTCCATGCCCGTCTTCCCCCTGGCATCATATACGGAACATTTATCGTTTGGGGCTTCAGCTTTTTTCCACTTCTCGCACTTGGACGGGCATGAATTTCAGTTTCATGAACAGCAAACATGCAAATGTGTGTGTGTGTGTTTTTAATGCATTTGTAGTGGTACTCACTTGAAATTGCCATTGCCTGGTATGCTAATTTTAGCCTTAAACCTTTTAATTAGCGACTCTGACCGAGATTTGAGAACATGTCAATTTATCAGCAGATACAAACAAACACACAATTGCACACATGCATCTTGTTTGTATGTGTAAATAGGTAGAATGCAATTGTCGTTCCTTCTGTCAGAATTGCAGCCTCCGGTCTAAGTGTTATATAATTGCCATCATGATGATTTTGTCTGTTTGGCAGTATTCACTTGATCTGTAGTTCAAGAGCACAGTGTATTGAAATCAACTCGTTATTTAGACTCACAGATGTAAAGTAAGTTTGCACAGAGGTAAACGAACCAATAATGAACCAATGAGTGTGTATTCAATGAGCTAATGAACAGAAATATTCATCTACAGGTTCCTCAATAATTAGCAAAACATTTTTGTCATTGATTGCCAGATTAATCAATGTGAAGAGCACCGTCAGATTTTTGACTAATTAATTAACTAGAAATCGAGTAAGTCAAGTTGAGTTCTCAAAGTTTTTTATGGAGAAATTTTCAAGCTGCAAAGCAAAGAGTTGAATATTACAAATCAATCTTTCAACTCGCGCGAGTAAATTTATTTCTACCCAGACTAAAATAATATTTGGTATAGCTGAAAGTTGAATATATAGATTGGAAAACGAAATCTGACGACGCGTTCATAACTTTATTCAAAGCTCGATGCATTTTTGATTTAGTATAGGTTTAATTCGTGAGAACCGCCTGAATTATTTGAATTTCAATTAAAATTCTATTGAATTAACACTTACATGCAAAAGTTGCGCACTTCACGTAACTCGTTCACCAAAACTATTCACCCTTTGACAGCGTTTTAGCTGTATTTTTTATGGAGCACTTGTGCCTTCGAGTGCCGCTGGCGTTTTGAAACTGATTTGAGAATCGAGAATTGTAAATCGATTTTGTTTTGCTGCTGTTTCTGCTGCTTCTGCCTGTTATCACCTGGAAAGTGACGTAGTGACTGTAAATTGTTGTTGACTGTTTAGGCCGGATAATGGTAATGCCTCCACTGGTAATGGCCTCCAGCACCTTGCCGTCAATAATTTTAATTGTCGCGACTTAACCGCTAATTGATATGGAAAAAGCAGCGACGCAACTGCTTTGAGCTTACACTCAGAGTGAAAATCGGATGAGAAATCAGCTGTGAGCATATCAACACAGTTTCGTAGCTGTAATCAGTAGACTTATTAAGCAAAGCTGACCAGTTTTTCAGTGCTTTCCAATTGAATGAGTGTGTATAATTGGTACGAATTCTTTTTGGCTTTTGCGAAGATAAAATAAATAAATAAATAGCTAAATAAATCAGAATTTTTAAATTCGATTGTAAAATGAACAATTAAAATACGTATATAACCAATTTTATTATAAAATATGTTAAATAATTTTAGTCTATTCAAAAATTCATTCGATCAATCAAATCAATAAGAGAAGAAAACAGTTATGCACTTAATTAAGTACAGAACTGAGAAAAATAAATCATGTGAGCTGACAAATCGAATGTGCGTGCAAATAAAAATGAATTGACAGTTGAGTAGCATTAATTATCGCAAAATAGCATAAAGTGTCGATTAATCAATGGAATTGGCGTTGTCTACGCTTATGTTCAGTAATTATTCAATGATTTACCTCAATGTTTTGTACAATCTCGTCCATGTTCTGCTCGTGTTTATTTGTTGTCATACTCTGACAAGAACATTTCAATCTGTGTGGAGTGGACCACACCTGAATTGCCGCTACAACTTCGGTTTCATGTGCTAAAATTGATATTTATTATATTTTTTTTTTCTTTTTATTTTATGAAATACATTATTGTTTACACCTACGAGCTATTTGTCGTGTCTTGACCCCAACTCTGCCCCTGCCTTTTGCATGCCATTGTTCGATTATTACAATCATTTGATTGCTTATTATTGTTGAAGTTTGTTATTAGCTAATTAAATTATTTAACACCTGACTGTTTGTCAAAGTGCAGTTACACATGTTGATTAGCTATTTTTTTATGCAAATAAATATTACCAAGAGGAGAAGTTTAAACATGTCTCCGGTTTCGCTTCAGTTGTAAATATTCATGGGAATAATAAAAGGAATGTAATTAATTTAAATGTAAAACATTTTGAATTTAGTAATGCATATAAATTTCAGCATTAAAAGCTTGCTGGCACTCTACACTTAATTACGTCCATTCAATTCATTTGCCAAAATTCCATTTCGAACATTTTCACTAATGCACTCACGAGTCCATTCACAATTGTCGCCTCGTTTATTTCGAGCTAATTATTGTAAAAGCCAACCGACAGCACTGACAGTGGAAAACATTTTGAATTGTCTGCAGCAGAAAAATGTAATCGATAGCCAGCTAAATAAGCCCCGATTCGAGTGCTGTCGCAAACTGTACCTCGAAAGTGGAGTTGCTGGAGAGCTGGAGAATCGAGAGTTGCTCCGAAAAATTGGGAATTGTAGAGTGTGGAGCGGCATTTTATTGCCCCAAAATTTGTGTCCATAAATTTAGTGTTATCGATCACTGTCAAGTGGCGAGATAATTTGCAATAAATCTGTGCGGCATTAGAATCAGTTGTAGGCGGCAGGGCGGGGCAGGCCGACGCGGCGTATGCGCAATATGCGCCGCTATCGACTGAAAACTGCAGCAAAGCGAACAGCACACAACATAAATTAGGATAATTACAATTGCACCCACAAGTGCCATTCGAGTCGTTGTGGTTGCTGCTATTTACCCGGGGGCCAGCAAGAATTTTGATTGCATAAACACCATCAGCAACAACAACAACAAAAACGACAACAACCACTCGGCGTGGCCCAATAACATTTGCCGCAAAAAGTTTATGGCAAGCGAGTGGAAATGGAAACCCATTTGCCCGCCGCATTCGAAAATTAGCTTAAAAAATAAGACTATTCAAACCATGGCAATTACAATAACACTACGAGTAGCAACGATCAAATCAAGCTATGAGCCGAGAGGGTGCCAAGTGTTGGCAATCCAAAATTAGGAGCAACCAAATTTGGCCGCGAATATTTGGCAACTCTTTTGCATACCCGGTATTGGACTAGGTTCCACTGTCTCCAACTCCCGGCTTCATGTTCAACTAAATTACTTGCCCAAGCGCGGATTTTGTTTGGCAACTCATCGGCTCCTGCCTCCTGCCTGCTGCAACAACATGACCACCAAGGCAAGGCACAACAAAATCAATTAAAACAAGTCGCTGAAGCAAAGTTCCACCAGCCTCGCAACTGCAACAGCAACTCCAACTGTCGGCTCATTCATCCGTGACTTTGCACTTTTACGACGCCGCCAACGGCCAACGATTTGGGCCCGCTTTAACGAAGTTGACCACCCGCCCGCATCAGTTGACCAGCTTTGGCTCTAACTGAGGTTGCGCATGCGCAAAAGGTGTTGCCGTCTGTCTGGCAATTGATATGGTTAATACTCGTATTGCCCGCACTGCCGACACTGACTACACAAATATTTTGTAGGTTGTTGCTTGACTGGCCAAAAATAAAAAATAAAATAAGCTGAAACGTTGTGTTTGCGATTGCAACAAGAAATACTTAGGAATTACTTATTATAATTAAACGTCAGATATATATCAAAGTTATGTATGGACGTAAATTTGTTATAAAATGATCTGATGCCTTCAGTTGAATGTCTTTTTCTTTCCATTTATACTTAAGAAGCGTTGTCCTATTAAATATTATCCATTTAAAAGTTGATTGAAAGGCTTTTAATTTTCTATAAAGGTTCACAAGGAAAAGTTCAAGGAGATCAACCAAATTACTGATCAGATTAGAATAATAAAAAGAAATATTCTAATTTTGTTTTAAAATTAAATATTTGTATTACTCCGTAACTTTAAATTGAAATATTTTAAGCGATATTTAAAATAATAAACTATTAAATTGTCATCTTTATTTTATAATTTACAATAACTACGTTGTTACGTTTCCGTTAAACTTATTTTAGTTAATCGATGGTCTTTAATTTTCTTGAAAAATATTTAATTGTTAATTGGTAAACTTGGAAAATAATAATAGATAGGCTGTTTCTTTCCTGAAGTTCCAAAGAACTTTCCAACAGATGCTCTAATTAGAAGTCAAACCTTTTTTCTACAGATAAATGGGTTCACTGTCAGTTCACAGTGTTTTCCGCTCAAAAATCATTGAACTCGAAGTTCCACAGCATCGATTAGTCATTCCATTCATTTACGATGTTACGCAAATCAGAGTTGAACTTCAGACATGACATTGACTTACAATTGCCTGGCACACGCAAGTTCCCGCTAATCGACGCGTTGCACAGTTGCAACTGGTTTATTTTGGTTTTTGTTGTTGTTATGTGTTTTTGGTAGCACTTCCAAGGCCAACGACTCAGAGATTGCGTATACGCAATGTGCGCCCGTTGCATGCGTCAGCGTCACCTGGTACCATTGTGTTTGTGCTTGTGTGTGTTTGTGTGTGAGTTGCTGCCTGTCTGTTTGCCACACTTGTCGCTAATAGCGTTAACAAGTTGCGTTGCAAGTTTTCAATGCAATTTGCTTTAATTTAATTTGATTTACAATGAATGGGAATGCATTTGAATTGTCTAGCAAAGACTTTCACACTCTGCGCTGACAATTTAAATGCATGTTATGATTGCAAGTGACAATTCGATTGTCGCACAGTTAATGATGCCTGATTATGCAAATCGATTGAGGCAATTACTTTGCAATAATCTGGGATAAAGCAACAAATGATACGAAAAGAAAATTGCACCAATTAAAAAGGGACGTGCAAACGGAAATGAAGAGAAGAGGGAATTTTAGATGACTTCGCTGCAATTAGCAGATAAAATGCAGATAGCAAGAAAACTAAATGTTCTCCTAACTTTGCTGGTTGCACGCTTGTATCTCACTTTTACGCTTTTTGCTATTGCTTCACTTGAGCTGCTTAATTAGTTTTTAATCTTTTTTAATTTCACGAACTTTTCAGGAGGTCAGGCCAAGTGGTAGGAGAGAAAGAGAGAGGACACAGCTGCTGACTGCACCTCACAAATATAATATGCCACATCTTTTGGTATTATAAAGTAAAGACCATTTCAACAGAAATTGTAATTAAGAAGGAATGGGAATGGTAAGTAAGTAGAAATGGGAAAATAACAGATAAAAGTTTCTGTATTTTAATTAACTTATATTTTATACAAATAACATCTAAACACAACAATTTGAAAAATATAAACAAATAATATTTATTTGATAATCACGATCCCTGCAATCCAAGTCGAGTCTCAGAATTTTTGTTGGATAATTAACCTTGAAAGTCTTTGCTGTCAACTGTCTGCCCGGGCAGCTCACCTGTCCGATCAATCAATTGAAAAGTTTCGCTTTTTTGACACAAATGTGACCTTTGTTATCTTTGTGGGCGTCACGTTTAGTTGCCATTGTGGGCATTTTCCGTTCCTGTCATTGCGTAAACTTGAAAGTGACACTGAAACTGTCAGGTCCATTGGATAGAGATGCATAGATAGATAGTAGGAGATAGATAGATGGAGAGTGAGAAGATTGAGAGGGTGGGATACAAACGTGCGACACTTGAGCGACATTTGTTTCTTTTTGTTGTTGTCTTCCCAAGAATTGATACTAAGATACGGCCGTTAACTCGTATTTGGCTAATGGTGATTGGACCTGGGCAAGCAGAGGTGACAGAGCAACGTGACCTTCAAATGGAGCATGAATAATGGAATTGCCAGAAATATGAGCATAGCATAAATATGCGTGACGGTGATAAACCAACTTATCGCTTGAATATGTGGGAAAATGTAGAAATAGGAAATGTGAATGAGAATAAGGGATGCAATAGAAAACCCAACACGTCTCCTAGACATCTATCAAAATACCAATTAAGTTATTTTTGGTTTTCAAGTTACATTAGAGAAAGTCTTAAGCTGACTATTGTGTCTGCTTCATCAATTATTTTGGTAATAACTGTAAGCATAAAATAAGCAACTCTCAAGCTTTAAACTGAATAAAATATTTGAATTGTAAGCCCTAATATAAAACTTTCATAACATTGCCAAAAATATACCCGGTTTTTAAGCGGAATGTCATTTTGTGCGAAATGGGATAATTATTTGACAATTTAATGCAGTCAAGATTCACACTCAGCCCTCGAAGCAAGTAGCGAAATCTGCGAAGTTTTTTACAAAATTTTATGATACTTAAATTGTAACGCAATGTTACGGTTGGACATCCTTGAAATCAGCGGCATTTAAAGCACTGCTCACCTGCTTTTATACGAGTACTCTATTTTCTATTTTTCTTTATTGCATTTTCGGGGTGCTCGTTGACCAGCCTCCGAATCAATCCCAGCGATGGTGTGCCACTGCGGTTGTTTGCTTAGTTTGCAACCAGCCAGCAGGCAAGTTTATTTGCAACGGCTGACGTTGCACGTAGCCTGGTTGCCCCATCAAGCGGTGGCGACGTGTTGGGTTTGGGTTCGTTGGGTGGTCAACTCTGCGCCAGAGTTGCGCTTGGATTTTTGGCGTATTTTTATGCATGTGGATTTCTTTGTTTTTGTTTTTATACCCTGCGTCGAGTGTATTATAAGTTTTTGCAATGTATGTAACAGGCAGAAGACAGGCAGCCTACCTCACAAAAATAAATATGATAAATTTCAAGAGCAATTTCATAGTTTTATCCTTGATATGTATGATAACTGCTCTGATCTGATATATACTTTCATTCCGATTGGATGATTAACTAAAAAGATATTCATGCAAAAATGTTTAGGGTATCTGATATACAATATTTTAACTTCTAAAGCACATTTTAGTCATAAATTCGAAGTTTTTAAAAATGTGTCTATGGTTAAAAATTCTTAAAAATATAGAAAATTTAAAGACACTTATTATTATTTATTATTTTAAAAGAAAATAGCTTAAGCGAAAATTGCTTATTTTCGAAACCGTTGTCTTTTTTTCAGTGTAAGGGACTGGACACAGAATATCTCTTAGTCCAGCACTCTCGACTAAAGCTTTCTTATTTGTTTTTTTTTTTCCTTTTCCTTTCTTTTATTTTTTGACAATTTTTATATCAGAGGCCAAACGGGGGCCGCGCCTCCAGGCAACGGCAACGGCAACGGCTCTTCAACCAGTTTAGTTGCCCGTCATTTCATGCGTTTTTTGCGCACTTTATGGACATGCATTTGGACATAACCGTGGACTGTATTTGCCATGTGGCTATGCCACGTTGTTGCGGTGCGGTTTATGTGTCATTTTTCGTATGCTACAACAATTCCGCCATGTATCGTTATTTCAGTGTCTGTTTTTCCTTCAGTTCTTACGTTTATTGTCGCTTAGAATTTCCATGTCAAATTGGTTGGAGGTCAGCATTTAAATGGCATTCGGGTTTGTTCGTGATTTTGTTGTGGCACGTGCATATCCTTAGTTGGGCTTGGTTCAGTCCTGGCATCCATCGGGGCGTGGGAGTTTGTTTGCCCTGCTTCATTTAAAAGGAGGTGGAGGTTTGGCCTCGTGGCACCTGTGGCGAATCACCTTTCGGTGGTGTGGTGTGGTTGTGAGACAACTGGCCACAAAAATGCTGCCGGCTTGAATGTTGCAAGAGAGCCAGCTAAAATACAGGTTTGAAGCGTGTCAAATTGCTTTAAGTTCGATGGCAGCTGCCACAGTTTGTTGCCAAGCAGCCAAACAACTGGGCCACAAAAGTCAATATTAATATCAATATCAATATCGCTAGTCTTATCTATCTATTTCTCTTGGCTCGAGCAGCAGCCCACGCGATTAGCAGGAGAACTGCACCCAAATCGCATCCCAGATAAATTGCCAACTAATGCGACAATCAATCATGTTTCCATTGATAGCAAGAAAATTGTATTATTTGATTGAATGCAACTAAAGTCGAGTCGAGAGTTGGCCCTAGCCTGCAGTCAATTAATTTGGACCCGCCTTGTGACAGACGCAGACCACATGCAATGCCAAAGCTCCTCACTCCCCCCGTCTTCGCCGACATCGTCCCTCGTCGGGTTACACCCTAATGATATGTTAGCAAGTCTTTTTTGTGCCATAACTTTTTGTAATTTCATGTTGGGGTGGCCACCGTTGATTGAATTGAATTATCTGCCACTCAATGTGAAAATCTAATTCAAACTGAAACCAAATAGAAACTGAAATGGCCAACAAATGCGCCAAGATCTTGGAGATCTGTCGGATCTTGTAACTGCAACCACTTGTTAACTGCTGCCAGTTCAAGTTGTGCTCAGATTGTAACGCTTTTTATCTGTGGCAATAATTGAAGGCAATTAAATTCATAAATTTTAATGATTTATTTTAGCTTTGCACGGTTAGCACATTGAATTAATTCTTGATCTGAATGTACAGGGTGTTTTGTTAGATTTTAAACGGCATATAAATCTAATAAATGAAATGATTTAAGTTGTGGTTCCATCTGGTAAATACCTGTAGATAAGGCGAAAAATTGCTTTTATTTATTTATTTAACGTCAACTTAGACAGCTGACATAATATAAAATTTATTTCTTTCCCTAATGGAACATCCTGTATTTAAAACCTGCAACGATTTCTGAGCAATTAGCTTTTATAATTAACCACAAATATTTGAAGCAACAGCATTTGTGTAAGAACAAATAAGCTAACAGCAGACATGAACGCAAGTAATGAAATAATTGTTACACCCATACAGTACATAGTCTTGGCCAGACTTGGGCAGACTTTGGAAGTCACGACTGCATCCGCCTGGCCAAAAGTCAGCCAAAAGAGTGTCGGATGCGCCTCACTGCACCGCTGAGCAAAGCGGGCCAGGAGCTGACTGGTTTATTGACTACCAAACTTCAACCTGGCCATAACTGAAAGCTGCCAACTGCTGCAATCCGAGTCAGAGAGTCGATTGCAAGAGATTCAATGCCAGCTGCTGTTCAGTGATGCGTGTCGGGTCTAAAGGGGTTTTACTATGATTTCCCAGGCCGAATAAAGTTTTAAATTGCAATGGCTTGATTGCCACGTGGTTGTTGCGTTTTCTGTGGTGCTGTATTTTATTGTATTTGCTAACTGAATTTAAATATTAATTGGCTTTAATTGTAGCGACCAGCAAGTCCAAGTGTTGGCGAGCTCATTTGCCTAATGATCCAGCAGATCAACACTTGGTCAGCTGGTCAACTGGATAACTGGCCAACTTGTAAAGTGGCCAACACCCGCGGCGACTTTGTGGTAGAATTTGCGTTAATTATGTTGTTTTACTGCTAGCGCAATTAATTAAACATGATTTACTAATGAATATGGATTACTTGCATGAGCTGCAAGATAAACGGCTGCACATTAGTCTAGAACTGAATAACATATACCAACTGAATCACATATGCGAAACAAATATTCAAATATGTATGTACATAAGTACTCATAATAGCCACAAATCTAAACAAGAATAATTAAATATTTGAATCGTAAAATCGTTTCCATCGAGAAGGCATTTGGTATTTGGCGTGCAATTTACAGCCAGATTTTGTATTGTATTCTGAATTCTGTTGAATGCCTCAATTTGCATTTACAGACTCGTAAACAGATTGATAAAAACCTCTACTCAGCAGGCAGCCCACGCCCACGCCTCTGTATTGCAATATGAACGCAACTTTTCAGTCCGTTTTGATGGATGATAGTGTGTCTTGTGGATTAGAGATGAACACGTGACACGAGCACTAATCAAATCTAAATAAACTCGACTGATTTTCAATTATTATATATGGGTATTTCCAGGATCGCGAACTCGACATTCGTACGACTTTAAATGAAAAAAAAAATGGCAAAAATTCACATTTTCAAAAATGTTTTCTCACGTGTTTAATGCATTTTATCAACTCTATTTTTATGATAAAAGACAATCATTGAAGACTTGTCGTTTTTTAATTATTTATAGAAAACAATGCATCGCGAACGCGACGAAAAATGGAAGTCATTTTTGACTTCATCTTGACAAATGCGAAACTCTGCGAAATGTGGCGAGTAATTTGGAAGAAAATACTCTTAAACCATAATAAAATAATGTAGTTTTCCATTTTAGAAATAATTTTGATATGTAACTACCGTTTTAAATATTTTACAAGTTTTCTTAGTAATTTGTTACGTGACATTCGCGAACGTGACAAGATTTCCACCTAGTTTTTCCACGAGTTTGTTCATCAAATTTTATTCTATATTCCGATATATAGCTCTTAGAACTTGTTTTAAATTAAACTTTCAATATATTTATATATATTAAAATGGTTTATGTTACAATCTTACTCCCTGACTTAGTGTAATCGTTAAAATACAAACGGTCCATTTTGAAAATCAATTTTTAAGAAAATAGGCAAAAATATGGAAAAAGTGAATTTATTCCAATGTAGAATCTATATGTTCATCCTATTGAATTTCTTCTAGCGTATATTGATAAAATAAATAAATTGAATACATTTTTGGAAGAAAATTTCACAAGATGTGAGTTTTTAATCAATTTTACGTTTTTCGTCGCGGTGGACCTTTTTCTGGAAATGCCCATATGCTAATTTATTTTATATATTTTAAAGCTCTTCAACGTTTGAAATAACGTTATTTAAATTAATTTCATTTAAATATATATTTGTTTTACTCTTGACATCTCTATTTACCCGCTTGAATTTTGATCATATGCAGCCATTGAAGGCCCTTAAAACACATTTGGAGAGACTACTTGAGATTGCAGCTGGGGTTAAAAGAATTCCGTTTATTTTTTTCTAATTGCACAAGTAGTTTAAATTCGTCATTAATAACTGTTGATTTGTAAGCCTTGGAACAAACTAGTCCAATAAATTTAACTATAATAATTTATGGATCGCATACGTAATATACTATTATAAAAGGTATTTTTCACAAGAAACTAGCATTTTTATGGCGTTTTAATAAAAACAATTAAATGTAGTAATAAAAAATGAACAATGACTCTTGTTGAAAGCGTGACAACAACTTTGTAGAAGTTCAACTCTACAGTAAAAATATTTATTTTAATATTAAGTAACACTTCAATTTAAATAAGTGGTATTGTAAATTAGATTTACTAAATTTTTAAAATATAATATATTAAATTATTGACAATCTAAAAAAAATTTAACAAACAAATGAAAAAAAATCTAACACACTTCTTTTTGTATATATTTTCATATTAATTGTGTTTTTAAAAATGGTTCCACCTCGTAAGTGCAACTTTACTTTAAGCTAGTGTAGCTGAAGAATTTAATGCATTGCACTTAATAAATTCCCTAAGTATATAGAAAATAACTTAATAAATATGATTATATAATTAACACTTTATATTTTGCAGCGGTTCTTTATTTATGCAGAGAAACTTGAATAGCGCATTACTTTTGCTGTAGCGCACCCATATCAAATGATAATTATAGCTCACAAATTGTGCAGGATAGGTGGGTACATACATGCATATATCGTATGTATATGTTTGTTACATACAAATCTGTAGATTGCACTTGAGCAGTTCAGCCCACATGTCAGCATTCAGTGCAAGAAACTTAAAAAACTAATAAAATGAAAATGAAAACGAAGGTGACAACGGGAATATAATTTATAATGTTGCGCATGTTGCAAAAATGTCAAAACACACACCCGCCACGCCCCCGAATGAATGCTCACACACACAGATACTCTTATACCAATACAAATGCACATTTGTTGGGGGAGTTCAATAGCGCAACTTGAGTTTTTTTATTTAAATTAAATTGGCGCTGGCGTTGCAGGCGAGCTGAGCAAATTAAGTTGCCGATATGTGTATATGTGGCACAGTGTGCCATGTGCCACATGCAACATACACACACACACACACATACTTACATAGATGGCGCCTATCGAATGTACATGATCGAAATGTATGCGCACTCGTTATTAAATGTGTTTCTTGTGTCTTGCGCCTGTTCTTTGTGGCAGGTAAAACAATAAAAACCAACAGCAACAACAATGGCAAAGTGTGGCAAATGCAACATCAAGATTGAGTCGACTGGACGCTAAAGAAATGCTGCAACATGTGGCAACAACAACAATAACAACTATATTCAATACAACAACAATATTGCACTGTTAGACAAAACATTTTTATGTCTTTTGTTTTTGGTGAGCTGCGCTTTTATTTTTAATTTGCAAACTTTTCGTTTCTGCCGTTTTTCGATGCAGTTCAATGATTAAAGAGGCAAAACGCCCAGAAATTGGTTTACATTTTTTTCTAGTTGTTGTTGTTGTTGTTGTTGTAGTTTTCGATATTTCTGCTCACTTTTCAAGCTGTGGCCCGTGGCATGTTGCAAGTTGCGGCGACTGCAGCTCCCTAAGCGTTCAGTACTCGCAAAAAATTCATAAGAATTTTTTAATTTGCCTGCCCAAGCAACAACAACAAGAGCAACAACAACACACATATAGATTGGGACACAGGCCCCTTGTTAGCTGTTTATGAGAGCGCTTTTGGGCGGGGTCGGTTTTTGTGGGCTACAAATTTTTGGAAAGGCACGAGGCGATAAGATCGAACATAAATCGCCCATACCAAATAATGAGTGCTAATTGTTCAATGCGCGGAAGTTCAGTAAGTTGCCCACACGGCAGTCAAAATGCGTTCACAAGCAGCTAAAGCTCATACAAAAAAATACATAGCAATTAAAATTCTTTTCCGACGTGGCCATAACGTTTGAGTCAATCGAAAGCAAGGTCATGGCAGCATTTGCAGTGACAAACGCAAAATGCAGCACCAATATCTATATATCTGTCTTTGTCTCTATCTCCATCTCTATCTTTGAGTATGCATGTGTGTAGCTGCTTTTATTTTCTAGCTGTAAACCCGCTAAAAGAGCCAGCAATAAAGCTAAAGTGTCTGGCAACATTCGTATCTCGTTTCGGTTTTGGCTTCGACTTTGGCTTCGGCTTTGGCTAAAACCCGCTTCGAGCCGCGATTAGCGTTGTAATTCGATTACTCTTGTGGCACATTGTTCTGCTTGTGCTCTCATTGTAGTTATTGTTACTGTTACTGTTACCATTGTTGTTGTATTGCTTTTGTACTTTGCTTTTGCCATTGCTATTGCTTTTCTTGTGTTTGCGCAGTCGCCGGCGTCTCAGCCGACGCCTCTGTCTCTGCTTCTGGCTCTGCCACTGTCTCTATCTTCGGCGGTATATATTAGAGCCGTCCGCCGACAGTCAGCACAGTTCGTTAACAGTCCTAGTCGAGATTCTAGGAGGTTCAACCAGCGTCCAGCGTCCCATCGACCAGTGCCTGTGTGTCGATTGTGTGTGCAAATTGTTTTCCCAGTTTAACCCCACTTCCTTTTTTGAACGGACCTTTGCCGTTAACGTTTTTCAACCAAACTCAACTTGTGATTAACACTTTGTGAACAAAAATGAAGCCATTTGTAAGTAAACCCCCAAAAGTGCATAAAATTAAAATAAATGCAAAAAATACTTAAATACTTTATGTGCAAAAAGGATAAATCAGCGCATAAAAGTTATAACTTGTGGAAGTTTATTACGATCATGAAATGTCTTAGAAAATAGAATTTGATCCGCATATACTAATAGATTTTTTGAAAAATATTCTGAAAGTTGTTAGAATAATACCAAATGATTAGTGAATTTTAAAAGACTATTCCTTTGAAAGTCAAAACTTGCTGTAATAAAATTATATTTAATTGAGCTATTCTTATGATGAATTGGCATCAAGTTCATACATTCTTTTGCTTTAAGTATCGTAGCACTTTTACTCATCAAGTGAATTTAGTATAGGGAAGTCTTAAAATTCAACTAAATTCCTTTGCCGATCACAAAATTTATTATTTTTACAGTTCATTCTAAAAATGCTTCTTGATATTTAATAAAGTTTATTTAGCTTTTAGCTTTGAAATGTTATTGTGATTTCATGTGCAAGTTCGATTACATATCTTTGTTTTAATATTCTAGTCCTTTTAATTTGTCAGATCGAACATTTTTTTTTAGATTTTTCTTAAACTTTTACCAAATATTATCTGCTGAATTCCATTATTGAATACAATATTTAGAAACTTTTATTACCAATATTTGAAGAAGTTTATTTAGTTCTAATCTAAGATAGTAGTAGTTTGACTACAAGTATGGTTATTTTTTGGTGAATACGATGTCTAATATATTTTCTGATATTCGAGATTATATTTAATGCCTTGGATAGGCTTTAGCGAAATCCATCAATCATGACCATATCAGGTTGCTTGCAACGCTGCACCACCCAGAAATTAGTTACAGCTGCCATCAGGAGTTGAAAAATTTAGTTGATAAGCCGTGTACATGTTGCATGTTGGATAGTTTAGTTTAGTTTAGCTCAGTTTAGTCACCGCTTGCTCCACATAATATAATAACGGCCTCGTATGCGGTAATATCATTGACTTGGCCACGACTATCTCGAGTCCAAATCAAATCAAATGAAATCAAATGTTTCGCATGACGGCGCTTACCATCGAACAGAGATACAATATAACATATGCAATACCTGTAAGAGCAAAGGGGGCGTGTGGGGATGAGGGGATGGTCAAAAGCTCCAAAGAGGCAGTCGAAAGGAAAAGTAAGAGAAACGTTGGCGCAAGCGCAACACAAGAAACTGGGAAAAGTCTGGGAAAAGTCTGATTGACTGACCGACTGACTGATTGACTGACTGACAAGTGCAATTATTGCGCCGCCAGGTGGCGCCAGTTGTTACGTATCAGCCTAACCAAATTGTAATCCATGTCGCTCTCTTTGCAGTTGATTGCCGCAGCGCTGCTCATCTCAACGGTGTCCGCCTCTTGGCACGGAGCCGTGTCCACACAATACCAGCATCTGGACCCCCACAGCCACACCTATTCGTATGGTTATGCCGATCCCAACTCACAGAAGCACGAGACGCGTGCCCACGACGGCACCACACACGGCTCCTACTCCTATGTGGACGGACATGGACACACCCAGTCGGTGTCTTACACGGCTGATCCTCATCATGGCTTCAATGCGGTAGGCACCAATCTGCCTCAGGCACCGACTGTCCACCATGTGGCTCCTGTCTATGCCGCTGCTCATGCCCATGCCGCCTATGTGCCATATGCTGCTCATCATCATGGCATCCACATTCCCGTTCTGACCCACGGCGGTGTGCCCGTCGACACTCCCGAGGTGCAACACGCCAAGGCCGCCCACGCTGCTGCCCACGCCGCTGCCGCCCACAACGCGGGCGCCCATCATCTGTACAAGCGCTCGATCTACGGCGGTGCCTGGGCCTACGGTGGTGCTGCCCATGTGCCACTCACCCATGGCGGCGTCCCAGTCGATACTCCCGATGTGCAGGCCGCCAAGGCTGAGCATTATGCTGCCCATGCCAAGGCTCTGGGACATGTTGCCCATGCCCATGGTGCTCCCGTCGAGACTCCCGAGGTTCAACACGCCAAGGCCGCTCACTTTGCCGCCCATGCCGCTGCCCGTTCCGGCCATGCCGTCGCTCCCATTGCCCACGGTGGCTACCATGTGCCTGTGATCCACAATGGTGTGCCCGTCGACACGCCCGAGGTGCAGCACGCCAAGGCCGCCCACTTTGCCGCCCTCTCGCAGGCCTCCGCCCACGGCAGCTCGCACAGCTCCTGGGATGATGGTCACTACGATGGTGGCCACTACGATGGTCGCTGGGATGCCAGCCACGACAGCCACGCCCACTCCCACAGCTATGCCAGCGGCTATGCGCACAAGGGTCCCATCCACATCCCGGTCATCCACAACGGTGTCCCCGTTGAGCCCGCAGAGGTGCAGCATGCCCGTGCCGCCCACTTGAATGCCGTGGCAGCCGCTAGTCACGGTGGTGCTGCCCATGGTGGCTACTACGGTGGCTCTGCGCACGAGGATGATGGCCAGTACCACGCGCACTACAATCACTATTAAGACCAGAACTTCTGGTTGAAGCCATCGACACCGAGAACCAACAACGACAACGACGAGCATCGTCCCTTCATAATCTGCCGGATATCTATCTATTTGTTTCACTCTAACGACTACCGAAGCAAGCTAGCGCATATGCAACTGTCTCTTTCACACTATATCCTCTATCATTTATTTCCATCTCTGTCTGACACACACAACAATGGGAAATCAACTAGACTTGGGAGATTTGAGCTGCTGTCTCAATTGCCCACTTCAACTTCTTTTTCAACCATCTCCAGTTCAATTAAGAGCTTCTTCTTTTCTAACTAAACTATTTTTCAACACTTTCTTCTTCTATCTTCTGTCTCATTCTGTCTCCCACTGCTAACTGACACTGTCAAGTCTCTAGTTATGCTCTTCAACTTACTTATTTCCATTACTTTCTTCAATTTCTTGACTTGAGCAATGCTGAACGAGTATGTTGTAAATAATTGTTGTAACTTTTTATATATGTATCTTGAATCATGTACTGGATATGTATCTATATATTATTATATGAAACTGCAAACAGACAAATAAACTGCAAAAATGTATTTGATCACAAAACTTGAGTGTCTTTTTACTGGAAACATAAAATCATAGAGATCAATTAAGATTTTCTCATTCTTGAATTTTACATTTGTTTTGTTTCAGAAATATGTATTTTTTGAATATTTTTTTCAAAGTTAACTTACCTAATCCAATTCAAAAATCCCATTTTTTATAATTAAATTCAAATCTATTCAGATAATACAAGTTTATTAAACTTATCTTTACTCATTTCTCCTCATTTGTGGTTTTGACGGATTAAATATAGTTTTACTGTTTACCAGCAAGACTTAATAAGCAACGAGTTTATTAAATGAATTTCATTTTATGGATATCACGTTAAGGAATTTACGAAATTAAGCTTTTGAATTGCGTTTAAAATTTTATGACATTCTCTTTTTGCACTTCCATTGAGAATGTTGAGCACTGTAAAGTCAATTTTGCACACGCTTTGTCACATACCTTTGTATGATGAGAAAATACATGGAATATTTGCAGTGTAGCGATTGAAATATGCACATCCTGAAAAGAATGCAAACGAGGGGCCCAGGAATCTGTAAACACATTCGAGTGCAAACAATCAATCAATTCGGAGAAGCGACATTATTTTGTTGTTGTTTTACTACAGTGGAAATTCAACAGTGTGTGAATGGATATGGGAAATGGGAATGGGAATGAAAATGTGTTTGCTTTGTGCTATTTGCGGTTAAGTTGAGCCAAAATAAATATGCACACTGGGTGGGCTCTCAAGTTGGGAACATACGAGTACTCTGCTCGTATGTATTTAGTGTTTAACCTCGAGTCGGTTTTAATTTGCAGGCCTCATGCCCGAAAGCCATAAATTGAAATGCAACCTTTGCACTAGTCAATAACCTTGGCAGACCGCCGTCAATTACAGGGAAGGCGGTCGGGCTTTTGGACTCAACTAATTAAAAATTAACAATCTACGCCGCACACGCAAAGGTCACGGTACAAATGGTCGGCCCTGTTCGATTTTCAGCACATAAATAACAGCAGCAGGTTAAAGCCTCTGGGATGTTAGCCCCCTCAGCGACTATTAAAGAGCCTACCAAAAATGGGCACTCTTAATAGTAAACGGGAGGGAGGGAGGGAACAGTAGCAGTTAGTCACTTAATTAGACACAATTGAATTTATGGCGTAAATTTCAATCTTGGACGACCTTGAGGTCAGCAGGTGTATGCATATATTTATAGTAAGCATCGGCGTCGGGTTACTTTGATTTGATCTGTTCATTGAATTGACTTCCAATCTAATTATGGTGCAATTGAAATTATTTAAATTGCCAACAAGCGTTTTAAATGGTCAGTTGTGTGGTCAGAATTTGTGGCAGCCACAGCAGCAGCAACAGTAGCTTGACCGATTGAACGTTCCGCTTGCCACAAGAGCTTGTGGGCGTGGCCAAAAGAGCCCACGTCAAAAGTGAATGTGCAACATTGTTGTTTTTGGCTCAAATCATTTTTGCCAACTTTATTATTGCAACTTTATTGTGGCGAGCAATTCGCTTCTTGCCACGACTTTGTTTTTCTTTTTCTTTTTTCTTCTTTTATTTTTATTTCTGCCAGTTGATTTTCCAGCGTATTGAAGAATTTCGTTTTGGCGTTTTGTGGCTCATTTGCATTGGCAGCAATTTGGCAATCAGTTGACTGCCTTTTGCCGTTGGCCAGAACCACTCTTAATTGGAGGGTCAGTTCCAGCCCAATGCCCAATACTGCAACATCGACATCGACCAGGCAACACAAGAGCCGTTAAGCAAACAAATGCCAGGCAACAAATTTGTATAAAATAACACAATTACTAAGCCATTTTCAGCTATGGGTTAAGTTCTCTTGCCAGGTTTTTTGCCTAGTTTATAGCCACTTTTCCGAAGTGGGCGTTTACTTGCAGCATTTTGCATATTTTTGTTAAAGTGGCTTTTATGTTTTGCTTCAATTTAATTTATGGCTAAGGCGTTAATTTATGGCCTAATTGATCCGATTTGAATACATGTAAATCCATGTGTTGAAATTCATATTGCAGCTTCAAATTATTATAATTGTTGTTATGACACATATCTATTCTTGCAATTTAACTAATTGCAAACACAATCAATTATCATTATTAGCATAAAGTTTACAATTATTTTCTTACCCAAAAATATGAAAAATACATAAGCTTAAGTTTACCTTTGCTTTCTGTAACATGAATTTAAAGCTTGACACTTTGTGGAATTCGTTATTTTAAATTATTGTTTTCTTAAATTATTATTTTACATAAATTATTATTATATTGAATTAATATAGTATAACATGTATAATGCAAATCATTTTAGTTCTGTTAAATTTCTTTTATAACTAAACCTGTCGCATCAATTAACAGTTGTACTTTGCGGACACAAATGCATTTTTAAAAATCTTTAATAGCGTTGAGTTTATTTTTAAATAACCTTGTTGTTGTAGCATTGTTATTTCTAATTATATCGATTTGGTTTGGTGTTTACTGTATCTTTTTGACCAGCAACCGTTGTTTATCCAGGAAACAGGGTTCCAAACAAGTAGTGTACACTAATGCAATTATCTCCAACAATGCGTAGCTCAACAAAACACACACATAATAAATGGAGTTATACCCGAGCAAAATGCAACAGCAACAGCAACACCAAAAAACAAAAACAACGACAACAAACGCGTCGACTATTACAGCAACAAATTGAAATAACACACAGAGAGATAACGCAACACAATTTGCAGTTGCTGTTGCAGATGCTGTTGCTGTTGTTGCTACTGTTGCCGTTGCTGTTGATGCTGCAGCTGCTGTTGCAGATGTTGTTGCTGCTGTTGCTTTCGATGCAGAAAATGCGTTGAACATTTCGCGCATTTGCACAGCAAAGTAATGCAACGAAAATGTGAAATGCGATTGTCGAATGCTGATGCTGATTGTTGACTGCCAAAAACAGTTTTTCACGATTTTTCCTTTATCGTATTTTTCTCTCCAAATTGCAGCAACACTTGCAAAATTTATTTGTATTCTCATTCTCTGCATTTGCCTGAACGTGAGATTCTACATATGTATGTATGTGTGAGCTTTTCCCAATTTGTTGCTTCAAAATGCTGCCAACAGCTGTCAAATTTAAGTCTAGCAAAGCTATCAAGAATGTAAAGATGTCTTTGTCAAATCGATAGTTTTATACACTTGTAGACCAATATAGACCTTGTAGATTGGTAAAATGATTAGCATAAAATCTCTATAGCTTCTAAAATCAAGGTAGCCAAAAATGACTGGCTTTAAATATTATTTAACGTGTGGAAAATAGCTTGGAAATCTTGCTTTGAGATTTGTATACATATGTTTAATATGTTTAGGTCCTATATAATTTTAAGGCATTGATGCGCCTCCTTTAATGCGTTAAACATTTCGTGTTCAAATTATAATACCCTGCTCAAAAATGTTAAAATTGCAGTCTATTAATTAGTAAATGTTTAATACTCTGTGTATGAGCTGAAAAACTAATAATTTGCACGCTCTCATTCTCTCGCTCTTTGATTTGCAAATTAGGTTGAGTGCCATGTAAATCATCGATAATTTGTATTGTATACTTTTAGGCATTTGCATAAATTGTGACATATTTAAACAGCGCTCGCCATTTGCAAGCTGTCAAAAGCTTATTTCATATAAGTATTATTAATATGGCACAAAATTATGCATCACAATAAACAAGGGTAATAACAACAATGAAAGCTCGGCCGTTCGCTCAGTTTGTGGTCACACATGTACGACAAGCTAATTTATTGTTATTTGGAAAAGTTTAAATTGCTCAAGTGATGTCGCTTGCCTGCCGGGAGACAAGTTTCCGGGAGAAAGTCAGAGACAGAGAGCGAGAGAGACCGAGAGGAAGAGGAAGAGAAGGAAATGAGAATCTGTGCAGCAGCTGACGTTGGGCTAGAACTTTGTCCAGCTGCTGGCCGCCAGTTGGTTGGCCCAGTTAGCAAAGTACTATAAAGATTTATGGCTGCCAGTGTAACGAGCTTTAATTGCATTGCAGAGCATGCGTTTTCGAATTTTAATATTCGTTTGCTTGGTTCTACACATTGACTAGACCTAAGGCTAAAGTTGGCTTAAAGTACTAACTGGATCTGAGCTGCTTTTGGCCCATGACAAGGTGTCTAGTACACGGCGCTGTAAAGAACAGATATTAGAAATGATTCAATCACGACTCATCTGCCTACTTACATCAAATTGTGTTCCGGATCCGGCCAGACGGGTGCCGGAAGGAGCAGAGCTGAAGGCGCTGGCTGTGGTGCCGCACCACCCGCTCCGCCGCCACCACCGGCGCCATTGCGTGCTCCTTTACCACCCTTGCCACCTTTGCCGCCTTTGGTGCCGTCGGGTCCGTCGGGTCCATCAGCACCATCTGCGCCATCTTCGCCATCCGGTTGTGGTCCAGCCGGACTAGGAGCTCCAGGCTGTCCGCTTTGACCACTCTCGCCGGATGTCAGAGTGCCACCAGCACCGCCGCCGCCACCAGCGCCACCACCCCCGGCACTGCCATCACCTCCAGCACCGCCACTGCCACCAGCACCGCCCAAAAGGCCGCCAGCTTGTCCTGCCTGGCCAGCACCGCCAGCGCCACCTCCTCCAGCACCTCCAGCACCGCCAGAAGCAGCCTCCAGAGCTGCAGCAGATGCAGCTGCCTCAACGGCCAAAAGCTGCTCAGCTGCAGCAGACGAGGAGCTGTCAACGTCTGTCAAACTGGCATCCGCAGTTGAGCCCTCGACATATTCGCCCTCTAATCCTGGCTGAGGATTCCAAACGCCATCATCTGGGGGAACTGGCGGCTTATAGCTGCCATCGTCCTCTGGTGGTGGTGGTGGTGGTGGGTGCAGCAGATAAAGAACTGGTGCCGGCTGGGACAGTAAATAAGTGCCAGCTATTGGCCCTGGCAATGCCACCGGCAGCACATGGGCCAACCCACCATCGATGAGGTGCAATCCAAGCATGCATTGCACCGTCAGCAGCAACTGTGTGTGAAAAAGGCACTTTTCATTCGATATTCCCATTCATCACACTCAATTGAATATTTACCGCTGTTGTTCGCATATCGTCGATTAAATTCAATTGAAAATTCCTTATCCCTTTTTTAACTGCTTGCTCGACTGAGACTTTTGTGGAACTGACTCTATTGGTAACGCCCTATCGTTCTTTATATACAATATGTCGGCTTCTTACTGATGATTAATTGAGACTCAGCTCCGAGTTGGAGCATTGTCTATAAATGGAAGCAGCTTCCACACGAAGTGCATAAATCAAGTGCCACCAATGTTAATTAGAGCAAAATGCACACATTCAGCAAACTATTTTCTTTATAATAACATACAAAACACATTAATAAGAATAAAACTCGTCCGATAAATACGCAGTTTAGTTTGCTACGACACATTGTTCAAGCTACGGAATGAAATTGATATATTTGACTGACTGTCGAGTACTCTACAATCTTATAAAACACAGAAAACTAGAGATGTTTATTTAATCAGAGTAGATCAGTAATCAATAGTCCCAATAATCATATTTATTAGGGTATACAGATTTCGTTATTACTTAGAATCAAGCTTATTCAAATTTTCTTAAGGCTGGTAAAAAATAGTTTTAATGATTATGAATGTCAAGTACTCTACAGTATATACTTATACGATATTGAAAATAATTGGTTACTATGTATTTATAATATTTATTTAAATATTTTATAAATATAAATTGAATACATAAATTATATCTGAAATGAAATAAAAGTAAGCAATCTTAATCTTAAATAAAGATTACATTTAAGTGAAAGATTACATTTAAGGAATGAATCAAAATATAGATTTTAGAAGGTATTTTTGAGACTTACAGTATACAGACTTAGGATGTGCCCCACAACAAAATCTGTTAAGATTTATTCTAAAAGTACTTATTTTTAAGGGTATGCAAAATAGACTGACCGCAACATACGAATTCTGTTGCCATATTAGATGAGAATACTGATTACTTTAATTATTTTATTGCATTGTTTGTTTTAAATTGTTTTATAAGAGCAAGGTCCATGTTTTCCATATGAGCAGTTCACTTTTTAACTTTTTTAGCTTATTCATAGTCCAGAAATTCTCAAAAGCCTTATCAGCTGTTAATGTAATCTTTTAAATATTTCAAACTTTCATAGGGTATACAGCTGTCGCATAAGTGCAGTAATCCAGCATTGTTTGCCATATTATATAATGCAGATTCTTGAAATTTTCTCAAAGCCTGATCAGGTAGTAAATAATTAAAATGCCTTCCTACTTATTCTTAGCTGCAATGCTGTCAGAGCTGTCTGCAGACAAGATAAGATGCCATTCATGGTCACAAGCCAACAGTCAAGAATCCCAACTCTCTGGGGCTGCATAATGTGCATAATGGTGTTGGCGTCGTTGACTCAATAGACGGGCTCGATTGCAAGCAAAATGTGGCCGTGTTGGATGCAAAGTGGCTTTCTGAGGAGCTGATTAACCGGTTTGTTTTTTGTATGCATCGTCGCGTGTCAAATGTGTAACACAGTGGTGGCAAATATTAAGTGCCTGTTGAGGGTTTGCTGTTTTGCTTTTGCCGTTGCTTTTGATGTTGCCCTTGTCTTGTTGTCTCTCATTGAGCTCCACATAAATGATGAGCGACTATTAGACTCTGTGCAGCATCGACTAAATCAATTAAGCCAACAAGAGCAAACAACAACAACAACATCAAGGGAGGCAACGGTAACGGCAATGAGGCCATTATTATCATTGTGCTCGTCTTCGTTATCGTCCTAAGCATTTAGCTACAAAACCCGGAACATTATTCACAGCACCAAAAGGGGGGAGGAAGTGAAGTGAGCTGCCAGTTTCCAAGGAAGATAAAATTGTTTGTGCGTGTGGCAGCAGCTGATAAAGGACGCAGCGTGTGTGCCCAAAGGATGCCAAAGGCGAGGCTAGTTAGCTATTTAGCTAGTTTCCCTCAACTAAGTTGCAGCCAATTAGTACAGCGACTTTTTGGAACGCGACTAGCACGTAAAAATATGCTAACGTTGCTCTCTTGGCCAAAGCAGTTACTGAGATTCCATTTCTGCTGGCGTTGCACAAATATTCTGGACTGCTGTCCAATGTCGAGGGTGGAGCTGCCGGCGCGAGCTATTAATCAAAACAGAGGCAGAAACGAAGAGTGGCCCATAAACAGTTTCCCCCACGCATGAAGGCATCCATTTATTCACACATCCTGGCCGCTCCCTTTGCCACACCCCTGGACACACCCATGATGGGATGGGGAGGGCGGACAAGAGGGCCACATATAAATAGTTTTGCTAGAGCTTCGACATTGCTTCATTTGTTAGCAGACTGACAGGCGAGTCAAGTTGACGTCGCCGTCGATTGTCGATTCTGGACGCAACCCTCGCTCACAGCCACAATTACAACTTATATAGCAGCGCAGTGGGAAATTTGGCTGATTTATCCGTAAAAAATGAATAGCTACAAAAATAAAAATGAATCTAAAGAAAAATAATACAATTTCTTGTATTTTTTCTCAACATGGAATTTATTATAAAATAACTACATTTTCTTTTTTCATTTTTGTCAAAAATAAATTTAAGGACAAAAAGATATGACACTTATTGGACCTGATAAGGATTCGATAACACATTAATACTATTAATATAGTATATATAGTATATTAATAGGGGGGAGCCTGCACTATATACAGCGGTGGCCAAAAGTATTTTGGCATCCTTTAAAGTTAAGTCTAGCCAAATTTTGAGCTTACTTCATGTAAAGTTTGGTATTAGTGGAAAGGTCTTTTGAATACCTTTCGAATGATGCCATACTTTCCTTAACCCATTAGGTACCCATTGAAATTCTCGAATATTTGTAAACGTCAACTTTTTCAACTTTTTTCCTCAATTATTTAAAACAAATGTTTTGATGCAGAAAGTTTTTTTGAACAATTTAAATAGTAACTGCAAAAATTTTTCATATATATCTTCCCTAGTATTTTTTATAATTTTTTGAAAATGGCGAAAAGGCACTTTTTACATGAAAATGCGGAAATGGTGCCTTTTTCGCCATTTTCAAAAAATTATAAAAAATACTAGCGAAGAGATATTTGAAAATTTTTTGCAGTTACTATTTAAATTGTTTAAAGAAACTTTCTGCATCAAAACATTTGTTTTAAAAAATCGAGGAAAAAAGTTGAAAAAGTGGACGTTTACAAATATTCAAAAATTTTAATGGGTACCTAATGGGTTAAGGAAAACCTTGCATCATTCGAAAGGAATTCAAAAGACCTTTCCAATGACACCAAACTTTACATGAAGTAAGTTCCAAATTTGGCTAGAACTAACTTATAGGGTGCCAAGATACTTTTGGCCACCGTTGTATATAAATATATACGTATAGTGTATAGTATATATTAAATTATATAGTATATACAATAGTATAATAATACATTAATTTTCTTGCACCAAATTGTCTAAATCGCCCATTGTGCAGGGGTTTAATGTGTGGCATAAAAAAGGTTTTACGTGCCTCGCATATGTGCAACTCGGTGGTGCGGTGAGGGGGTGAGGGGGTGACCGCAGGATGTGCAGATCGAAAACAGTTTACAGAAATCATTACAACTGGGCGAATGCGTAATGAGCAATGTGGCGTATGTGTGATGAGTGTGATGTTGCTGTGCAGGCACTCGAATGAACATCCACAGCGTGCAGATTGGATATTTAATTAGAGTAGTACACGACCTCAATTGTAAATCCATTGATTACGAGGAACGAATCAAATGGCGACACATCTAATTAAAGTGGAAACACAGAAAGGAATCAAAGACCACAATTTACAATTATGAAGCGTTAGTTCGAGTAAATAACAAGAGCTTTCATTACAAGCACTAAATGAAAAGAAACTTTTAATTAGTTAAAATTACATTAGATTATTTTTAAGGGTCGATTAAACTCCTATGTTCAGAGCTTTCAGATTTAATCTGATAACAAATAGAAAAGCTTTTAGTAATATGTATGTATATGAAAGCTTCAAGCTTTTTATTAATTTGAAGTTTAAGACGTTGTGACTATATATGTATTTATAAGAATTTATTAAAAATATGAGAGCCCTTGAAGACCATTGAAAGATTGATAGTTATCTACTTGCGACTCTTTAAGATTAACCTGTTTTTGACCTCTGTAAGGTACTTTGTATGTCCAGGGTGTTTTCTGTTCACCTTTTAAAATAAGTCAAGTGCGATGATATATGATGCTTATAATAATATTGCACATGACGCTGACACCACACAAATGTACTGCCAGCTGAACTTTTGACTGCTTTCAACATGTGTGTGTACGTTTAAGCCAAGAACCCAGGGCATGATATTTTTGCAGGGGGCGTGAAGTGTCATTACAGCTGTCACAATATGCAGTGTGCTGAAAGTGTCAACAATGTCATCAATAACAAACGACTGTGCAAGCAGGCAAACTTATTATGTCTATGCGAGTGTACTCTTATATGGACATACAGGCAGACAGAGAGTAGACCACAATGCAAACCGCATTTAAATCACAATAAATCATTGAACATGGTGTCACAATTGTGCTGCAAGCAATTTGCTGGGCATGTAGAATGAATCAATACAGTTGACACTTTTTACACTCTGTGTTAACTACTCGACATCACGTTTATCACACACCCTTTTCTAATGTACTGGGTATAATTACTTTTCGAGCAGCGCAGCAAGCCGAATATTCAGTCATAATACATTAACACATATACATAACAATACATTAAAGTAAACTTCTCTACCAACTCAAAGGAATACTGCGAAGCATGGTAGAGTATATCTCAGATGACATTCATTACAAGCTACCAAATGGCAACAACAAATGGCTAGAAGATCTATTGAGGGCTTATCCCTTGCCAGCAGCAAAGTCTCATCAGTGTCGCGATGAATTCCTTAAGGAATTGCTGGAACCTTTTAAACAATCCGAGTTGTCAACAAGTAGTGAAGACAGCAGTGAGGCAAAACACGTGCAGTTCGGTTACAGTGCTCAAAATTTGACACCTTCGTTTAATGTTGAAAAACAATTGTTCAATTATATGAAGAAATTTAGTTACGTTAGAAAGTCAACAGCTGCCTCACTGAAGCTGAGAGAGACTCGAATCGTCGCACCAGATATATTCAAGCTCCTGAAAGGACGTCAGGATAAAGTTTCTTTTGCTATCGGATCTTTGGCTGTGATCTATAATTTTGCGGTTCTCAAGGACCGATTGCGTATAGTCAATGAACTGTGGCGCGTTAGCGTATCCGTTGATAAATCATATAACATGTTCAGTTGGTCAATCGAGGATTATATTAAACGCTTTAATATGCCTAATCAGACGTATTTAGATATTACAGAAAGAGAACTCAAAAATCAAGGCGATTGCTTCAAGTTTCGCGTTGATGTCAGCGAAACAATTCGTCTAATTTCTGCTATGAGTGATGATGTCAGACTCAAGAATGACATATGCGATAGCTCCATGTTATTAATAAGGTAAGTCAAAAATAAATAAATAAAACTAAGCATAAATTAAATAAATAATTAAATCATGGCCATATTTTAATAAGATTCTTTTCCAACTTTACAGAGATGCTCAGACGGATATCAAGGAGCTGATGACAACCTCTCAGAAGAAGGTTGCAGAAGGATATTTAGATGTTGCAACGGCAGCTCAGCGGACACCACGTTCAGCTGACAAATCTAGGCAGATGTCTGTTCAGCTAAAAGTCAATTACGATGATTGTAAGTCTATCTTTAATTTGGAGAGAAAGTCAAACTAATTGTGATCTTTCATAGTCGTTTATCCTATTGAGGCACGCTATCGCATTAAATGGGCTCAAACGCAGGTAGATCAGGCTATCATGTATAATGATGTGTACATTAAGGTAAATTAAACTCAAACAAAGGTTGACCCTAAATATTATTGAACTACAACTTTTTACAGGAAATTAGCAAGGAGGTTGTTGATTTAACAAAATGCATTGAAGAAAGTAAATTGTTTTGGGAATGCAGCCAAATAGCATTTGAGATGGAGATAAATAACCTGAGAGGTCGCATCTCAGAGTTGGAGAGGCAATACGATGTGAGAATGGAGAATGCTGCAAACGATCGGGAATCTTTACAAAATAAGTTAATCAAGGCCAAGGATGACCTTGTAAACAATAGGGCACGAATACCAATGTTTCATGAGAGAATTGCAGAGGTGCAACATATAATAGCCAAACAAGAGGCCGAACTAATGAATGAAATGGTATTAATTAAACTGAACTAATCATATTCAACATTTTATTTTAATTTCTCTTTCTAACTAATCGTCAATTTCAGCATCGAGCAAGAATCTCAAGTCGCCATTCAAAAAAGAAATCGTTTGACGGCAGAAAAACACTGGAAAAAAAGAACTCGGTTATGGGCAAGAAGAAATACTAAAATTAGTTTGCAAAAAAAACTTTAGTACCTCTTTTTGCTACTTTTATATATATACGAGAATATTTTGAAATTCATTATAAATCTTCATTAAACATTAAAAAAGATAATATAACGAAGCTATAATATCGGTAATTATTCGGAAATGTATCAGAGTATTATAAGAAACAAAAAAGAATTATTATGTCGATTACTCAAAACTCAACAGACCATGAAGAATTCGTTGGAATGTTTGGCCTTAACAAGTGTTGCAATATTTTTATTGGTTTTATTGGGCGTCATCAAATTGGTTTGTGGAGCTAGACGCTGGTGTTACTTTTACGATCATATCATAACAGCATTAATGCTTTTTTTGTTGCTTGTATTTGTATTGTAGTTTCTGGTTTTGATTGCATTTGTTGGCGGCGCCTCGCGAATTGTTATGGACTGAAGGCGTTTATTGGTTTTTTCACGCAATGGCTAATGAGTAAAACATTTACGAGCACAGCTGACACAGCCCCTCGACGCGATGCCCCTCCCAAACACCCAATTACCACTGCGGCAAAAGAATCAAAATAAGACAACAGCAATTCGAAGTGTTAAAGTCATAGCAATTTAAGGCTTTGGCAATTTGTGTAGTGTAATGTAAGCGAGCTCATGCTGTAAGTCGGGAGTTTGTCTGGGTTGAATTTGCTATAAATACTCATAGTACTGTTATTCATGGCTGAAAGCTTATCAGTTGACTGTCGCCAGCTTGTCTGACGCTTTCTTTAGAAACCCACAAAATATCCCAGTCTGCCCCATCCATCAATTATGTGTACTTTATCGACAAGCTAGACATTTGCCTGATCCCCAACCAACCGGTCTGCGTGATATTTCGGCCATAGTTTGCTGGTAATGCGTCGTGCAATTTAGCACGGACCATTGACGCAGAAGGCCTTTGGGTCTGGTTCTGGGTTTGAACTTTGCATAAGTTGACTGGGGAGCGGACTAGCTTATAATTGAAGCTATATCTAAAGTGTAAAGGCATTTAAAGCCATACTCTTTACTTGGGCTTCTTTTGACGCCATCGTTCATTGGCCAACGCCCAGTCGTGGTTCTCTAAAATCTTATCTTGCATAATTGGTGTTAATAACATCAGCAGCAAGAACTTGAGTCACAGTTCCAGTCACAGTTCGAGTTCCATTCCCCGTCATAGTTCCAGTTACAAAGGACTGAAAGTCATTTATGCAAACTGCTGCTGGCAGTTGACAGCAATTGAAGCAATGGCAACTGGAGCAGGCCTTGATAATTGAATGTATTGTTCTTATATATTTCAGTCTCTGTTCTTGTCTAGAAGAAAACCACCAAACATATTTGGGGTACATTTATATAAATGTTCATGTCGTTACGAGTCAGAGTCACAGACCACAAGCAGTCGAGTATTTTATCGAGCTGCTTAATTCACGACTCTGTTTATTAGTCAAGTCTCAAGTTGTGATGACGCACATTCCCTGCTCTTGGCCTTGTGCGGGCTTTCGTCATCATTTGGCTGAGACAACCTGTTGGCATGGGACTTAATTTGTCTTCTATAACACACAAGTCTGCAAAAATTTCATACTTGCATCAACATATTATTTATTTGGAAAACTATATATATTTTTCGAGCACTATCCCTTTTTCTATTACACTTTTCTAAAATTTTAATACTATCATATTTTTTTTTTAAATTCAACCGATTTTCTGGTGTAATGTAAGTTTTTGAATTTTTCTTGAAACATCGTCGACAGCTCGATTCTTTTTTTTTCAGTGTAAGCTTCATTAAGCATTCGGATTTGCATTACAACTTGTATGTCATTCTCTTTGCATTTATATCAATCAAACGCAGCACAAAAATTGGCTGCTTAACTTCTTCACGTGTATTTATAGACCTATTTCTCTCTTGCTTCAACAGGATTACTCAATTTTTTTCCCTCCCCCTCTCTCTCTTTTCCATTTCATTGATGTCTGCGGTAGCGAAAACAACAAACATTCTGCCAAATCGAAGCGAGCCAAGTCAACACCCACAGGCCAAAAAGGCGCTTAAAGCCAATTTACATGTGGCGCAGGCAACCACTGTAATTGTGGGTTTCTCTCTCGCTCTTTCCCCTCTCTCTCTGTGTGTGTGTTTGGGTGTGCTTTTGTGTGTGTGCATTACACCTGTGGCCACTTTAAGAGAAGGCCTCTAAGGCTTGACTTTTGTGTAGGGACTGTTGACTTTTCCCATTGCCTTCTGTACAGTTCAGAAGCTCACTCTTAAAACAAATCATCTTTTATTATAACGCATTAATCATACGCACTGTGCGCCGTTGTTGCTTTGAGGCGGAAGTGCAAAGTTCTTGCCGAAAACCAAACAGGGCCACAAAATATCTGCACATTTCTTTTCAACAACCTTTGGGGTCGTTGTTGCTATATTTTTTTTCATTTCATCAGATTTCCAGTGGGGCTTTTAATTTTTTGCGGCTTTGGTGTTGCCTACTTTTGTGCTTGGCCATAATTTATGACCAGGTGTGCGGCAGCTCTAATTGCGTGATAAGTTTTACCAATGAGCATTCCCTCTCGGTGTTTGTATTTCATTCAGCTCGACTTGATGCTCTATCGGCCGTTTTGTTTCGATTGACGTCAATTCGTGTCGCCGTCTCCAAGTGGCGTCCAATTTGTGCGACTGTTGGCAAGTTTCTTCAACTTGGCCTAAGTTGGTCGAGTGCTTGGCAAAGGCAATTGATTAATGGCTACCGCTTATTAACAGCCATTTTGTGTTGGGTAATCGCAACAATGCTTTCACGTTTTCACCAAACAACTCAATTGGCTGCCTTTTTTTATTTGAGCAACGCAAAAAAAAGTTTTCCACTTGAAATTCTCAACTCATCGTTGACTGTAGCATACTTTCGGGCGTTTTGTATTTGAACATCGTAACCGCAAAATCCAACAACAATCACAAAATGTCGCAGTGTTTTGTGCAACAACATCAACGATGGCAATGTGGGCATTGAAAGTTCGTTCAGCGAGAATTGCTGTGGGCATTTCTGTGGGAGGATTCTGTTGCTGTGGCAGCTGCAATTGCACTGAGCGAATGAATCTGACAGTTTATTTTGCTTTAAACCTGATGAATCTTCGTAATCATTGCTACAAAGTCTAGAGTTTAACTTGATTCAATGCTTATTTTCAATCCTTAGTTAGCATATATTTATTTCGAGGTCATTCAAATACTTTCTTCTGTTTTCTCTCTGTGTGCTGCTGGATGCTGGCTGTAGGATATTTGGAGTGTTGCGGCAAAAACTCGCGACTGCGATACGACCACGCTGAGTGGCATGCAGCTGCTTAATGCCAGTCAGCCAAGCGGCAGGGAGTCTGTTTATCTTGGCCCTGTCAACGGCAAAATGTCGAGCCTCCCCAAAACGCAGTTCGACATTTAGGCAATCCCATGAAGCGGCGGCAAAATGGCCTAAAAGAGACACAACAGACACAACAAAGCGCTGCGTTTAAACATTTGGTATTCAAAAACTAGCTGACTTAGAGCCAACATGCTGTTTCCTAGGCCATGTGGGCGTGTCTCACCCCTAAGCAAGTGGGCGTAAGTAATATATATCCAACCGGAAAATTGGACTGAGGTTTAAACAAGTGAAGCTGTGATAAGGCCAAAGGTTTAAAGGCGACAGAAACAAGCTCAGATATCACAGTGTCATGCCAAAAAGTTTGAATTTAAATTCAGGACACCAAACAACAAATTAATGCGCAAAATTGTGATTTTGATTAAGAGCGAATGAAAATAAATGGCTGCGTAGAAGCGCAAGAAGGAAGCCATCCGTTGGGAATGATATTAAAATGCTAATTTTTGAAGAGAACATAGTCTGTTATTGTTAAATGGGAGTTAAATTGGTTAAGGTTGAGCGAATTGCCTGTACCGTGTTTATATGTTATTATAAATCTAATTTGATAACAATGTGACAAGCAAAAAGATGTAAAGAATTTAGTTCAAGGGCAACATTAAAGGAGCTTTAAAATACATATGTGCAAGCTGAAGTAGAAAATTCATATATAAATCTTAGAAATTAAAACTGAATGGATCTTTAACTGTTAAAAAGAATCAGAGTAATCAGTTCAAACATAATTCTAATGAAGTTTAAAATGCACTTTAAAGAAAAAGAATCATTTACTTTCTTTCCTCAATGATTAAAGCTCTACTATTTAAATAATTTAAATTTAAAAACACATCAAAGCGCTAAATAAAATATTGTTTCTTCTAAGCACAAAAGTTCTACCAAATTAATTTCCTTTTGGAATACATTTTTCAATATTAACTTCATCTTCTTTAAACTGCCTTTTTACTGGATTACTGCATGGGTTTGTAAGTTCTTTTTTAAAAGAAAATCACTGCCTTCTTAATTAAGGGAAGAAGGCTTTCATTAATTTAACTTACTTCACCTGCACTTGAAGCCACAGCCGCTGTCTGAAGTCTTGACTCGTCCGCTGTAAAAATGTAAACCAGGAAATTCTATTATATTAACATGAAAGTTACTCAAAGCTGGACAGCCCAAGTTTCTGCTGACCAACTGTCTGTCTTTGGCCACAACTGAGGCCCTTTCTCCCATTCTTTAATGGCTGCTTAATAAATTTGCACGTGGTGAAGGCACAACGAACAGACGGCCAGAGTTTTGGTAATGAAGCTAGACAGTTCAGCCCAAGGAAACACGGTAACGTTACTTTAACCAGGGAACGAGACCTGAACCATTTTCTGCCAATAAACTTGCAATTAATGGACGCCAAATGAGTTTCGATGGCCAAGTTTGTGGCCGCTTTGTGCTTTTGTCCAGGTTAAACACGGCAAATGGAAGGCAAACGTTAGGCCATGGTGTTCAAATACCAAACTTAGTGTGAAATGTTGCTCTATTAAAATTCTGTGTTGTATTGTATACTCAGAAAAAATTAACGAAAAAAATCATGCACAATTTTCTTGATATCTGACCGAATCGTTCTAATTTTTTCGTGCTTAAAACAAGAACGAGTCGGTGTCAAATCGTGCACACAGAAAAAAATTAACGAGAAAAGTCAAACATTTTTAATTTTCTTTAAAAGAAAAGCAGGCGACGACTTCAATTTTACATTTGAGTTGATATCTTTGCTTTTGCTGTGTGTCACAGGGAATATTTCTAACGACTGTGAGTATATTTTAAAAATAGAAATATAAATATAAATATATTTTAAAAAGTAAATTTTTATTGGGAAAAGAATTTTACAGGAGATGGCGCTACTAAATGAAGTGAAATTGACAGCACTCCCAGAAATCGCCATCTGGCGACAGTCAATCCAATAACTTTATTATTCAGTGCATACTTTCTGGAAGCATGCATATTTATAATCGTTTTAAGCTCTATAGCAATTATTGGTTTATTCAGTTTTCTTTCTTATCATTGATCTCCTGTTGCTTGAGAAATACATTTATGGTTTTTTTACTCGGTGGGAGCTAGCCTAAATCGGATGATCGTCGCTGACAAGAAGAGGTTCACGGATATCGACATCCAAATTCAAGCTCCGTTACAACGAAATACACAGTCCTAGAGCGGAGTGGAACTGTTGACCTGGTGAAGCTCCTTATATATCAGTTCAATCGGATTTTTCCCCACACCCTTAAGACTTGAACTCTACCACTGCCAAGCAAGGATATTACATTAATCTCAAAAATACTGAAGAGACCGGACCAAGGCGGCAGCTTTGAAGACAACACAATATTTTTGAGTGATTAATAAAATGTTGGGAACAAGGAACAGTTCATTCGTGAGCGTCAACGAGTTCGACGACCAGCTAGATGAGCTGAACAGAAGACGTCAAGAGGTTAAATTAAGAAAATTAAATATGTATCCAATTTAATCAATAAAATACTAAAACATTAATTTACTGTGTATTTTTATTAAAACGGTTAAATTATAAACAATATATTCTATATGAAAAACCAATCGGGTCCTAAAGTGGAATATATGGGTATAAATTGAGAACGGTCTGTTCTAAATGTGTAACCAATACGGTCCTAAAGTAGTAAACAAATGTTCGAGAACTGAACACCTACTGTTCGTATAATGTTGTGGATATGTGCTTGAAACGAACTGAAAAGTTCTTGGATTTTGCACATGCTGTTCATGTAATGTTGTGGACTTGTTCCCAAAACGACCCCTATATGCTTCTAAAATGAACTGAAATGTTCATAAAATGAGCCCAAAAAGCAATTAAATTGTTCCAATTCGTTCAAAAAATAACACCCAAGTGTTCATGATATTTCATGACCAAGCGTTCATGAAGTAAGAAAAATCGTGCTTACGCTACTTTCATGCACAGTTTGATTTGATTTGTGCACAGATGTGCTTGTTTTTTTTCTGAGTGATAGATTCTAAGTATTGTAACAAATATGGTATTTAAAAATTCAGAGCTTTCCAAGAATAGAACATAATGGAATGCAAAGAGACAATAGCTTTTCTGGTGAATTCTATACTAATGATGGCCGCTTGCTTACATTTGCCATATGTACTCGTAATTTGAGTATTTTGCAATTTCTAGTTCTGCTGAATTTGTTGCTGGGGGAATTTTCAAGCTGGGAAAAATTGATTGTGGTTGGGAGTACTCTCTGTACTCTGTTTTGCAACAATTTTGCCATTTGCTGCAGGCAATTTGTGTTCTATTCGTGCTCAGAAATGTATATAATAAGCAGTACACATTTCAGTGGCAGTTACCTTGGTGTTCAGATTGTGGCCAGAACTGAGGGAGGAGAGAAAGAGACAACACGCAAATGCCTGGCAATGGCAATGACTTTGACTTCCACTTCCGCTTCCGCTTATATGTACGAGTAACAAAACGCTTTGGGCAATAAAGTTAATAAAGAAAAACCAACTTTGTGCGTTTGTTTAAATAAGATTTCAGACCGTTTAGCTTTATGCAAAAAAGGACTCAAGGCACTTTTCAGTGTAATGCCAGACAACTTTGGCTCTAAGCTAATTTAGTTAATTTAGGCAACTTTCTAACTGACGTGAATTTGCAGCAGAGTCGAGTAAATTTAACGGTTGCTCGGATAAATGGAATTATAACTGTGTGAAATCGAGTGTCAACAGCGATAACGTCGAATGATATACTGAGTGGAAATGGGAATGGGCCTAGTCTGAGTTCTTGGCCAGCTTTAAGTGCATTTGGCATTCGCCTGAGTGACCAAAATTGAATTCAACCGCATTCAATTGAATTATGCTGAACGTCTGCTATCGTCAACAAATTACGAGAAATGATAATCCCACTGACAGTCGCACAACACAGAACAGCAACAATGTGACCAAAAGTATTGAAGTCTTACCAACAAAAACGCCAAATGCTCGACAAAAAGTCAAATGAAAAACGAGAGCAAATGGACTGCGAATGTGGCTCAAAAGTGAAGTGAGGCTAAGGTGGGTTGAAGTGGCCTGGAACTGGAGTGGTCAGAACTGGAGTGGGCGAGAGTGGTTTAAGGATATCCGGTTAACTTGACTGTGTTTCACTTTGCCATAAAAGCCAATTGCTAGCCATTTTTGCGGATTGGTTGCCCCCGAAAAATCGTAACGGTGTCAAACTCGTTTTGCTCACGCGACAAAAAAATGACAGAGTCGAGAGGAGGGGTACTTGAAAATGGTATATGGAACTACAAAGTGTCTGTTTTTTTTTATTTTTTCACTTCCCAAAGTGGGAGTATTTGGTGTTTTCCCGAAAAATGTGTGTGCAAAAATCATTTCAGCCCCATCAACGTTTCGTCGACCAACCGAACCATTTCCCTTGAGGCCTCTGGCACTGGGATGTGTATTTGTATGTGTATTTGTATTTATATTTGTTTTTCTTCTCTTTTTTTTTTGTCAACGGAAAAACAATTGCTAACTGGGCTGCTTTTCAAGCTGCTGTTTTGTTGATTGCACCGCGGGCGACCATAACAATTAGAATTAAATTAAGGGAATTAACGCCTTGTGCAAATTGCGAGCTCTTTTCCAGTGGTGTGTGGTTGCTCGGAAAAGGGGGGGGGGGGCGGGACAGCACCACCTTCTTGCACAATTTTACACATGGCATCGCATGTTGCCTTTCGGTTATCATTGCGGCTAACCACAACGACAAGCTGTGTGCAAGTGGGGCAAAATGTCAGGGGTCCATTCAACCGAGTGTTGAGCACCGCAGGAAGGTCCCACAAGTTAAGATTAATTTATTTACTTAAGCTATTTAGCCAAAGGCTTTTTAAATCATTATGTGATTAACTAATCAAGTCAATTTACTTAATTTTGCTTCAACAATTTTACTTAATTCTCAATAATTTTAAGTTAATTCTATTTAGCTCCTTTAGACAAACTTCTCTTGATAGAACTCTTATATATTTTTGATGATATCATAATGTGATTAACTAACAAATTAAAAAAATATAGTCTAACTTAGTAAATGCACTTGTACTAATTTAAGTAAATTTAAATTTTTTGAATATCAGTAACTTAAACGATTTCTTCTTAAAAAAACTTTTCTGTCTTTTGAATGATGTCATAACGTTACACCCGCAAAAAAATATACTTTTGTTGGTTTCAACAACTTCTCTTGGTTGTCAATAATTTTTTGCCAAACACAAATTTTTTTTTTTAAACAATAAATTTTCTTTCTTCATGCTTAATCGTACCTTTCAATTGCACATAATAATCTGTCAAAGAATTTTGCAAAGTTAAAAGCAAATGCTGTTAAACATTTCAACAATTACGAGTTGAGGGCAGACATAATCATCTGATTTTCTCCTTTATACATATATTTCGTAACACTGTGCATTACAACTTTTCTTTAACACGTTTACTTTAAAAGTACTTATATGAACAGTTCGCTGAGTTTGCAGTTCTTCAAGTTGTCTGCTCTTTTTTTGCTGACTCTGAATTGACGTAGGTTTATTGTTGTTATTCCCATTGTCGTTGTTGTTGTTGTTGTTGTGAACAACTTGCAAATGTTCATATTTTTATTTCCGCTCCATGGCTCAATAGTCTTTATAGGTGAACCAACTTCCTGGATGAACTGAGGCTGAAGACCAGAAATAATACGAATTTAAAAAGTTACTATTTCTTTTACATGATTTTTTTTTATAACTCTAAGAGTTGTTGTTGTTTTCAACAAAATAAACAATTGAGAACTTTACCTACGGCATATGGAAACATTAGTCGTAGGTCAATCGACTCCAATGATAATATTTTCATGAAAAAGTTCATATTGTGGTTCTATTAATGGTTGCATTGTTGAGTTCACCTCAATTCTCGTACTCTCACTCTAACTCTCTATTCTCGTATTGCTATCTCTGTTGCTATTTGGACTGTGTGCAGATTTGTTTGCTTTATCGATTGTGCGATAGCAGGGACTACTCGTATTTGCCTGCCCTCAAGAGCGTTAGTTAGTTTGTTTGTCTGTCTATCTGACTGTCTGACTGTCGCACCATTTGTTTGTCCGCCTCTCGGCACCTCGCTAAAGCAAACAACTTCCGTGTAACAGCAGAACGAGGATAAAGCCAAAGCCAAAGCACTCAGGCAAACACAGATAGAGATAGAAACAGAAACAGAGAGAGAGATAGAATGATATATAGATAGAGACAGACTCAGCGTCAGAGTCGGTCGATCGAACAACTTGCATTCAGAGGACAAAACATTTGTGGTTGTTTATTTTTGGATTTCTTTCTCTTGTGAATTTCTTGCCGAAAAAAAACGCCAAAAATACGAAAAAGTGGTAACATAGAAAGCTGAGTCTCAAACACGTGTCGAAGCTTAAAGGTGTATTAGAGCACTTTATATTTGCAATTAAGCAAATTAAGAACTTTTTTGAGTTTGAAAAGAATAAACTCTCTATCTTTATAGTGGAGTTTTGGTGTATCCAAGTGGAAGGCTCATGAAAAATTCAACTCAATTTGATTAATTAAATCGGCACATTTAAGACGCACTTAATCTAAATAAGTGTCTGATTGGTGTGAATTAAGTACAAGTTTCTATAGGTTCTTCAAACCCAACGAGGGTGGGACAAAATGTTGCCGATGGTTCCGCTTCGATGATAAACAATGGATACCTTCCCAGCCAGTTTGGATATCGTAATGTAAGGGGAGAAGTCGAACTTACTTAAATGAACAATCGATGTTATCTGTCGGCGTGGAGTTGCCTCCACAACGACTCCACAGACACAGGCACAGGCACAGGCACTTGGGCAGCCCGAGCTCACGTTTTTATGGAAGGTACTTAAATGGGGAGGTCGGCAACTTTAGCGCCAAGTTAATGCGTTTTATCAATTGGGTTCCATCAAATGAAAAACACTTTGTACGCAACTGTAGCGGAAAGTGAAAGCCAAATGAAGGCAAATAAATTGGATTCCTCACCCAAAAGTTAGTTAGTTGCTCTCGAGGCTAAATAACCCGCCGCATAAATTAGTTGCTCACTTCAATTCACGGATCTCATTCCAACTTAACGCCACTCGTATTTATTGTCCAGCTCTCGAAAAGGGAAGCTTTTAATGCTGCTCGCCGGAGTCCTTTACTTTTCCAGGTTTTGTTATAAGAGTAAACAGTTGAATTGGCTCTAATTGGCTGGCAGCTGCAGCATTTTATTTGGCCTTTGACACTTAAACCGTTGCATTTTTTGCTGCATTTGTTTTATGTCGCCCAGATTCTCTGGGTTTTGTGCAGGATTCTGCCTAATTGAAAGCCAACCCGCTTTGACCTTTTGACCCAGACAAATGACGTCAGCCATAGACTTAAGCAGCTTGCAACATAAATTTTTGCTAGAATTGATTGGAATTTATTTATAGCACACAGAACGTTTTTTAACTGGAATTGTACTTATATCTGGATTTATTTATATCTTATAAGAGAATTGTATGCAATTATATTCTTATGGTACACATATACATATATGTAAGTATTTAAGTATGTCACATTAATATCTCAGAAGAATGTTGAACATCGAACAGCACACAGAACAATAACAATTCAATAATTAATAATATAATTTATTTGTTATTATTTAATTATGCGTTGCGCAACAATTTGGTTTCAGTTTCTGCAATTTTGTAACATTGTTTTTTATTTGAATATTTTTGGACTTTTAAAGGTACAACTCTCAATTCGTATATTGATCGCATTTTGGCCTATTCAAATGTACACATATACTTAATTATTGAATATGAAATAGACACAGATTTGTTAAGTCCATTAGCTAACTACTTACTGACTTGGGTTTATATTTAATGCTCCTTTCTCTCTCTCACTTTCTTGAGATACTCTTACTTAAAATAAATATTATATTTACCGCTTATTAGGATACACGAAAAAGCTCAAAGATGAATTGGTTGAACCAATAACTATACATGATTTATATTATCCTAGATGAAACATAACTATATCTGTGCATTCGTCCTGCCTCTTCTCACCTCCAGTGTCACTTTTTACACCCTTGCATCGCTGTACTCGATGCGCACTGTCCGTCGTGGTCGCTGTCCCCGCAAAGGATTGGAACTCGCCTCAGAGGCTCCTCCCAGACTCCGCAGCGCCAGCAGCTCCCGCGGCTACAATTGGGTGCGTTTGGCGGCGCCGTTGCTGGCCGAGGTTGGGGCATCGCCTGGAGCCTCGACGTAGGAGTAGGCGGGTGTTTCCATGACCAGGGGATGACAGATTTCATAGACGGGAACCTTGAGGCTCGTCTTGCGTAGCCCACCCAAGCTGCTGTGTGAGCTCGAACTGGGCCCAAACGAACGTCATCTGGAGTCGTTGCCCAGCTCGGAGTGTGAGTGATGGAGTTCGCTATCGTCGCCAAAACTATGGGCAGCTGCACTGGGCGTAATACTCGGAGTTCGTCCCTGAATGCGGATGGCGGACATGTCGGAGCCACGACGAGAACTCTTCAGGGAGACACTTTGGCGGGAGCAGAAGCATCGACAGATGATGCGCTTGAAGGCGAAGCGAAAGTCTTTGGAGAAGAGCGCATAGATCATGGGATTCACCGCCGAGTTGCAGTAGCCCAGCCAGAAGAGCACCGAGAAGAGCAGCGGATCAACGCAGTCCTGGCAGAAGGGCCGTATTATGTACATCGTGAAGAACGGACACCAGCAGAAGATGAACATGCCGACGATAATGGCCAGTGTCTTGGCCGCCTTCGTTTCCATGCGGAAGCGTTTCACCTGCGCCTTGATGTTCCTCCTGCCCATCTTTTTATTCGCGGATCGGGCATGTACTCCTCCCCCCTCGCTCGTGTTGCTTTGGCGCCTAGCCAGCTCCGGAAGTGCCTTGCTCACCTGTAAGTAACAGGTGCTGCCGCCATGATGCTGCTGCCTGTAGAGCTGCGACTCCGTCGACTCGCGTCCATGGGCGCCGTTGTAGTGCACGGAGAAGAGGGCGTTGCTCGAGGGACGCCTGTCGTGCTGAGCTACCTCCGACTGGGCCAACTCGTTGATGTTCTCGCTGGATGGATAGGAGACCGAGATCTTGATCTTGTCATGCTGATGATGCAGTCGTCGTGTCGCGTATTTGCTCAATCTCTCCGGCGAAGGTGTTCCCAGTGTTGTTGTCGTGCTCTGTGTGCTGCCATTGCTGTGCATCGAGTCCTGCTGATTTGAGCCACGTCCTCGATGAATGCGTAGCGTCAAACGTTGCTCCTCGAAGCGAGAGCCAATGCCCTTGGACCCTATCGGACAGGGGGGGAGGAAATAAAGAGAGAATCAACATTAGTTGGCAATGCATACAAGATTAAGATTAAGTTTCCTGTCTTATTGAATATCGCTCATACGCCCCGTTGCACAGCACGCACTGGATTTGTTGGCAAGTCAGGCTGCACTTTAGTAAATTAAACGTGTAATTATGCAAATGTCTTGGCATAAACGCGACAAGCACTCAATGCGGAGGGGCTCTTCCTCCTCCTTCTTTTCCTTAACCTACTTGTCTCCTTCTCCTGCTCCACATTCAGCCTGTCTTGGCAACAATGTCGTCTTGCCGTTCGTCGTAGTCGCGTTTAAGCTGCCTTCAAAGCGAACTTTATTTCATTAATACACATACATTTGCATAATTTCACAGACCCACATACACACACACAGACTTGTTGTGTCTTTCCATCTGCCTCTCTGGACGTTGTTGCTGGCCGTTTTGCATTTATTACTCATACGCACGTTTAGCAGCTGTATAAATTTTCATTACACGCCGCATGAATGTAATGAATAATCAGCACAATAATGCCTTGTCATTCTCATCCTCATTGTTGTTGTAGCTGGCACTCTCTTCAATTATTAACAGCTGTCTGTCACAGCGAATTTCTGACCTCCCTTTTAGAGTCAAGACCCTTCGCTTAACCTGTCAGCGAACTTAAATATAAATTGCGAACTATGTGTGCGTTGCTTTTGACTTTTGATGATTTCCTGTACATGAAATAGTTGTTCACATTACTAAAAATGGGATCAAAGTAATTGATACGTCAACAAGAATGTTGAAACATCTAAAGCTATCAAAATAACTCTCAAAGGACAGTTTAGCTTGTAGATGACAATGCAATTAAAAAATTCCCTGTCAATCAATCAAAAAAGCTAAAAATTCGATATTAATTGAAAAGGCAATTTTAAGTTTTAAGGGGGTATTGCTGGTTGGCAAAAATTTGTTTTCCATTTTTTTTTTTGGAATATTTTTATAGCTTGGATATTTGAGAATATCGTATATTTAATATTTTACACTAAGCTACAAAAAAAAAAATGCCCAAAACCGATTTTTAATTTTTCAATGGCTGCCATTTTGTAAAAAAAAAAGCAAAATTATGATTGAGGTAGGGACCCGAATTACATCTGTACTGAATTTTTCATTTCTGATGATCCGAAGTAGAGTTATCCGTGCCGCAGACAGCATACCTTTTTTTTCGACGTCCAACTTTAAAGGTCGACAACTTTTTGAACATCCCTCGTACAAAGGAAAACAAAATTTTTTTGAATTCAATATGTTCTTAATACAATAAAAAAAAACGTTATTTTAATAACTATTTCCGTTTTAAAAAAGGTCCAAAAACAGCCTTCCAACCAGCAATACCCCCTTAAGTGAACTTTAGTATAAATATGCTCTATTTAATCTATTTGTTTTTTTGAAAAAAAAAAACATTGAAGCTTTAAGCGATCTTCATTGAAACTATGTTTTTTTTATATAATGAATTCATGTTTTTTTGAAAGTCTCCATTATTTTAATTAAAACTGTGTGTGTTCTTTTCTTTCATATTACATATATTTAATATTTGTGTTTTAATCAGACGCAATTTTTTCACTTTTTGTGATTAATAAAAAAAATTTTTTAAAAAGAACAAAGAACTATTCCTATTCGTTCTCTATCTTTTTCTCTTTAAATTAACTTCTCTGTAAATGTGTCTATTAATTAATTTGACTACAAATTACCTTTACTTTTGTCGGCGTTCGTTTATTGTTTCATTTTAATTTTCATGAGTTTGGTGTTTGGTTTTGCATTTATTTGTTTTTTATTAAAAATGCTATTTGTCTTAACCATATTATCGGCTGATTTACACATACATATACATAATAATATTCATTAAATACAAGTTTATTATAATACATATTTAAGTAACTGAACTGATGCATTTATTTAGCTGACAACAAAAGGGAACAATAGATTGATTTAATATGCTTAAGTCCTATTCTAATCTATGTACTTAGCTCACAGTGTATCAAGGTGAAGTAAGAGTACGAGTAATATTAAAATTACTCAAACTTAAGCTTAGGTATGCCTTAGGCCTAGGTAAATACACGTAAATTATTGCCATTAAGTTACAATGTCGTTCGATTGTGAATACTGTCAATGTCAATGTCAAATGGCGCTTGCGGCGTTTACAAAAGTACAAAAGCGAAATAAATTGGCTTATGTCAGATGTAAGTACATGGATGTTGTTGTTGTTGCTGCTGCTGTTGCTGGGGGTGGCTTAAAGCACACGACCCTTGCAGAAACCACCGCGTCGTATACGCTTCGTACTGCCGGTGGTGTCCATGTCACCAGTTGCCATGCTCGTGTCCTGCGGCAACGAGGATGTGCGCTGCAAAGGACTCGTCTCATAGCTGCCGATTAGTCAGCTGAAATCAACCCCATCTCCGTCATCGGAGCAACCCGAAATCGTTTTGTGAAACGTCGCGGGTGCCATCAAAGCTCGAGCTGCAATCATTTGGAAATTTTCGGAGGCTCGGAAGCCGCTGCGAGTGCAAACACAACGGCACACGATGCGCTTGAAGGCAATGCGAAACTCGTGGGAGAACAGAGCATAGATCATTGGATTAATCGCCGAGTTGCAGTAGCCCAGCCAGAAGAGCACTGAGAAGACTGTCGGCTGGATGCAATGGTCACAGAAGGCGCGTATCAGATACATTGTGAAGAAGGGCAGCCAGCAGACAATGAAGCCACCTACGATTATAGCCAACGTCTTGGCCGCCTTTGTCTCCATGCGAAAGCGCTTCACCTGAATCTTCGCACTGCGTTTCCCCGCGCGTTTCTTGGCCGCCATTGAGGCTGCCGAGTTGCCTCGCTCCAGATCAGTTCCTCCTCTGTTGGCTGTGTCCAAGTTGAACGTGGTTTCACCAATGTCGAACAGACTGCTCTTAAAGGAGGCGCGTCGTCCATTTGAGAGTGCACTTGTTCCTCCTTTCGTGCTGCTGATGACCGCATAATGGGGCGACGGTGGAGGCGCCTGAGAACCTGCAAGACGAGGCGATTCCAGCATATTCTCCGAAGAGGGAAATGAAACCTTGATGGCCACCTTCTCATGCCGCTGACGATTGACCCGCATCGAAGTGGCTCTCTTGGGTGTGCCCGGTTGTGGGGCAGTCTGATGATCCTCGTTGGCTGTGCCAATTGCAGCTCCAGCTGCTCCATTGCTGTTCACACTCAGAGTCGAGGACATGGAGTGCACGGAGAGTGGAGTGCGTTGTGGAGTTCCACAAGGACGGCCACGATGAATGCGCAGAATTAACTGGGAGTCATCGTCCCGATTATTGCCCCCCGACTCGCGTGGACTGCCTGCAATAATTCAGTATTTTTGGAAGTTGTCGGGAAGTCGAAATGAAATGAATTTGTATTTAACAAATTTCACATGAATTGGTGTTTTGGGTGTAATCGTGAACATTGATTAACATTCAGTTTGTATTACACGTGAGCTGTGATGTGGGTGAATGTTCTTCTTTCAGTTAGAGACAAATGCATTTTATTTTTAGCAAGTATTTGTTTGTTAAAAATTGTGAAACACGTTAATGTAAGACAGGAATCTAACTACGAACGTTAACATTGAGATATTTGTTGGAAAAAAATTTGCATATTTATAAGTATTAATTAAATCTGTACACTACGAATTTTACTTAATAATTATATAATAAATAAATAAATATACCATTAGACATGTTCTCAGTTTCCTTTATTTTGCAATTGATTAAAATTGTATAGCATACTTTTTGGGGCATGCTATAAAATCAAAATTATGGACAAGTTTATCTGGTTTGTAAAGAATTATTTTATATTCAAAAAAGATATATAAATAGTATTGGGATTAAAATAGAGAACATGCCCTTGCAAGTATCTATTTTAGATTTATTCAATATTTTAATTGGGACCAAGCATCAGCATTCCAATAATGCGTAAATAGATTTAAGTTATTTGAAAAATCTTTTATTTAAGTAAATAAACGGTTGAGTTGACAAAATCTAAGATAATTTATAACTTTTGTTGGATTACCTTATTTTCTTTTAAATATTTTTGGGTAGGTTTTTGCCAGAATCAATTTATGTCTTGATTTAGATCGAGGTAATTTGCTTGTACAATATTTATGGGAAGGAAAAAGGTTTCTATATATATTTATATGTATATACGTATATAAGCTGTATTAATTTAATGGGTTTTATAATGCTAATTGGGTTCTAGTTCAAGTGATATTCACTAATTTTATTTTGAATACTTTGCTTAGAGACGGTATGCTCAAATGTTTTGAAAATACCAAAACATTTTGCTGCTCATTATTATGAAGAGATGCAATTCAATTCGGAATTTAATCAAATATTGCCTGAAAATGAAATTTAAAATTGTTTATGAATATCCTCGGGTATTAAGTATCAGTCAAGTTTACTCATACAAAAAGTAATTGAACTGTCGAATGCATATGGCTGCAATTTGCATAATTAAATTTGAACTGATTTTACTAAAAAAAACAGATGCACAGAATGCAATTATTATATGACAGAAATACAGGAAAAATTACAAATATGTGCATTCTCAGATATAAAATTGCTTTTGAAAAAGGTCGAATGTTCGACATTGGTATTTGCTTAATACAATGTTGGCAATAGTGAATTAAATAAATATCAAAAGGTAGGAAAATAGGAGAAAGTCCATTTGCATAAAAACAAACAGGAAACGAACCCATAACAGTACGTATGTATGTTTATGTACAAATGCAAATACAAAAGACATGTTTTTGATTTATAGATACATCAGTAAAAAAGAGAGAAAGAAAAACTTAATCCATGATAATACCTACAATATTCCATCTGAAAGAGTTTGAAAGGAACAGCAAAATGAAATTTCCCCATTAATGTGAAAAAAAAAACTATTTTTATATTCACTTTCCCTTGTACGAACAGCTCGCAAAGAACCTCGGGCATTGTGTAGGCTGCTGAGTTAAATAAAAATCAGTAATAACGTGGGTTTTTCAACAAACCAAATAAAAAAACAAACGAGAAAACTGTTTTCCATATAAATTGTTGACAAATTGAAATGTTACGCCTTTGCATTGGCATATGCAAATTGATGATTGAACGCCCACCCATAAGAGAAAGGTAAATAATAATGTCAATGAAGAGAATTTACAGGCATAAATAATATATGATTTCATTGATACTTTTGTAGGAATTTGTTTTTGTGATTTGTTTGCATTTGTTGCATTTAAATGAATATTGCATCATTTTATATTTAATTATTGCACAATTGTTTGTTCATTTGTGCTGCTTTTAATTAGTGTGCTTATATTCACTTCATTAAATTTTTAGTTAGTAAACTTAATAGTTAATCGTGTGGTTTCCGTGAGTATACAATGTTGTACACGTGTAACCCGACATCCCGACTGCATTTGACCTTTGAGTAGCACTTTATGTTAAAGGGATATGGACGTGATACTGAGTATGGTTAAAGGACAGGAGCGAAAGTCAAGGCTAACAAAGCTGAGACAGGCAAGCGTGAAAGTTACTGTTGTTGACGCAGGGCCAGGGTCATATCTATAGAAATTGAAATTTTGAAAGCCTTCAGTCTCAGCTTGTGCAACTGGCGCAACAATAATAGGGCTCAAGTGCTGAGACGCTCCGACGACTGCGTACATTTTAATAGTCGACACCGTGAACCCTTAGCTAGTTTTTGAACTTGAAACTTGATTACCTTCAAAAGCCACTAAGGAGCGTGTGGCACATATAGGGAAAACAACAACAGCAACACGAAACAACAAGAAAAAGTGCTACGCCCCCGCATTGTGTCACGAAATGTTTTTAGACTTTTGCGCTGGTATTTGTGCATACAAGAAAAACTACGATGAACGTGGCAAGTGAAAGAATAAAAGACACGCACGGCAAGTGGCCCGCATGAAAACTATAACAAGCTCAGCTCAGCGAGTGTCTGTGTATCTTAGCAAGTGTGCCTTGGTAGATGTTTGTTTGCATGTGTAGTTGTAGCATATTTCAAGGCTGCCACATGTTGTTCTGCGTGCGGCTATTTCGTAAAATCTGGGCTTTGTCTACGGAATAACGGCAACTGAGGACACGCCAACTGCAAAACAAATCAACAAAGCATCAAAACCAACAACACCTCAAAACAAAGCCAGTAAACAATTTCATGTCGTCATCAAAATACGAAATACAGTATCTAAATTTATGACGTACACAATTAGTCCAAGTTGCAGATGAAAGCAGACGTCACTCAAAATTATCATGTATGGTCACATTAAATTTCCACAGAAATAGACGTCACTAAAAATTGCTTATGCTCCATTAAAGTTCCATTAAATGCATCATCATAATCTTTTAAAAGAAAGACAAATAACATCATTGAATTGCCTGATTTAAGACGAAATTTCGGTTTTGTTCTGCCATTAAATTTTTTCAGAATAAGCCGCAGCTTGACATAATGTTGATAAACAAGAAAAACAGAAACGATAAAACGAATCCTTATTGGCTCTGACTGAATGAAGTCAAATGAAACCGATTTCTATTGTTGTGCGGAAATGAAAATTATATGTTGCTGTCTATTAAACTGTCATTAAGGCTTGTGGCAAATTGCTGGCACTTTTGACTGGACTTTTATTTTGGGAATTGGCTTAGACTTTGGGCCGTGGCACGCAATTAGAAGGAGCATTGACTTTCAAAGCGCTGTGCACGAAACTTGGCTATTGATTTTTATTATGTAACCCGTCAGTTAGTCAGCTACTCAGTTAGTCAGTCAGTCAGTCGGTCTATTGGCCTTGTTCCTGTTGGTTTTGATTAAAGCCAATGCGTTCGCTTGGCTTGGCAACACTAGGCCCCTAGTCCCCAAGTCGATGTGATTAAAAACTCAACTAGAACTGTGCTCAATGAGCTGATCAGCCGGAAGAAAGTGCGCAGTGCAGTATTGGCAAAATATTACGCAACTAATGAGCCACATATGAGAAGCAGATATGTACATAAATATACATACTTTGTATGTATTTAATAACAATTTTATTTGTCTTTTAAAGACTTCAAAAAAGAAGTAACTCACAGGACAACAAAGGAAGAGGATAAAATCTAGTTAAATGAAGATACCACGTGTGTGTGTGTGTGTATCTTGTAATGTGGATTTTTATTTTTCTGCCCTAATGGCTAAATTTTGTGCATTTCATTTACGCTGCCTTTTTTGCCTAAGCCGATTTGTTTGATGTCCTCCGTTGTGCGCACGGAATTTACTCAGTATTGCATGAAAAAGAATGCTCATTATAAGAATTATATATGTATCTACATATGGTAATTATATTTTTTCCAGTACTCCGAATATAAAATGCCCTTGAAGACAGAACAAAGTAAAGAAAATGCTCTAATCATATGTGAAATCCTATCTATTCAAACTTAAGCTATCTAAAAGGAAAATTTAACTTCAAAAAGGAATATATAATAGGCAGATGGACTTGGCTAAATCAGCATCAATTATGAAATTACTATTATCATATCTTGAAAGTACTGTAATTTTCTATGCAAGGGTATTAAAGGAATACAACAAATTCTGTTTATTTAACTAGGGGTAGGGTAGGGAAAGGGCTTAGGCTTAAATAGCATTTCAAATTATAAGCTTACAATTTGTATCACTTGTGTGTTTACGGAATCAAAATACAATTCGATTTGAAAGAATTTGTGTTAATAAAAAGATGAAGTTTGGCAAAAGAATATTTGTTTACTTAAATTATTCACATTATTCGATAAAAGGTAGTTTAAAATTGAGAATATAATGTTTACTTACATGGGTAGATTATACTATAAATATGTACTAATTTAAAAGCTACAAATATGCGTATAGTTTAAAGTTTAAATTTTATTATTGGGTTTTAGTTACAAGGATTCATGTTTGTTGATTTAACAATACAAAGTCATCGTTAATCGAGTTCTCATTCTTAATAAATAATGGATTTTTTTATTATATTTAACAGTTGAATTTGTTCACTTAGGGGACTATTAAGGGCTCTAGTTTTGTTTATTATATTTATTTTTATATGTATATTGTTTTGTTTTTCATTTGTTATTTATCTAGTTGTATGTTTATTAATGTTTAACCGAGTGCAGAACACAAAAACATTGGGCCGACAAAAAAGGTGTGTGATTATTTATAGATGTTGTTTTGATTATTGACAATTGCAATTGTTGCTGACTGAAATTGAGTTAGACACGGGACACAAACGCACAAAAACACAGAGATGATTTCCTTGATTGCCAATAGTTGTATTAATACTTATTGATATTGATTTGCAGATTTATCCAGGAGTTGAAGAGACAATGACACTATGTACGATTATATGTATAATGTTTTTGTTTTGACTCTCATTAATCGTTTAATTGATTTTGTTTTATTTGTGGTGTATATTAAACCAAAAAAGGGGTTCAAGGACGTCACACAAATTCTACACGTTTAGAGCTTGAAAATTGTTTAGCAGTCGATAATAAAATTTGGATAAAATTGTACTTAATATTTTGAGCAAACCAACTACATTATGCTACGTGGATTACATAACTTACGCTAGAAATTATCAAATCAAATTGAATTGAATTGAATTGAATTAAATATTATGAGAATTAGTATAAAATATTGAAGGGACAAAACTTTTAGCTACGCACAAGTTGCGAAATGAGTTATATAAAATGTATCCAGATGTGTTGAAAGTGTTTTCGAATTGACCAAGGTTTCTCTACTCACCCTTTGTCGTTTTGAAGCCCTGATTGATGGCTCGAGTGGTGCGCACGGCGGCTCGATAGATGCGCCAGTAGAAAAAGAGCATCACGAACATCGGTATGTAGAAGGAGCCCAAGGCCGAGTAGAGTACATAGCCTCGATCATTGGTCAGTTCACATTTCCAAGGGCAACTTGTCGCCGTTTGTGGAACATATTGAACTGGCGCATTCAACAGATCGTAATCCATTTCAGTAACCGGTGAAGTTGTTGTTGTTGTTGTTGTTGAGGTTGTTGTAGTTGTCATCATGGATGCCATATGAATCTCAGCTGAGCCATCGATTGGCGCAAAATTGGGATCATATGGATTGTAGGCATTTCCATTTCCATTTGCAATTCTATTTCCTTTTATCAAAGAGGCTCCAGCCTCTTTATGCTTAATGCTATTGCTATCTATATCTAGTTGCTCATCCTGTGTGCTTGACATTGTGGTGGCATAGTAAAGCGTATAATTTCCCCGTGTGTAGGTCGGTTGTACCATGGCCTAAAAAAATAAGAAGAGAAATGGGAAATGGAAATGTGACATTTGACTGGGTTATATTAAAAGCTTTGTCATCGGGTTTACCCTTATTGAAATTCTAGACTTGCACACGTACCAAAAATTTCCAGCTCACACATTGCTCACAATAAGCCAATAAAAATGCAACTTAAAGCGGTTTATTTTGCAAAAGATATTCAACGACGTGTTTGGCATAAATATTATGCCAAGGTGTAGCATACTTTTGGGAGCACAAACAGGTACTCGACTAGGAAACACCCTAACTCAAGAGCTTAAAAGTCGAGCTAAATTCAGAATAAGCACTATTAGTAACGAATTTCTTCAATAAAATTTATTTAATTGATGATTAAAATTATTATTAAATAAGTTATTTTTCAAGAAAAATTAAGAAACAAATGAGCAAATAATTTTTGTATTTAAAATTAAATTAGGGAAATTCTGAAATTTCTTTTATTGTTTTGACATAACTTTACTTTCTCTAAAAGCTCAGATGTTAAAAAGAATAAAGACACTTAATGTTGAATCGCAACGTTATCCTCGTTTATACACTTTATGGATATGGGCAATAATAAAGTGGAGAACGTATTAATAAAAGTCACCCCAGAAAACAGTTTAAAGCTGCGCACAGAATGCCAAGGGCGACATTTGAGAGTGAGACACATACATGTACAAAAACGTATATAACAACATGTTGTGTCTTATGCAGAACAGGCAGGGGAACACACACCTGAGCTCAAATCGAATGAAACCAAGTAGGGGAAAAGAGAGAGAGGAGAGTATCATATTTATAATCGATACAGACGGCATTTTGCACATAAATCGAGTTGAGAAATGACGCCCATAAAGTGAGCTTGAAATGTAATGCAATTGCAAGTGAAATGCATTCAAGAGATGCATCGATATGAGTTTCTACTTCATTGATAGATGGAAGTTATGTGAATATGCCCAAAGCAGTTCACTGACTGATTTCGATGTTCAACTGCCGTTAAGATAAAGCCAACTAGAGGTGAGGAGGAATATTTCCCCTCAAGCCATATGAGATTTATGTGCCATGAACACAATTGTCTGTGTGTATTTGGGCAACTGAATGTCTCCATTAGGCCACAAAGTTGAAACAATATGGTCAGAGAATTTGTTATTGCCTGGCCTTAGGCTTATTGGACAACAAAAACAAAAGACACCCACATAAAGTGTTGAAGGAAGTCGTAATTCGTTGGCCCAGTTAGTAGCCATATCGTACTCGTTTCTGGGTTGAGCTGGGGCTGAGGTTGATCTGATTACCCAAAAAGACATGAATGATGCCGTGCTGTCTGGGCTAGTTTTCTTGTCGCATGTGTAGCACATTATTATCATTGTCATTACGTAAGTATTTTTATGCATGTGAGACAAATACATTCAGACTGACGGTAACAACGACAGACAGACAGACAGGCAGACAGAGTCAGGCCAACAAAATGTCAGGCTTTCAACATTTTTCGCATTTTCCAGCTATGGTTGGCTTGTGGTTTTTGGCCAGAACTTTAACTTGTAACGGTGTCAATGACAGTCTTATTGAGAGCCTTGTTGTCCAAAAGGTTCGTCCATGCTGAGGTCTAGCTGAGGTTTCTTTTGTTGTCGTTGTCGCTGTCGTTGTCGTTGTGGGTTGCATGCCAAAAACAGATTTCGCATTTTAAATTTTTACTCAGGCACAAATAGTTAGCAGTTTAATTTATTGTAGGCACTCGTAGCTTTAACAACTTTGTGACTTACTTACCTTGTTATCGTTCCAGCTCACTAAAGGCGGCAAGCAAATAACAAATGAGAGTACCCAAATGCCGGCGATTAAAGACTTGGCCTTCTTCGTTGACATAATGCTTGGATAGGTGACGGGTCGCGTGACTGCAACGTATCGATCCAAAGATATGGCACATAGATTCAATATCGATGCCGTGCACATCCAGACATCCACGGCCAGCCAAATGCGGCACCAGACATCGCCAAATATCCAAACCTGGCCAAGTAAAAAGAGTTAACAATAAAATAATTTCGATTAAAAATTTTGGATAAAAAACTCACCTTGAACACCTCCCAGGTGGCCGAAAATGGTAGCACCGCGAGACCTACTAGTAAATCGGCTACGGCTAAGTTAACAATAAAAAAATTGGTAACACTACGTAATTTGTTTGAACAGAAGACGGCGGCAATGACAAGACAATTGCCACCAATGACCAATACATTGATAAACTCTAGTATGGCCAAAGAGATCAGATTCGCCGGTTCCGTCCATTTCACAGATTTAATGAGATCCTCACACTCTGTCTCATTCATGGCGGTACTTTTGTGATGGGTGTATCTTTGTGTTCACCACCTGGAAAAGGCAAATATATAATATTAGAATCAGCAAAGTTAATGTATAATTAGCCACGTTAACTAGACCACAAAGCTATGAATATTGCGTGGCCGGCATGCCTAATTAATTTATGAAAATAGACAATAAGTATACGCAAACCAAAAATAGAGAGCAGGAAAAGGAGCCCAGGTAAACTTTAGGTTGTGGGCGAAAGATTTCTTAACAATATCAAAAACGTTAATGAATGGCCAGCGGGCGAACTGGCTTATTGTGAACTTTGCCTGGCTTGATGACTGGCCAATCTGGTTAACTTGTGTCGCAGCAGGATACACGTAAGCCGGGCCAAAATGCTGCTTAGCCCTGGTTGACAAATAATTGCAAGTTAAGAGCTTGCGGAAACGGAAGCGATGTCATTTCAGCCACGCTGGCAATGCTGAAGAGAAGGAGGCGAGAGGATTATCATTTGGCATTCAATTGCCGTGCACATTGCAATTTAATTGCGGTAATTAATTGCCGTCATTTTGCCATATTTATTAAGTATACGGTAGCAATCGTCGCATGGAATATATGAATAAATTCAAATACTTTCGCCATATCGAGTGCTATCCGCTCATCAAAACATGCTATAAAGCCTATACAAATTGGTCAGAATAATGTTGAAATCGTCCATAAAACGATCCCATTGTCCCATTCACAATTTCAACGCTAATCAATATTTGCAGCGAACAGTATTTAAAATTATTTTTGACTTTAATGGTTATGCCAACTTCGAGGCACGCACGTTGCTAACATCAACAACAACAAACACACGTTCGTATTTGGCTTGGGTAATTGCGGACATGGAAAATTCAAGACACGCAATAAATCGATTAAAATACATATTTAGCTTAAATATGCGTACTCATATACTCCTATCTTGGCCGACTCTTGAATCTTGAGTATTTCGGAACTTTTGCTTTCAGCACGTTTGCTTTCATTTCGCATCAATAGCCAAGTAAACAAATACATACATGTGTAGAGTCTTTGATGGTTGATGTGACAGAATGCACCTGTTATTGTTTTGAAGTTTGTTGTTAGTAAAATTCAAAACAAAACCCAAGTTTCCAAGCAAACCTTGGAAAGGTCACCAGAATTGTTAAGTGTAATGCGCTTGTTGCTGTAATTACTTTTCTATTTCTGTTCAATATTGAATGTCAAAAATTCACTTCCCACGGCAATCGATTCAGTAAGAGTCCATTGTCAAGGAGAAATTTGACGTGGGCTACCTCAACAATGACGTAAAGTTGAACAAAACAAATTTTATCCATTGTTTCAATTTCAATTTCAACCAGCTACTTTCGGTTAATTTTGATAATTGGCATATGTGTGCAGTTCAACCATGGACGGTTTGAGCTTAACAGTATATATATAGATAAATAATTTGTGTTTAAAACTAAAATATATATATGAGGCATTTGATTTAAATAATATCTAATATGAAAATCCAAACTGATAATCTTAAATTAAAAATGCGCTATTTAGATATGGAAGTTGTCTTTATAATTTGTATTAATTTTTAATAATTTTCATAGTAATATTTATTAATTTTTATTTTAACAGAAAAAATAACCCAGATGTATTTAGTTTTTCGAATAATCGAGTTTCCTTTTTGAAGCGAAATCATTGAAAAAAAGTAAATATTATATATTTTATCTAATTTTTTTAAATAAATAAATAAAAAGTAAATCAACGTGTGAAATTTCATAGCATTTCTCCCTGGGTGTATTAAGGAATGAATACTCGTATTCGGCCAGAAACTTTTTCCTCGTTGAGCTTGTATTACGTTTGTAGCGAACACAAAGTGAACTGAGGGTCGAGTATGCCGCGGTCCCACAATAAAGGCAATCAGCCGCACTGAGCGTGTGTGTGTGTGTGTGTGTGTGTGGAAGCCAGCATAAATTACTTACATACAAAAAATATGAGCACTAAGAGATACTGCCTTTGTGACTGGGCATGCAAATATTTTGAGGACGAGGGCAGAGTTGAGAGCTGCGACCTGCAGAAGGGTAGAGAGGCATTTGCTATCAGGCAACAACGGCAAAGGGATTTTTGTCTTGCATTGAAAATTAAAAGTACAGGAAAGTATATATGATATATGAGAGCTTTCCCATCCTAGTGAAATATTTGACATTTCATTCGCATGTGAATTTGACATTTTCACAGTAAAAGTAGCTTTATGGCAGCTAATAATGAGAAATGGCTAAATTAAGTCTCAAGTTGAAATTTGCTAACATTAAATTGCTGTGCAATATAATAAATAATTGACATTTAAAAAGAGACGCGTGTGTAAATCCAAAAAGCTTTTTCTCTTATTTTTTCGGCTGTCACACGCGACGCATACGCGATTTTGTCCTTTTACGTTACGCATACGCACTGGTGACGAAGGCTTAACCAGCGGCCCATTAAACGCGTAGGCAGAGCAAGGCATGTGTTAAATTTAATTAAATCGGCATACAAAATTCCTCTGTATTTCGAAACGGCTTTTTAATTGAGAGATTTTCCGAAGGGGCAAAAAAAATTCAATATAATGTGCATGTAGAGGCAAAAATATTCATATTCAATAGCCTGTTACAGCTCATATTACTTATGTTAATAATCCATATGAAAACTGGTAAAGGCCAAAAATAAAACAGATTGAATTTAATCGAAATAAAAGCGAGCAACATTTTATTCATTGCGAACATTAAGTTTGAGCTGACGAAGCTTCCAGCGAAAAATCTCTATGACATTTATTTGCAATTTACAAGACATGTCTTTCCTTCGATTTCACAAAAACAAATTTATTTGCTAGACACAGATTGGTAAAGCAATATTTTTGATGCAGACAGATTGGATTCTTGTCTAGTGCCAAGGGCCAACAGCTCCAATACATTTCTATAACCTGACACTGCGGTTGCCATTCATCAACCATTGGTAGCCAGGTAATTTCACTTTGCAGTCAAGTGCAAGCAGGTTATGCAGACTACTTCATTAATATAAATGAAATCGAAAATCACAATCAACGTCTGTTTTTGGCACTGCATTACTTTAGCTCTACAAAAGTTAAATTATCATTAGAATTTATTACATTTTTGACAAATTTAAATAAAAAGATGTTATTAAAAAGTGAATGATTAAAATAGAGAAAAGAGAGAGAGATATTCACGTTTGCAACCAAAGGCTAAGCTCTTTTAATGAAACCAAATGAAAATTATTTTTTAATTCGCCAAATTATTTTTGCTTGAAATGTTCGAAACGCTCTTTTGCCACAACAGTTTAAGCTGTTCTTCCTATTTTGACTCTAATATTAAAACCACAAAATGAGCTCCGCGCCAATTAGCACAACATGCAGCGCACATCAACAAATGAGCTGAATTAAGTGCAAAATTTGCAAAACTGTAGGGCGCAAGTTGAGTGTTACACAACAACCACGATGGCAATGCCACATAACGCACACACAAATAACAATTTTTTGGCACTGTAATTTGTGGAAGCAAAACTTTTTACTTAGTTCTGATAATTGCGCGGGAATAAACATAAGCCAAAATGGAAAAATTAAGCAACATGAAATGAAATAAAATGTAAGCAAACTACTTTGAAAATATACAAATTTGTTGACTTCAAGTTGAACTTTAAAATTTGGAGGACTCTTAGTTCAAAGCTACACAGGACCACAGAACGAGAATTCAAAATGCTATTTTGAGACAGACTCTAAGCTCTTCACTAAAATGCAAATGTAAGCCTCTTAATGGCTAAGTGTCCTCCAGCAGAGATTTGGGCAGATGGCCGGGCTTATATCAATCACAGTAATTAATTATGCAATCTATATAAATCCCTTAATGCACGAACTACTTTCAATGCAAACACACAAGATACACATATTGATACTGAGTCCTGAAGCTTGCTTTAACTAATTGAAATTATCTTTAAGATGTAGCTAACTTGTTTAACTATTAGTGATTTCTCCTTGGAATCCCCCTTGAATAGTTGCGACCATTGCGTTGCTTTAATGCGCTTTTTACGAGCTGACATGCGACGTGTGGTGTGATTCGGTTTCGTATACGTTATGTTTACGAGCAACTCTCACACACGCGTGCCACATAAAAGAAGCGCAGTCTGTGGTCCCGCTGCCATTTGTCACAAGTGGCATGTAGATTCATTTCTATGATGTTATTCCTCTTTAAGTATACACACTTTTACAAAGCTCTTAGTGCAATACTAGGCACAACACCAAATGTGTTACCTCGCCAGCTGTGTCAACTTGTAACCTTGACAGTTACAATATATTCAATGTCTTGGGCACGTATCAACATGTCAAAGTTGATTGCAACATGCAGAGCAATGCTACAAATACATTGCTGAAATGTGCAACTCACCAAGAGGACGAGTCTACTCGTATACAGCAACAACGAATTCAAATGCCACACAGTGTGGCAAGTTGTCTCTGTCTTTCAATTGCTGCTGACATGTGTGTCTCACTGGAGAATTAAGAGGAGACCTGTGTCGAGTTGTTCTCATAAAGTGTGCAGGATGTGCGTGCCTTCATCAACAGCGGAAACGGCAACGGAAATATTAACAGGAAATGTTGCCAGCAATAATTTCAACACGCCAAGCTTAACTAATTACACACACGCTTAAAACAACTGACTTATGACGAAAAAGTTCTTTTGGCTAGAACGAAACTGTGAAAGTTCAAACACATGATCGACTAGGATATATCCCGCAGTTAACATTGACAATCTTTACAATCAATTGTGAAGTCACAGAAATTTATTTCGGGTTTGAATGCAAATTTTTTTACTGTTGAGAGTTCTTATTATGCAGATGGGAATGAACAGCAGAACTAATCTTATATGTTTTCCTCTTGATTATATTGTTTATTTAAAACATTTTTTTTCAATTCACAAACAGTTTTTTTTATAAAGTTCTCTAATTTAAAATTGAGTGCTTTCACCGATTTTAAATCAGCATAACTTTCCCACAACTGAATTGAATTACCAAATAGTTTGTCTGTTTGATCATTATATATTGATTTAACAATTAAACTTAATTAAAGTTAATTGCAGCTGTTGGTGCAGCTCAAATTATACGTATTAATATAAGATGAGGTTATTTCAGATTCTCTTTTTTTTTATGAAGAAAAAAGTACTTTTACTCACCAGTAGCAGCAGCTTGTTGGGTAGTTGTAACCATGAATTACATTTAGTTCGTTGCTGTTGCCTTATGGCCATATTGTTGTTGTTGTTGTTGTTGTGCTTGATATTGGCAAACACTTTCCAGTTTTAATCCCCTAATAGTGCCGTCCTCGTCACGTGGCCCCCGTCGCCCGCACGTCGTCTCCATTCAGAACACAAGAAACTGTTTGCCTCTCAACTTCCGTGTCTATGGCTTTGGAACTGTAATTGTTTGCTGTTGCCGCGGCTGTTGTTTGCTTATGCTATATGTGTATACAGTACAACAATATGAAGCTTCACTTTGAACTGCACTTGCACTGATATCCTTGGCACTCACAGCAGCTTATTCATCAGACAAAATGTTTACATAATTGCTTACATCGTCTGCCTGATAGCTTGGCGAATCTTTTCTTTTTTTTTGGAACGGAGTCGAACGTGTCAGTATAAAGTCGGCTTTTCCGAATTGAGAAATTTCACAAATATACTGTTAATAAAAGAGAAGTGAGAAAAATGAAAATGTGAGCATTAGTCAAATGTTGCACAGGGCGTATACGTAATATAGCAAATAGATATCAATATATTATCAAGATACTTATTTTGAAACAATTTAAGTTTAAATTTGCTTAGGATTATCAAAGAAAAACGTACATTTTCAGTAGCTTTTCAGCCAGCAAGTCACCTGTTTATAAAACAGCAACAGAAGCAGAAATCAATAAGTTGCCATTACTCAACTTTTGATTGCAACTATGAAGTTTTTCCGAGCACTTGCTCTTTAAAACCGCTTGAAAACTTTTCAAGGTCTGAGGAACTAAATAGATTCATTTTGTTTCTTATTGGCAATCAATTTGTATTGATATTGGAGTGTATTCAAGACTAGTATCTTTCGAAAATGTCAAGTTATTTACTCTGATTAATTTGTCTATCAAGCCACAAGCTGTTGCACTTTTATTTTGGCATATTTTCCACCCATCCAATTTTCTTCTCATTTCATGCACTGTCATTTTCCAAATGGCAGAGTTTTTCACTTGTCAGGCAACTTGTTCCTTGTGTTCACCAGATACGAAAATGAAACGTCAAAGTGCAGAGTATGACAAATTGCATTTCCATTGTTAATTTGTATGCATAGCTTGTTCTGTGAAAATGGAAATGACTTTTAACGTTTTCAGTTTTTTTTTCTCCTTCAAACTCAAAATGCGAACAAAACTTTTTTCATTCAACTTTGCTGAGCCTATATAAAATTGAATATATTTAAACATATTTGATAAAAAAAATCAATAGTGTGACTAATCATTTTTATATATAAATTTAAAAATTGTTAAAGCTTAGCTATTAAGTGCACGCAGTAACAAAATATTTAATTGATAATTTACCAGACAGAATGGCACTTAATTCGGTTGTAATATTCCACAATTCTGCTATTAAACGCAATTTAAATACTCTGGCCTGAACTTTGACATATAAAATAATTTTGTGTATACATTATCGTGATAGGAATGACGCAATATACCAATCTATGAACTTATTACATTATTCACAAATCTAAAAAAATCAAACAAGAGAATATTTCTTATATTCTTTGTGTAATAACTTATTTAGCTGTCAGCCGAAGTAATCTGCATCTGAAATGGTTCTGTACGCAAAGGGCGCGCCTACAATTTTTGTTTGCTTACTTTTTTTATTAATAATATTCGACAGATAGAAGCTTTTCGTCGTCAAATAATTCCATTTGGACAGCTCAGTTAATGACCATGGTCGAGAAGGGAATGCCACAAAATTAATATCCAAATATATTTTCTAATTTATTAAAGCAGCTCATGGATTATGGCTGCCTAACATGAAGGTATACGATATGGGAATAAAGTAAGGTACAATTTTATTATCATATTTATATTTATATTATACAGCTGAGACGTCTTACCCTAATAAATTGTTACTGCTTTAATGACTCGGTCACTGGGACAAGTTAGCTCTGATGAGTAACTTTAAAGGATTTATCTCTTCTATCCATTTCTTTCACAGTTAAAGCTTACAAAAGTTCAATTATTTAAGCTCAATCTATATTAAACTCCTTTAGTAGTTTCCTTAGGCTTCCATCTGAAAATAAAATTTTCCCTCTCTATTTTGTAAGCATACTTTTAGGCTGCATTAAAAAAAGAGAAGACATCTAGCTAAAGAAAAGCTGTTCTACCTTAGTGTGAGTAACAATAAAGCGAGATTTATGAGAACATAAAAAAATTAAAGCATAGATAAAAAAGCATTATATGATATCCGAAGAGAAAATATAAATTTATATTTATATGATATATTGAATGTATTCTGCTTAAGTGTTAAGCTGTAGAGCAAGAAAAATATAAAATGTGCAAGCCCCAATAAGATAAATTGACATAAATATTGCCATTATGGCCCAAAAGTCCAGCTTAACTGCCAAGCCGAGCAACAATTGCCAAACTGGCCAAGTATGTGTGTGTGTGTGTGTTTGTGAGTTGATAACAAGGCAAAATCACTCGGCGGCAAAACAGATTGAGATTTAGACTCAATGTCTCTTAAGTGTTGAGCACACAATTCCCATTTCCCCACCTCATACCTTGTACATACAGCTGTTTACATTCATTTGTGCTTCATTCATTGTATTCTCGCTTGCGTAAATAAGTATGTGTAAAAATTCACAACAAGCAGCAGCAACAACATCAACAACATAAGTTGCATTTCGCATTAGTATGTGTGTGTGTCGAGTGTTGTGCGCTTTCCCTGCAAACACATAGGCTTGTCTATGTGAGTCTATGTGTGTAGTTGTATCTGTGTGCTTTATGGCTTTCATGCTTATTGCTTTTCCAACTGCACACTCACACACATATGTGAAGAGCGGCTATTTCGCCTCAGACCAACAAAAGGATTTATGTGCCATGCACAATAAAATAGAAAAAAAATGTACACCACTCAGAATCACTCACACACACATTTACACTCGTACTCGTACTCATTCTCATATGTGTGGCGTTGTCTTTAGCTTTGCATAAAAAATTGGCTGTGAAAACGCTTTGGGCAAATTTGTTTTCAGTTTGCGCACATTTCTCACTCTACTTAAATTTTAGCAAGTTTTCCTTTCATGACGTTTCATGTTGTGTATTTTACTGCCATTTTATTGCTCTCCTCTTTTTAGTTGCTTCTCACATTTAGTTTTATGTGGCTAAAGAAAATATTTTGTTACCTAAAAGGTTTTGAATTTTAAATTCTTGCAACTTATTTAAAAACTTTTGCTTAAAATATTTTCAAGATAAAAATACCACTGGGAAATCCCGTACATAGTATATGTATTCACATTTATGCGCGCATTTTAATTTCTATCATGGCCAAATGAGGCGTGTCGTAAAACGCTTCAGAAATTGGCTAATTACATGGCGTCGTAATAAACGCATGATTAGTTGCCAAAAGCAGTCGTGGCCATAACGCAAACAGTTAGCAAGTGAAAAACATTTAAACTGTTCTTTCAATTAACCTAATTGTAACTAAAATCAATAACAAAGGAAATTAATTAATTTGAATATTCAAAGCACACCCACACAAAAAATTTAAAAGTGAATTTGTCATTGGCATTGGAAAGTCGAACTGCTAGAACAACGAAATAGTTTTTGAAAGCTGACATTGAACATGAAATGGAAATCGAAAATTGAAATTGAACAGAGAACTCAACAGCATAAAGAGAATTGCCAAATTGATTAGTTGTTGCCAATTCCGACTGCCAATCAATATGACAAAACAACTGCAATCAATTCCATAAATTGCAACACATTTTTTCATGTGCTTTGCTTTGTTTGATATACTATACACTAATAGCTTATGGAGAATATGTCACTATCCTACGCTGTTTATGGTGCTTACAAATATGAAATGTCAGTTTATAAAAATTAATAAATGTTTTCATACTCTCAGTGTACAAATTAGATTCAGTTTGTATTGTTAGAGTATAAATGCTTCGGCTATTTAACGTTTGATTCTCTTTTTTTGCTTTATAATTCATCATGCAAAAGCAGATTGTTATCGTATCAAGAAAACAATTTAAAAGCCAACAAATATACATATAAGCGCCTCAGGCGTGGCTGGTAGCCCCCAAAAAGGAATTTGATTTATTTGTCTGTCTCTCCGTCTATCTGTCTGTCTGTCGTTTGACAGCTTTTACATTTCATTTAATGGCAGATGACTTTGACAACAACAAGCAAAGCAATGACAAAACTAAATGACAAATTATTAAACTAAGTAAAAAAGAGAATCATGCAAAATTACTTCCTTGGTGTGCAATTAATTTTGGGCGTGACACGAAAAAGTTGCCGTCATTAATTAACATTTTCTTTTTAGACTCATTTTTCGACTTCTTGCAATGCGAAAGTTGCTTTAAAAAAAGAGAAAATAAACAGAAATGGTGTGTGTGCAGTTCATTTGGCACGTTTTGGGTATAATCCCAGTCCGAGTGTCATTCGCTCAAAGTAGAAAGAAGTAGGACGACAACTGAAAGGACATCCAACTGCGCTCGACTGTCTGGGAAAGCTCATTTCCGTTTTATATTTAAACACTTGAGGCTAAAATGTTTGCTTTTCCCAATGCCCCGAGTGTTGCTTGCCACTGCAAAATCATCATAAAAAGGCAAGAAATGAAGAAGCAAAACGAAAGATTGAAGCAAAGGAAAGTTGTTGCCTATAGCTAGGTGTACATAGAATTGGAGATGGAGAAGTTGTTGATGTTGGTGTTGGTGTTAGTGTTGCTGTTGGTGCTGGCAATGCTAAGCAAGTGGATTTTTAAATTAGTTTGTAGTCTCTTCGAGACTTATGCAGTTAAGCGTGGAGCTAGAGTACGAACTGTTTGTCGTTGTCCTTTGGGCAAATGGACTTCCACACCATTGGCTGTGTCATTTTGGTGCTTATTTAAATGAATTAAGTGATTTTTCAAGTGCTAAGCTCGCCACGAGCTTCAAACTCATTTCCGCCTCTGCTTGGCATTCTCTTTCTTTTTATTTCAAATGCTTTTTTCCCTCGAAAAAGTTGGATCTTTAAGCATCATTTGGCATCCATTTTTTATGGCAACACTGCAATGAGCTGTTTATTTACAGGCAATCAAAACTTTAACAACCGCTCGCAATTTGCCTGGCGGATCTTTACGACAGTCTATCTATTTAAGTAAGATGAAAATATTCTAGCAAAATACCAGATATAAATAAAACTAAAGCAAGATATATAAGTGCTTTCAGATACCCTATCACTTATTTCTGAGGTGTATTTAAGTACAAAAAACAAAGGTAAAAAGCTGTGATTGACTGAGGATGGAAAAACTATTAAATTCAATTACTTTTTTTAGTCCTTGCAAATATTTTTTGACTAATTGTAAGAGTAGTAAGTGAGACAAAAAAGTTCTCTTTGATTTGCTAGAATTATAGACATTTGTTACCAATCCAATTTTTGTTCTATGCATGCCCAGAAAATATATAAATAAATTCACTACAAATTAGGTGTGCACATCGTAAAAAACGTGTTAAAGATATTGTGCAGATACAAACATACGTATGTATATATTCGAATATATTCCCATATACTGAAATCAAGTTGTTGTTGTGGCAAATTTTTGGCGTACCTGGCTCACGTGTCGTATGCGCAATGTTGCCTTTGTCATTGTTTGTTTTCGCTTTCGTTGCCAGCCTGAATGCCGTTACATAGCCCATACGACACGTGTGCCATGCGAGCCGTGAGGTGACAAAACATTGCAATAAAGTTGCAAAGTGGCACGAAAAACGCGAATCGCTTGAAACAAGCGTACACAATTCGTGAAAGGGTTCACTTTGAAGCCCCTTAGCTCGTTCCTCGTTCCTCGACCCTCTTAAACACCTTTCGCTTTGTTGCCTTCTTACCATCTTTAGGCGGCTGTATTCGTGCTCGAGCTGTTTTATTGTTATGTTATTGTTATTTAATGCCAAGTTTAATGCCAGCACACAAACTGCAGACACCTAAAACAATTTTATAACCACCTCATAAATAAGTAGATTTCAACTGCTTTCCTTATACGTGAGTAACACTCTCTCTTTCCCTATCTCCCTCTCTCTCTTTCTGTAACTGATAAAGACTGCAGCAGTCTGGGCAGCCACCCAGTCACCAGCCAACAGTTACCGGTTACCAGTTCCCCAGTCTGTAGTTTCCATTTCCAATTCCCCCACACATTCTAACACTCGCCATACATTTCTGGTAGTGAATTTGAATGCTTTTTTTTTGTATTTGTATTTGAACTAAAGAATCTCAGGTTTCATTACCTTATGCACGTAGGCTGAGACTGTCGTCAAAGTTTTTTTGTTTTTGTTTTGCTTGTTGCTCTAAACATAGAAATTATTTGTATATTCGCATGCTTATCCAGAGATTACAATACTTGACAAACTTCAAGTGCTTAAACTAAATGTCCTCTGCTTTTGACGAAATTCCTTTGACACTCTGTCAGTGAATTAGTAAAATCACAAGCAAATGCTTTTATGCTCATTAGCCTTATTTATTCTGTATTATATATTAATAATAATGCTTTGAGCTTTCACCTACACCATTTACAATTTCAACGCCTGACCTTTTGTGACTCACATTTTGTCTTCCCATTGTGTGAGCCCTTTTCGTCTGTCAATTATAATTTCGAGATCTATGTCAATGTCACTTGCTGAAAATGGAATTTATATTTTCCCAACCAAACATCATACGAGTAGACCATATAATAAAATCTTATTTTATGCTTTAAATTTTAAGCTTTTAGCGTGACATTTTATCCTTGTTATTCAAATCTTTCATATAGTTGAGAAGAAACCATCAAAGGAACAAATCTTCACCCAAATCTGGATGTCGACTTCAAAGTCTCGCACCGATATTCTCGGTATATGAGAACCGATTAATTAATGTTTCACTTTTTTTTATAAACTAAACTGTCATTTTCAGATAATGTTATAGAAACTTTATCACTTAGTCAACTCACTTTTACTTGTGTCTGTCAAATCTGAAATATCACCTGAAAGTTTTATAATGCTTGTTTTGGAAGATTCATGTCCAGAACAACAACCAAAAAATGTTTAAAAAAAAATGAGCAACCACACTGGATATATGGTATTTATCCCATTGCAAAGGCACTTTAGCTAATTAGACTACTGGAAAAATTGTAACAAAATCTGTTCCTAAATGAGCACGTGCCAATTTCAAAGCCACAAAATTGCACATACAACAATACGCGTATTTCTTTAATGGCTTTTTGTAATATGCCCTTCTGCCTTGTTGCTAATTACGCCGTAAGCTGTGTCGAAAAAAAGGCGACTTCAAGTGCTCCAGTCGAGTGGGTTCGAATAGACGTTGCCCTGTCTAATTTAATTCTAATTAAATTATAGCTTATTAAATGATATTGATCATCGTTACTATTAGAGGCTTAATGGAAATTTATGACATGACATCTATTTTTCAATCATAATTCTTTATTTAACAGTCCAATTATATTTAATTATTATTTAAGAATTTCAATTTTATTTGAAATTTTCCAGCTTGAATTAAAATATAATTACAGAATAGCACATTATTATGAATTTTTATTAAAAACGCAACACAAAATAGTTATACCGTAACTTATATCGTTTTTTTGAAATCAAAACATTTAAGTCCATTTTAAATCGGAAGTTTTACAAGTCGTAACTCTATTGAACCTCCATTACTCAATTGATGTGAACAGGGTAGAACAGAAATATATTAACATTGCTTTCGTCACTAAAAACAAAAAATTGTAATTAGCTGGAGTTGCGGATTTACGGCTGAGAGCAAAGCGCAATAAAAATCATTCAGAATCGTTGCACTTGAGAGTTCAGCCCTGAAAACGATTCCAAGCCCAAAAACAAAACAAGAGACGCCTATTTGAAATATCAATTTGCATAACTAAACGCCGTTGGCAGCTGAACAAAAAAGTGCGTTTAGCTTGAGCTCAGATCGAGACTTACCTGCATAAATCATTGCGATCGCGATCGTGAAGTCGAAGGCGATTCTGGGCGAGATTAGAGACGCCAAATTGATTGAAAATTCGGTCAAGTTTTTAAGTGTTATTTAGCCGCATTTGCTGATGTTGTTGTTGTTAATGTTGTTGTTGTTGGTGTTGCTATAATTCTTGTTGTTGCCTCTGCTGATGCACTTTAACTGGCGGTAACCGGCTTGACAGTTTGTTTAATACAATTTGTGTGTTTTTTTATTTGTAGTTTTTTTAAGCTGTTGTCTCTTTCGCTCTATTTGTTGTTGTTGTCACGCATTGAAATATTGCAAACGTACATATTTTATAGTTAACTGCTCAATAGAATAAATTGTTTACTTATGCTGAAAATTCAACCAAAAGATAATTAATTTGTTTGCTGTAAGCAAACTAATTTATTACAAAATATTTATTTGCTGTCATTGCAAATTCATTGCAATATTCGGTAAAAATTATTGTAAACTGTCTTAATTATCGTAGATTTATTAAGCACGCACAAAACAACAAGTCTATTAACAGAAAACAAAATATAATTTTTCCTAAAAAACTTTAGTATTTGTTAATTTATTCATTTAATTGTTGTTGCTGGTATTAGATCGAATTTCTGTCATTGCTTTGTTTATGCATAATTATCTGGCATTATGCAAATTATGAACCATTCAAAACAATGAAATAATTTCCTAACGATGCTAATTGCTGAAAACAAAAGAAATAATTGTGGCATACACAAAAAGCACATACTCGTATATGGCTTACAAAAATTTACAACACGCGAAACACAATGAAATCACATAAAAGACATTTAACACTTGGCATACGAGTAAGCGCCAGTGAATGCATAACAAGTAAATCTGAGTACATAAGTGCACTCGAATCTCTTTTTGCAATAATTATAATTATTTTTTCATATATATAAATACATTTATATGAGTATATTTTTTTTTTTTTTTGAACTGTGGCTCGCCAAGATATTTGCAGTCTGGAGCACGTAGCAGCTGTTGCTGTTTTGCAAATGTCATTGGCCGAACTGTGGTCACATTTGAATATCATCTGGGAATTATTGCAACATTTCACACACATTACTCATATAATAAATTCACTTTGAATATCAATCCTTGCACTTTTGTTCAACACGAGGACTCGACGACAACTAAATGACTGAAACAGAAACTCGGCTGCGATCAGAGCTTCGTTGCGCGACAAACGAGCGCTCTTCTGACTTCGGCCTCAACACCCACGCACAAAATAAGCCCACACATACACACGCACACACACACGCACGTTCGTGTTCAATGGTACCGTTATGCACTTTTTAAAAATGGCGACCAACCTTAACGTTGCGATGCGTTGCACAACCAACGCGGCGGCATTTTCAACACAAACTGATTGTCGACTCGATTCATGCTGTCGCTTCAACCAAATGCGGAACGTTGTGGCAATGGAACACCGGAATGGAATAGAACAGCGAGTTTTCCAACACGGCAAAACAGCAACAGTCGCTGCTGCCATTGCCGGCGACAGCGCTGCCTACAAGTGCTGGCGAAAATCGCATGCGAGAAATTCAAGCATGACGAAAGTACTTGCGATTATATCAATAACGGGGCTAATTAGGCACTTATTTTTCTTTTTACTTTTTGCATCGGATATAAAGGCGGAATTGCGAGTCAGAAAGTTTTCTTTGATGCGCGGCTACTTGTTAGCCATTTGATGGCGCATTTTTGCCAACCGAAGGACACAACTGATGGCATCGAAAGGACGCATAATAAATTGCGAGCATCCAAAAACTTGTTTTTAGCCAGCAATGAGGCAGCAATAGGGAAGAAGAGCTAAGCAAAAAAAAAATAAGGAGCAAAGGACACGCACTGCTTACAAAAGTGTGAATTGTGTGGCAAATTGTGTTGGGTTTTCCGTTTTGACGCTCCCTTTGCTTTATTTGCAATCTTACTTGATGATAAAATTGACATTGTCAATTTAGCAAATTTCGTTCTTCGTGCCTTTCCCTTTTTGTCACTTCTCTTTACTACTTTTGTTAACCAGTTTTCCATTAGGTGGTGAATGCTTTGATTGCGTCAATTGCCTTTTGGATTTTAGCAGCCGATTTGATTGCATTATGTAAAAGGGGATTACAACCCCAAGGAGTGTTCAACAAATCGATTTTTATTACTTTTGCTAGGACATAATAATCAGTTAGTTGTATTTTTATATGAATCAATTAAGAAATTTAGAAAAAAACTTTATTCAGTGCAAAAATCAAATGAATGTAAAAGCAAGAATTGTACTCATCCATTAGCAATGACTTGTAACTGTTTACTCTTTTCTCCTCAACAATTAGTTGTGTAAATCATTGACATTTGTTTGTTCTGAACGCCCAACTGAAAGCTCGCCCTTGTCACGCCCAGACACACACAAGCACACATTCAAGCACACACAGATACAGCAAGGATTCATCTCTAATTAGGATAAACAGCTGTTGCCAAATTAATTACATATGATGGGCACATGAACATAAACACGGACCGCCCATTGCTCAGCAACAAATGTATCCTTTATTCGTACTGTCTGTCTTCAAAATGCCGACTCCCCCTTTATCCACCACTTTCCCACTCTCCTACCATTTCCCAGCATCTCCTGCTTCGACGAAATGTATTCCCTCTAATCAGAATGGAAGCTCATTCGCATTGTATCTGTAACTGGCAATCCCCAGGCTAGCAATAAATCTTACAATCAGCTGTCGACCCAAAAGATACTTTAGAACTCGTCGAATGGCCAAAATGGAAACTCAAACTGCAGTTTCTCCATTCTCGTTTCTCGTTCAACGTATAAATTTGCATAAACAGCCGGGAAAATCCGCTTGAACGGTGCAGTTGGTTGCCAGTCTGTAAGTCACCAACGAAAACTGCTGACTGTCTTTTTGGCTCACAAAGTTCGAGTGGGTAAATAGTGGTTGAGGGGGAAGATGGAAGCCACTGGGAGCTGCACAGGTGCAATCTGGTATATTTTATGCTTCTTTGACGTGAAAATTCCTGGCCTGGAGAAGAGTCAACGCCATGATCTTACTGAACTTTGTGACTCAACTTCTTGGTTGCCTTACGGACTGAAGGAGAAACTTAAAGCTGCTGTAAAAATATTTGCACAAAACTTTGTTGCATTCTCTACAAAGTTATTGGCATTGCTTTTAGTTCTTCTCTACATTATTGTTACATTATTTTTGCTCATAACCCAACAATTTTTTATAATCAACTTATCTGGCGATTTCTGGTGCTCAATTTTCGTAAAGCTGATTACGCAATTTCTTACTTTTTGTACTTTCCCTCCAGCAAGTCGTAAAAATAGCACTGGTATTGTATGGTATTTGAATTTTCTCTCTTTTTCCTTTGCTATCGATTTGCTACTAAAAATCTTAGGACACAGGATCTGACTCAGTTAGGACACAGATTCAAACTCACTTTTTTTAGCTAACATTTTTTCTGCTTTTTAGTTTTGTTCGGATTGAATGTCCATGTGAATGAAGTTATTCGATTTATGTCCCACATTTTATTTCGAAAGGCTTTAAAAATAATCTTCTTGTATGTCAGCAAATTTATAAGAAATTCGAATTTACTTTGAGTTTAAAGTTTTGTTCAGAAATTCAGAAAATGCTATAGTTAATATCACTGAATTCGTCTTAGTATTAACTGCTTAGCCGAAGATTACATAAAACTATATATGTTCCATTATCTCTTACATTATCTTGGCAGCATTGACTTTTGGCGCTTTTCTAATATTACGCCCTTGATTTCGGGTCTTGATGATTGTATACGTTGGATTTGTATAGTTCTGCGACAGGTTTTCGTTTATCGAATTTGATTGAATCCCTCCCCTAATGCGACTGTTTTGCTGGCGCTTCTGTCACTCAAATGCAAACACCTGTAATAAATATTCGTTTGTCGTTTCTGGTTTACGTTCTGCTTTCGTTTCGCTCGGTTATCCTGCGTTTCTGGTTTTTCTGGCCGCCTGCCAGATACATTTTGCTTGATTTTCCATCTGAGTGCGCAGCACAACAGACAGAGCCAGAATGGCAGAAAAACAAGAATGAAAGATTATCTGAGAGGCACGCCGAAGACTTAATACACTTGCAGAGCCCTGTGTTCAATTAAATAGACATTATCGAAAAACGCAATCTGTTAGATTGGTTGAGATATCTCAAGAAATAAACTTTGTTTTAAATTTTTTTTAATTCGAATAATTTTTAGCCAATCGTTTGTTATATAATACACTGATTATATCTCATCTCTTCACACTAAACAAAATTATAATACCCTTTGCTAGGGTATATCGAGTGGAGAAAAAAAGTGCCTCGCTGGCATATTTTCATATGGAAACTTAACTCAATTTCCATTTGGATAAATGTCAGAATGGCAGGACCATCATTGGGCCAACAGCTCGAAAAGAAGTGCAGCCACGCACTTGGTGTCAAAAGCACTGAACACAGCTAAGGGCTAAGCGAGTTCACTGGCTACAGTTAGGGCCGTTTAATGCCCCAATTCAGTTGCACATGTTGCACGAAGATATATGTTATGTGTATACATACATATACACAAATATCACGAATAACGCCAGCTGCTGAAAGAAGAACATTTTGCTGCTCTGCAGTTGCTACTTAATTTAGCTCAATGGAGCCCAGCTTTTGCTCCTTTTGATGCTGTTTCCTTCCTGCTAGAAATTGCAGCAGGATGCCACCGATAGATGGCGCACTTTCATTCTCACAGCAGACTGTCACAATTTGCACACATCTGAGCACTCACTGTGTGTTATTAATTGCGTAATTTGTTTATTAATACATAACTGAGCACACACACACACTCACACACACTATCACACACACCTGCAGTGGCCACCGTTCATAATGCAACTGTAAGCGGGCCAAGGCTGAGTGCCCGGAGGATCCACTCAAAGTGAGAGAGAAATAGAGAGAGACATAGGGAGATTGAAGGGACTGTGTGGGCTTGTGTTGGGCATCTATTGCATGTGTCTCACCTTCATGTTGCAGCCACATCATAAAACGATTTTCACACAGCCACAGCTTGTGGCTTATTCAACGCAATTACGAAACTCACCTGCTGCTGCCTCGACGCCACAGAATTTAATCACATTTCAACTGTGCAACCCACTCAAAGGTAGTGTGCACACTTTACTGCCAAGTGTTTGACTTGCAATTGAAATATTTTGCTTCAACATTTCTTCCAATCACACACAGACACACACCTTTTATGAGCTGGGCAATCGCATTGGGGGGAGTTGACTTGTTGAGCATAAATCAATTTTTATACTCCTGTGTTGGCACTTCAGCAACCTTTTCCTGTCTGCCCGCTCTCCTTTTGCTGCTTTAATTGCTGCACATGGAAAAGTCTAATGGCAAACACGAGCGCACATCCTTTTTAGCTTTTTGCTTGGGGAAAATGCGAAAAGCTGGCAACACTTAAATTAAATTATACATTAATTGCTGGCGTCTTATTAGCACAATTACAGACACTGCCACAGCGGTAACCAAAGCAAGGACGCGTGTCCTTGCTAAATACATACACACACACACAGCACACATCAACACTGCAACATGATGCCTGCTCCTTGAGAAGAAAAGTCAATGTCCTTTGCCTAATTTGACTTTAATTCTGTGTCTCTATGTGTCTCTCAAATTCATTTACTCTAAACTTCAGCCATCGTCATGCCAATCCAATTTCAAATAAGTGAATTTGTCGATTTACAATTTTACAAGGTGATGCATCTACATTTCTAAGATTGACGAAGATGATATTTTTAATTCCATTTTTATTTAAACTTTGTAAAGAAATTACTTAAATTTAATTTGTCATTCTTAAACACACTTTTAAAATTGTAAAAGAACTTCCTATGAAACAAATATTAAATTAATATAATAAAATTGAATAAATATCTCTGAAAAACATAAATTGTAGTAAAAAAAAATTAAAGGACCCTTTTTTTCAGGCATACCCACTTATAAGAAACGTCTACAGGGTATAGCCAGGGTAAGCAGCACAGGAATCGATATAAATATATTTAGGGTGTTCACTTTACCCTAGCAGCCTTGCAGGTTGAAAACGTTGCAAGCTTGCTGCAAGAACAGCGCTTTATGTGGAAAGCGTTGGACATAATCACAGTGGGCTGTCTTTTGTTTATATTTTGTTAAATATGTTCAACGCGTTGCACGTGAAGCGCTGTTCTCGCAGCAAGCTTGCAACGTTTTCAACCTGCAAGGCTGCTAGGGTAAAGTGAACACCCTAATTGTATGCCGAGTCAAGTGCAGAAACCAAAAAGTGGCAACTTTGTTGCAATTGACAAATATCAAAAGGTCAAATGTTGCCCTTATTTGGCAAAAACTTGTATCAACAAGAAAATAAAATGAAATAAATGCTGAAGCGTATGAGGAAGAAATCTAAGGACCATAACTCAACATAAGGAGTTGAGGTAAGTTATGACGAGCATTTATGTTTATCACGTAATCCTGCTCAAGTGACGCATGCTAAAAGTATTTGCATACCGTACACTGATTAATCAAAGCCAACATCGGACAGACTCGTATACCACAACAGCGGCAATAACTTTTTCACTAGAATATGCCAATATTGCGTATACGTCACGTGCGCATTTGAATGGCCAGTGCAACTTGCGTTTGCCAGTGGGCAGTGGCAGCATGTGGCAAGAAGCAGGACTAGCATATCAATGATTGCCGAACAAAACAGCACTAAAAACACGCAGGTAGACAAACACTCACTTAACATTCACAAACACTCCTACACACACTCGGAAACATCAGTTGCAGCCTTACGGCAATGAGTTTTCAACTCAATTGCAGCATCTGCTGCTGATTGTTGGGCAACAGCAGCTGCAACTACCAAGAAAAATGAAGCCAATACAAAACACAGACGCCCAGGGCGTCGAGTGCATTATATGAATATTAAAAGCATTTTCACAAGAAGCACTCAAATGCGCTCAAATACCTTTCGTCAGCCCTTGCAAAGGATTTGCAGACGTCATCATGGCGTCTCATAATTTTCGCATTGTGTAAACAAAGTTGAGCTCGGATTTTGTTCTGACACTTGCCATATTTTTGTTTGCATAATAAATTCCATTAATTTGCGTATGCTTGTAATCACATCAGCGTAATTTATTTTACTGACCAAGAGGCTTTCGATCTGACAGCCGCCATGAGCGTGAATATTCACTACAATGCCACTTGGCCAAAGCCCTGTTCAGATAGCTATCTAACACTCTCTCCCAGCTTGACAATTATGCTGCACAATTTTGACACCAGATTTTCGCACCGCAAAATTACGGTTCATATAATTTGCAGAGTTGCACAGTGGTCTTTTTGGCAATTTTTGAATAATTTAAATTTCGCTGAAATTTTTGTTTAAAAAATATTTTTATATTTTTATCATTTTAGAGTTGTAAATAAAACCTCGCGATATGAATAATAAAAATGTGTGAGTGATTAGCCGAATTTCAAATTAAATAAAAATACATGCATTAAAATATTTAAATAAAAATACAAGATTTACAATTTTCGGATTAAAGTCTGAATATTTTTTGTCAAAGTTTTTAATTCGTTACCCATTAAATGACCAAATTGGCCACTGTGCGTTGTTGGAATTTTGAGTGGCATTGTGATTGTCACTGGCAGAAACACAAAGGCAGTCAGAGCTCGACAAACAGCTCGACAAACAGCTCGACAAGCAGCTCGGCTGTCACTGGCAAAGGCGGCCACAATACGCACACCTGTTTGGATTTATTGAGGGACTGAAATCATTGGCCATGAGCATCTGCATCTGATGGATGCTTCTCTACCCACCCGGGGAGCTTTAATAAAAATAAAAAAAGGCCTGCTTTAATACCATGCGCCCTTCGTGGTCATCATGGTGATTTAATCAAAATTAACCTTTTATTTTTGCTTTGTGGCATCCACCTGTTGCAAATTCTGCTTGCTACAAAGCGCTGTGGGTGCTTTTTGTTAATCAAATCCCAACAAGAAATGTAATTTATTAAAAGCGCACAAAGGACCAACAATGTACTCGTATTGACAATGTTAAAGCAGACAGTCGACACGGCCAAATACGATGGGGATTCAATTTGGCCAGCTAAAGAGGCAGAACGTGATGTCATTGATTGGCAAAATACATAGAGAGGTATTTCAGACTGTTTCTGAGATTTGCTAAGGCAAATGAAAATGTCTAAAATGTTGTTACTTAATAAATAATTTATCAAAAGCAATTTTAAAGTCAAAGTTTAAAGCATAAAGGATGTTGAATAACTTAAATATACTCGAATGAGTATACTCATATGTGTGAGTAAGTGCTTTAACACAACCACATGATAAACACAAAACTTATAGAATGGGTTGGGATAGGATGGGATGGGATGGGGCAAATGCCGCAAGGACACTTACTGCAAACTAACAAGCAACCAATGCAGCCCAACTGAAGCGAATACTGAAGCAAAGTCGGGCTAAACAACAATAACCGGCAAGAGCGAAGAGCCAAGAGCCAAGACAATAATGGCTGGCAAAGTGAAGGCAAAAGCATCTGAAATTCTTGAGCTTATCAACGGCCCAACGCCGGAAGCTGTGAAAACATTCATACATATTTACACGCCTCGGCTGCTGGTGTTTGAGCTGCAAGGTTGGGGGCAGATGCCCCATTGTGTGTCAAGCTGCTAACTCTGTGTGTATCGTCGTGTGCTCTCATCAAATTACGTATTCAGCAGACAGACAGTCAGTCAGATAGTCAGACGAGCTGACAGACAGACAGAGGGAGAGACAGACTGGCAGGCGTGCAAACAAACGACTAATAAAAATTCCTTTCCTTGAAATTTGCCTGCACTTTGTTTTAGGAAACAACTCAGCAGCAGTAACAACAACAACAACAACAACAAACACAACATCTGTTGTATTTATTCAATCTATTTATTTAACTGATCGTCAGGCAACTTCCTTTTGTTTGCATGTAATTAAACTAAAGTAATTGTTTTAATATTCATTCAACAGCTTCGAATTTCACAACAAATTTGAATTCGTTCCATCAGTCGACTACTCGTTGATTGGCAGGCTGCAAATTCGATTTCTGCATAAAAATTTCCATTTACAATATTGTAATTACAACGTTAATAACTTAATGCAATTGACATAAATTTCTTGCGCCCGGAGAATGTCGCCTGTCGCTCGACGACGCTTTCAATTCAGCACCAAAAAAATCAATCTTAACTCGATTAACGCCTCGGCAGCAGGAAAAGTCCTGCAAGGAAATGGACGGGACATTTTTTCCCTCAAAGTTTATTCAGCAATTTTCACACAAACTTGTAAGATTGAAAAGTAAGTGTTATATTGGAAATTGTGTTATTTAAGACTGCAAATGTAAAAAAATGTAAATACAATTTAGTCAGCGGACATGATTCATAAATCACTTGATTTTGTGCCTTGGTTTAATTTAATAAACAAAAACATGTTTTATTTCCCAGTTTTCCTAATTTTTTAAAGTCGGTATGACTTTTTTACAAAAAGGTGTAATTAAATAATCTAGCTTTTTAAATAATAGTGGTTTAAAAAACAATGGGCAAGTCTTAAACTTGGCTTCCGAATTTTCTAAATTTAAATTTAATAGACTTGAGAGAACTTTTTATTCAGTTGGAAATTGGAGTATGCTCGTAGCAGGACTCTATATACTCATAGTCACATAAATTTGCAGAGTTGAACACAACTAACGAGGCAGCGTCACGTAATCAAGAAACTCGTTACAATGACAGGCATCTATCATGGAAATTGAACACGCCCACGTCGTGGAGAGACAACTCTTTAGCTGAGACTATCAAGTGCATGCGTTGCCAAATCTGCACAGCGTGCGTAGACTGACAATACGCACTGTACGTAATGACACGCCATAAATAAAGTCTAACCAAAAAAGGCGAATCAACCTGTGCGCGATGCTAGTTGACGGATCAGCCTAAGGCCATCAAGAAATTGAGATCCTGCAGGGCAAATTGTCGCTTGGCAGGATGAAAGGATATATGGGAATGGGGTGACTGATGACAAACGCGACACTGTCGACGCCACCACATACATACATAGATATACCTACTACGTGTTGACATGTCAGTTAGCCAAATGAGGGTAGACAGCCCGAAAGTTGCCTGAAATTTAATGCCATTGTCAAGTTTTCAGTGCCGTCTCTTTAAAACTAAGCCGCAGACAGGTCATTAGCTGGAATAGACTCTGCTGACTGGGCCCACACAGCAAGTGGTCTGGCCAATTGCCAAGTCGAAATAAATGACCTTTGTGAACACTCCCCGATAATAAATTTCGGCAATTTATAGAACAATTGCTGTTGGCTGCTCTAAATCTGTGCCGGACACTGTGGAATTCGTCATTTCGTTCGTATTGGACACGATTCTCGACTCAAATCGCATAGATTTTATTACGGCTTCAAGGACCTTCGGAGTATTGCCACCAAACCAACCGACAAACTGTCCGCATGTTGGTCAAAACGACAAAGCGACAAACGAGAATGTTAAAAGGGGGAAAAAAAATCCAACTACAATGCTCGTAAATGCAAAAAGAGATGGAAAAAAATAATAATAATAATAATAAAAATCGATTTAAAACAGGCTCCAATTGAAATTGAATAACGGAAGCCAACAGTGTGTGGCACTAGGCACTCTATGTCTGCCCCATTGCAGCATCCGCCCTGTGGCACGTTGTCATTTGATAACCCATTGTGGCAAATGCTTCTCACCGAGCGCGCAAATTGAAAAAAGTGCCATCGAGTGCGAAATGGCAAAGGGAAAGGATATGACCTTATCCTTTCAGCTACCGTGTGGCAAGGGGCCAGTGGCACGAGGAACGAGACAAGTGGCAAGTGGCAAGTAGAGAATGGCAACTGACAACCGACGAACGTGTGAAATCCAAAAGGGCTACCCTGTCTCTGTTGGCGCGTGTCCATTTTGTGGCTGTCATTGAACATGAAAACCTAAGCAGAATATCAAAACCACAAGAAAAAGAGTTAGTAGGAAAGAAAGGCCAAAGTCGAGCAAAATCGACTGCAAGAGACCCTGTAGCTATTACGAATAAAAAAGCAAATAAAAACGATATAATAAACGAGTCCGATAAACGTTACTATGTTTAGGTACACATTAATTTTATCCATGAATTTATAACTGCAATGGAATAAAACTTACTGCATAATCTTAGGCGATTAAGGAGAATAATTGACAACAAAATATCATTCTATCTTTAAAGGGCTTAGGACTTTTGTTACCCTTCAAGTGAAGGGTCTACAAATGAGATATGAACCCAAAAGAAACGAGTCGAACTCGTTTATGCAATGCCAATGACATGGAACTCAGTGACGAAGTCTCAATTAGTCTCATTATTGAACTTTTTAGCAAGGGTCACAGACCACAAACAGTTGACCGTAGTGACATGAAATGATAATTTGATCGAGCTGTCTGCCAATTGATGGCTCAGCTCAGCGTTCATTAAACCTGTGTCCTTCGAGTTAATTTTCATGCTCTTCTTTAAAAATTACATTAAAGCCAACTTAGAATACTCACTTGAACTTTACTGGCGACATTTGGCATTTGGTACACTTAAGGATTGCCAACAGCACAGACATCTAGTGTCAGTCAAGCGTTAAGATAAAGGCCAAGTTTCTTGGCCGCACCTTTAGGCCATAGCATGTAAAAGGGCAACTCACTGGCGCTAATAAACTGCAGCTCCTGCACATTTCGAGGAAAAACTGCAACTAAGAGAGAATGAGAAATGGAAGAGGAAGAGGAAAAAGAAACTGAAATGGAGACGTGCCTGCCAGAGTATCGAGCTTATCAGCTTTGTTGTCTTTGTGCATCTCTCGCTTTCGTTGGCATACGCTGCGTATGCGCAACACAATTTTTAAACATATTTAGTCCCAAAATTTGGAAGATTCGGCATTTCCTTTAGCACACACTTAGCATATTTCTCGTAAAGCGCTTAATGGGCTCAATAAACACAAAAGGGAATATACTCACAATTCCAGGAAAAACACAACAGACATTTACTCTCATACCATCCCAGACTGCGATTTACTGAGCGAGTGGTCTTAAATCTCAACGATACGAGAGCCAACTTGAAATCGAGCCAAAACATTTAAGATTTAAATTAAATATTTTTCTAGTGAAAATCCAAGCGCACAGAGACGATTCAGAGTATTACCCTTGCCTTAACTCATTTCTAGTCCATCCCACAACTTTGTCTAGAGTTAAGAATTGTGTTTATGCATTAAATGAAAGGAGATTCGGTGGGGCAACTTTTTTGATTGGGTTATGCTGTTTTTCAGGGCCGCGTGTGCCGGCTGTTTGGGTTAATAAAATATGCAAATGTCCCAGCATCCAAAATTAAGTTTCGCTTTCGGTTTACAAACCCTTCAGACCCGACATGAACTTTTTAAGGTTGTGTGACAAGATGGAATGACAACCAAAGTGAAAGTGAACGAGAATGTGAAAGTAAAAGTGAAAGCAACGTTCTCACTTTGACGCAGTATAGCTGCATCACACATACGCACTGTTGTCTTAGCCAACTCTTGACTAATAATCAAATTACTGCAAATAGCTTAAAGTTTTCAGCTCTTGTCACGCCTTTTATCTGCGAGCATTCCTAATGACAAAATCGTGTTTCCCATCGACGCACAAGTCGTCTAATTTATTTATAATTTTCACGTTATGTAGTTAACATAAAATATGCTAATCAAGTTAGGTGTGAAATTAACATATGTAGACAACTTGTTGCTAAGCCCTGCAGATTAAACTATTATGGCAAATCTTATAAAGTTGCCTGAGGAACTATAAAGTTTTAATGGGACTAGTCACACATTTTTTTAAGTTTAAGAATAATCTTGAGAATTCAATTAACTTTCATCAAGTAGACAAACAAAGTTTGTTCAGAACAGGATCCGGATGCTTAGAGGCTCAAAGGATGCAAGTCCAATGATGCGATTTCTATCGCAACTCTGCGGTTGTCGAAGAGACGGAAAAGCAACCAAACTTTAACTCTCCCGTGACTATGCTGCACATTTGAGGAAGCGAATTTTCTTTTTGAAAACTGGACTGGCCGTTCGAGAAAGTTTTTAAAATTGATCAGGCTAAAACTTAGTTGTGCTCATGTAACTACATACTATGTATACATATGTATATAACTTTTCTTTTTAAATTTTGAAATTATATTCTTTAAATAAATAAAAATTTCTTAAATATTCTGCATTAATATTAAAAATAATTTCTACAATTCCAGTATGTAGATCTGAATCTTTTAAGTTTTAGGGCTTTCTCATTTGATTACGAGCTAGAAATGAATAAAAAGTGTGGTAAAAAGTATTTGTTGGTCCCCAAGGGAGTGCCTAACAAAAGCTGCTCAACACACATACACACACACACACACATACATCACACAAATAATACTCACTTACGCATACCCCTACACACATCATAAGTATGAAACATGGACAATAATTTACTTCACATTTGCCACACGTACAAATAACGCAATTCTATTAAATAAATTGAATATGTGTATAGAGAGAAGAAGTGGGAAGTCTTATACGTATAGCCAAAGTTAACTGAATGAACAACAAGAATACAATAGAGAATCTCAGTTACATATACTTGCTCTTTCCCTTTCTCACAAGCCGGCGCTATCTCTTTCTGACACTCGCTGGGAGTATCATACATACATATGTATATATATAAATACACATATATGTTGAGCACACGAAAGTCGATAAGCAAAAAATGCCATAAAACGAAATAAGCCTAACCAAAAAGTCAAATGGCTTTTCATTTTGTTTGATTGTTGTGCCGCATACACTTGCAGGCACACACACACACACACATACACTCATATATATATATATACACAAAAATATATATGTATAGATGCTCCATGTTTCGTCATTTGACGTCTGTCAATAATTTCATACCTGCAGTTCACAAGGAATGATGTATTGTTCATGTCTGTGTGTGTGTTTGGGTGTGTGTATGAGTGAGAGGGTATGTGTGTGTGCATTTGTATTGAACTGAAATTGAATTGTTATTTGTGGCTGCCGCTGTTTACACGTGCCTTATGTAGGCAGCACCACTCGCATAACTTTCTTGTGGTTTATTAATAATAGCACAAAATAAGAATCGAATATTCAACTTGGAACGTGTTTATGCGGCAAATGAAGTACTTAATATTCAATTATATATATTTATATATATTTCGCAGCAGAACTCATAATGGAATCTTAAATGGCGACACTTGCCAGCTACTTGTTGTTTACTTAACGCAACCTTCAATCTTGACTTGGCCAACAAAAAACAGCAACAGGTAGAAACATGGCCAAATCACTTTCAACTGCAAAAAGTTCCACTGCATATTTCAGTAGAATCTCTAAATGTTCTTGCCACAAATCTGATTTGTGCAAACGAGCAGAGATTTGCAAAGCCAAAACCAAAAACCAAAAGGCACTTAACAAAAGGATTTTCTTTTTGGGCTTACCAAAGTCAAAATTGGATAGAAATTCAACACTTTGAATGGATTTGTTAGCATATTTAAGTGGTCAGTGTGGTTGTGACAGCAGCTGTAGCTCTGCCACAAATGTTTATTAATGATCTCTTTGTTATTTATCAGGTTTATTCATTTATTTCTGCTGTATCACTAGACAAAAAGGAAGCATCATCTCACATTACTCATACGCAACAGTGTACGCTGTGCGACGAAGGTGGGGCATTAAAATCAATACTTAGCAATCAGTTGAGGGCTTACAAATGTAAGCACCACATGGTCCAATGGCCAGCCAAGAGACAAGATAGAAAATCCCTGTTAATGTGCTTGCAGCATTCAATGACCCAGAGCCCAAAATGTTGAATCGAGACTTGAGACTTGAGAATCGAGCAACGAATCGAGTCCCAGACACAAACTGACCCTATCTCGGCGGCTGTAATCGAAACTCGAAATTCTTAACATGTTAACGCCCCAAACAAAGACAGTTTCACGAAGCGTAAATCCTTTGAGAAATTAGAAATTAGTTGGACTAGTTAGAGCATTGAATTCTCTCTGACTTCTCAACTTGTCAACCGCCTCCCAAATGGTCCTTGAGCTGCCATTTTGGGCTTTAAGTGTCGTCCCTTGGCTGCTCAACATTTATTCTCCGTTTAACGGCGATAACGGACGACATTGAATATTCTGGCTAGTTGAGGTCAGGTGTCCATTTCGGAAGGCAAAATAAATTCAATGCTCGTCAGGGAGCGCCTACGTAAACAATTAAAATTTCTTTACAAATCCGATGAATTAGAGGTTGACTTTTGCCTAGGGGCGGCATAAAAAATGTCCATTAAAAATTGACACACGCACCATAACGAGACATGCGTCAAAGTTTTTTTGTGATGCCTCTTCGGATCGTAGGGCGCAATAAAAATCAATCGCCACTGACGTCAACCAGACAGTCATCTTGGCAGGGGCTTCATTCTCATCTTGACATTTATCACTGTTTGACTTGCATGACACACACACTTACACACACCAATACCAGTGTTGTCAGAACATGGCAGTCAAAAACTAGAATAAAAAAGAAATATACTTAAATTGACTTTACATAAATGTACTAAACTTAAATGCACCTAAGAAAACAATACAAATACTTACTTTATTGTTTTTATTTCATTTTAAATTCATTCTTAAGGAATCAATAAACTTTTATGGCAATTGTAATACTAAATGTCATTAAAAAATTAATGGATTTTTGACATAAGCCTTTAGATAAATGTATTTAAAAAGAGTTTAGATATAGCAATAAGCAAACTAAAGTGCACTGACACACATTTACATATGTATATTCATGCTGTTTGTGCGGACAAAAATAGAAAATGAAACTTTGTCTAGTTTGGTTTGGTTTGGTTTGGGTTGCAAATTGCATGTGGCCAGGGAGATATGGTAAAACTAAAACTCAAACTGGGCTTCAATCTCCATCTTCGTGCTGTGCTGCTGTTTGACTTGGCTGTGTGGTCTGCAGTCTTTTCTGTCAATTTGTTGCAACATTTAACTGAATATGCTCCTAATGAAATACAGTCAAAGGACAAGGCGAGTCAGCTCAATTGAATTACAGCAACTAAATGCAATTAAATTACATGCAACTAAATAAACAGAACTTGCATTTTTCACTTTACAACTTGACAACCAGAGACACAGATGGAGAGAGATACACACAGGAATACAGATACTCGTAGAAATAGAGACTGTGAGCACTTTGCAGTGAATAGAAGAAATTAGAAAGCATCCGACTTTCAGGTCCTGGCCCCTCAATCAAAAGGCAAAACAGCTGCCTGACTCAATTACGCAACTCAAATACGCGAAAAGCCAATGCCAAGTTAAAAAGCGGCAATGCAAAATGTACAAGCTCTTAAAATAACTGTCATTAAATCATTAAAGCCTTAAACAATGTCAAAGAGCCATTGGAAAAAGTTTACAGAATCTACACCTGTTAAACGTTTATCTTGAACATGTTTGAGTTTTAACTTTGCCTCTAATTCAATTTTCGATTTAACGAACTGTTGAATGAACTAATCCAGTTTCGTTGTCAAAACATTTTCCTAAACTTTAAAATGAAATTATTTAAGGAAAGCAAAAAGCATTTTATTGGGAGTTACATCGAGAAAAACTTTAAAGTTCGACAACTTAAGAAAGATATTTGTACATGGTTGTAGGTATAGATGAATAAAAAAGTATTAAACAATTTGTACATTGTAACATTTTTAGAAGCATAAAGAAATCAAGAAAATAGGAAATAAAAAACACCCAAGCAATTTAATTTTGACAGCAATATTGGCTGGTCCTTGAAATATTTAAAGCGCCATATGCTTTAAATACTCAATATAATTTCAGTTAGTTGGTGGCTTGTCAATTTTGTGGCACATAATTTAATTTGCTGACTTAATACGCTGAGCATTAACAAAGTAATTACGCGCATTATGGCAACCACATTGGCGACCAGCCCAGTTTCAGTTACAATTTCCTCTTCAGTTTCTGTTTCAGTTTGAGTTTCTCTGTTTTTTGATATACAGACAGCCTGGACAGTTGCCATGACAAAGATAGGCTGCCTCGGAAAATGCGATGCCATGAGGAGCTTCAATTGTTGTTGTGCAGTTGCGGAACCGAGTGCACTTAATCAGACACCAACTTAAAGTTTTTAAATTAATAGCTTCCATTGGACTTGAGCAACAGCTGTTGAATTCCTTCACTTGGCCAAAAAGAAACTAGCATACGAAATTCAAGCCATTTCGGAGATATATTTACCCAAGGGAAAGTTAACAGAAAACTCCATTAATCAGGGAATATTTTGTGGTGCTTTCATTTTAATAAATTTCAATCTATTTCCATTTATGCAAACTGTGCTTAAAATGAGAGATGCTTGGTTATAAATAATTGAATATGAACATTGCGCATCTGAATTTAAACCAGAATTCCATCAACTTATTTTTAATCTAAATGCCCAAATATATCTCAAATGCTTTTGACTCAATGATAAATAAGTTTGAAGCTCAATTGATTTAGAAATATTATTGCCATTCATAAAATAGTGAATTAAAATGTTTACAAAATAGTTATCTGCATTTCAATTAAGTTTTCAGAATTATTTAATATTAAGGTATCTACAATCGTTGAATTGGTTGATAATTCAATGATAAGTAAGGTTCTCTGTATTACAAATTAAGCTAATTTACTTGTCATTCAGTCAATAAGACAGGCATTTTAAAGTATTTACATTCAGTTTGGCTTTTAGTACGACCTACAAACTCGACATTTGAATGGTAATTTCGCAGGCAAATCTCTTCATTTAATTTGTATTTTCTTTCGTTTATCCGTTGGGCCATTTGTTGTGTCAAGAGATTTAGGTAAAGGAAAAAAAACAGCCGTCGGCCTAACACAAAGAACTGCCAAAAGCCAAAACACAACAAACGAGGCATTAAATAAAATGAAAAATAAAAATTCAGTGAAATGTCAGGCCTAAAAAATAAAAAAAAAAGTGAAAATGAGGTGCAGGTGCTGCTGCTAAAGCAAAAAAAAAACACAAAAAAAAAACAATAAATTAAAATCGAATATAATGTGAAATAAAACAGTCATTTCCAAAAAAAATGTAGGAGTTCTGAGTTCAGACAGCTGCGTGTCCTGGGCTGCCAACTGTTGTTGCTGTAGCTGCCACGACAGACGGAGGCACGTTCAGATCTTTGCTACTGTTCGACACACGCTCTCGTTAAATACGTATACGACATGGTTGCCAAACAAAGCGAAGGCAACACTTTGTTGCCTGTAACCAATTCCTTCCTGTTTGTTATATTCGACACACATATTAGGAAGAAATTTAACAGTCTCGCATTTCGAATTCCTAAATTCATGTGACAGCTGTGAAAAGCTAAAGAAAATGTCTGAAAATTTCATGCGCAGTAGCAGACGCTGTTGGATTCTTGGCTGCCACTTGCCAACTGCCAAAGCCAAACATGCTTTGGGCCAAGAACAAACAGAATGGAAAATTCACTTCCAGGAACGTGTTGGCAAGTGAAACGCCGGAATGGAACACAACAACAATACAGAGTACTACTAAACACTCCCACATGCATAATACAAATATAATCTTGTTTTATCTGTTTTAAATTTGTAATAAACTTTTGAACAAGAAATAAACTTAAAATAAAATTCAGAAAAGTACAAATAAAAGATAAAGTTATACTTAAGAAATGTTGCAGTCCATATTCAGATAACTTGTCAGCATGCCTCGTGGCCGCAACTTGCCACAAATCACCTGTTGCTTCCATTGCCCATGGCCGAGGGCTTCAATTAAGGCCTTCCTTTCCGATACCAACTTTTCTCTTCTTTGGCAAAACTTTGAGACGCCTGTGGCTCTAAGCCAGTCAGAAAAACTTTGATTTTGTATCCAACTGACAGTTAGCTATAGGTAGAAATAAAATAAATTACATAATCCACTTCACTGACATTTGTCAAAGGAGATGGACAAGCGAAAACCAAAGAAAGCAAACAAATAGACATTATATTCAATGCGACATTTGATGAACAAAGCGAAAGCAAAGCCAAATGTGCTTTAATTAAAGAGCTTAAGAAATCTTGACAAGTTTTTGGTCTGGTTAACAATTAACTTTTAGGTAGAGTTCACAAAAAACAGTCAATACATACAGAATAGCTCACCTCAAAAGATGAATAAGAAATTATGTTGTGTGGGCAGTAAAAACTTAGAATACATTTTTTTTTACAAAAATGTGATTACAAAAGTGGTTAATGGCCGTGTTCACCAGAACTAATCAATCAGTAATCATGTATCAGAAATCAAAAAATGTTTGATGGGCTTCTGGTGAACGCTTTGATAAAATTTTAAGGCAAAATCAAAGTTGTCGTTTTTTCTTTTGTCAAAATTTTTAATATTTATTAAAAAAATTCATAACAGTTTGGCGCAAAATACTTAATGCAATGGGAATGAACACAGCGAAAGGCCAGATTTAAAATAATAAATGATATGTTACATTAATCAATAACTAAGCCAACATTGTATGCGCATTTAATATTTTATATAAGAAAGTTTAAAGCACTTTTGATAACCATATTCCTTAAAAATACGAAAATTCCAGCGTCTTCTTTCCATTTTTTTTTTTAGGAAGACCAAATTAATATTAATAAAGTGGTTTCCTTATTCATTTTGTCCTATTTATTTTCAAATCTTGTGTTCTGTTGATTACTATTTGTTGTTTCGATAACAAAGCATCACAATCAGAGAATTTCAGCGTACTATTTTGGTGATGAAATTTTCAGTCATCATAATCACAAAATTTGAAATCATGATTGGTCATCACTGCCGTTCACCAGAATAATCATACAAATTGCATCGATATTCTGTTGTCGATTTGTTCTGGTGAGCACGGCCATTGATTTTTTTTTAATTGAAAGTTACTTATTATTATTACTTAAGATATTATAGCAAATACAACAATACAAAAATTGTATAAAGTAACATTTAAAGTAACATTTGAACAAGAAAAACCTTTTACCTCTGTGGCTCAATTTACAAGCATACACCTACTCAAACTAAGTAGATACCAGTAGTTACCTAGACAACTTGATGGAAGCAAAAAAAATGCATAACAGTTCAAAGCTGTGAGCTTAAACTTAATTGGGAGTGAGCGAAGCTTAAGTGAAAAGTGGTTAAATGTCGGCAACAAGGGAAAAGTTGGCAACAAGGTTATTACAAGAATTAAATGCAGCATGAAAAAAAAGACGAGAATTCGCATAGAAATTTCACATATGAAATATTCGGGCTGACTGTCTCTGATGGCATCCCCATTGTTGTATAACTTTTTATAGATTATTCACACTTAATGTGAACTTGTGCCATTTATCGTGGCGTCCCCGACAGCGACAACAATCCTTTTTTTGTAAGCAACACACTGGCGAGGCGTCGCGTCGCCTATTTGGTCCGTTTTCTCCTTTTTCTATCGTTATGGTTCCTTATTTTTTGTTCAAACTTATTTACGAGAATGTGCGAAAGATGCTGCCGGATTTGCAGAGGGACCAGCTCAGCACCATTATGCCCATACAAATAGATATATGAGTATACGTACACACTGACATACATACATATACATTCTCAGTTGTGTGTCTAGCGGCTGTTGTTGTTGTTGTTGTGGCTGGGTCTGCTTGGGGCGTACGACGCGTATACGCAATGTGGCGCATACGAAACAAGGCGCAATCCAACGCCGCTCTACAATATTGCAACAAATCCCAAATGCCAGGCATGAACAACTTTTAAACTTTCCCCATACTCACGCAAATAATATGCCTGAATAGCAACTACATATGTGTGGGTGTGTGTGTGTGTGTGTGTGTGTGTGTGCGTGTGTGTGTGTGTGTGGTTCTTGCCTTATAAACATTGATGCGTGGCATGTTAAATTCAGAGAAAGATAAATTGTCTCTCGTCCCGATCTCAGTCGAGTGGGTTGGGGAATGAGCAAAATCAAAAGCAATCATGATGATATTTGCACAGCACACACAGATTATGTTTTAGTTTTTTATACCAAAATAGACAAAACGAAACATTTACGATTACTTTGCATTTGATGAGGCTTTAAGTGTTCGTTAGGGCTTGCATTAAAACTGTTGCTCAGTAAATTTCTTAAAGTGCATGGAAATTGTTAAATATTGTGGCAGTGTGTCCAGTGAACGTGACTACATTAATAATCTTATCAACACATCACATCTAATCGGACTTAAGTATAACATTTGCAGTGTTATTATTTACAAAATACAAACAATTAAACTAGTATATTGTTAAATACTCTGTAAAATTACGTTAAATTCATGATTTAAGCTGATATAATGCCATACTTAAAATTATATGCATTATTTATGGCTTTTGATTGCAGAGCTTATAAAAATATGACTTAATTAATTGCAAGTTTAGTTGTTATAAATAAATTTTATTATTAATAAATTAAACATAACACATACTTATTATACATTCAAATAGTTATATTTGTTCATTTGACTTTGATTTTTTATTTTACGAAACACAAAGAAATTTTTAAAACATTTTGAATAATTCATTGCATCATAAACGATTCACCTAATATATAATAGATTTTGTGTAAAATATTCTCGAGTAATACAATTAGTTTGATGAGGATGAGCAAGTGAATCAGCACAATAGGGTAATTGTGAAATCAAGTTGTTTGTGTGACGTCGCTTATCAAAAGTAGAGGCTCAAGTAGAAATAAGCAAATCGAGCACTTTGGGTATAAAAAGTCAACTGCACTGACAATTGCCTCTCATTTGCAATATCAACGAGTTGCATTCAACATGGCATTCAAGCCAAAGATTAGCTACGATCCCGTGGACAAGATTTGGACAAGTCTCGATGAGCATGATCATTTTGACCCAGATCTTTCGATTGGTGAGATAATCTATCACGAGATGCGACGACATCCCAAACAAATTGCACAGGTAAGAAGATAAGCGAGTGATTCATTATATAATCAGGTATGTTCTACAAATATCTCAAAATATATCAAAAAATCAAGTTTTAATATTCCCGAAAATGTCAGAACATTTGCTAAGATAAAAAAATTAATTTAAAAATTGAATAAAAACCTAAAATATAAATTAAATTAAATATACAACAAAATTAATAATTTTGCTGAAACTTAAAGTACATTTTTAAATTTTTGTTAAGACCGAAAATAATGTCTCTGACATTTCGGTAACACCTAGATTTCTTTTGGTTGGTTTTTAAAATCAATTAACATTTAAATATCGTCTATAATCATTCTACATCAGATATCGGCCACGGAGAAAACAGTTCTTACAAGTGAAGAGCTACTCCTAAATTCCCAGCGCATTGCCACTTATCTGCGTAATGAGGGACTCCGCCAGTCGGATGTTGTGGGCATTATTGCCAGGAATACAACCCACATCTCGGCTGTGGCATATGCCTGCTTCTTCAACGGCATCGCCTTCCATTCGCTCAACTGCAACTACGAGCAGGCGAATATTGAGAAGCTTTTTAATATTACGAAGCCTCGACTTATCTTCTGCGATGGGGATGACTTTGGGAAGGTGAGTGCGGCAACAAAGGAGCTGGACGTAAGGATTGTTACCATGCGCAATCATACGGCGGATAGCATACCCATTGAGGAACTACTTTCAACGGAAGTGGAGGAGGACTTTAAGCCAGCTCGTCTCGAGCTGGCCAACAACCAAACCATGGCCATCCTTTGCTCCTCGGGCACCACGGGAACTCCCAAAGCTGTGACAGTTGCAAACAGTCACAAGATTCTAAATGCCAACTTGTAAGTGATAGATTATAGATTTTCAACTTAAAGCTCTTACTAATCTTAATCTACGTATGTAGAATGTTAACCACGGCGGATGTGCAGTATTCTCACAGCACACTGGACTGGATCACGGGTCTCATCGCGACCATCACGTCAGCCGTGTTCAGCACGAAGCGCATCATCGCTGACAATTTCTTTGACCCGGAAATGGTCTTGCGCCTCATTGAGGAGCACAAGGTCACCTGGTTGCTGTTGGCGCCCTTTCAACTGGCCATGATAACCAACTCACTGGCATATGAGAAAACCAGCTTGAAGAGCATTCAATATTGCATGTTTACCGGAGCGCGATGTTCGTTGGAAATGCTTTATCTGTTGAGGGAACGTTTGCCAGAGAACAGTCTGCACTTTTCCTATGGCATGACAGAGATTGGCATTTGGGCCACATTCAATTGGCATTTCGATGAAAAACCCAAGTCAGTTGGCCGCCTAACGACCGGCTTTAAAGCGAAGATCCTAAGCGACGAAAACGAGACTTTGGGACCCAATGAGATGGGCGAAGTGTGCCTCCACAACGGACAGTATTGGGCAGGATATTTTGGCAACAACGCAGAATCACGCACCATTCGCGACAGTCAACGTTGGTTTCATACCGGCGACTTGGGCTACATGGATGAGGATGGCTTTCTCTATGTGATGGAGCGTAAGAAGGACATGCTCAAGTATCAGAATATTATGTACTATCCACACGAGGTCGAGGAGGTCATTTACCAAATGCCACAAGTGGCAGATGTTTGTGTTTTCGGTGTGCCGCACGATATCAACGGCGATGAAGCCGCCGCAGTTGTTGTCAAGAAACCAGGCACACAGCTCAGGGCTGAGGATGTGGTTGACTTTGTGCAGAGCCATGTGACTGCCACATACAAGCAACTGATTGGAGGCGCCATCATTGTTGACGACCTCAAACGCAGTCCCAATGGCAAGACAAATCGTCACGCCAACAAAGCATATTTCTTGGAAGTCAAGGGAAGAAATTGAAGGGACTATTGTAACAATAATGGAAATAAGATATACAGACTAAAACAAATATTATTGTTCTACTTTTTTATAACATAACTGAATTTAAAATTTAATATTAAGACTATTTCAGATTTTAGAATTTACAATTAAAATTCATAAAACCAAACATAATTCCCATTTATTTGAAATTTATTTATTTACTTCAAATAATATAAATATCCGACCCAATTATAAATTGGTCAATTTATTAATATTAGTTAACATCTATTACAATACTTCTCGATTCAAATTCATAACAACAAAGCTATACATTTTTGAAATGAAATTCTAATAATAATTAAATACAACTTAAAGTGGTAAATCAGATAAATATTAATATAAAAAAAAAAAAATAATTGATTTTAAAATATTTCTAGGGTGTATTTATTTAAATAAGTTCAATGCGGACATTAATCTCACTTTTGCACTTTTTAATTGAAAAACCAGCGCATAGATAGTATAGTTTTCTATTGATTTGTTGTTATCACATTTTCATTTTCTATTCTTTGCAGCTGTAATCCCTTGTGTAATTTAGTTGCTTTTATTATGCCTACAACAAAACACATTTTCGCTTATCGCCACATAATATTTTATTCATTTTTATTTTCATTTTCATTTAGTTTAAAGTTAAATAGAGGGTAATGTCTGCAGTTGCTGCTCAGGACAGACATAAAAAAGCCGCCATTGGTTTACACACGATTGCCCACACATACAATGGTCGGATAAAGTATTTTGACAAAGCTGTATGCAATTTTAGATCGCTTGTAGTGATAAACTAAAAGAAGTAACGGGTCTCTGTTAATGGCCAAAGTAAAGTAGACAATATTTATTATTAATCTGAGAAATATTTTGTTAATTCCTCTATGCGTTCTTTTTCTATCAACTGAAATGCAAAGACATTTCAAAAGTGAGGCGGAAAAAAGTATTTTGACAAAGTATTCCTTAATAGTTTCTCGTCATTCGCAAGCAAGCAAAGGTGTGCACTGCTATCTAAAAAGTCTTGTTTTAATTAAATTTATTAATTTTAATTACTTGATTAAGATGAAATTGTTTAAAATGGGTAAAAAGTCAGAAATTAGCCATATTATCAAGATCGAGATAGTTACTAAGTTTAATGCGGATAATTCTGTGGAATACTTAAGCAAACTATACAAAAGAACTCGGTAGACTATATACTTTCAAATAAAAAAATAAAAAAATTTAAATCTTTTGAAAGCTTACCACGCTCAGGTAGACCACACAACTCGACCGCGGGAGAAGAACGTTTAAAAAATTGAAATTATTGAAAAATTCAAAGAAGATGTCCTTAAGACCACAACATCAACAGCAATTAAATTGAATAAGGAGTACTATATTCAAAATTGCGAAAGGATGGGTAGAAACCGGCTAAAGGAAGCCGGATATGCAACCTATATAGTCAGACCAATACCACAAATTTCGCAACAAAACAAACTAAAACGCTTGACCTTTGTCCACAAGCCAATATAATTTTGGAAGCAAATACTTCGGACTGATAAACGCACTTTCTAGTGCCATGGATCCAAAATGAAAGTATTTTGCATCAATCCAACCATAAGGTGGAAAAAAAGTGGCTCCTGTGTATGTTCGGGAATCCTAAGGTGATGGCAGCGCTATGTTTTGGGATTGTGTTTATTATAATGACATCGGAAATTAGGTACCAATCAAGGAATCAATGAATAAGGACCAATATTTACATATTTTAAATGATCACTCGCTCACATCTGGGGATAAATTACTTGTAAAAATGTTTGTTCTTCAACAGGATAATGCTCCATTTCACAAAGCTAAAATGATAACCAATATTTTTAAGGATGTTGGAGGGAGAACGTTGGATTCGCCGCCCCAAAGTCCAGACTTAAATATAATTGATAATGTCTGGACTTATGTAAAGCGAAACAGAAGCCCATGCTTAACAAAAACTTGAGAGAAAGCAAATTCAGAGGTCGTATCCCTTTGGAAGGACTTTTTTAGGTATATCCAAAAATTTGGTGAATTCAGTGCCAAACCGATTGCAGAAAGTAATTGATTCTAAAGAAGGATTAATTTTCTATTAATTGATCATTTAATTGTGTAAATTTTTCAAAATTTGTAATTTTTTTGAATTTATTAATTTTTTGTCAAAATACTTTTTTCCGCCTCACTTTTGAAATGTCTTTGCATTTCAGTTGATAGAAAAAGAACGCATAGAGGAATTAACAAAATATTTCTCAGATTAATAATAAATATTGTCTACTTTACTTTGGCCATTAACAGAGACCCGTTACTTCTTTTAGTTTATCACTACAAGCGATTTAAAATTGCATACAGCTTTGTCAAAATACTTTATCCGACCATTGTACAAAAGCACACACACATGTACTTGGATGATGGAAAGACAGTCGTTGTTAAGCGCAATTCAATTGGAATTAAATTTAACCGGCAGCAGTTGCTGCTTCCAGCGTCGACTGCATTTGTTACTTTTACCCTTTTGTCGACATTTGTAGCTTAGCATAGCTTTTGTCTAGTCCATGTGTGTATCTGTATGTGTATATACAAGCAGCTTATACATATATATTTTGTATAGTTTAAACGTACTTTACAACTGTTGCTTTTGTTCAGCTCGCAAGTTACATTTTAGCTCCTATTGATGTCAGCGTTTAGATTTACATACATACCATACCATACATACCATATGTGTTATTGTTGCCGCTTTTCTATTTATTGATGATTTTTTATGATGTGCTAATATCCTGTGGCATACATCCTGCCACTCCCCTCAATTACTTTCAATCCTGCTTTATTTATATTTTGATATTTGATCAACTAATTATAAAGCTGTCATCGATTAAAATTAAATAACACTAGCGTAATTCGAGAGGATTTAATTATAACATTGCACACATTTCAACAATCATCGACAGACAATACAAAACAAAAAAACAAACTCGAAATAATGAATACGATTTATTCTTAATTAGACAATTGAGCTTCCATGCTGGTAATTTATACGCAAATTGCTGCAGAAAAGCATTTAATTATTTAAAACGATTCTAACGACACAATTTTACGCAAATAAATAATTAAACACATGCTGGTGTTTGTAAAAAGGGTTATTTGATTAAATAATACCCTGTTAAGTTGGATGTAGCATTCCATTTTATATTCATGGATTAAATTATACAAAGTATAAATTAAAAAAACAATTTATTAACAAGAGACTTGACATGATTTCTTACAGGGTATCTAATAATAAGAAAACTGCAAGCTTTAAATCAGCGGATAGAAACCAGATGCTGAGTTTGTTTTCCCATTATTGTTAACAAATTTTAACAATTAAAATATACAAGATTAAATGTTGGAGAGATGAGATTAATGCATAATTTGCTTAAGAAAAAGTTTAAAAATCATGAAAAAAAAGGAGAGAAAAGGGTAAGCGAATGAGAATGATAAAGAAAATGGCGCAGTTTTCATTTAACTGGCATCCCGTCGTGGCGTACCTTCATTTCTTTCCTATTGTAGCGTTAATAAATTGTACTTTCAAGTTATTTACTCAAAGCGACCCATGTAGCCCTAAACCAAATGCATAAATCACACGGAACTCGGAACTTTCGCGGAAATAGGGATGCTGAGCTGAAAATGAAATAAAATTTTCTGTACGATTCAACGCTTCACTCTGGCGTATAACTTTGGTCATTAGGTATCGCAACCTTTTCTTTCTTTTTTCACTCACTCACTCACTCTCTCTCTCCCTTTGCCATGGGTGCTGTTAGATTGCAGTTTCTCACATACTTTATGCCACTTGACTGGCGCCAAAAACCTTAAGTACATATCAGCAAAGTATAATTTATATTTGACTATGGCAAACAGACGTACCCTGCAACTGCAACCTTATCGACCACAAGCAACGCATTTGGATATGGAAATAGCCAACAGCAGTTGCAGTCATAAATACAGCTCAAAGTGCTGAGCAGAGAGAAGGAAAAGGATAGTGAGGAGATGGAGATGGAGACGAACTCTCTGGCATTCACTTGCCTGCCATCTAATGATATTTACAAGTTGTTCCGTGTGTCGGCAGCATGTTTTCCTTGAAGTCATTGCTAATTGTCGTCCCACGCGGCCTATGAGCAATGTGTTGCTGTTCCTTGTTGAGGTGTTGGGTGACTGAAGGCATTTAATGAAGTCACCAAGTATACCAAGCAAATGACTGTTAGTTATGAGTTGATTATGCTTCCCCTTCCCCCTTCGCCATGGCAGCTATGATTAATGTGCCATTAAATCTGATTTTGGGGGAACTTGGCAGCAACAAACACGCGTCGAGAGCATTTTCAGTTAGTCACAGCACGCGAATGTCTGTCAAAGCGACACGCAAAACACTTGCCAGGATAAGGATAAGGAAAGGGGCAAAGCCAGAGCCAAAGCTGCCCCTGAAACAAAACACACATTTTTATTGCATTTTTATTGAAACACGTAAAACACAAATTGAGCAGAGCACAACTGAATCCAGAGAGGGACGGGAAAACAACAGGAATTGAATATCAAGGTATTGAGAAACTGTGTGAAAATTACAACCCATTAAAATTTTAAATGCTCCTACGTTCTGCGCTACGTTACGTATCTCCAAATAATACTAACATATCGAGTTTGATCATGACTTTAATAAAAGAGTCCCAAAACTAAGTGGAATACTATTTTGATAACATTTAGTTTACCTTTGCCCAAATGATCGATTTTTAGACCCTTTACTTTTTCGAAAATTTCCAAAGACTGCCACAATTTTTTAACATTCCACATTTATTTTGAACGAAATAAAATAAAAATCCTAAAATTATTATGAGTCAAATAAGTTTTAAAAGTATTGATTAGAAAAAAAATTAGTGTCCTGGGGGAGTAGTTTTGTGGTTCCTTTACAAGGATATGCAATATTATTGGTAAAAAGTCTAAAACAAAAGCTGTAAATTAATTTTGAGTTTTTATTTTGAGCGAAAAAAATACAAATTAGTAAAAATCAATTTTTTTTTATTTACTATTTAAAAAAAATTTTTGTTTTCTTAGGTTTATTTAGTTACACAAAATGAAATAATGATTATAATTAATGAAAAACGTATCACATATCATGGCGCTTGCTCGCCAAAAGTCTGAATGACCCGCCAAACCCCCTCTTATAAGTTACCCCTATTTACGCCTTTAGAAACAAAATTTAGAGTTTTTTTATACTTTTATTATGTAACTAATTGTTTGTAAAAGAGATTCTTAGGAATATAGTTAGTTGTTGTTAATTTTTGACATTTTGTTGTTATTTTTCTAATAATTCTGCGCTGCCGACGCTTTTCGTTTCTCTTGTTCTCTTGTTTTCGTTTCTGTGCGTGCGCTTCTTAGAATTTTAAAAAAATTTACCAGAATTTTTGTTAAATTTTTCTCGAGCTTAAAAATTTCTTAGATTTTGGATTTTTTACTAACTTTGCCACGCGAAAAGAAAATTGCAGCAAACCAATTTTAAAATGAACTTTATGTTTTTAAAAAATTTTGTCTTTAGTTGTTTTTTGAAATTGTTTTTAAATTTTTTTTAATTGATTTTTGAAAATATCAAATTTTTCATTTCAAATTTTCGCGCGATATAAACAGAAATGCACTGCTTGCAGTAAATTTTAAATGCGCTATGCAGTTCACTGCTTTATCAGAGACACAAACCCGCAAGCAGTTCGATTAATCAGCTGCTTTACGTTGCTCCACATCAACAAAAATTATCGGGTCTGTCCTGAATTCCGAAAACGAGTCGAATTGCGAAAATCGACAATAATTGTCGTTTTCAACTTTAAACAGTTGAAGTTTATTTTAAAAGAATGTTCTATAAGCAATCTATAAAATATTGCGAACAACAAAATCGGTTAAATTTTTGTCGGTATTGAATTTCTTTAACCTGCTCTAATACCATTTCGGCTATATTCAGCGGATTGATATCACTTTGAGTTGATGAGTTTAAGTCCGATAAAGCGAAAAACGATTATTTTCAAATACTTAGTCTAAATTCAAAGTGAATAAATGCACAACACTAAATGATTAAAAGTTAAAATTGAAAACCGGAACAGGATGTGGGAATAGTACAACTGTTTCTTTTTAGTGGAACGTGAAATGTGTTTTAAGTTTTTATTTTAAATAGACGACAAATGCCAACTAGATTCCGGATTATCTCTTATTATGATTATGATTATGATTATGAATATGATTGACAGAAAATCATCATCCATCCAGTGCTAGTGTCTTTTTTTAAAGAAATTACTGACCAACTGCGAATTGAACGATTTAGTTCATGAAAGACTGAATAAGTTCATTAGTTCATTTTCATGACCCGTTCATTTTAACTTTTTCAGAACGAAACGACACAACTCTACTAGGGTAGCATCATTTTTCCCTCCATTTTTTTTGTTTTTAGCATCAAACGTAATTATTTGCTAACGTATCACAATTGGTACAACCCAATTCAATGCAAAAAGTTCTAGATAATTTCCAACGGGCCGAGAAAATCGGCGAAGGCACATATGGGATTGTTTACAAGGCGTGCAACAATCAAACTGGACAGGATGTCGCACTCAAGAAGATCCGACTCGAAGGGTATGTAACAAAACGAAGTCGAAGTCTCTAAATGGGAGTAATCCAAGATGGAAAGATGACATGATGCCGTGCGTGCTATTCAGTTCGATGCCAACATGATTTCGAAGACTCGCTTCTGGTGGCAGCAACGCCGCTGTCAGCGTGTCCTTGATGTCCTTGACGAATGTCAAACGCCCTGCGGCACAACGAAGCCCGGATTCTGTGTGTGCTGCGCTGTTACTCTGAATTCGTAGCACCACATGATTCGGCTTTGTGGTGCGGGCAAATACAACAACAAATGACCTTATATACAAAGTACTTTTTATACACATTGTATATAAGATCCACATGTCTAAGAAGTGCATCCTTTGTCCGCTTAGGGAATCGGAGGGCGTGCCATCGACAGCGATAAGAGAAATATCATTGTTGAAAAACCTCAAGCACAAGAACGTGGTACAACTCTTTGATGTGGTCATATCTGGCAATAATCTGTACATGATATTCGAGTACCTCAACATGGATCTCAAAAAACTAATGGACAAGAAGAAGGATGTCTTTACGCCGCAGCTAATCAAAGTGAGTTCCACGCAACCCAATGAAATCATTGTCCTATATTCGTTTTGAAACACTTTACAGAGCTACATGTATCAAATATTGGATGCACTGAACTTTTGTCACACAAATCGCATACTGCATCGGGATCTCAAGCCACAAAATCTGCTCGTTGATACGGAGGGCAACATTAAGTTGGCTGACTTCGGACTGGCACGTGCCTTCAATGTGCCCATGCGCGCTTATACACACGAGGTGGTCACGCTTTGGTATCGTGCTCCTGAAATATTGTTGGGCACGAAATTCTACTCAACAGGCGTGGACATCTGGAGTCTGGGTTGCATATTTGCCGAAATGGTAAGACATTTCTTCATTTGAGCATATCATAAGTCATTGATCAATATTAATTTGTCGGAATGTATAGAAGCAAAAGTTACTTGCTATGTTGAACGAATCCTTAAATTTTGAATACTCCCAGACTGAATAAACCTTCAATATCAATCTAAATTTTAATTTGTAACTATTTCTTCTTCATTTGTAAATTTTTTTTTTTTTTATTGTATTTTTTAATTTATATTTGTATTATATTTAGTTTTACTTTACATGGTATTTACTTTTTTTTTAATACTATGTAATTAAATAGTTATCCTAATAGTTTATTCTGTATTCATATTTCCATCTTATGCTTTGCAGATCATGCGGCGATCACTGTTTCCGGGTGACAGTGAAATCGATCAACTTTACCGCATTTTCCGCACACTGAGCACACCCGACGAAAGCAAATGGCCAGGAGTTACACAGTTACCAGACTTTAAGGCAAAGTTTCCCAAATGGGAAGCATCGAATGTGCCTTCAGCTATACGTGAGCACGAGGCACACGAACTTATTATGGTAATAGCTCGTAGACATGTAATATTTTCAATATAGATTCTAATTTATTGTTTGTCATAGTCTATGCTCTGTTATGATCCCAATCTGCGAATATCGGCCAAGAATGCACTTCAACACACCTACTTTCATAATGTACAACATGTCAATCAGGTGGCATTACCTGTGGATCCCAATGCTGGGAGTGCTGCGCGTCTTACCCAACTTGTTTGAACTGCCCTTTATAGCTGAGATCATGACTATCTCATATCTTGTGATGTTTAGTATAGTAAGTTCATGTGACTACCTCAAATTAGCTAATTCAAGTGCAATTATTAAACGTCTAATTATACTTATTGTTTCCTGTTTACAGATTGTCAACTTCATTTCATCATTTGTTCACACACCACAGACTAACATACACCATCAAAATACACATCATTTACATAATAATACAGAGTTTATTGATGTTTATTTGCTACATTTACCAGGCGCGCAGCCAATAGAAAACTATGCCGATTTCGTGGTTTAACTTTAGCTGACGAAATCGTTTCCACCTGCTTTTCAGATTGGCGCTGTCGTTGCCGATTTCGCTGATCGTCACGCATGTACGTGCCAATTGCATTGCGCATGCTTTCCGAGAGCGTAGAGGTGGAGTCGTCTTGCATTGAACTAGAATCGTCGACGACTTCGGGCGCATCGTCATTTTCATTGGCTGCGTCGTTGGCTAATAGACTTTCGTCGTTCTCTTCGTCAATCTCAATTGCGGCTGGTGAATCGCTATTCGACACTTTAATAGCCAATCTCAGAGGACGCAGTACAGTATACTTTTTGCCTAGACTCTCTTCAGATGTATATTCTGGCTGCTCCTCTTCGGATGGTCCGTCTTCGTAGTACTGTTGATAGTAACTTGCCTGATTGGCATAATCGTTATAGGCCTGTAAACGTCTTAAGTCATAGTATCTATCGACATTGGGACCATAATAATACATCGGTTGTTGACGTGTCCTCAATGGTAATGGCAATGAGGAGCCATAGTAATCATTTGAATCATCTTGTTCCAATGAATCATAAATTGGACGACGCCTTTGTTGCTTACGTCGTTTGCGCTTGCGTTTATTGGAGCTCTCCGTTGGGACTTCTGACTGATCCTGCTCGTCCTCTTGGTCATCACTGTACAACTGAGCCTGCATTGGCACCGTTTCTATGACATTGGCATTGCCATTATTAAACAAATTGACCAACGGATTGGTCAGATTACGAAAACCAAAATTGGGCTGCACACTGCGAACCAAATTATTCCAGACACGTATGAAAGGACGCTCCGTCGTGGTTGTTTGCGCTGCCTTGCCGCGACCCTGCAACTGTCGACGACGATTGTATCCACCGCGTGGGAACGTATTCTGGACATAGCTGGGATAGTCAGCTTGACGGCTGTGGAGTAAACAAAAATATTTATTAGCACTTTTAGCTGGTATAATTATTGATATTGTAAGTCAACTTTTTTACAGCTCGTTTTTAAAAATTTCTCTTTTAGCTGAATTTGTGCTTTACAGGTGAATTATTTCAGCATTAATATCACTTAAATAGTTTCGAGAATTATAAAAAAATAAATTTTGGTTTACTTTTTTGGAAAATAATTTTGTTTCCTCGATATCTTGACAATTATAATTTTTTGTATTCTTTGAGCACTTCAATAATTAAGAATAATAATACGTTTAAATATTCTTTAGCACAGAGGCTTTGAATAAAAAAAAATAGAAAGTCACTTTCCTAAAACTTGATACATAATTATCTCAGGCTAAAAGTTCGATATATTCTGTAACCAGCCTGATATCTGAAAATCAAACTGTCCAAAATTTTAGTAGACTTACCCAGAGTTTGAAATCTTTAGTGACTGTGGTTCCCAGAATTGTAGCACTTCCAAGTTTTGTCTTCTAGCTGCTTGGACTTCGATTGGTACATTAAACCACGCCAACAGCAGGACAGCTGCCCACAGTTTCCAATACATTGTGATGCTCCAAAGGATGCGACAATAGATTAAATATATTTAACTCGCGGCCGTGTTCTTTTCTGGCCAAAACCCGACTGAGACTTGATTCAATCTGAACTAGGGTTGTCAATCTAATTTTCACTTAAGATTTTGTTAGCATTCTCAGATCTCATCTCATTTGAATGCTGTTTTGGTCTATTGATTGGCCAGTGAAAGTTTTTTTGAATTCTATTTGGCATTATCCAACGGAAGGCGAAACGATATTAATGTATGTATACCAAACTAACCCAATTCTTGGGCTGTTGAAAGTCTTCTTGTGGGAAGTCTTTTGGGCCATTGGCCATTGACCACTGGCATCGCCATCGCCTCGTCTATTGATATGTTAATTTCCATTTACGATTGGCCTTTTGCCAATTCTTAAACCTGTTTGATTTACAAGAATCTTGATAAGTATGGATTATTTAGGTGGTAAAACGTCCACTTTATTTAAGTATTCAAATAAATTATGGTATTTGCTTAAATACGAATTTTATTGAAGCAAAAACTTAATGAGATATTTTCTTGGATCATTGATAGGGAAAAAAATTGCCTATGAGTAATCTAAGTTTCGTCCTTTTTATTGTTTGTTTATAATATTTTGTATAGAAACTAAGAAATATGAAGGCAATAAAATACGCTGAAAAAAGTAAAATATATCTCCTGAGTAAGGTCAGTGAAACAAAAATTGAAAGAAGATGATTGTTAATTAATATAAATAATAAAAAGATCGCAGCATTAAGTGTATGCGTAACAAGACTGACATCAAAATCGTTATATTGATTTAACTATTTGAAAAAATAAAATATTTGCTGTTAATTAATAAAGAGTACAGGCAGTTTCAAATAAGTGTCGTTACATTGATTTGATAAACAAATTTTGCACGAAATAATAGCAAGAAAATATCAAGCTGTCTGTTTTCAACTGATTTTGGATTTAAACATCGTTTAAGGGCTGCCAACAGAATTATTGAGCCTAAAATTGTGCTTATCAGTTCAATCTAAAATAGTTGACGTTACCGAACAATTTATTGAGTCCTTCGAATTGTCCACAGTTATAAGAACTGTAAGGAACCTGAGGAGCCCGCCGACCCACAAAGCCAAAACAAATAATATACAAAACGCAAGAAAATCTCTAACAAGTGTCAACAACCAGCCGAAGAGAGAATGGGAGAGGAGGACTGAGAGAGAAAGCTTTAAGTGGGTGTTAAGAGAGTGCTTTTCTGAGGAGAGAGGAGTGAGCCGGAGCAAAGCTTTTGACCGCTATCGAGGCAAGTTGAAGGCGCGCTCAGAAAAACATTTCAGTCGACGTTGAGATTCCTGGCCAGAAACGACTGAATGCATTAGTTGAGCTCCGTCGCGCGCTGAAAAAGAAAAACGCTGGAAAAACGCCAGCCAACAAACAAACCAAAAAAAAAAGAATACAGCTTTTCCTCAGCCTAGGAAAACTAGTGAAAAGGCAAGTTTAAGTGGCAGTTGCGGTACCAACAAAAAAAAATACCCGAAAACCGAAACCCATGCCCTAATATAAGTCTTGCCTCCGTGTGTGTGTGTGTGTGTATCTATGTGCGTGTGCGTTTTGTGTATCCGTTCAGTGTTCAGTGTTCAGTGTTTTCGAGTTGCTCCAAATTATATAGAACAACAGCAACAAAATTGATGTTCATATATGTAATTGAATTAAAGAAAGGGCTCAGACTCGCCCTTATTTTTTTTTGTACATTTATATAAGGAAAACCCGTGAGCGGGGAGAGGCGAGAGGGGAAAGGGAAGCGGAAAGAATTGCGTAAAGTTTTATACCACACTCAAATGCCATTAAGTGCTTAAGTAAATTATATAAAATCATTTAACGCAACGATGAGCATTCATAACAAAAAAAATGCAAGCGCACAAATGACATAGAAAATGTTTAAAATTTGGTACCTTCGTCTTCTTCTCCTAGCCATGTGCTGCCGTCTTTTGTGTGTACATAAGAAAAATGGATTTGGCCAAGTACGAGTAGAGGTACTTACCCTATCCTATTATGCTCCTAACAGATACATAGATGTCAAGCAGGCAGAGTGTGTGTGCTAAATTCGGGCATTCTCAGAGACTGGAGACGGCTGTCAAGGTGTGCGTCTATCTCAAGGAAAAGTAAAGTAACGTGAAGAAAAGACTCGACTCAAACAATGACAAGTCATCCCCCCTGTCCGTAATCCATAGTAGCCATAGTAAGCCAACTATCTGCACGGCAAAATTGAAACATCTTGGCGGGCAACATTTTGAAGTGCCCCATTTTACCCACCCACAAAAAACACTAGTCGCTTTTGTTGTAGTTGTGTTGTAGTTGTTGTTGTTGCTGCTGTCAGTCGCAGGTGTGTTTGTGAGTAACAATTTTTGGCGTCACTTTCGTTTTTCGCTGTTTTGTGGTCGTGCCCGTGCCCTCGCTCAAGCGTTGTGCTTGACCATAACCACTAAAGCTGTCACATTGCGTATACGCCGTGTTTGCCGTGAGTTGTCCTCGACCGACTGTGTTGTTTTTTTTTCTCATTATTTTTTGGCCAGCACCCACGCGACTCAGCAAGAGCGCAAGCTCTCTCACGCTCTCTTTGAATTAGACACACACTCTCTCTCTCTCAGCTGTTTGGTTTTTGTTTTGTTTTGAATCGCATTTACATTACACGTAAACAAGCTGAATTCACCCACCCACCCAATTCTCCTCTGCCGCCTGTTTGGCTATTCGCTCTTTCCCCCCTTCTGGTTTATCAGTCCTTCTACATTTATGCACGATTCTCTGCGCTTCTTTTTCTTTTTCTTGTTTGGCAATTTAAATTTTATTGTCATTTTAATGCAGCGCCAAAGCAGAGCAAAGTAAACAATCGACGATGGCAACGTGCTGGCATCTTTTGCCTTTCCATAGAGCCATTTGGCGCCCAAATGTGAGCACCGTAATTATGGTTGGATGAGTACGGGTACTCCTCTTTCGTGTTGTTGTCTACGCATTAGTCTCGAAGCTTTATGCCGGAAAATGCTATTAAAAAGGGGACAGTATCAAAATATCACTTTAACAGAGAAATTTTTCCTTCTGCATTTGATGGACATTGATAAGGCTTTTTTATTGCCAGAGGTGATTCTGATGACTTTTAATATTAAAGTCTGATATTTTTAACTCTATTCCCAATATTATTATTCTATTTTTTATGACCAGAGTTAACGAATAAAAGATTATTTTCTCGAATTTCAATGTAATTTCCCAGATCTACTGCATTTAATCAATTCTACCAAATCTTTAAAACTTACCTTTTTTTAGATTACTTTTCCTAGAACTCATCAATCCATCCGATGATGCAGAGCATTTGCTGCTTTGTTTTGATTTCACCTGCTGCAAACCCATTAAAATTCTACTCAAAACAAATTTTGCAAGGCTTGCGAATTGGCTTGGCTTGGCAAGCGGCCAAAAGTGGCGCCAGGCCATTGCTCATAGTATTTCCGCTTCGCCCCCTGGGAAATGACAACATTCTTTGCCTTGTTAATATTTTTTTTTTCTGCTTTTGGTGGCACTGTTGATGTCGCCTGTCGTTTGTCGCTTGTCTGTTGTCAAAGTCGCCGTCATAGTTACAGCTAAAGTTTTTCGGAAAATAAATTGTGGAAAGGAACAGCAGCTGCAATTTCCATATTTCACACATTAGCTATTAATAGTATATAAACAATTTGCATTTAGCATGAACACGAAGCGAAAATAAAGTGGATTTTTGAGGCCTACAAGCGACTGAATAATTAACGCTGCCGACCTGTTGGCAGCGGTTGCTGTTGCTGTTTTATTTACGGGGCTGGGGTCCATTATTTTTGACAATTAGGGATTCAGTGTTGAGCTTAATGAAATTCAGATAGGGCCGCACATCGAGGAAGCTGGAGACAATCCTTTCGTCCTTGCGCTTCGAGTCGATCAACAGGCCGACCAAATAGAAATTCTTTGCCACATTCGATTCCACTTGGATGCCCACCAAGGGAGCACCCTGATAATAGGTCTTTGTGCGATCCTGATAGCCACACACGGTGGTGCTGCTGGTAATCAATGAGCTGTATTCCTTCTGGCAATAGGGCAGACTGATGGTGTTCACCCAGGTCTTGTGCTTCAGCGGATCCTTGATGGGCAGTCCGGCGACAACGAACATTTGTCCCACCAGCGTCTCCTTGGCCATCGACGGAGGCGGCATACAAATCGGCATCACAGTGGGTGTCATCTTGGCAGCTCGTTGGAGGGTGAGCACGGCCAGACTGTGCTTCAGAGTCAGTGGGTCATATTCGGGATGCACGGCGATCTCGGCCAGCGGTATGTCCTGGGCGGGCAGCACACAATATCCGTCCTTGTCACAGCTCACCTCGTGCGCATTGGAGCTCTTGTTCCACACACCCAACTGCACTGAGTAGGCATCCGCCTGGCCATCGTACTGCACGAAACAGTGGGCAGGAGCGAGCACGTTGCGCTTAGAAATCAACACACCCAAACAGCCATCATTGGGTAACTTGGCCTCGTGTCCTACCAAATTTTGAACTCGATTATCACCAGGCGACTCTAGAGTCAAAGTTACTTACCATTTTCATAGGTAATCCGCGCCAGCCATTGATGCTCTGTGGGCACCGCAAATTCATTCTGTTTGAGCAGCTGCTCCTCGTCTATGTAACCACATTTCGACTCCTGTAAACTCTCCGAATTCACCAGGGAAAATCCCAGAATCGCACAGAATAACCCGAGTAGTAGTTGCATTTGTAAGCCCGTCTGAAAGTCAACTAAACTGGAAATTTTTCATCGCCATTGGCGCTCGTAATACGTTGCAGTTAAATTAATTTAAGAGAGTTGACCGACAAGTTATTGAAAGTCGCTTTACCTGTTAAATTTCGATTAGAATCCCTATTCAATTAAATTAATTTCGGAAATTTTCGTAGTTCCCTGTTGAAAAATTTGAATTTATTTAATGATTACGATTACAAAAAATCAGAAATAATCTAAAATTATTACAATTATTCAAAAATAATCAGAAATAATCAAAAATAATCTTTTTAAGTAGTCGGATTATTTTTGATTATTTTTTGATTTTTTCTGATTATTTTTGAATAATTGGAGCATTTCCTAAACTTTGTATCATGTTATTTAACAGCTGTTAACTTAATGATTACAGCGTACGGTTAACGTTCGCTATGTGAGGAATTTAAATTGATTATTATTACATTCCTAATCTACCTTATAACCATTATTATTATTTATATTTCTTTTATTGATATCTATAGTATAATGCAATAAGTTGTTTCTAATTATAATTCCAAAAGTTGAAAAATTCAATTAGATGCATCTTCTTTAAAGAGAACCCAAACTTTTCTTCCTCCCCATCATATCTTATTACTGCATTCCCTAGAATTGACAACTTATGATTAAAGCATTAAAAAAAACTTGTTTCCGATGCGTTGTAGTGGGCAATGCTGATCACGATATGCCTTTTTGATAATCAAATAAAACAACAACAAACAATTAACTGGAAAAGTATCTCTAATTACATGCAAAAAGTTTACATAAGCTTATTGGCTCTGAGCGGGTATTCTCCAGCAACCAACTGCGCCATGGACCCACATCTTGGAACCCAAGAACCGTTGTCTGACGCACGACTACAACTTCGGAGAGTAGACCGATGAGATAGAAGCTCTTGGGTACTTCGTTCACAATGTTGATGCCCATCAAGGCAGTGCCTTCATAGAACTTTGTACGTTTCACGGGATAGGCGCAGAATTGGTTCTCCGGACGGGCACTCGATGCTTCACTGATCTTGGTACAGTATTCCCTCGATAGGGTATATGCCAGACCTTTGCCTTTGATGTAGTTGCTGTGCTCGAAGCCACCAAAATGGAAATTGCGACCGATCAAAGACTTGAGCGGGGAAATGGGCTCCAAGCATAGAGGCCGCATATAAGTTGTCCATTTAATTCGCTCCGTGAGCCGTAAAATGGCCAAGTCGTTGTCACCCGTATCCTTGTCCGCCTGTGGATGCACTTTGATCTCTGCCACGCTGTGTTGAACGGGACCCGGCACACAAAATCCCTTCGCATTGCAGATATACTCCTCGTCGGGGGTGTGTGTCTCATTCCAGATGCCCAATCTCACAGCTGCCGTCTCCGTTCGATTGTTGAACCGACGCACACACGATGCGGTTGTCAACACATGAAACTCCGCCAGGATGACCACGCTGCACCCGGTGTTCTCAAATGAAGCACCTGAAAGCACTCGACATTATCTTCAGACTTAAAGTATGTCGAAAACTGACTTACCCCTGAGATGATACAAGATGCCCATCCAGGGATACTCGGCAGGTTCCGTTGACGTGGCTCGGCTGAAGAGCAGACGCTCCTCCAGGTTGCCACATTGCTGCTCCTCCCCAGCGGTGACTTGAAAATAGAAAATATCGATTTGAAATTGCACAAAATTGCCTTGTATATTTAATATTTAAATAGCAGTTGGCATTCACCGCTCAGCAGAATGCCCAGAAGCAACAGAACAAGTTTTCCCAGACTTCTCATATCTCAAACGTTGATTATCCGCCTCGATTTCTGTTCTATCTCGGCGCTTATAGCAAACTGGTGAGCCACGTTAGCCGACCAACTATCGTGAGTGCTAGCAGTTCATTAAAAGCAAGAGATTAATTGAAATCACTCAACACACTTTCTCACTGCAATTTTGCATGGTTGCCAACGCTGCGTATTCGTAATGCGCTTTAAAGAGCGCTCGAAAATTACAAAACAAAAGTTGTTGAAGTTAAACGAATTTTACTAAACTATTTAAATTTTAAATTTACACATATAATTCCATTTTAGTAATAATTGAATGCAATAAATGATTTAATTAAAAAATTATTTAAGCTTCTCTTTAAAAGAGAAGAAATTCTTATAAAATTCTGCTAATGCGATTATGTCAAATCATATAGGGGAGAAGTGGTGGTTGTGGGCATGGGTGGGTTGTGGGCACCCCTACGTATATTTTCACGAAATGAAGATTGAGTTTTGTTGGTAATGTCATTCGCAAGAAATTACCCTATGTATAATTCATGCCAAATATCAAAGTGAACGGACGCGTTTCCTTTTGGAAATGAACGAATTGGTTTTTTTTGTGCTTGGAAAAGGGTGAGGAAACTTCTTTCAAACATTTTTAATAGTGTATCAATCAAAGTGGATCGATTGGAAAGGTAAGTGTAATGCATTTTTATTTAGTCGAACTATTATGCTAAATGGAACAATATCGATTTGAACCAAAAAATTTAAACAAAAAAATTTTTTCATCACTTTTTAAAGTGTCTGCTAAAGTGGGTTGTGGGCACAAAAATTGAGGGTGTTGTGGGCACCCCTTTTTTTTAGTCAAATTTTTTATATAGCTACTAAACCAACTTCCGCTAAGCATGACAAGGCAAAGGAGTCCACGCCGCCTGACGAGGATGTGGACTTTTGTCTCATCTGTTTGAAGTTTTTGCCACGCAAATTGACCGCAACCAACTCCATCAATTGTAACATCTGCGATCGAGCTTTTCATGTGAAATGTGTGGGCATGCGGGCAAGTTATTATACATGTCAAAATTGTGTTTCCGACGATGAATAACGCCTATGCAGGCTTTATGATTAATAAACTGTCATTTTGTTCATATTAGTTATGTTTTTTTTTCATATTTTTCCATTTACAGCATTTTTGCCAAGGGTGCCCACAACCCCCACTAAAAAAATGTTTTAGCTGAAAATACCGATTTTACAAAAGTCCATGTAAAATTTTTTTGCATAACGAAATCCGGTATGTTTTTATATGATTAGTTAGCTTAGGTCTCTAGCTTTACACAGATATCCATATATCCAAAAAATATGCACTAGGTCGGTAATTATAGGCCGAAATCAAAACTATGCCCACAACCGCCACATCTCCCCTACAAATAAAATGTCACCATATTAAAAAACTTAGTTACCGCAATATTTAAAAATTAACAATCCCGTTAAATCCCCTTTAATATTATAAAAATTTGCATAATTAGTCAGTTTCTATCACAATTATGTGGTAAGGCATAATCATATTTTAAGGCCGCATTAATGTCTTCTTAAATGCGTAATAGTACAATAATTCAAGGTTACTGAAAATCAATACAGCTTATAAAAAGCTATATTTAAAATTTCTATAAATTGCCACTTTCTGTGCAAAATTCCAGGCCATTACAATAGATTAATGGAGGCGAGTCGAGCGATTATTAAGCTATTAAAAGGCATCGATGTCTGATAAATATTTGTAAAGATATGTATTTGCGTAGGACATGCTCTTAATATTTAATGTTTCAAATTAGAATGCCATTATCGGAGACAAGCTGAATACCCAATGGGGGGGCGGCTCAAAAGACAAATTGAAGGACGCAGGCACAATTTGGATGGCATTCAAGTGGGCGGCTGGACGGGGACGCAACAGACGAAACAGGAAAGGTCATAGAGCATGAGGTAGTGGGGTCATATTTAATGCTGCACTAAAACTTGAACAAATTGCCCCACTTGCTGTGCAAGTGGCAGCAACAACTGACTGTTTATTGTCCACTCAGACGGCGTTGACTTTGGCTCAACTTGACCTGAACATCGCAGGCGCATTCATAATAATGCCCCATTGTTATGAGGCACCCCCCCCACACACACATGCAAACACACTCACATATACTATGGCAACTGTGCAGTTGAAATCAATGCTATCCTTGCCGAGTCCAGTTGAGCATTTAACAAGGCTGCTTTGCCTTGAGATTGCGAATAACCAATAAACTGGCCCGAGACGCATATGCAAATCACACGAATTTTTTACTTTGGCTGTGCGTGATTTGGGTGTATGGGTTCGCCCTTTGCTTGTTACAAGCCTTTACCATTGCCTGCCACTTGGCCATCAGGCCAAGAACTCAGTCTTGGCCAGTTCGCCTTGCGTGCGCTTGTTGGCCTAATCGCAGCCAACACGTGAGCCTCACGTTTCGTGCGTGGGCTTGGAAAGCAGAAATAAGAATCAGACATAGTCGTAGACGAAGTCGGGAATGTAAAATCAAATAGTTATAATTACCATATTTCTATTGAAAAGGAGCGTTAAGTGCTTTTTAGCTTTGTGCAAATTTATGTAACGGGCAGAAGGAGGAATCCCTTCATGAAATATATATATACATTATGATTAGTCAAGTAATAAAATAAAAACACATTGTTCTGGTTATCAGAACAAATTTCTTATTTTTATCACCATCAGCAGATGAGTTCTTATAGCCATGTCCATTTGCCTTCGAGATCAATTTTTAACTAAATTTTTGTAATTTAATTTTATACTTTAATCTTTAATTTATTACCAAAACATAACGGAGAGAGCAATGGCAGCGGCAGGAGCAAATACGTGCCCATTGTTGATCTGTATCAACTCTAAAATTTGCGTTAAAAATAACGAAACTATGCTCAGTTATTTTAAGTTCGAAATATCGAAATTAAACTTCTCTACAATTATGAATTTTGGTAATCTAAGTGTAAGGGTATTTTGCAGTCGAGCATGCTCCACTGAAGCATTCTCAATTGTTACTTTTGCCCTTTAGAAGGATATCCTTAATGGCCGTGCTAACTCCTTATCCTTAATTACAGCAAAGGGACACTATGAACGTCAGCGGCAATTGGCAATGATAGCATGACGCGCGACGGCGAAATTCCAGCCATCTTCAATCCGAAACGCGTGCGCACTCCCTCCGTGGTGGTCACCGGCGACTCCTCGTCGAATGGGCCCTTCAATAACAACAACAATGGAGGTGGGGGCGGAGCTGAAGCTGGAGCTGGAGGTGGAGGTGGTGTTGGGGTCAATGGGAATGGGGCAGGTGTTATTCCCAGCAGCAGCAGCGTGGGCGGTGTCGCAATTGGAGTCGGCAGCTGTGGCTTTAGTAATGTGCTCACCTCAAGCAATCCGCAAATAACCCACCAAGATTCGATATCATCGAGCCAACAGGATCCCAATGAGGTCATTACCATACAGGCGGACACGCCCACGGGCGCACACGGGTCACAGCATAATTTCGGAGGCGACTCCAGCGATCCACAAAGTGGACAACTTGCCATCGATCAGCCAGCAAACGGACATGTCGAGGAGGGCGAAGTGCGTTTCCGTAAGCTCAAGGCCTGCCAAGAGTCCTGTTGCTCCGAACTGGCCAAGAAGGTAAGAGTATAACCCAAAGTCAGCTAGATCCTTTCAATACTCCAGTTACCTACTCTCTAAATAGATGTATTTTGGCGTGTGTGTTACGATCTTGGTAACTGCCTCGTGGGTTGGTGCGACGCACTGCATCCGGTACATGTATCTATATAGAGCGCCCTATGAAGATGAGCTGGACGATGATCTCGACACGTCGTCGAGTCGAGCAGAGCTCAGCACAGAGCTGGAGGACATTCTGGCCATAAGTGATTCATCGCTGCATCACGTCGAGGACGCCACCGAGATGTTTAACATACCACCGCGACAGCCCGTCTACTTCAGTGCCCCGTTCTTTGCGGCCTGGTTCTTCACCAACTTCTCGCTGCTCTTCTTTCCCATCTATATACTGGGCCTGATATCGGCCCGCAAGTGCGACAAGCTCAGCGAAATTCTGGCCGATGTTCTGCGTGGATTTCGTGAGCGTGGCTTTACTATAGGTAAGAGACAGGTAGAAATGGAGGGAGACAGTCAGAGAAACCTCTTGATTTGATTCTGCATCATAATTTTGTTCACAAAAATACAATTTTCGCCTGCGGCGCTAAGATTCCCATAATTTTTTTAAATAACATAATGTAATTACCTGGTCAAAATATTGAATATAGATCACTAGGAGCTGGTTAAAGCAACCTTTGGGGACTATTTTCAAAGATCTGTCAATTAAATACCTTCGATTCGGATGTGGTATATTTTCCTTTATTCCGCTTATTATTTTTAAAGACGAAAAAATACAAAAAGCTTGTGTTTGGTCTTTAAAAAGACAAGCCGTGTAAAATGGCAGTGGTTTTATTTTATCCTTTGTAAGCATTAACGAAGTACACACGGATTTCAAATGGAAAGCCTCTATTACTTGAAGAGGATGGTCAGGCGAATTTACAAATGTTTTGCTGACGATATATTGAATGGAAATAACACCATACATTTTATTAGAAATCGTTGTTGTTGTTTCCTATACATTTTTTTGGGGCCTTATTTCATTTTTTTTTGGCGCCCAAGTCGATTCTTTTTTTTTCACACAGTTTGAATGTACCAAGTAACACATATGTATTTACAGGTCGATTCCTAAATCGCTGCCTGTCCTTTTGTATCCTGTGGCTGGTGACCACCTATCTGTACACGCTGTCGCTGCACGTACTCTTTGCCACGGATGCATTGGCTCTGTTTGCCACAAACGTTGCCTGCGTCTATTTGCTCTCTTGGGTCATTCTGCACGAGCAATTCGTTGGAGTCAGGGTGAGTCAGATCCATGACACACCGAGTCATAAGGCTAATGAATCTATATATGTCTGCCATAGATTGTGGCCGTTATCCTGTGTGACACGGGCATCGCGCTCTTAGCCTATATGGACGGCATTACGGAAAGTCGGACATTGGGGGGCGTTGTGTTGGCCACGTTAGCCGCCGCCGGCTATGCCGTGTTCAGGGTAAGGCTTAAACCTGTCAAACCGGTTTCATGTCTTGGCATATGCTATATGCTCATGTTGGATGTTCGTGCTCCTTTCTAGGTTATGTTCCGCAAGGTGATGGGCGATCCGCCTGTGGGCCAAATCGCGTTCACATTCACCGCACTTGGCCTGCTCAATGCTCTGCTGCTGTGGCCCGTCGTGTTGGCCCTATACCTGACGGGTGCCGAGAATCTGACGTCGGAAAGCATACCATGGAACATATTGTTGGCAGCGAGCGTGCTTCTTCTGGGTATGGCACAAAAACAAAGAAATTCCCCAGCTCCTAAAATACAGTTTCAATTGTTGCCGTTTTTGTTGTGTTATAAACTTTTATCGTTGTAATTAATTTTCATTGCAGTTTTCCACGTACTGATGCAGTTCAGCGCCGCCGTTACCTACAACATGTTTGTGACATTGGGCTTGATAACCGCTGTGCCCGTTTCTGGTGGTACGTACAACAACCTCTTGAAACCGAGGACCCGCCCTGACCCCTTATACCCTCAACAATTATAGGGGATTTCGTGACTGCATATTATTTTAAATTGCAATATAAATTGTAGGCACATGTGCATATCGTATGTATATAATAATGGGTCATGATGATTGATTCTATATTCCCCAATCTGTACATACATTTATAGTTAGTAAATTGAATAGGCATTTCTGAAAGATCTTTTCTCAGCCACTTTTACTGCAATTTAATACACATAACGAATTTCTTTAATTTCACATTTATAACACCATTAACAATAACAACAATCATCACAGCACTCGACGTCATACTGTACAGTGCGACATTTGCGGGCATGAAACTGGCCGGGGTTATTCTAATTGCCATTGGGTTTTTCCTCGTTATGTTCCCCGAAAACTGGCCCGATTACATAACACGTCTGCTACGGTAAGTGCTCATTTCCCTTTTTTTTATATAATATAATATACTTTTTTTATAATAATTATAATATTGCTAAAGTATTCTTATATTATGCTAATTATTTAGTGAGTACAACTTGTGCGTGTTTTCAATAATTTTACGATATTATCATTTATGTTTTTTGTTATTTTCATTCTATGTATTTTGTTATTGCAACTCTATTTTCAAAATACTTTGAATTTCATTTGTACGTACATAAAATTTACTAACTTAACATGAAATTTAAACAAACGTTAAAAAAAAACATGAAAATTATGAATATATATTGCTAATATACATATTTATCATAACATAAAAATATATATTTAATTCTATATAAACAAACATCTTGCAGAAAGAGCGTTCGTGCCATACTCCGTTACCAATGTTGTTGTGAATTAGCCGAAATTCGCTATGCTCATTCGGTAGGCCAAAACCAATTCCCAAAAAAACAAAAACAAAACCAAAAAAACAAAACAGATATTAAACTAGTTAAATATTATCTATAGCATTTTGGAACACATTAACGTTGGCATCATAAGATAGTAATTACCAAAAACCTTTTTAAGAGATTTTTTTAACCAGATAACTTGATCAGATTTTTTACTGACTGAGTACATATACTATAAACTCGTATCTGTACATTATAGTTAAACAAACATAAACATGTGTGATAATACTTACAACTACAACAACAACAAACACCCTGGCTTCCAAACTTTGCGCTCACCCCTCTGAAAGACCTATATACTATCTATCCACATACAAACATACTATACCTAACTATAATTCTAACTTACCTCTGCCTTGTTACATGACACCTACATACATCTATATTTTATAAAGTTCAGGCTGTTGTTTTGTGCAGTTGGCCAATAAAAAAATACCCCATCTTGTTGTATTTATCTTAATGTGTTTTTTAACGCTATTGTTTAATTGTTGTTGACACTTTGATAATTATCATAATTTCGTTGCGTTATGGCAGATCTCAAATGATCTCTATACATATATACACTACCACCTTTGTATAAAATATATATTTGTACATGGATGTTGTTGCCAAAATATTGACCATGCTAAGGGTTCAATAAATGTAGTTCTTACACCCAAGAAAAAACAAAAAAAAAAAAACAACACACACCACAACAATTTACAACACAACACACAACTGAACTGCGTAGCTTGACTTTCGCTAGTGTTGCGATATTTTATTAACAAAAACTCATATTTTATAGATCTGTAAAGACCCCAAACTACAGCATTTGATGAAATGGATGCTGATATTCTTCCAGGCTCGTTCCTTGTTTCCATTTTCATTCCATTTTTATTTGGCTGCTTGATGTGCGATCTGTTGATAGTACACGCCGCTTATTGTAATTCTTAACAAATGTATAGTTACCTTAAGTTGTTTCGTTCCATGTTAAACAAGTTCACCCCTGAATTGAAATTTAAGAAATGCTGTAAATACATAAATATTATAATTATATTTATTTCATTTCAGTTTTACATATGTATCTTATTTCGATACCTTTTACTGTCTGCACTTTTTAAGCAGGGCGCAAAATAGAAGTCCAGATATCGTAGCATGACCGACTCAGAGTCCCTCATTGTTCAGTTCTTATAAATATATATACATAGCTTAAGGTTATTTGCAATTACCATATTGAAGATACATTTTAATCCTGCGAAAAGCAATTAAGAATGCGACCTATATAGTGTATGTGTACGTATGTATGTACGTGTATGGTATGGTTACGGGAGCACAGCAATAAACAAGTACATATAAAAACCCCCCTTATAAATAAAAGCAATTAATATTGAAATAACAATCCGTATAAAGTGTTAAATTATTGGCATGTTTTAACAATTTTATTTCTTTCCAATTTCCAATTGGCCACATTTTCCTTTTCGAAACTTCGTCTTTCTTTCAGTTTCTCTATGATTTATCTATCTATACCCTGTGTATTCTTCAGTCTTTAACTTCAAGTAACTAACTAACTAACTATAACTATACTCTACTCTATTGCTATATACTATACTCATTTCTTAAATATAAAATGGTGTCGACATTTCTCAATTGTATTTGCAGAAGCATCATAATGCTGGGTCACAATGCGAGGTGAGTTTCGTGAGTTCGTGCAATGCCGCAGGCAATGAAAAAACCTTTTAATTTAAGCATAAACTAAACGATGCTCAAAACTAAAGAGACAAGTTTTTTTTTTTATTATACGCCTTATAGGTATACCATACTTAAAAGTCGAAACTTTACCAAGATAAATACCTAATTATTTATTTCAATAATTTCATTTGATTGAAGTTTTTATCTATCGGGTTTGTTTTTGTAATGGGCATACATTTACATATAAAATCTAGAGGCGATATCCTATTTAACATACACAAGTATGTCATGATAAGTATTTTTAAAATATTAATTAATTAATTGCTTTAAATAGGGATACAAGTTGATTTCTTTTATTCCGTCTTCCTTCATTTATTGCATCAAATCTGTTTTGATTTTAGTTCCTGCAGAATAAGTAAATTTTCGATTATCTATTGCTATTCCATTACGATACTAGATAGTTTGCGTAGTTTTGAGACAATCTTAAGTACTCGTAGCTTAGGTACAACGTAGTTTTTTTCTTTTTTTGAAAAAGTAAGGTAAGTTCTCTTCAGGGTTTTCGAACCCCAGTGCTCCATAACAAAAGCACGCAGTATTTTAAATAAAAAATCAGTCACCGCACCCAAAAAAAAAAATCAAATTTTGTCATTTGGTGTGAAAAATCACACAAACTTATGCAATTTGTTGCGCATATTATATGTTTTCATAATCTCACTTCAAAATTTTTTAAAGTCTGTTTGATTTGAGCAAAATAAAACACAAAAATTCTCATTAATTTAAAAAAAAAAAAAAATACGATTTTAAAATGAGCAGCTCTTTAGTAGTAAAAACTCTTCTGATTTGTATATAGAAAACACCGCTAATCTGTACTATTGCTTCTTCTCTTCTTGTTTTTCTTCTTCACCTCTACCACGATCCGTCTTTCTACGACTGTCTCCCCTCTCTTGAAAATCTCTTTCTCTCTGTTTCTCTCTCTCTCTGTAACTACACGAACACCACACAAAATACACAAAATCACACCACGTATCAAACTGGCTAAAATCAACTACAAACAATACATTAAAAAAAAAATTTGTAAAATATTTAAAATTTTATTGTCATTGCAAATATCACAAAAAAAAAATTTGAAAAAAAACACATAATAATATTATATTGTAATAAAAACCGAAACCAAGTAGCGGTAGGCCAGCGCTTTGTAAAAGAGATGCTGCAGTCACAGGACCGTCCACGAGATACGCGCAACGGCACATCACGCGTTCCTTCTCGCACCACATAAGCTAAAAGTTGGACAAATCAAAGATATATTCATTCTGTACAGTAAACAAGACAACAACCAGAAAGACATATATTTTGTAAATGATATTTCCACAAAAAAAAAAAAAGAAAAAAGAAAAACTAAGAAAAGACCACAACACCTATAATGAGTCCTTTTGGGGTAAGTACCAAGAACATTTATACATTTTGCCTGTAATTTGATGATTATCTAAGGTACAGTTTCCATCTCAAAACTAGTTTTAGTTGAGTCCATATGAAGTGGTTTAATTTTTATAAAAAGATAGATTTCTTTTAGTTCTTTAATATTCTTTTAATTTGTTGTGCTTTCAATCCTCTTCAAATTATGTGTTGTTCTCTTTCTCTCTCTCTCTCTCTCCCTCGTTCTCTTTGTGTTGGTTTTTTTATCCACAGATCGCAGCATATTTATGCGTCCCATTATAAACATAAACGAAAATATTATGCTGTCAATACGAACTCATATGTTGTTTGAGCCAAGCGCATGATAAAAATCCCGATCCTATAAACAGCAACATTTTTGTAGCGAGCGTGTGTGTGGCTTTAGGCGAATTTTTGTAAAGCCTCACGGCCCACGAAATGATTTTTTATAAATGTCGTATAGCTGTTCAACAATAACAATTTTATACTAAACCAATAAATCAAAAACAAAAACATACTTAGTAAAAAGTACAATAATATTTCAAATTGAGATACGAACTAAACGGTGAGCGCTTATTTACATTTGTCTCTCAATACTTAGTTTATTAAACTTCACTAGCTACCCTCGTATTATTCTAACTAACTATCTATATCTATATAATCAATTTCTATTATCATATAATCATAAGTTTGTTCAGTATTTGCATAGTAACATTGTAAATAGCTGCACTTTTGCTTATATTGGGTTTTAAAGTATTTAGCTTACTGGAAAATCTATGTGGCACAGCCTCCGCTTAAATCCACAACTGCCCTACTTACACACAGACACACACACACACTAACACAGACATAACCAAATATTTTGTAAATATATAATAAAAAAATTAAATTAAATACTTAAGAAACATCAGTAAAAAATCAGTTAAAATTATAGCTAACAATTTTAGACGCCTACAATCTTAGTGTCAACTAGTTAGACTATGAAAATACAGTGCTGATCAACGGGAAACGCGCAGTTACAATACTATCGTTAATACTATCGTTATGGAACAAAATACATTTTTTTTCTTACAATATCTTTCTACAATTTGTGTATTACTAAATTTTTAAAATCACTTCCAAATTAATTTTTACGATAGCCTTACCGATAGTTCTCAAGATCCGTTGATCCGCATTTTATATACGAAAACTAATATTTAAAGCTTATTTCAATGGAAGAGTAAAAAATTCGCAATACTTGTGTAAATATTTATAGAGCATTAGAATTGAACACAAAATGCCTAGAAAAGAAAATAATTCAATGCTGTAGATGAATGTATTGTTGTGCCATTGCTAACATCTGAAATTTTCTTTATCTTAACATACGAAACATGAACATCATTGATTGAACAATATATATAGATGGGGTCGCGGCCCTCGGAGCGGTACTTCAACAGGTCAGCATCCCACCATTATCGACTATCGGACGGGATACATAAGGTCCCATCTTCGTTCACCCTCTGGCCGTGTGAGATGACTGATCTATCGCCAACTACAACTGGGTTTCTGCATGGCACCACCAACGCACACCACCACCATCACCAGCTTTTTCAGCAACAGCACCACAATCGTCACCTCAGCCACCACCAGCAACAGCAGCAGCAGCAGCAACAACAACACCATCTGCAACGTCAACATTCGCATACGTCGCTCACAATGATCCATCGGCAGAGCAGCAGCCACAGTGTCCATGGCAGTCGGCGTGGCAGCGGTGGCACTCGTGCCCCACCCACCAACACCGGTCGCCTCTTCTCCTACTTTGGCAACGAGCACGAACACGACCACGAGCGCAAGAAATCGGAAACATCGTTTTTCAATTTGGGATTCCGACGTAAATCCACAGTGGTTTACTACGCACCCACAGAGTAGATCTTGATTCTGGAGTAGTGTTTCTCAAACGAATGCATAAAAAATATCGCAGAAAGCTCTGCAAGCTTACGGTGGAAAACATGCGCAATAAAATTTATATTTTTGAGTTTCAAAATTTTATTTTATTTTTCTTTTTTTGCCAGGTTTTGTATTAATTCGTGGGTGACAAGTAACTAAAATAATTCCTTTTTTTTTAACCCGCAAATTCTGAAAATGTTGAAAATGTTTATCATTGCAATTATGAATGTTTGGTATTGGGATTAAAATTTTTCCAAGTTTCTACATTTAATGTCGCCACTTGAATGAATTCGATAATTTTGTTTTACCTTTTCTAGCCTGTTGTTCCACTGTAAATGCAGACAGAGCTTTTTCTTTTGAAATGTTCTGTATTTAAAAAAGATTTGGAAAACACTGGTCTACAGTTTAAGTGGTGCAGCTTTGCTCTTGCATATCAATTTACCTGCATAACGTATAAGCATTTTGCAAAAACAATCAGGCACTGTAGAAGTTATTAAACAATTATGGTTGGCAATTATCATTACCGCTTAGGTAATTTGATTGTCGTTGTTGTTGTGAAAGTTTTATTGATTCACATGCAGTTAGAATTTTTGCTCAAATAATTAATAATTATACGCTACAAATACAGATACAGATACATAGCTCATAGTCTACACACAAGTATAGAATTTTCTTAAAAAAAAATAAAAATACCATGCCGAAACCCAAGCACACTGAAACCAGAACCAGAAGCTATGATAGAGCCTTAATACAATTGAGCTCAAAAACAAGTTGCCCCTGAAGTTAACTAATCTACTTACTAATATATGAAATAATTTAGTTGAAATAAATTTAAAATAAACTTAAAACAAACATGAAAAATTAAATGAAATATCGAAGCCAATTGTTTTTAGCAATTATATACATTTAAAATTAAATTAAAAAAAAAGAATAACTAAACAATAATAATTATATTAAAATAACATTTTAAAGTAAACCCACACTGCGGCACATCTTTATAAGTATAGTGAATCCAAACAAAGTCATCGTTACTTAACTTGAAGAATTTAGTATAAGATCTTAAGAGATATTGTTCATAGGAATCACCTAAATTTTAGATACACCTAGAAGATATGAACCGTTTAATTGTAAGCTCATTTTTAGCTACTACTAGAGGCCACAAGAAAGATCCAAGAAAGAAAGGAAAATGAATTAATTGTTTTGAACTTTGGCTTTTGTTAAATGTTAAATGTGTTATTTTATTTAAGAAAAAATGAGCAAGTAATTTAGCTAAATGTTGTGTATTATTGTTGACCGACTTGTTGTATTATTGAGTAACTGAATTATTGTACGATTGAATCCAAGCATGTTCATAAGGTATTCAATGACTGATTCATTCATTCATTCGTATTTGCATTTGGGCTTGGAATTGAATCATACAATTTATCGGTTGTACTTGTGTATTAAATTGTGTAGCCACATCCAATAATTGATTTGTGATAGTTTTTAATGATGTTTGATAACCAGATTCCATGAAACTACTCCCCAAAATGGAGGCAGTGGTAATTCTGTATTTAGAAAATAAAAACACAAATAAAAGAACACTACAAAAAACACAGAAAATAAATTTGATTTTTTACTTGTGGGGTATTCGTTCTGTTTTTAATAAATTTACTTTTGTCATGAATTTCAATAAATTATTTGCATTTAGAATCGCTTCTAATCGAATCAAAGAGCAAAGTACTCGATGACATCTAGTTTGAGTTGAGATAATTGTCAACATTGTGAAATATGTCAGCATAATATCCATAAAGATTCCTCAGTACAAAAACATCTCTCATTCAAATTGAAACCCTTCCAAAATTTGTTAAAATTCTAAAAGGATCAAAAATAAATCAAAGTTCGAATTAACGATTTATTCTTCATATTTCGCGGATAGCTTGGGCCGATCGCAACTAAATCGTATCAGTTCAGCCGTGCATACAACTACCGCGATATAAGAGAAACGTGGCGCCCGACGATAAACGGGCGGCAATAACATATTTGGTTATCAAAGTTCTTGTGTTTTGTTTGTCTTTTGTTTCCCAAATAACTAATAACATTTACCTGGACGAACTTTAGCAGTCTTGAAAATCCATAAATTTATTGCGATCCCAATATGAATAAGTTTGGTAAGTTCAATAATATTATTTTACTATTGTTCGTTTATTACGTTTACAAGGCAGATTTATGTATAAAAAAGATTCTTTTGTGTTAAACGAGATTCAATCTTAACTCTATACATTAGGCTATAAAAAAGAGATTGGTTACATGTATGTAAATATTCGAATGTATTCGTTTTGTCAAGGCACTTAATATAAAAATACATAATACAAAAGAGACAATGTTATCTGGACGGACTTACGATGTAGTCTATAGTTTTCCATAACATATTCAAAATAAAGAAAATATGCATTTCTTTTCCAAGGCACAATTGACACTTTTTGTTTTGTTTTGTACTGTCCTACAAACTGATATGAAGTTGAGTTTCAAAAGATTGTAACATTAGAAATTAATATGAAAGATGAGAGAACCACTTGAACGTGTTCCCGCTGTGTCGGGTCCTAGTGAGACGAGTCTTCAGCCGGCAACGGCACAAATAGAAATGGAGGAGTTGCCCAAAACGCAGCGGTCGTCACTGCCCATTGCCCGTGATATGACTATGAAAAATGTGTGAAAATATTTTTTTGTCTACATGTCCAAGTCCAAGTCCAACGCTCTACCTCTACCTATGACCATATCATTTTTTAATGAAAATCAGAATGCCAAAAAAAAGCTGGCAATTTTTTTTCTTCCGCTTTGCCCTGGCAGGAGACCAAGACCAAGTGGCTGATAAACTGGTTCCTGCCGCGCATAGAAAAAGTTCTCAGGGTATATAGATAATAAAAATTCAGGCGCATATGATAATCAAGGCGCAAAAAAAAAAAAATTGGAAAAAAACATAAGAAAAACGGCGGCATATTTAATTCAGGCAAAAAAGAAGCAGCGAATGGACCATCGGACCCCGCAATGTCGACGATTTAATATAAGAAAAACACTAGGTCCGTGGCCACACGGCAGGCGTTGCTGCCCAGGCAGGAAAGGTGTGTGTGTGCGAGGCACAAACAACCCTCTTCTTGGAGGATGGGTGTAGGTACTACGAGGCCTAACTGGGTTTTGATGTTAACAGGTTTGCGATCTGCTCAACTCGCTGCGAATAACACACACACAGCTGTGCGTCTTCACGGACATTAGCAAGGGCCACAGTCGAAAGCCGCAACAGCAACAGCAACAGAAGCAGAAGCAGAAGCAGCGGCAGCAAAAGCGACAACGACAACAGAAGCAGCAGCGGCAGCGGCGACGCTTCCGTAATCTGAGCACAGTAGGCGCGGCTGTTTGCGCTTTTCTGCTGCTGCTGCTTCTGCTGCCGTTGCCGCTTTTGATAGAAATGACAAATAACCAGATTCATTGTAATAGATTATGTCTACAACTTAATCGCCTTGCAGATAAATGATGACAATGTTCAAAGACGCATATAGAATACAGAGTAGAGTGGACTTGGTTGGGCTTTTTTTTTTCTTTGGGCAACAGCGCGTTTTGTTTTGGGTGTCAATTTTGTGTCTTTCAGTTTGCTGTTGCTTTGTCAGTTTTTTCTTTTCTTTTTCTTTACGGTTTGCTTATTTATCGAAGGTTTAAATATGTGTTTTTTGTATGGACGGAATTGTTAAGATATTTGGCTTTTGGGGCGCTTAACTAAATCGATAAAGCAGCGTGATTGTTAGGCCGAACAGTGAGATGACCAAACCCAGCGCTGACTGCAATCCCGATGCACCCGCCAAGCGGCATTTGAACATGTCATAGCGGGTCTCCTTATCCTCGACAATATTCTGATACTCAGCCTCGACCAGCTGGCCATCGTAGTAGGTGATCAGATCCTCAAATGGATATTCGTAGCCCTGCAGACACTCGCATTTGTAGCCACCAGTTTCGTAGCCACGTCCCATAATCGGTACACACTGTATAAAAGCAAAAGATTAGTTTATTTGAAGTACTTGATTAAATTAAATACAGCATGTCAAGTAACTGTTGCGCATATTGAAAGCAAAGACAAAAATACGAATTAAAGAAAAGCATTCATTAATGTTAGTCCGAGGTATTTTAGCCTCCGGTTCAATTTTCTTTTTAATTTATAATACAAATGTGATTCATTGATTTTTAGCTCTATCAAAACAATTACTTGACATACAATATAATAAATTGCTAAGCAATTATAATATACTCACGTATGAAGTCTTTTGATCGCACTTGTGCGTGTTTTTGAAGGCATTTGGCTCGTAATACCAGTCCGGGCACTGGTTAATATCCAGCTGGAGCATGTCCATGGATACAGCGACGACACCCCTGCGTAAAAAAGAGGAACGGGAGAGTCAACAAATTAGTCAGTTTAATTGCTCACATTTGCATGACAATTGCGCTTTATTCAGACAGAGAGTCACAAGTCATAAGTTAGGCCATGTCAACACTTGAAAATTAGACAATCAAATCATAGAAACTACAAACATAACATGACATTTGCATGAGAATGGGAATAGCAATGGGAAAGGGAATGGGAAATACAAATGGGACTGGCCCCTAAAAAGGGGTGATGATCAAGGCCCGCGTCGGCAGCACGCAAACCAGATCAGAACCGGACCGACCCGGCTCAGCCCCTAACCTAAAATAAGAAAGAGGGTATCGCATTATGATTCAACTCACTTGAATTCCAGTTTGACTTTGAGGCTGTCCCAGCCAAAGAAGGGCACCGCATAGGTCACCAGCCACTTCTTCACATAGCCATCGCAATCGAACTGCGGTTGTGTCCAGTAGCCATGCTTCATGTTTGCCGCACGATACGAGTTTGGATAATGCTCGTACTTTTGCTGGTATTCACCTGTCTCATTATGACGTATCTTGATTTTCAAGTAGAATGTCTCCAGATCATCAAAGTTGGTATTCCAGCGTTGCTTTAAGAACTTGAAGTACTTCTTCTCCGTGTAGAGCTCGTGCGTTTTGTTGAGACGCGCCAGATCCTCCACCTTGTATTTGCGTGTATTCAGTTCCGTTTTGTATGCATAGGGTGCAAAGTAGGTGCGATTGGTGAACTTATTGCGCTCCCAGAGCGTTGACGCTGACCAGACCTTGCTGTCGCCCATCATAATGGCCAGGGTCTCGCCAATCATTTGATCCTCGGTCAGCGGCTTGTCCGCCACACGTTTGCCCGAATAGACCTCATTGGGATCCGATATCTGAACATTATAGAAATGATTTGAATTAGACAATATATGTTGTTTTATTATCCCCCTCGAAGGCTGACTAACAAGTTGTGCAAATATCGAGTGTATATATAAAGCTAGAGGGAGGGTTAAAAGGAGTCCAGATGCTGTGGCATTTAATGAAGACGACGACGCGACGCCTTGTGGCGAACCCGTTTTTCGTGTCCAAACTAATGAATTTAGCATTTGGTAATGGTTTGACACTGAATATTTAATTCACGCCGCGGCAACTGGCAACTGACCAAACAACAGAACAGATATTTCGGAAATTTTGCGAAACTGAGAAACCGAGAACTGGCATTGCAGGAAATTCGAGGAAGTTGAATTACGCGTGCAAAATTATAATTTACACTTGAGAAGTTTTCAAGAGGCGACGTCGAAGGCTCTTAATAGGTGTCGGGTTTATCAATTATTGCTCTTCATTTACCGTGAAGCTGATGGGAAAAAAGCGTTCACTTCTTACTCTTACCTGTAAAAAGGCGCTAATAAAGTTGGCCAGACGCACAGCCATTTTGGCTTCGTTCTCAAACTGATCCTTGGCGCCAGAACTAACATCGCCGCGCAGTATCAAATCTTGTGGATGGAAACTACAAAGATAAATCATTATTAATACATATATAGAAATCTTGAATTTAACCATCTCAAGATTCACTCACTTTTTGCATGTGCGATAGTTGACGCCGTGTATGTACTTTAAAGCTTGATCAATGTTTAAATGCGCTGCGTGCAGAGATCTGGAACCGGATGAGTAGTTGCGATAAGCTGGATGCATGTCCAGATACTTTTCGCGTATGTGATAAGGCGCCTTCTCCCATGTGATGGGCAGCTTTTGTATCCCTGTGGGTGATAAGAAGTTAGATTAATTTTGCATGTCAAACGAAATTCAGTGAATTAATAAGTTTGTTTTAAAATTGAGAGTCCGTGTATAGAAACATTATCTATTTCGGATATACCGGAATCTGCATGACAATTGTGATGCGTCTAGCTTTTACAGTTTTTGAGATCCAGGTGTTTATACAAACGGACGGACAGATGGACATGGCTATATCGACTCGGCTATTGATTCTGATCAAGAATATATATACTTTATGGGGTCTGCCATGCTCCTCTAAACTTAATTACAGTATTTTCGCGATTAAAGCTCACTAGAAAGATCTCGACTTACAGCCAATTTTGAGGCAATCATATTCGTTGTAATACTGCTCAGCGGAGGCGCGTTCCACAATCTCGCCCAGATAGGGACGCCGCACCACGTTGGGCAGTCGCCAGCCTGGCTTGCAACGGCACTGATAGCCGCCACGTCGGAAGCCCCAGCCGTGCAACGGTTCGCACTCGGTTGTTTCCTTCTTGCAACGTGCGGTGTCCGCAAAGTGATTGGGTCCCTTGTTGCCCTCGCCCAAGGGACACTGATTGATGTCTATGCGTTCAAAGTCCATTTCCAGCACAGAGACAGCAGTGTATCTATACAAAAAAGATTACATATTAGCAGAGGAATCACAAATTGGAATATATCTTTATACTTTGGATATTCTATGTGCCGGAACTGGGTGTGTCTGGGATAAATATCGGCAATGGGCACCACAGCAGCCACCAGCCACTTGTTGGAGCGACCGCAGTCGAAATAGGGGCGTGTCAACTTGATTGGTCCCGGATTCTCTTCGGAGCCCGGCGGACCGTGGAATGTATAGGTTTCATTTGTATTATTTGCATAGCGAATTTCCACTTGATACGTAATCTTTGTGTCATGTCGACCAGCGACGTTGTCCGGCAACCAGGCGCGATACCATTCATTGATCTTATACAAATCATGTGTGTAATCCTTCGATATGGTGTCGGGATGATGGGCGCCCAAGTCCTGCACATCGAATGTGTTCCACGTGGAGATCTTTTGCAGATGTATGGGATCATTGAAGTCATCCTGTCGGAATGTGCGTGGTCCAAAGCGTGGGAAGGTCTTGTTGAAGAAGCCACGATACGACGACGAGTACGAACTGTTGGGCGAGAAGTATATGGCCGAGGCGTTGATGCTGGGATTGGCCGAAACATCCGCGACAGTGGAAAGGAAATAATACATCATGCCCGGATCGTAGGTATCATTGATGGCGGGTCGTATGAAACGCGATTGTAGAATGTAACTCCAGAAGAAGCTGCGACTCAGCGCCATGTTCTGGAGATGCAACAGCGCCGTACGATTCGGAAACACGGGATTCACATTCACCTCCTTGATGTCCGGATGGTGGGAAACGGCGTCCATGGGCATAAACAGATCGCCATGATGCTGTATGGGACAGTTGTCGGCGTTCACCTTATCAAACTGGATTTTGATCTCATCGAACGCATCTCGCGCTTGCCACTCATGCTGAGCGAACACGCCCACGACGAGAACGAGCACAAAAAGCAGGTAGCTGCGCCCCAAAATTGTCGAGGGTAGAAACAGAAACATGTTTGTCTGTGTGCACGTGTGTATATCGGTGTGCCGCCTGCCTGGGCAGCTTATCAAATTGCTTGCGACACTTTTTAGCTCAAATAAAACAAAACTAAATTAAGAACAAAACGCCACTGGACGGACGCAGCCACACGCAACGCGGATTAGTAATACAAATTAATGCTTGTTGTGCACTTGTTGGAACTACGCCCTCAAAATTAGAGTTGTCGTTTCATTCTGAAAAAGTTCAAATGAACGGGTCATTAAGATGAACGAATGAACTTATTCAGTCAATCATGAACTAAATCGTCATTTCGCAGTTGGTCAGTTATTTCTTCACATAAAAATTTAAACTTCTTAGAGAAATACATTTAGAATTAAATATATGGAGTTCCGTGATTGGGTTGGATTTTTTTCGTTATTTGTTACAATGTTTCAATTTCATATATATTTAAGTTTTGAACAATGTGAAAGGTTGCCTAAGCCCAATATAAAAACCAATTTACTCTTTTTTCTCATTTTCAATAAGGCAACTGAACTAAATGACTGATTTAGTTCACGACTGAAAAATTATCGATTGAACTTATTCAGTAAACTGAACTAAAAATCCCAACTCTACTCAAAATCATGTGGCAGCCCTGGCCAGAGATTCAACAAGTAAGAGCGAGAGAGAAGATATGGAACTACGCCCTCAAAATATACAAGTAGAAGTGTGGACATTCTATCGATATTATCGATAAATTATCAGATTCAGTGTTGTAAAGTGTGCGAGACCATAATCGATTAGAATAATCAGTGTAACTAGTTCATTATTTAATTGTTAACTACCAAAGTGGGTTTAAAAATTTAACAATTTATTTAATCTGATAATTTACAAGAATCTCAATTCTAAATATCCGTTTATGCTTTAACTGCTGTACATTTCTGCTTAGATGTAGCGATTGTAGTCAGCTAGCAACTATTGAAACAAGCTCGCGCGCTAATTCACCGTTAAACTCCCCACCTCCTTCTTTTCATTTTTCCAAATTGAATTTTGTATTTAATATGTATGTAGTTCCCGTGTGCAGCTATCTATGTATTTATAATAATTATGCACACATCGCAATATGCATTTGACACTAGATTTATTATAGCACCGCATGTGCCAGAAATCGGCTGCAGCGCATTTTTTGGGCGGCTGCCAATAAAAAAATAAATAGAAGGCAATGGCCGCCCGCCCTATGGAAAACTTCATAGATCGGCATTGATAGTCGTTTGCATTATTCACGTTGCGAGATATGAAACGGTAGAAAACCGCAACGAGGTCACCAGCAGATATTTGGTAAGTTCGACTGTTGTGAACCGCAACCATTTCCTGGCTCTCTGGCTATCACTGTCAATCTGTTGTTGTTTTCTTATTTTTGTTGTTGCTGTTGTTGGTGCTCCTCTTCCATTTTGTGTCGCCACCTGCGCTAAATGACACGAATTAGCGAATGAACGAGTCAGTCGCTGCAGTGTCCCCTCTCTTTCACTCTTGCATTCCCATATCCTTTTTTCTCGTTCACATTCTGACCACTTCGCTTGGGTTATTTATTACACCTGTCGTTTTGGTTTTTTCGTTCAGTCCGTTTTTTGCCCAGTTGGATTACAACGCCAATTCTCTGCTGGCCAAAAAAAAAAAGGAGTAGCAAAACTTAAATTTGGCACAAACATAATTTTCAGTTTGTCGACTGACATTTCCGTGCCAGAGTGTGTATGTATGTGTGAGTGTGTGTGGTAGGCACTGTTTATCCTTGTGCCGCACCTCGTAATGCAGATAAATCTACGCGACGGCGCTCTCATTGTTTTATTTTGCACGTGGGAATCGACAGAACTGAAACAGCAACAGCAGCAGCAACTGCAACTGCATGAAAATGTTGCAGTTTATTTTACTCTCTGCTAATACCCTTATCGAGGGTATTATAGTTTTGACTAGAAATGCGCATTACTTTAATGGAAGCGTGGCAAATCTTGTATATTACATACAGTTTGTCTGGTAATTGTTTTTATTTTTAAAGAAAAAGAAATGTCATATTGATTCAACACCTTAAACATCCTGGCCAAATTTGGTTTAAATGGGCTTATTATATTCGAACCTTAAACTTTTTCACTTTTTTAAGATGTAACTAAATTAAGTAATAATTTTTTTGTATGTCACTATATATATTTTTTTTTATTTTTCAATTTTCATGGCTTTGCAAGTGTATTAAAACTTCGGCGTGCCTTGATCCTCTTCCTTGCTTTGTTTCTCATTCAGTTTTGTTTTAGATTTACGTTCGCTCCTGTAATTGAATGTTGTTGTTGTCCCTGTTGTTTCGGTTCTTCTCGCCGGTGTCCTAAATGCCAACGGCAATTGCGTTTTGCCAAAAGTTTATTTTTGGGATAATACACAATGTAAAGGGGAATGGGATTCGAGGGGAAGGAGCGCTTTTTACCAGTTAAGCTCGGCGAGATTAAAGTTTAATTTGAAAAAGTGCCAAAGCATTAAATAGTTTTGTACTTTTTAGCACTGAATGAGCCGTCAAATGAAGTTGGCAAACTTCCCATAACAAAATTTAATGGTCTGCAATACACAGATATACTTTTTTTTTCCTCAAATATTTACAAATATTTTTAATCAAACAAATTTGTGTAAATCACCAGACCTAGAATTGAATATTTTTTATTTATTTTTTGAATATTAAATATGAGGTATATAAGCTTTTTTTTTGTCGACCACTTTTGAATGGATATGTAAAATAAATAAATTTAAATATATGAGAGCCAGATATTTTTAAACAAATATTGAGATATATTAAGCTTTCATATGCTGCAGACTGTAGCTAATTTCTGATAATTTTTATCAAGCCTCTTGCAAATTCCACTCAAAAAAAAAGAAGAATTTTTATTAAAATAAACAGCCACAAATAAAATATATTGCGCATTCATTGAAATCTTAGCGCAAGTTCAAAAAACCACAAGCCATAAAAGCAAAACACACAAAATAAAAAAGTAAAGCGGAAAAAAGAAGAAAAAAAGGAACAAACAAATAATCAAAATAAAGAATGCTCTTTTGCATGCTAATAAACAGAGATAGACGAAGAGAAAGAGAGCGCAATAAAAAGCCAGACAATAATTTAAACAAAATCAAATGGCAATTGTGTAAAGGATTTTGAACATGGATATGGACATATGCAAAACACTCTCGACATGTCTGCGATCTTTGGATTGCATTTTGGCAATGGTTTCCTAAAAAAAAAATAAAAATGTGAAAAAAAATTTGCCAGAGCAGCTCCAAATTTGGATGCCTGTACGTGCTGGGCGTCAGCATCAGCAATCTCACCAGCAGCAACAGCAACAACAGCAGCAGCAGCAGTGAGTGTACAGCAGCAACAACAATGCAAAGCACTTCCATCCCAGCCAGCCAACAACAACAGCAACAGAAACAACAACAACAACACATACAAAAGCGGCCTAACACAGCGCAAAATATTTTTTGTCAAGGGTGAATGACCCAGAATCAAAATCCACAACGTTGTCGCTGCCTGGCTGGCTGCTTGTGTTTGCCTGCCTCTTCCTCTTCCTCTGCCTCTTGCCTTGCGCCTGTTCCTTGCCCCGTCGTCGTCGTCGCCTCCTTCTCTGGCCATCTTCGTGTTCCCCCCACATCCCCAGCCTCCTCCCGCGAGCGCTCTCTAACAATGTTGTGGCTCGGTCTCGGCCTCGACGATTCGGTTTCGGCTCCTCGGGCTGTTATGATTGCCGTTGCCAGACGATAACCCAAACCAACAAACCAACAACAGCAGCAACAGCAGCAGCAGCAGCAGCAAAAAAGTAAAATAAAAGTAAAAAGAAAAAAAGAAAATGCGATTTTGAACATTTTGCAGCATTGCACACGCGACTCTCGCGCGCGTTCTCTGCCAGACAGTCTGAGAGATACAAGAGAGCTCCACACTCACAGATACAGATACAAAAGAAAGAAAAAACAAACACTCACACACACAGCTACAAATGCAGACTCTGCTGGAGCTGCTTTTGGTTTTGGTTTTTTGTATTGCAAAATGTTATCGCGGCAACCGAAGAGCGTTAATTGCATTGCCCCCATCCCCCTCCCACTCTCTTTCGCCTCACTTACATTCTAACGTTATTTGCCAGCTGACTCTATTGCATCCGCTAGATACTTTTTCACGTACTGCGCCAAAATCAATCTTCATTTGAAAGAGAACAAGAGAGGGAGAGAGAGAGAGAGAGAGAGACAGAGACAGAGACAGAGAAGGTTTGTCAGCATATATCAGCATTATGATTATGCCCCTGGACACGACAACATCAAAAGTAATTTGAGCAGCAGCAAAAAGCTTCCTCACACACACATACACAGAGGAGCAATTAAAATTGACCCAAGATGTGGTCGTCGCACAGTGGTTCCTAGCAAACTTTAACCCTTGACTAACATGAACTTTAAACTGAACCCAAATGAAAGGTTAAAACAAGTTAGATCAATTGTCGCTAGGGAAACTCAGAAACAAGACTTTAGTCGAGAGTGCTTGGCTATGAGATACCCTGCACACGGCTTTGAGATACTTTACACAACATGGCTGATCAGAAATATATTTAAACTGCAGAAATGTATAAGCAAATAGCTTGTGGATCACAGTGCCTCTCGAGGCCGCACTAAAAACCTGTCTCACTCACCGTCTGGACCTGTCACCTAATTTCCGTTTTCGAGAACATGTCCTTTGGCCTGCAAGGGCCACTTGAGAGTTTGTGTTCTGACATGTGTCCTGTCTTTGGCTCGCATTGCCTTGTGTCCTGGTCTACAACTACAAGTAGTTTCAAGTCATTGCTAACTTTTATTTGCCTCAACAGCAGCAAAATAATATTGTAATTCAATTGTTGTTCTTGTCGCATATGCCATTTGTCGTAGTCGGTTGTTGGTTGTTGCAGGTTGTTCCTGACCAACCTGGCCACATTTTGCCACTGTAACTGCAACAACTTTGCTTATAGTCGAGACCGAGGCATATATAACATCGTTGTGCCTCACTGAGCTCAAGAGTTATCCTGCCCCCTTCGAGGACCTACGACAATAGCACAAAAAGTTGCCGAGAGCCCAAAGCAGAAAAGAAATGACCCGACAAGCAACAAACTCAACCCAGATCCGCCCCTCCCTGCAGCAATTCCAACAAATTGCGGCCGGTTCTTGGATAGAGATTGAGATAGGGATATAGGGGCTGGTCCCCCCCCCTTCCCCCTTCTTAGACTTTTTGCACACTGTGACAGCGCTTTGAAAATTACTTTTAACTTCCCAAGTGGCAACAGCACTCAATTCTTTCTCGGCAATTGCTTGGGTTTTTTTTGTGAAAACGTGAAGCTTTGCTTAAACCTAAAGATTTTGTAAAAATTAAGATTATTTATAGCTCGGCTCTAACTGGAGTCTCTAAAGAAATCGAAGAAAGTATTACTGTAATGAGAAATATGTTGGCGAGGTAAGAAAAATGGTTTTTAATCTAGGGAAGTTTATAGCTAGAATAAAATACTTAAATAGAAAGAGCTACCATCAAATCCAAATATTTCATCTACTGGAATGATGATAATCAGTAATAGAAAGAACGGAAAGTTACTTGAAAGCTCTGCGAACTAAAAGAGTCCTTCAATCCTTTTCAGTTGCAATGAGCGATTTCAAGATATTTTTTCAATTATAAAGATTATTCTTAGGACAGAGAAGAAGCGCATCCTTTTTTTATCTTTGCCTGCATTCGATTCGTTGCATTCCGTTCCCATGGCCACTTGGCTTCGTCCTTTTTGCACCTTTTGCCATTTGCCATTTGCTTTTATCTGGCATGTAATTTATGCGTATTAATTTCATAGCTGGCCTATCCCGCTTCCTGTCAGTTGGTCTGTCTTTCTGTCTGTCTGCCAAGCTTGGCACAATGGCAACTGGCAAAAAGGATTGGCAAATCCTTTTCGATTCGTTGTGGCGTTGCATTTGCCGAGCGTAAACAAAACACAAAAGATATCGAAGAAGGATTCTCTGACAAAAGGGAATGCAATGCGACGGTTGCATTGGTTTTTAACTCGCGAATAATGGCGATATGGAATATAATGCCATTTTTTGATATGTAAATAAACAACTGGAGAAGCCGAAGCCAAAGTTGAAGGCTGCGTTCTAATTGCGGCAAAGGACCTGCCCGGCTGGCAGGCATCCTGCTAAGCTGGACATGCAATTGCATTGCATTTGCCATTGTTTTTTCCAGCATTCGTATTTTTATTATATTTAAGGGTTGAGTTTCAAGTTCTCTGCATCGTCGTCGTTGCTCTGGGGTTATCGCACGATTACAAAAGATTTCCTCTGGTCAACGGCGAGGCATAAACCAATTGCTATAAGAATAATATGAATGCAAAATCCAACAAACTTGCAGCGGAAGTTGCGCCGCACATTTTCATCAGCAGCAGCAGCAGCAGCAAAAACTTGGTAAAGAAATTGGAAACGAACTGAGGAGTCGAGGTAGCTTTATGGTCATCAACAGCATTGTCATCGCCATGGCCATTGCAGTTGTTGCTAGTTTTGCCATCCTGTGAAGCACAACTTAACTTTTATCTATGAGATACTTCTGGGCAACAGCAGCTGCTGTCATAGGGGGAAACTTTGCATCAGTTGCTGTCAGTTGCATGCAACAGGGGGAAACAGTCGAAGAAGATATTCATCATTCGAGTGCTAGACTCATTCCGGCACTCCAGCGAGAATCGAAGTCATATATCAGCGATATCCTGCATGCCGAAAGGATAAAGAGCATCCCTCTTCTCTGTCTGTCTCTCTCTAGCCTTCTTCGACCTTCGACGCTGTCATTGAACCCGACAAACAGCAAATGCAACGTGAGCAAAACAAGAGGGGGGAAGCCATTGCACTTATTATGTACTCATTATGTGCTCATTATATGCACATAATGTACCTCGAGGCACTTCAAAGCACCGCACGGGAGTTTTCTTATGTTTTTTAATTTTTTTTGTTGCTTTTGTTTTAACATAAGCACACACAAACTACACACACACACATACATACACACACACACAGTTACACACCCTCACCAGACCGTACTGACCTATTCCTCTGAAAATGTTGTATGGGTTGGCTGCACAAATGGCAAAAAGTAAATAGCACAAAGCGATTTTTTAAAAACCAACTCATGTGTAAACATATTTAAAGTTTATGTTTCTGCCCCAAGGGTTATGCTACTAAGAGAAGGGCTGTGTGGGGGGAGGCGAGTGTGGGGAGGAGGGTGGACAACAATGCAGCTGCCTTTGGATCTCTTGTATGCATAATTATTTATGTTGGATTAAATAGAAAGCATATTTGTTAAACAAGTCCAATTTTATCATTCTTAAATTCGTAAGGTTTTAGATTATGCAGACGGAAAAAACGTTTTTAATCTGTGTATCTCGTTATATAAATCTGTTTGTCCTGACTTACTGGCTGGTCATTGTACAGCCAAAACACGAAGACCTAGGAGGCTGAAATTTTGACACAACCTAGCTGAAATAAATGAATCGGTAAGTTCATCGTTCAACCCAACAGGCTCTGCGAAGTTCGGTTCAGAACCGGCTTGCATCCTTGGATAAAATGAAAATTTAGAGGAATTAGAATCTAAAAATCCTTAGTAATTTCTTCTTTACTTATATTTACAACAAAATATAAGCTTTCTTCATTAGAAACAATAAAAAGCTTCTGTTATTTTTTTCAACTGCATATTTGACTCTATACAAAATGGAACCTCAACTTAATGCATCCAAAAGTTGCCTCTACATGTTCACGACTGCCAAAATGCATTATAACGTTCGGATGCAACCGATTCAGCTGCATTTGCGATGCGTTGCTGGCAAATTTGATCCCTTTATACAGAGATTATTGGCAATTGACTGCACTTCTTCTTCTTCTACTGCTGCTGCTGCTGCTGCTGCCAAGTTAACAAATTGCTTTAACACCTTGTTAAGGCTACTTGCGAGAGGGTTATGGAAATCGATATTGGCAAGGGAAGGTTAAAAGTGGAGCCAAGCAACACCTTTAGCAGCAGAGGGGGAAAGGGGAAAACGAGCTCTCGGACGGGTATTGAATGTACCTATGTAATTAAAAAAAGAGTTGAATTACAACCAGTCCAGTCCAGCTTAGAGTCTAAGGATGCGGCACAAAAGGAGCTGCTTGTTTAAAAAAAAATAACAACAAATGCTGCTTGGCGTAAAAAAACAACAAAAAGAAAAGAAACAAAAAAACAACAAACAACAAAAAAAGAAGCAAGCAGGACAAAGTTCTTCTTCTGCTTTTCACTTAACACACAAGTGAAGTGAAGCAAGCAAGTCGAGCAGCACACGCTACGTCTCCGCGACGCAATCGTCCTCTTAAAATGCACTTTAAATGGCAGTTTCCGGTCACACACACATGCACACTCGCACACACATACATGGTAGACACACTCATGCATAGAAATGTATGAGCATAATAAAAAATACAATGCGAAACGTTAAGTAAAAGCTAAAAGGAGTCGCGCTGTGCCAGGAGCAGCAATGCACCGCTTGGTACATACTGTACCCACACACACACACACACATGTACATGCAGACACACACACATACACAAACATACACACGCGCTGTCATGTATGCCATTTAACTTCGTTCTCGTCCTTCTTTGGGAATGAAGTTGCATCAAGCACTTTTTTATAGGCCTACCCTTTGTATGTGTTTAAGATGTGTGTGCCTGTGTGAGTGTGTGTGTGTCCGTGTGTGTGTGTGTGTGTGAATAAATGCAACGCACGCAGTTGCGTCTAGGCAGAGCTATGTGTTCAATGTGAAATGCATTCTGCAACTGCCAAACAGCAGCCAAGCTGACCAGCTCTTTATGTATACCCTGTAAATTGTAAAGGAAAGGCCTGAACTTTCGAAAAGAGTCGAGCTTTCAATTCAGCTAATGAAATAGGAGTAAGATCAGAAAGAGGCTGCTAAACGTAATTGTATAAAATTACATAAAAAGTATAAATTAGACCAACTTTATTAACTTTGTCACATCTAATTCGAAATAAGTTTGGCTTCTAAATACTCTGCATTTCAATTGATTTGATTTCACTAAAATATTTCTGATCAAGATATTTCTATTTAAGCAAAGCTTAATTCAATAAACTACGATATACAAACTCCAGTGAGTTGTCTATAATTTACTTACTTTTTTACTTATTAACCTATCCACCATATTAATTAGATGTTAAATGAAGTGCAGTTTATTACATAAATTACAGTCTAGGGAGACATATTTTCGTATCGATTGGCAATTTATTTACAGGATATCTCGCACACTTTACTTACTTCCTCATTATGGTAATTCGATATATGCTCATGTATTTTTTGCACATTCTTTTTACTTGCAGTTGCGCACAACATAGCACGGGGCACCTATCGGGCCTACAACTCCGAGATGTATACCTCGCGGGCCAACTCCATGGGTCAACATGGCGGTAAGTGGAGTAATTCAATTAATTAATTCTGTTGCGGATGTGAGAGGGGTAAAGGTCTCCCACTTTGGGAGCCAACTTTGGGTTGAATGCAATTTTCAGTTTTTTTCCACACACTTAAAATGATGCCTCTGACCTGAAAACTTCAGAAAGTCACTTAACACACACAGATGTGTACTTACATTGGTTGCGGAAATGTTTTTTATTAGTTACATACACCTCTTGCATCCGTCTGCACAATTTGAGGTTAGATGTTTCTGTCTGCTCTGTCTGCTGTCGGCGGCACTTCAAGGACTTTTGCTTGCCGCATCTCAACCTGGCCAGAAGAGCAGGCAACGTTTGTGCTGCCCATCTGGAGTCAGTTTTCCTTTGCTCTCGTCTCCTCAATTGCAGACACGACATCTCTGCGCGCAACTGACAGTTGTTCTTCGCCAAGTTCCTTGCACTCTTTTCTTCTACTCTTTACTTGCCTCCCAAAGCGTAGAAGATTGTTATAGCTTGGCGGTAATCTATGTAACAGACAGAATGAGGAAAAATCGGTTTTTTATATTCTTGGTCAGAATCGAAAGCCCAAAAGATATAGCAAATTTAATTATATTTGATATTTGGTGGTCCAATATATTTTGAATCGATCAGATATCAGGATCTTCTCTAAGAACGTTCACATTGTAATTTTTGTTATTTAATATTCTTTAATTTATAATTGATATTTATTTATTTTTCATGGTTCAATTGATTTATATTAATTTTTTAGTTCGTTTTTTGTGATTACCGGGTATATAAATGTCGAGGCCACTCGAATGCATCTTCCTTACATGCTTTTCATACTGTTGCATGATGTTGGTGTAGGTCCAGCCGGTTCTCCATGGATATAGACCACATGCCCACTTTTCGCACCGAATGCGTTTACATAATGCAGATACATACAAACAAACACACACTCATACACATGTACTCACAGATACTTATGTAAAGCATGCTCTTCACGCCTTTCGGCACATGCACCACGTTCTTCGTTCTTCGTTCTCCTCTTCGGTTCGACCCGCGACCCGCAACGCGTTGTCAGCACCTTTTTTCGACCGTTGCCACTGCAGAATTAATGGGTTAAGTAAATAGCTATGTAATATGCTGCAGTATCCCGGCCCAGGTATGATGTTTGGTGGGTTAGGAAGAGGGGAGAGGAATCGCTTGGCTGCCAATGCCGCCGACATCGCATCGTCCTCCTGGAGGAGACCCCTCAAAACGTTTTACGCCTCACGTTGCTACCAAGTGATGATAATGTAAATAGCATGCACTTAAGAGTGTATGCAAATGCATGCAAGAACTCATATAACTGAACCTTACCTCAACAAATGTGTAAAGCTTTAACCTCCCCTCGCTTGCATACAGCACATTTCTATGTGGAAAAACATATCTAGATTAAAAGAGAAACCCACTTAAAGAGAGCTTTTTGGTTAGTTTTCCCTTAGCAGATGGCTTTTAGAGGGTTGAAACTCTTGAAAAAGAGATTTAACCCATTTTCTGCCGCTGTTCGACTAGTCAAAAATCCAGAAAATGTTTACTCTGGTCATCCCATATTTAAAAAAGAAATTTAATTTAAATTTAATTTTAAAAAATATTTAACCTCATATTCGATTTTAGAAGGTCCAAATTAGCATAAAAAAGTGGTTTTTAATGAAAAACACACTACTTTTTGCAACATAACGCGGCAGAAAATGGGTTAGCAATGGAATTGAAGTAACAGCTAGAATTTTTATTTTTTTTTTACTCAGTCACTCAATAATTTAATTATTTGTAAAAATATTTTGTGAAATCTACAGATTTTCAAATTATTTATATCAAGGTAGAACTATTTATGAACTTTTATAATTTACGAGATAAATGCGAGATCAATTTTACTGTATATAATGAGTTAAAAAATTGACATTAAAATAATAATAGTTTTTATTATTTTTAACAAAATTCTTCTTAACAAAAATTCAAGTTATTGAGAGATTACTGTATTCATTTTAGGGATTCAAGTCTAAATTTGATAAGAAAAATACCCTCCCTTGATTGTAACGAAAACGACAGCGTAGTCTAGCTAAAATTTGAGTTCCCCCTGCGTAAAATCTGGAGCAGCTATTGAAGCTGCTGCAGCTGCAACTTGCAACATGCAACCTGCCACTGATTGGTGTGGCACCTTTTCCGAATGTAGGTGAAACAATTCCCATTGAAAACACGCATTGCATTTTAACTACGAGTATGTGTGTGATGCCTGCAAAACAAAACCGAAAACAACACAAAAAAAGTGGTTCAACTAAAAATGTGAATTTCGCTGTCGTCGCCATGTGCGAGTTGTGCAGTTGTGCAGAGATTGCAGAGATTCAATGAGCTTCCTTCCCCCGACTCTGAATCTGACGCTGCTGTTTGTCTTGCTGCGCCATGTGCAAGCTGCATTTGCTGCTGCAACTTTTGTTGTTGCAACAACATGCTGTCGTTTTGTTTCGTTTCGTTAAGGGTTCGAGTTGTTTTTTCTTCTTGTAGTTGAAAGAAATGTAGGCCAAGTTAAAATTGATTTAATGCGTTGATTGTTGCAGCTGCAACGTGTCGGACGATCGCAGCTGTGACTCAATCTTGATCACAAAAAAATATTGTGCGTGAGATTTTGTTGTGTACACGCTGGCGTATGCGCAATATTAGCAAGCACATTGACCCAGGACACACACACACACACACACAGCCTAGCCTAGAAAAGTTCGTTAAAAATAATTGCCAACCCTTAAGCGTGAAGTCGCGTGTGAAAAGCAAAACGGAAAAGCAACTTGAAAGCAACTTCAGCTGCAAGAGTTGACTTTGCTGCATTTTCCTCGCTGCAGCTTTTCCGCTTTTCTCCTGTTGGCACAAGCCTGCGACGTCTTGTCAAGTGGCCAACTTTGACAGCTAATTGGTAAAAATTGTTTACTTTCTCGCTTTTTTCTCGTTTCGATCGAAACACAACTCAAAAATCTGTGAATAAAGAAGGCAGAACAACGCATCCTTTGTATTTTAACACCTTCATCCAATTTCCTTTTCTCTCTGCTGTTCTACATATTCGACGCTGATCCTTTTTGGCCTCGTACGCTGCTGTCAGTTGTCCGGGGCTTAATTTATGGTCTTTGGGCCATTTGCTTGCGCATCAATTTTGAAAAAAGTGACGACAAAACATTCCACAATATGACAAAAACAACACACAAGCAAAGATGAAGAAAAAAATCGCAGAAGAATACAAAATCCTTTTTAGCAAAAAAGACGCAGAAAAAAATGAAATGAAATAAAATAAAATATAAGAAAAAGGATCGAAAAAAAAAGACGCCATCGACAATTTAGATAAATTTTCCCACCAGCGATGGGCATAAAAACAAAGAGGGCCACCACCCCATAGGCGAGGGGTGCTGGGTCGCCTCCCTTGTGCCCTTGCAGCCTCCTGGTCAGGCTGTAGAAGCTGAAGCTGAAGCTCGCGATGAGACTGTGGTTGAGGGGTGGCTATTCTGGGTGCACCATCTATATGTGCCTCATCCACATCCGCTGTGCCATTCTTCTTACAATAATCACACTCTACGCTCGATATCAAATGATAAACTCCAAAAGTCCCGCAATGACTGCAGCTTGCCTGGAATAGATGCTCTCTCTCTCTCTCCTTTCTATCTCTCTTTCTCTCTGTGTGTGTGCACAACGGCTCAGTGACGGCGGCGCATCCTTCAGGTACAACTTACTCATATATCACAAAAGGATATCACAGCATTCTGTGTGCTTTTCTGCTTAGCTTTTTTGCCTTGTCTGGTCAGCATTTTCTGCCTTCTGCTCCGCTCGAAGGTGACACCGTGGCGCACACACAATGGACAAGACAACTGCTAAACAAAAAAATGTATATTAAAATACTCTTGGCACATAAAAAAATATTAGAACCAGTCGCATATGTGTGTGTACATAGGAACCAAAAAAAATATAAGAAATCAACTCATAAAAAACGCAATTTTATTTGTTGGTCTGCATTAAAAATGCAAATGTCGCATTGAGTTTCTTTCTTTCTTCGTCTTCTTCGTTCATCGCTCGTTTTGCTAGCCCGTCCACTTCCTGTGCTCTTAAGATTTTGGGTAAACAACATTTGCAACGGCAACAACGATCAGCGAACCTGAATGAACCTCCGTTCCACTAACTGACATTCACAATGATTGCTTAGCACAGTTTTCCTACATTTTCTCAAAACTTATACCAAAAAAAAAGAAAAAGAAATTTGGGAAAAAAGGTTTCCGGTTTCAAGTCCTCGTCTCATTTTAACTAATGAGTTTATCTGATTTCGTTAAAATAACTCCATAAGTGATGTTAAAAGCTCAAGTACAAAAGAAGATAAATTAACAATCCAAATACTTTTCCCCTACATTCAAGTATTTTATTTACTAAAATTTTGACCTATGCATTAATTTTCTTTTTTTCTTTTTCGTAAACATAATTTATTATTAATTATTTAAAAAAAATTCCTCATATTTATTTTCATTATTGCTTTTCAAAATTATTTTCGTATTTTTTTTTATAAATATTCAGTTTCGTATTGTTTTTATAGTTTTTAATACTAATTTTTCAGAATATTCATATTTATTTTTAATATGTAGCTAAGGTCTTAAATATTTATAGAAAAAAAGCCGTATTATTCAGATGTATAATCTCTTATATCTCCAAAACTTTCATAGCAACAGATTTAAATATAGATCGTTTTTAAATTCAGCTGTTGGCGCTTTCTTCAAGCTGCTCCAAAGGACCTGCTCCATTCTTTTCATTTCGATCTATAAACTTTCACGAGACTTCTAAAAGCGCTGTTGCTCAAATCTTGAGCCATCTGACAAGACAACAACCACCACCAACACCACAACAACAACAAGAACAACAAGAAAATGAAAAAGCAGAGAAACTATCATCAGAGTGCTCAATAAGTTTTTGGTCACTGGACAATGTCCATCCTTTTGTGGTTGTCGGAGCCAAGAGGTTCAGGTACATTCGAGTACCTCTACCTACATTCATTTGAATGGAGACAAGTCCCTGGGTCCTTTTTCGTACTGTCGAAGACGTCGACGACGACGACGACGATCTTCAGGCAATCCTTTTGTGTGGCCAAGTGCGCCGATGTCTGCTGCCCCTGCTTCTGCCCCTACCCCTAATGTTGTTGCTGCTGACGCTTTTGGTATCTGGGGAATGAAATTAAAAGCATGCTGAAAAACTTTTTATTATGCGCGGAGCGCAAGGAAAAAAAGCGATTTTTATTTTTATTTTTTTTTTATATAAAAATATTTGGAACGGACTGCGGTGCAGGGTTGTACCGCTTGGCTGTGGCATATATAGGGAGAGGCACATCGAAAGCGGCATCGGCATCAGCATCAGCATCTGAATCGCGGCGGCACCACCACCACCACCAGCACATGGGGTAAGGTTAGGGCCTGATCGCGATGTTCGCTTGCGCTTTCTGCCTGCGCTCTCGCAAAGAAGTGTTGGATGTCATCTTATTATTTTGAGACCACGATGATGACCATGCGCCGCTGACCAGCCGCAGTTGTTGGCCCTAGAGGAGGGCCGTCCCCCGGTCCGGTCAGTTGTAAGCCTCGCGCAAAACTGTGGGAATAAAAACAGGATTCAATGCCGTTCATTTTTTTTCTTGCAAAAATTGCGTTATCGCTTTACGTTTTGATGATGCCTCCGATTTTTGATGATGCTGGTCATCATCATCATCATCAGGCAGCGTTATCCTCGCGTATGTCCTCGCTTCGCCTGTTGCCGTTTCTTTTTTACTTGTCATTCGCTCACGTTTTTTCTCTGCTTATCTCTCTTTGATTCCATACTCTCCAAGTATCTTTAACTAAACTGAAGTTGTGGGAGTGCCTAAAACCCGTAAGAACCGATAGGAAATAATTATTTAGTATATTTATTATGTAAATAATTGTTAATTTTTATTTTAAAATGGCAAAAACAATTTTTAATTGAATTTCAAACTTTATTTAATTTTTTGTATTTTAAAATAAAAGTTAAGAAATATGAGCGCTTTTGTGATCTTCCACGAATTTGCTTATCGAACACTGATACACTGATAAGCAAAAGAAGAAAACCTAACCTTGACAAGCTATAATGGGATTATTCACTGAAGGATCTATAATACCTCAGTTAATAGGATGATCTCATTGATCTCACTCACACTTTAAGCTTTTAAGCTTCCATAACGGTCAACGCACCTGCAGCACACAAATTGAGTTAGCAGGGCAAAGGCACACAGCGAGAGGAAAGAGAGAGGGAGAGAGTTAGACAGAAGATATGCATAAGTATGACAGATCTTATCGACGCATCTCTAGATTCTAGATACGTTTGTCAGTCAGGGGCAGACTTCAACTTAATTAAACTTGGACGCCACAAAACCGAAAGCTGAGCGAAGCGAGTGGATCATAAAAACAGATTGCGATTGCCCAAAGCAGAAGAATTGCAGTTAATTGAAATGTTCCTCAAGCAGAGAGAACAGTCAGAAGCAGAGGCAGCGACAGCGACAGCGGCGCATAGCGACAAAACGCAACGGCAATCTGAGGGGTCAATCTGAAGGAACAAAAAATATACACATACTTGCATATTATCTCCGTGTGTGTGTGTAGGTATGTAGAATAAAAAAATGCCAATAGTCTATTGCAAAACACAAAAAAAGAAGTACTAGAGATGCCAAGAGAGAACAGAGCGTGAGAGAACGACACTACGTGAGAGTAATGGCAATGGCAGAAAGAGAGAGCGAGCTTCGAGCTACAAAATGTTTGACTACAAAACGACTGCGGTGTCTGGGTGGTTGCTCGCTGAGTAACTGCCCTGCCTGACAACGTGTGCAAAAACTACAAAAAGCACACAGTGAGCGAGTGTATCTGTGTGTGTGTGAGTGAGAGCGACTGCATGCAATGCATACCAATACTAATGCAGCGCTCGCCGCCTTTGCCTACTGCGAATGCCAAAACAAAACAAAAAGGAAACGCACGCTGCGCTTGTGTGTGAAGCTTTGCCGGCTTCATGAGCGTCAGCGATGCTTCTATTTACATGTGTGTGTGTATGTGCGTGTGTGTGCTTATGCATATGTGTGCGTCTGTGTCGCTGCAAGCTTTTTTGTCGCTGTAGCCGACTGTGCCAGACTGTCGTCTGACTAACTCAACGACCGGGTATCTGTATCTGTATCGCATCGTCACTCCACTCGCAAGTATCGCGGACGCGCAAACGACCATGCGAAAAATTCGCTGTTATAAATCTGGAACTTTTTACACAAACGGTTAAAAAAATATCTATAAAAATATTAGAAAATTCGATTTGAAAATACTTCAACTTCAACATTTTCGGCTATCTGCATAACGACAACACTTTGGATGCAATAAAATTAATTTGGAAAAATCAAAAAAATATCAAAATACGAAAAAACCGGAGTCCGCGCATACGCCACATACATTGGATAATAAACAAATAATAACAACAACAATAGCAAAGGAGAAACCATACACCATACACACATACATCAGAAAAATAACCCAATATTCCGAAATTCCATTTTGTTAGTGTTTTAAAGGATTTTTAGTGCAACATTTGCCAGTTTTTGTTTAAGTTTTTCTTTATTTGCAACGGTATATAAAACGGTAAATCTATTAAAATAAATCTATTATACATATACATACATATATAAATAAAAAACAAAAGAACGGAAAGTGTTAGACGAACATAAGCTGAATACGCTTTTATTTATCAATAGTATCGATAGTAATTATTATAATAATCATCATAAATAATAGCTACGCAGTCTTTGCATAAAAAAAAAACTGTAAATTATAAGAAACCATCTATGGGCACGAATTGCGAACTGTAAAAGCGCATAAAAATGCAGCGCCATGTTTGGAAATGCATTAAAATTAAATATAAAATTTATAAATTGCTAACAAGTGAAACAAATACAACCTGAAACAAATCAGAACCAGAAAACAAGAAACAAAAACAAAAACATACGTGAGAAACTGCATTCAGTTCAAGAATAATTGAATAATTGAAGTGTTTTGTGCGAATAATGATCATAAAGTGAAAACAACAACAAAAATTAAGGACTAATAATAATTTCGAATATATAATATTGAACGACGACTGCGTTTAACTCTTCATACATACATCATATTAAAGATCGGATTAGCACTGCAACCCAAGCAGAGCATTGGATTGAATTGGATTTGGAATTGGCCCCGGTCAGCTGTTGGATCTATCAGCTTTCTTACCCGTAAAACGCAGTCAGAAAAAAATTGCAAAAATAAAAGAAATTGCAAAGGAAATTCAAATCAAAATTTAAAATAAACCAATTTGCAATCACTTACAATTGACTGCAAAACGTGCCTCAAACCTCAAAGCTACAAAGACAACTGTAACTGTAACTCGTAAGCTTTAATCAAAGCTCATAACAAGCATTTACGTAACTTGAGATAATTGATGCAATTTACCTATCTACAACTGCATAAATACATACATAGATAGCTAAGGAAAGTGCATGTAAAAGCTTATAAACTGAGCTGGACCACAGTGTAATCGATTGACGATCGCAACGGTTGAAAGCTCCCCAAAGCTTAAAGCAGTTGTACACGCCCAAGTAAAAAAAAACTGTGAGAGCAACGCACTGCAACGAGCGACGAGCGGAAGCAGGAGAGGGAGAGAGTGCAAAACTGCAGCAGCCAGATCGAAACGAGGAGCGCGTCTTGTACTCGTAACTTGTTCGTCGTGCTCTCTGACGACGCTTCGTGCACTTCCTGCGCCGCAGCCCCCAGCAACAAGCAGCGAGCAGCGACCGAGCCAAAGCCACTGAGCGGCGACAACGAGATCAGTTTGTTGGCGAATGCAACGCTGATTGCATTTGACGCTGGCTGCATTCTTCATCGAAAAGTGAAAGAGACAAGACAAAGAGAGAGAGAGCGAGAGAGAGAAAGGTAGAGAAAGGCATTACGTGCGTGTATGTGTGTGTTAACTCTGACTGATCATCATCATCATTCGCTCTACTGTACGCCGGTCACTCAACATCGCCGCTGCAACTGATCGCCTCTCTTGCCAATCCCCAAGGCAAACGGAACGAAGAATATAAAATAATATAAAACAAAAAGAAAATAAAATAAAAAACGACATTTCTGCGGTTCGTTGCGTGCAAAAAAATAAAAAATATTTTCTAATAGTAAAAAACACGTAGAAAACATTAAATTTGATATCTCTAAGCATTTTAATAATTGAGTGTAAGCGTTAATAAGTGAAGTGAAAAATACAATATAATATAATACCTATATACATTATATACATAAATATACTATATACACACGTAAGGCAGTTTCTCGGATTAATTATCTACACCTGCTGCAGCCAATTGGATACAATACTCATTTGGATACTCAACAACGACAACGACAACAACTATAAAAGCAGCGACTAAGCTACTGCTTCAATTCGCTTGAGTAAGTCACTAAAGAATTGTAGATTTAAGTTTTATCGCAAATGGAATTGACATTCCTATAGACCATTGCGCGTTGCAGCAATAAAATTGTTATGGGATGTGGGGTAATATTTTTTTTATTGATCTGTTGATCATCAAAGATCAATACGTTTCTTCTATTCGCGCAGTTTTATAAGAATTCTTAGGCATAGTGGCAGGAGAAGTTTACCTTTTATTATAGTTGATCCTTCATAACTTCCATAACACGAATTTTCTTTAATTCGAACTAAATCGAAGTCTCCAGAATTCCAACTTTTTCTTTGGATAATTGTGATTCGAGCTAGGGTAGTCCAACTGTATTTTTATACGTGGCAATCATTTGATGTGCTCGCACATTATTAGCGTGAAAAGCTTAAAATTATAGAACTTTCACCAGAACCAGCATAATGTGTATTTAGTGAAACAAATTTGAACTGAAAAATTCCGAAATTTCTACGTTCTCGATTTTAGATTCTTGGTAAATCGGCAAATTTCGAAGGGGCTTCTAAAGTTACGCTAAGAATGTTTACTGTTAGGCAAAAACAGTTCCCATGGATTCCGTTGTGTAATTTGAGAGCTTTTTGGCTCTTGCGCTTTTGGCGAGAGCAAATAAATAGCATATTTTGATTAAAATTGCCAAATATTGAGAAGGAGCTGAGAAATCACGTGCAAAGCTTAGTTCAAGGCAGCCAAAAAACTAACGAAAGTTCCCCACTCACAATGGCATTGAACAGGGGGGAGGGGGAAAGGTAAAGGTTGCAAAATGCAAACAAGAACTGACCCGCCAGTGTGTTGGGGAGTGGGTGACAGAATGCAGGGGAGCGGAACCAAATAACTAGACGAGCAAACGAAACCCACAAGTTCATGACCAAAATGCCGCATGGCGGCAGAGACAACAGCAACAGTGACTGCGACTGCGACGACGACAACGACGAAGGCGAGCCCACCAGATAAGCGTGGGCGCAGGGTTTGTTCGGCCAGTCGCCACTCGCTCGGCCATCTCTCAATACACTCACACACACACTTTTAAATACATACATACATACATACATATGCATGTGTATTGTATTTCTGTTTGAACTGCAACGGTGTGCGAGCATTTCATTTAACGTTGCAATTTGGTTCCATTTCAAAGTGGTACGAAAAATTAACAGACAGACTTTGCTTGTAGTTATTATGTGTATGTGCGCTCATTTAACCCCTTCGAAGGAATGTTTAGCAGTTGTTGTTTTTCTTGCCTTCCTTCTTTTTTTTTGCATAGACGCGCAAATAATGTGGCTTCTGTGAGTATTTGTGTGTGCTTGTATGTGTATGTGTGTGTGGATGGCATGTGGAACGTCGACGCTTTGACTATGTTTATGCTTGGTTTTTTTTCAGGGATTCCTTTTTAGATTTGTCTTTAGCATCTTTCACTTTTTATTTGCGGTACTTGAGCTGAAGTTATTATATGCTTTTCACTTTTCTGTTAAAGATAGCGATACGTTCCACACACACACTCATTGAAACTTGCGTTCCACTCGCGACAAAACTTTGCCCGCCGACAGTCGAGTTTTTTACACGTTTTTGCATTTCAAGACACTCACACACAAGCACACACAAAACGATCTTTTGCAGCCAGAGCGGCAGAGTGGCAAATTGTACATGCATGTATGTGTGTGTGCTTGTGTTTGTGTATCTGTGTATGCTTATGTTTTTCGCTTTACGTTTTTGTGTGCAAATTCTGCCGCCACTCGCGCTGCTTATTCTCTCGCGCTCTCAACTCTGCCAGCGTCGGCGTAAGCTTCGAACAGCGCGTTCTCACGAGCGCGCTCTTGCTCCCTGTCTCTCATTCGTAACTCTCTCTCGATGCTTTTTTTTGCACGCTTTGCAAAACTTTTTGCCTGCCTCTGACCGTCGTGAGATTGTGTGCGTGTGCATTTGTATCTGTGTGTGCATGCGTCGTTGTCTGTAGCCAACACATTTGACTGTGTGCATTTTTGTAGCCGCCGTTGTCGTCGCCGTCGACGTCGTCGTCGTCGTCGCTGCAGCTTTCGGTAACGACTTGCGGCTGCGACTCCCCAGAGTTGTTTGTGGGTTTTGTTGTGCGACGCAAGTGACGACGTGAAGACCAACAGAGCCAGCAGTAGCAGCAGCAGCCAGCGAGCGTCAGACGTGTGCGAAGAACCGAACCAAGAACCGGTGACGTAGACGACGTTGCGTCCGCCATTATTACAACGGGGCTGCCACACGCAAATTACACAAAATTATATGTGTACATACATAGATACATGTATATTTATATTCGGAAATTAGCAATAGAAATCAACTGTGCAGTGCGGCAATTTACTAAATCAAAATAGAACAAGGCGTTCATTATACACATACATACATAGATACATATGTATATTTTCATTTGATGCTCGTTGGAGAATTCGCAAACACACACACACACACACTTACCCACAATCAATCGCTGCGCTGAGTTATGTGGGCAGAGCGCGCGGCACGCGAAACGTTAACGGAACGGCACGGCCACTGTGATCTCATAAATAACTAAATACAAAATATAAATAAATAACAAATAATATTATATATTATTTTAATGTATAAAATGCAAAAGAGCTAGCAATTAAAATCTATAAAAAAAAAAATAAAATAAAATAAACAAAAGAAAGCAACAACGAAATCTAGTGCATAAAAGTGAATTATTTGTGAATTTTAGTGCAAGCATTATTAATTAAAGGTAAATAAAGCAAAATATATTTAACGACACACAAACACACACTCACACATACACGTGCAGACACAATCGAAAGCAACAACAACCGTCTCCAAATCAAGTGCCAGTGTTGTGAATGTGTTAGTAAAAGCACACGGCGCGACAAGCGACGGCATTTCAACCGCTTGTTTTGTGACAGAGCCCCCAAGTGTATGTTTGTATGTGCATGTGTGTGTGTGTGTGCGTGCAATTAAGTGCAAAAATTAGACAGCAACATTTAGTATATATGTACATATGTGCAGATATATATTTAAAAGGCAAACAGCTGACATGTGGCGTGAAATAAAATGAAATTAAATATACGATGTGCGTTCAGGTGTTTCGCTCATATGCAAAAGGCAAAGAGCAGACGACATTAAGCAGTAAATAGAAATTTGAAACAAAGCTTAACAGCAGCAGCAGTAGCAACAACAACGCCCCACTGTCTGCGTTGTTCAACACTGCAACGCAAACACAGAGACGCACGCCATAACAAAAGTGGCCCCAAGTACACACACACACGCATACAAAACAACACAGACTTGCAGCTTTTTTTTTTCTTTTTGTCTGCGTCGCTTCGCTTGTCTGAACATTTATATCTGTGTGTGTGTATATGTACATATGCATGTGTGTGTGTGGGCAATGCATTTAACATCGTCACAATCGCATTAAAAGCCGCTGCGTCGTCGTCGTCGTCACCAACGTCTCTCGGCAGCGCGATGTCGACGTCGCATGCTGCTGTCCACCATTTTGATTTTTGCTCCGCCGACGTCGTCGTCGTCGTCATCGCCGCCGCCACCGCTACAACAACAACCAAATCATTAAAAGTGAACTTAAAATAAAGAAAAGTCCAGACAAAATTGCCCCGCATCTGTGTTGTTGTGTAGTGTTGTTGTTGTGCAAAAACCGGTTTGCGTCGTCGCCTTTGCCTTTGCCTTTCCTTTTGGGTTTCGATCAGCTTCTCTGTTTGTTGCCTTGCCAGTTTGATTTTACATTCAACTTCTTATATTTTCCTTTTGCTTGTCTCACGTTCTCTAATATTTTGTTTTTGCATTGCATTTGGCTGTGCAAATGTATTTACACTAAGCTGGACTCCACGTCAGCCACGTGTCAGCCAAATGGCGTCCACACACAGACACAACTCACACTAGCGCACACCCTGTATGTGTACGTGTGTGTGTGTAGTTGGTAAAAACCGGCCGGCGCGTTGCATGCAATAAGGGGACATGGGGTCGTGGCAGAGCGAAGAGCGGTGAGCGCCAAAAGCTTTACTGCATTGTCTGACTACAAAAGCTTGCGAGTGCATTGCGCGCTCTCCATGAGAGCGGGTGAGAGAGAGAGAGTGCTAAATTGCGAGCGGCAGGGAGAGCAAGACAGACAAATACGACGAGAGAGAGGTACAGCTGCAATTATTTGCAGTTCTTGTCTTGTTTCCGTTTCTTTACCCGAACTACCTCATCCACGTCCACGTCCTCGTCCTCATCCTCATCCTCGTCGACGTTGTCGGCATGTGTGGATAATTTGGCGCTTCGCCATGTTTTCTCCGTTTCTGCTTTGACTTCGCTGTCCCCTCAGGAGTTTGAGGAGTCTCTTTTTCATTTGGGTGTTGCATGATGCATGAGTTCAAGGAAGCTAAAGGGGGCGGTGCGGTGCGGTTCGGGGTGGGGAAGCTGCAGTTGCCTAGGGCGTATTGTAAGTTTGGGAGCCGGCGGCGGGCACAACGAAGTTCGTTGCCGGCAAACACGTTTTCATTTCGCCTTGGCGCATTTGTCGCTTTTGCCTTTTACATTTGACTTTTCATTTAGCTGCTAATGCTGCACTGCTTCTTCGCCTGATTTCTCTTCTTCGTTCTTTTGAAAAGTTAGACAGGCAAAAAGTTGAGCCAAAAAATTACAAAATTTTTGTACAAATACATTGAAAACTAATAAAACATGGCCAGAAGAAAGTTTCTAGAAAATGTGGCATCCACAAAATTTTGTCATTTGCAGTCTAAACCAAATTTAGCTTTAGCTAAGCAACAGCTAAAGCTTTTCGTTTACAGCACATGAAAACTTAAAAAAAAAATTAACAATGAATTGATTATAAATTGCTTACATTCTAAGATAAAAATATTTCTGATGTTGAAATTAAAAAAGCATATTAAAGCTTGTACGAATTAATTAGGCTGCTTAAATGGAAGTATATTCAAGCTATCTAGTTAAATAATTGTTTAAATTTTGGTGTTGCAGAAAGCACAAAGTTTAACGAGCATTTAATTAAAATGGAACTTTCTAATGATATAATTCTCAAAGTAGCTGACTTAAGCAATAGTTTTAACTTGACTTTTACTAAAAGCCCAATAAATAAATGAAATTGCCTGAGCACAAGGAGAGGAGAATATATAACTACTTTCTAGTGTTGTAGTTCTCAAAATGCCACTTGCAGCTGACTTTTACGACACTTGCAACTTACATGTGCATCTCTTTTGGCACCGCACTGTAATTTCCTTTCGCGGCACACAATTTATGCAACTTGGCAGTCAACATTTCATGTCGGTGGCGCAACCGCCATGCAATCAGCGGGTTGCACTCTGTGTCTGTTGGCTGTTGTAAATGCCTCGTACATTGTACATCGTACCAGGCACTAAAACTGGCGGTCACAATTACAGGCGCAATGTCCTCGGGCTCCACACAGCAGGCGGCCGAAGCGGAGGCAAAACCATTCAGCCTAATTTCGCAAATAAAATATGCAAAATAAAAACGCGGAGATACCCAACCGAGTCATATAGCATCCTCTCTCCTCTTTACCCCCATTCTTCTCCCTTTGCTTAACTATAGAAATTGAACGGCGCCTGCTGCCGGCACTTTTCTAATTCGCTATGAAAAAGGCAAACTATACATGCCCCGTTGTCATAGAAAACTGGGAAAACTTGGCCACGTTCTCTCACTGAGCGCAAGCTTGTGTTGTGGACCCTGTACAAAGAGTCTTCAGGGTTTGTCTAACAGTCAGATAAAACAAATTGAGTTAATTATACAAATTTTATACGTTTCAAAACAAAAGATTAACACACAATTCATATCGTAGGTCCCGATAAGTCCGTATAATATATTCGGCATTTGTTCAAGAAGCAATTTTACGTATACAGGGTCTATTGCAGTCTGGTTCGCTTTCCTTTTGCTAGTTCCTTTTATTTACTTAACTAAAAAACATACAGTGTTTCTTTTTTTAGCCATTCCATTCCCCTTTTTTCTGCCTCTCGAAAAAAAAATGCATTGTTATTTTATTTTTTTTTGTCGAAGCGCCTCCTGTCGACGCCTTTATGTACTAGCACGGCACGTTGTCCTTTTGGTCCAACTTTCCACTGCACAAATACAAATACAAATGCATGAACAGATTCATTGCACACACATACATACACACACAGTCGGAGAGTCATTCCACAAATAGCAGTGAATTGTAGTTGCATGCCCCCAAAATGTGCTCCTTCCCTTTTGATGTCCGTCGTCCTGCCGCATTGCAGTCAATTTTTACGGCCTGACCAGGATGTTGCACGTGACTGAATCACCTCACCTCTCCCCTCCCCTTCACTCTGTCCACTCTTGGATTCATTGGCATTTTCATTTGTTGATGTCCGTTGAGCATCGTAGAGCGTGTCCTGCGCTTTTTGGCCACAAAATGTGTGGCATCAAATATTGAAAGTTGTACGGCTGCCAAAAGAGAGAAGCTTACAGCTTACTGCAAATATTTTGCAGTTGTCGCCTGATTGGGTTCTTGGCAGCAAAAATAGCCAAGTTAGTAGCAGATTTCAGATATATGTATAACCTTTTTTGGCAGACTCGAATCCTGCGGGAATCCTGAGCTTACTCTTGGTTAGCTGAAATATCTTTCAGGTTTTGATTTATGACCAAAGTGAATTCCAAGAAAATGCACAATTTTCACTCTTGCTATGCATTTAATATCCATGTCCAGCATGTTATCATCTTTTCCTGTTATCCTGTCTGGCTTTGCCTAATGGCCAATGCGTTTTGTCCGTGTTATTTACCATAAATTACAAGAATTTTCATTCCATTTCCCTATCTAGTTTTCCCTGCACTTGTGCGAATTTTCAACGTTGTCGCAATGGCATTAATTTGTGCAACTTATGCGGCCGCATCGATCCAACACGTGCCCACCCTTTGTTCCCCACCACACACACAGCCCTGGTTTTTCCTTTTATATGACTCTAGCCATAAATTACAGCAAACATTTGCCACACTTCCGCTTGGATCCCCCTCGGGGACTTGCCACGTTCCGTTTTCAAGTGGCATGTCTGCAGTTTCAACTACTTGCAGCTATTTTCGTTCCTTAAATCGGCTTATGCCACTCGGGTCGGGTGGCTTATCTGCCCCAAAGGGTTGCACTGTCCCCCATCCGTATCCCCATCCCCATCTCCACACTTGGCTTTCCTTTAAAGGAGTTGCCGGCAAACGCATTGAAGAAAATCAATAACCAAGCAGTCACTTCACCTCCTCGTTCTCCACCTTCTTCACTCGTTTTCACTTCCGATGGACGCCTTGTCTCTATTGTTGTCGTTGTCCATAGCAATAGTAATATTTAAATGGCCACGACGTCCACTAAGCTCTACTCTTCCTCTTTTCACTCCTTTTCCCATGCCCATTGTAGTTTATGCTCTTGTGCAGCTTCTTGTAATTTAAATAAGTGCTCAAACTAAAGTGACACTCACAAATGTCATGAAAACATAAATATATGTGAAAGCACATTAAAGCTACACGTGTAAAAGCTTTAGCTGATGTTTAATTTATTAATGCAAGCTTTATTTTGAATTAAAGCTAAAAGGTTGCAAGCTTTTTATTAAATTAAAGCTACAGTCTGAAAAGCTTTTTCATAAGTTAATAATTTAATACTACAATTTTATGTTTAACTTTTACATCCTCTAGCAGAATTTAAAGCTTAGCTATCAGCTTCAAATGTTCAAATGCTAATGTCACTTTAGTGATGGCTTAATCGCTTTAAGCGAGTGTCATTTCCTTGCGCTAGTAAACAAACAACCCCCAAAATACCGTTACCGTTGGCTATAGCTCCAGACCTCAGTCAACCCAACAACTCTTCCCTTTACACCCTCCTGCTCTCTCCTCGCGTATAGCCTTGTCACCCTGTCTGGCATTCAACTGCATTGTAATTCCAGTTCCAGACACCGTCCCATGTCCATGCCGACAAATGGCGACGTAATCTCTAGCGACGCCCAATGTAAAATACAAATAATATATATTTTTAAAAAAAATAAGCGATTTATCTCGCTTTATCAGCAATTTTGATTTTCTTTTGTCTGTTATTGAAAGAGCTGCATTAAATTGGTCGCGCCAGGCATTTGTCATATCGCTGATTTACTAACCTTACACCAACCATTATCTCTTGGCCCAGAACTCGAACCAACCACCACCACCACCAACAGCAGCAGCAGCAGCAGGTTTCGACGTTTCCACGTTGCAGCTGTTGTTAAGGGTGCAAAAGAATTACAAAAAAAAGCGCATAGCATGGCAATAGAGTGAACTAACCCGACACGGACACAAACAAGTGCAGGATATGTGCGAGGCTTGTTGGGCTCGTTGTTTACGTATCCCGGGCTGCAACATAAAATTTATTGAGGTAGTTACCAGTAACCAGTTACCAAGCGCCGTTGCAAAAACAACGCAACATGCAAATTTTCTTCTATATTTTTGTTTTTGTTTTGTAGAGGCGCCCACAGGCAGTTGAGGGCGAAACTCAAAATGAAACTGCAAACATGGTTCGTTGCCACAACAAACATGCATTAAAAATGATGCCCAAAGACAGGATAAAAAAAAAAGTAAAAAATGTTGCAAATTGAATGTGGTGCGCTCAAGGGGTTAATACCGAGTGTCGGGACTATGAATACCGTTGCATGGGCTTAAAGATGGAAAAACCGCATCAAAAATATGCAATGTATTCATGTTTTTAGTTTATGTAGCTTAAATGACGGTTTTAAAGGGAAAAACTGTTGTAAAATGAATGTAGTGCGCTTAAGGGAAAAACCCCATTATTTAAATTTGACAGAACTTTCAGCTGCAGAGTTGCATTTTCATGCCGCAATGCATTCTACTTTCACCGCCCCCAGCCGTGCTTATACACAATACGCAAATGCTGTCAGCGACACTTTTCACTTGCAGTTCGTTGCATTTTCATGCCCTGACTGATTTCCATAAGGGGTGGTAAGGGGGTGTTAACTGCATTTCTTTATTGTTATGGTATGTTGTTCATTTTGCCAATGCAGTTGTCATAAATTTTTGTTAGCAGTGCAGGGTTGCCAGCTTTTTGTTTTTCGATATGAATTCATAATCGAAAAGAGAAAGTTCGAGTAGGCTCTGAAGGATTTGACATTGAACATTAGCTATCAAAACGAATTTTCTCAGTTGTGAAAAATTAGCCGTACGTGAAACATTTCGGAATAACGAAGCCAAAAAAAAAGAAACCTTTCCGAAAAGCTAAACAAAAGATTTTCATAGAATAAAGCTAAATTTGAAATCGTTGAAATGTTGGCAAATCTAACGCAGCTTGTCGTTCCTGTCGCCGGCGGGCGCAGTCCAAGCGGTATCGCAGCGGCAGCAGCAGCTGCTTCTTCCTCAAAAGACTATGAGATTAAGCTCCAAACAAGGGGCGCAAGTGAGTAACAAACGACAACAACTGTGAATGCGAAAAAAAATGTATTTCAATGTCATGCCAAAGAACGATAGCGAAAATAAAATACGAAATAGCAATAGCAATAGCAAAGCGCCGAGTGAGAGCGCAAACTGGGTGAGAGCTTTAGCGAGCGGAGCAACAAACAAAAAGCAGCAGCAGAAATATTTTTGCAATGTGCTGTGCGAATAATGAGCGAGTATCGCATTCACACAAACACACACACACCTGTACACATAGAGTAACTGCACCCCCCACGCATACGACACCCGGCCCACGCTCTCTTTTGCTAGTTCACGCTCTCGCTCTCCCATGCTGTTCGCTCTTTCGAACTGCGATCTGACGTTACGCAATAATCGCGTTCCGTAGTTCTTTTCGTTTTTTTGTGTGTTTGCAGCTTTTGTGTTTCGTTTTTGTTTGAAATGTCGTCGCAAATTCGCACACTTACCTACATATGTATGTATGTACAAATATAATTTAATAATTTATTGCTGATAATAGTTCATATGCTGATATTCAGCATAGATTGACTTGGTAACACACTCGGCAACATTGCGTATAATTTTCATTTGCATTATGACTTGCACAGTGACACCAGTCATTTATATTGCACAAACGTATCGTATGATTATGGTATTAATGTCATTTCTCTTGGCTATAATTGTGTTATCAAACGCTGTGGCCTGCGTCATTTCAAATGACAGCTTAAAATACCGTAGGCACCAACCAGTTTTACCATGCGTCCTAATGACACACAACTGATTAACGTGCACACTCACACAAACACAGACAACTGTCATCGTCACAGTCTATGACTACGTCATGGTTAACGCTGGCACGCGTGCCGTCGCGTCGGCTAAGCGGTCAGTGCGTGAAATGGGAATGGAAACGGTTACGGGAAGGGGAACGGTTCAACATTCGGACATACGCACAATTCGCGAACGCGCCTTTTCTATTGTTTACCTTTTGCTTGTGTGCTTCTCTCTGGGTCTTTGCTGATTTTTATCTCTGTCACGCACGCACTAATTTTGTGCGTGCGCTGTTCTTTCTCTTTTTAACTCTTACTCACTCTGCTGATCACTCGCGTTATTTGTTTGAAGTCAACGAACTTTTTGGCAAACTTCTGCTATGCGCTCTCTCAGTGTCTGTGTCTCTCCCACTACCGCTCTCTACCTTTGTTGTCTGGCAACTCTCTCGTCTCTCTGCTCATCATTTGTGCGTGCGATGCGTGTATTGCGAATTTCGTTTGCAAATAAATACGCAGCAGCAACTCAGATTTATATTTGTTTCTATCTTTTGTTTGCCTGACGTTCATTGAACTCTTTAAGGTTGTGAATGATTTTACATGTCGCTGTCTCTCTTTCTCTGTTGAGCTTTTAAGCTTCTATGTGCATAATTTGTAATGTGCTTTTGCAATTTTCTTTTCCATCTCTTGCAGAAATGGCGGAAGGCAATGGCGAACTATTAGACGACATTAACCAGAAAGCCGATGACCGTGGCGATGGCGAACGTACAGAGGATTATCCCAAGTTATTGGAATATGGTCTGGACAAGAAGGTAAGCCTTAAATTATAATTCCCAAGCAGTTGGCATGCATTTATTTATTTATAATTATTATTGATTAGGTCGCCGGCAAACTGGATGAAATCTATAAAACCGGTAAACTTGCTCACGCCGAGCTGGATGAGCGCGCATTGGACGCGCTCAAGGAGTTTCCCGTTGATGGTGCCTTGAATGTGCTTAGTCAGTTCCTCGAGTCAAATCTGGAGCATGTGTCAAATAAGTCTGCCTACTTGTGTGGTGTTATGAAAACCTATCGTCAAAAGAGTCGCGCCAGTCAGCAAGGTGTGCCCGCAACCGCCAGCACCATACAGGTGAAGGGTCCCGACGAAGACAAGATCAAAAAGATTCTGGAACGCACCGGCTACACATTGGATGTGACCACAGGTTTGTTTTACCATTTCCATTGATTACTGCTACTACAATTATTACTCCACCATTTTAGGACAACGAAAATATGGCGGCCCGCCACCAAATTGGGAAGGCAATGTGCCTGGTAATGGCTGCGAAGTGTTCTGCGGCAAAATACCCAAGGATATGTTCGAGGACGAGCTAATCCCGCTGTTTGAGGACTGCGGCACCATTTGGGACCTTAGACTCATGATGGATCCAATGACTGGCACAAATCGTGGTTATGCATTTGTCACATTCACAAATCGCGATGCGGCCGTCAATGCTGTGCGACAGGTATTTATGCCAACCAAAGAATATATAGATCCTCCTCTCTCTCCCCCTGTCTCCCCACTCGACCCAATCTGAAACACAGAAAAAAACACCGTCCGTCCATAAAGCGCTTTATGTTTATAACGTATTGTTAACTTATTACGATATACATACATATCTCTACAACTATTGTATCACATATTATATCTATATTATAAATATCAAAATTTTTGTATAGTAGGTAAAGTACGTAACCATTCGATAAACATGTTTTGGTACTCAACACAGCCGCTTGCCTCCAAATTCTACAATCGATAACATATCGACTGCAAAATTCGAACGATAGATAAGCAACTGTACATCAACAACAAATGTCACCATCAAGAAGTACAACCAGAATTATACCAATTCGGCGCTTTGAGACCAAACAAACCAAAAACGCAAAAAAACAACAACTTTTACTTTTTTTAGTCCTGCCTCAACTTGCTGTACCGCTAGCTTTTTCACTCTCTCTTTTATGCTCTACCTATTCTACCTTTCTAACTGTAACTTGTTATGTATGCATGTCCTGTCTAAAATAGATTGTAATTTCGTTAAACGATAGCATCGATATCGATATGCGATGACCGATAACCGAAATTTGCAAATTTGAAAAGAGCTCTCTCTGCGATACCAAACAATTTGAACTGCAAACAATCCTCTCTACTCTATTATTTCAAATATTTCTTTAGTTACATTTTTTTCTTAATCTTAAGTCAACTTTTATTAGCTTTAGCCTATAAAACCGTAGCTTTGTAGATATCTAATACTTAAACATAATAAATTAGGGGTACGTTTCCATTGTCTGGTTTTATTTAAAAGCAGGCCGAGCATGTCCTACTGTACTAACCATCCAGTCGTTAAGATGAGACCCTTAATAAAAACTAACACAAAACAAAAAATTAACTAACAGCTCACTAACTAAACCTTTTACTTCAATGTTTCAAAAAAAATGCGGCCACGCTACAAATGAAAACAACTCTGCAAAAACATTTCGAAATTGGTAATGCAAAATTATTATACAATTTTTCATTTCTTTCTATTTATTTTTTCCATATTATTTTCAAAAGACCCTCTCCGACCTGAAGAACCCAATTGGTTTATTACCTTATTTACTTATGATTTGATTTATTATTTATTATGATTAACATTGAATTGGTATTAAAAAAGAATCGTTTTACCTTCCCACCCACATCTAGCTCGATAATCACGAAATAAAACCCGGCAAGTGTCTGAAAATAAATATAAGCGTACCGAACCTGCGCCTTTTCGTAGGCAATATACCCAAGTCAAAGGGTAAAGATGAAATTTTAGAGGAATTTGGTAAACTTACAGGTAAATTGAAACGAAATTAACAACAACCAAAAAAAATGAATCTATTTAAAATTTCCAACTATCTTGAGCTATATAAAAGGTTGCGTTTCTTTTTTCACTTTCACGCACTTTTTATTAAGCTCCTTAATCGGCATTAAATTGTAAACAAAAATCCAATTGGCTCAAACAAATAATTGGCTGATTACACAGGCAGGCAGGCAGATCTTGTCGTTAGGCTATCTCAGGTTATTTATTTGTTTATCTTTTAAGTTATTTATTTAAATCATTATCTATGCTTTCATCACATTTCCAACATATCCATTACCAATTACCAATCATCCAATCATCAATCTGTTCCATTTGCCCCACAAATGCAGTACAAATTCATGCCATATCGAAAATCGTGCCCATTTCTCAATTCGAACCCGAGACTCTTTTCAAATGAAACAAAAACAACAAACCGAACAAACAAAACAAATACACCATGGATGCACTTAACCAGCTCGAATGATTCCATATATGTATGTAAAAATTGTATTTAGGTTGCACACACACACACACACACACACACTCTCGTACAAGCACATTGAGACACGCCCCCATATTACATACAGCCCATAGATAGACGCCATTGTCATTTGTCATACGCTTTAAAAAAACGGTTTAAAAACATTTCTTTTATCTCAAATCTATCAACTTTTTATAATCTCCAGTCATTAACTTTGCGAACAACAACAACAAAAACAAAATGGAAGAGTTTAAAAATCTATTTAAAATTATTGCAAAATTTCTAAGCATTGCATATTTACTTAATATTTATACCTCATAGGCTTCGTTTTTTTTTTTGTTATACTCGCTATAAGGTCATCTGAAATTGGTATACGAATTTCTTCTAATAAGGTAAGATGTGGTAAATACAAAATTAAACTTCGGATGACTTTTAAGCGTAAAATTAAAGTAATTAATTTTTGGTAGTAAACACGTACATACATATAAACAATTATTAGTTGAACAAATTAATAATAGCTAAAAATTTAATAAAATATTTCATAAATTCCTTTTTATTTGGCACGCACTCAAAGAGAAAATATCTAAGAACTTAATTTACAAGTATACTTACTAAGGCTAAGCTTAGATCTTACAATATTTTTTTTTAAATAAAAAGACACATTTTACTAAAAAAAAACCACCACATCCACACACACACACCCAACGCGCACACATACAAACCATAATTTTCACCCCAAAAACCAACCCAAATTGTCAAAAAACCAAAAAAAAAGTTGCAGTACCAAATGGATACAAATTTTTTCATAGCAAACCAAAATTTTCTTTTGTTTTGTGTGAACTTTTAAACAATTGCAGCTAAATGATTTTGAAATTCGGAAAGGCAAAAAGATTGGTGTTACGATATCATTTAACAATCACCGGCTATTTGTCGGCAATATACCTAAAACTAGAGATCGTGACGAATTAATTGAGGAATTTTCTAAACATGCACGTAAGTGATTCAAAAAAAAAAAAACAAAAACAATAAAACAACAAAAAAAACAAAACAAAACAAATGAAACCAGCTAAAACCAAACCCCCCGAAACTCCCAGCGAATTGGTAACAAAATGAAATTGGTAAAAAAAAAAGTAAGGCAAACCTTTTAGGGGCGATACTTGCAGACAGTAAGAATTGGACTAAAAAAAAAACAAACAAAACGAGTGTACAAATTGGATTTTTGTTTTGCAATTTTCGCTTTTAAAATGCTTTCAAAAACAACAACAAAAAGATTTAATCACCCAACAACCGGCGAGTAAAATTTCAACAGATTAAATTGAAGAACTTTTGCCCTCCGAGTTGACTCCAAAACTCTTAACCCTTCACCTCTATCAAGCTGTCCTCTCTATTTTATGCTAGCAAATACAACAAAAAATTAATTGTAACACATTCAACTTATGATTTGTTAATGTGCCCAATTTGTTGACATTGAAAACCTGTAGCTAAACGATTCGCCAAACGAAAGAAAAATAGAAACACATTTTTTAAATATTTTTGAAAAACGAAACAAATCAGAAGCCTCATAACTTTTTGTTTTTTATTATAGCGCAGACTTCAATCATACATCTAATAATATACAATATACTTATTCCTATACCTAAATAATATATAAAGACAATCGCGCACACAGCAAACCGATGAAATCCCTACAATTTGTTTAGCTTTTACTTGAAGAAACTACTATTCGTATGCTAAAATCGTAATCGTAATCGATATCGATAATCGATTGTTCTGGCCAATCATATTGATATATAACTGTGGTAATGACTGGAGAAAACACTTTCTGTAAACGTGTAACCCTCCTTCCCCCAACCAATTATAAACTCTCTCAATCGAAGAATACAAATTCTCTAATTCTCTCGCTATATACTATAACTTATATATCTGTCTTTCTCAGTGTATAATATCTTGTTATCGTTTTTGTTTTACCCAAAAAAAAAAAAAAAAATAAGGCGTAAGCATATTATTTTTTTTGTTCAACAATCGAATTCAAGTTCATTTTTGTTTACTTTCTAATGCTCTAAGTGTGTCTTTCTCTCTCTATCTATATACAATATATCTTTCTCTATGTGAAACAACTGTCTTTTCATACACAAAATACAACGTTTAGCTTAGCGCATTTATTTATTCAAAAATATTTAAAAAGTTGTAACTAAAGCAGGAATTTGTTGGCATTGGTTTTCAAAATCACAATTATAAATGAGAGTGCGGCCTTTGATGCCGTCTTGATCACCACATATAGCAACATAAACATACTCTCTCTTTCACTCACACATACACACTCTCTCTCTCTCTCTCTCTCTGTCAGACACACACACACAGAAACACTTACATATACTTAAATGCTGTCAATACAAATACTTTTTTGTTGTATTTCTCTATATGTGTGTGTGAACAAATTAATCATAACCACTTAGTAGAACTGCATTTTAACTAATCTCTCTCTATACAAAACAAGAAAACAAAGATTTATAACTTGTATAATGCATTTTTAAAACATAACTGTAGCTGGCCTCTACGAGGTGATCATCTATAGCTCGCCGGATGACAAGAAAAAGAATCGCGGCTTCTGCTTTCTCGAATACGAGTCACACAAGGCGGCTTCTTTGGCCAAACGGAGACTTGGCACTGGTAGAATTAAGGCAAGTATTTAACTCTATTCATAAATAAAATTTAGTTAATTAAGTTTGTATATATTTTGTACAGGTTTGGGGATGTGATATTATAGTCGACTGGGCTGATCCACAGGAGGAGCCGGATGAACAAACAATGTCCAAGGTTAAAGTGCTCTACGTACGAAATCTGACGCAAGATGTAACAGAGGAAAAACTGAAGGTAAATAACAATTTAAAGTAAAATAAATTGAACTTATTTCTAACACATTTTTTGTAGGAACAATTCGAGCAATATGGCAAAGTGGAACGCGTTAAGAAGATTAAAGACTATGCCTTTATACACTTTGAGGATCGTGATAGCGCCGTCGAAGCTATGCGTGGCCTTAATGGCAAGGAGGTCGGCGCCTCGAATATTGAGGTGAGAACTAATAATCTAAATAATTCAGCTCAAGTTTACCTTTCTAACATTTAAATAACTAGAATATTTACTATTGTCACTAAATTAATTAATCTAAACTCATTTTAATAGGTCTCACTCGCCAAACCGCCATCGGACAAAAAGAAAAAGGAGGAAATTCTGCGCGCTCGCGAAAGACGCATGATGCAAATGATGCAGGCGCGTCCAGCAATCGTTGGGTGAGTACTGACTGTGGCAAGTTGCTTTCTAATACATTCACACACACACACACATACACATTTATGATCCTTGTCTAGCACAACACAGAAATTGGCGCAAAATTCCAAAAAATATAAAAATAAAAACTATGCAAAAACTGAGATTGCATACAAATTGGGCTAATTTATTTCGAATTGAAATTGAAAAATAGAACTGTTTGCTTTTCAAGTCGCCATTATCCACGTTTCGAATGTGATTCAATTTATTAATTTATGTTTTTTATTATATTTTCTTTCTTTTTTTATCGGCCCGTGATCACATGGATGATCCCTCCACACACTCACTTCTTTGTTGATTCACTGAACTCCCCATCACATGACAATAACACAAAAATATAATAACAATAATAACTCTCGATACTGTACACCCCTTTGGTTGCCTTGTAAAGATTTGAAACATTGTCTCCATACAGAAACCTGTCGCCGACACATCCCAGCATGATGTCCATAACGCCCATGCGCCTTCCAGGGGCGCGTATGCCGCTGCGCACGCCGATGCCCCGTGAATACGGTAAGTTGGGCAAATACGCCAATAAGTGAAAACCAACAACAACAACAACAAAAGTAAATACTATGTCAATCATCCAGTATATGAAAATATATACTACATAATTAATCGAGCTCTCAGTGGCTTCAACAAATGAGAGAAAGAGATAACGAGAACAAGAACGAGAATGCAGGATAAGAATATAATGATTGACAATGATTGATAATCGGTTATGTAGTTATCGTAGTTAAATATCTATTGAGTAAAAAAAAGTGGTTGAGCCACCTACCGTGTATTGTTAGGTTTATTTACGTTTAGTTAAACTTTTAGATAAATGTATTTGCTACTAAAGCTACCACAGCGAACTAACCCCACTCTTGATGTTGATTCAACTTGATCATCAACAATTAAACAACTAATTGGTCTGCAGCTTACAACTTTAAGTTATCATCAAATGTGCCATGTTTGATTTATTTTCATCTCTCTCATCACTTTATCGTTTTGTTGATCGTCTCTCTCTTTCATCATATCATGTATTTTTATTTTAGTTTAGTCATTTAAGGTTAGTAAACGCGCTGCCCACTAACTTGTACGCTCGTGTCCCCCGCCCCTCTCTCCACACACACACCACACACATACCACACACACACAAACATGCCTATACATACACCTACACCTACACCTTCATACCTTGGCACCACCTTACCCTTTAAGTCTATTACCACAGCCAGTATCCAGCTAGATTGAGTCTTAACAATTAATTGACAATTGGCATACAATTTTAACCAATTTGCGCACACACATAACCAAACTTTGATTGAACATAACCTCACTAATTTTTAATTTCACTTTCTTTCACGTTAAATATTTCATAATTGCAAGTTCTATATGTCAATGCTCTTCTACTTTCTCTGTCTCTCTGCTCTCTATCTCTGTTTTTCCATTTTTATCGTTTGTTTGCATGTCCGTTTCTTTTTCGATGTTGTTTGTCATTCAGTTTGTTTTGCTCCTTTCCCAAACTCTCTCTCCTCCAATTTTACAATGATGCTGAGCCTCTCTCGCTCTCTCTCTCTGACAACAACAACAATTACTAAAATAACAGTACATATAGTTAGACTTAACCTCTAAACGTTGTTCATAGCTGTCTTTTTATCTCATAATTAAACGTTGCAATTGTGTTCTCTGTGTAGCGAATGTTAAGCACCCTGTATACTGTTTGATGTTTTATCACCGGTAAGTAACCTAAAGCCATCTACTTAAAAGAAAAAAATGAAAACCCAACATAACATAATTGTGTGTGTGCCACGCCCCCAATGCCATCTCCCATGCCACGTTCATCAGCGTTCTCAGCACGCGCCCAATTCGATTTACAATTCGGTGAAAGATTTAGGAACTTCCTTCACACATCCATACACGCACACGCACACACACACACACACTTACAAAACACACATGTAGGCTTTCCTTAACTAACCTTTAATTGTATAATCCTTTAACCTCCTAACTCCCCCGTGTCCCACCTAGACTACGATTATGATTATTTTGGCTACTCGGACTATCGGCCCGGCTTTGGCGCTGACTCTTACTATGATGACGTCTATCGTGTCTATGAGGGCGATTACAGTTTTTATGATTATCCGAATGGTGCAGGCGGCAATGGAGGTGCCGGCAGCAGCGTTAACAGCGCTGCTGTTGCCATGCCTAGCAATTCTGGGGGCGGCGGCGGCACCTCCGTGAACGCTTCGCAGCGTCCATCGAGAAGCCAAGCAAGTGGCACGGTCAATTCATCGGTGGTTATGGTGCGTCATCCCAAATAAACATCCAACATCATAAACGGAACACATCAATCACAGTTACAGTAACAGTTACCCACACAGAACACACGATAATTGTAGCTATATATTCCTACTATATAGATTTGTATACTATTCGATTGTCGCTTCTTGATCTTAGCTTCGTTGACTCGTAATAAACAAACAATCAAAACATAAAATGGCTTAATTCGATAATTAATCGTGAACAGCTTCAGCTAGTGTCATTGCTTTAATTGAAAATATATTTTATTCAGTTTTATTTCAGCTTATTTTTTGCTTCCATTCCAAATTGATTGTAAACCTGTTTATTTTATTTCGTTTACAACAACAACATTTGCAACAGCAACTAACAAAGCGCCGCACAACATGCCTCACACACACACCCACACTCCACACACTCACACCTGCACGCATCTTTCGGCCAATATTTGCAAAAGGATCAATTTTTTATATTTTTATTTTTACGCTTCGCATTGCTTTTTGTCATGGAAACTAACAAATATTTATATTCTACTATTAATCAAATTAAACTGCGCTTTATTATGCTTTAATTATTATTCATTTGCTTTAATGCATCAGGTGCTTTTTACTGCAACGCTTTTTAAGTTAAATGTATATTTATAAATCCATCATTGTTTAGTTTGTAAGAAAAAACGCTTTTAGTTAAAAACAAACAAAACTATTAAAATTAATATACTTAGCATACTTTTAAGCACAGCCCAACGCTTTGTCTCAAATACTCAACGCTTTTATTGTTTTGATTATTATTAATTTGGTTTTTTTTACTACAAATTTGACAAATTTAGTAAAGTTATTTAATATTGTGTCAATCGCAAGCAGAACGCAGAACGCTATAAAAAAATTATACATATACAAAAGAACAAAAGTTATAAAAGTTATAGATACTTGGAATCAAATTCTTGCGCTGTGATTTGTTCATAAATACAATATTATACAAATATTAGAGGCAGTAAAAATTGCATTTGTTTGCTCTAATCGAGCATAAAATAATACACAAACTACTACATTTTATACATATATTATTAGCATTCTTTTCTCAATCAGACGTAATTTTTCATATACATAAATAAACAAAACATTGCATATATATATTACTGTATGTAAAAATACAAGAATCTAACGCGTTTATTTCGATTTTTCTTTTCTTTCTTTTCTTTTTTATATATGTTCTTGTTATATACTCTTATATATACAAACAAATCATTTGTTTTTCGGTAACAACCAAAATTTTTACAAATTTGCAACAAAAACAAAAAAAAAATTATATATATGTTCGTCAAAAACCAAAAACAAAATTCCTAACAAATTATATCTCTGCCTACAAAAAAAATTCCCCCAAACAATCCAAAAACAACCAAAAAAACCAAACCAAACAACGACCAATCAACCAAAAACTATCGACAAACTTTTCGATTCAAAAAACCAAAAAAAAAAAAAAATAAATATCGTTAAACCCGTTATAAAATTTTTTGCCCAAAAACTGTCTTTCTCTCCGAAAACTAAATTCGAAATTCGCAATTGCATTCGACTTCAAAATTCCAAATCCAAATGTATTTATTCGCTTATTTTAATATGATTCGAAATGACCAAATTTGAAAATTATCTTGGCGATCCATATATATACTATATAAATATATATATATCTACACACGATTTTTATTATGTAAAAATATCAAATTGTAAAACTGCAAAAATTCGATATCGAACCAAAACCAAAAACAAATCAAAATCTCAACGATCGAAAAACCTGGAATATCTGAATATGGGAACGAATGGAAACTCGCTTCGACCTCTGGAATATACGTACATTATCGACAAATCGAATAAAACACACACACACACACTCATGCACACTTAATCACACACGCTACACACACACACACCACACACACACATGCATGCATGCCATGATGATGATGATGATGAAAATGACGAATGCGATGATGATTGATGATGATGGTGATAATTAGGGGGCTGGTCGTGGCCATGGAATCACAGTGCCGCGTGGCCGAGTCGTTGGCCAACGTGGCAGCATCAGTCGTCTGGGGGCCCAACCAGCGCCACAGGCGGCAGCGGCGCCGGCGGTGGGACAGGCGGCGGCGGCGGCGGCTCATCGGGGGGCGGCCACCGCTCAGGGGGCGCCGGCAGCAACCGGGGGGGTCCGTGGGGTGGCACCAACGCGTCCCAGCGCTCCTGGCACCCAGCACGTCAAGCCGCTACAAAATTTACCAGGTGAGCTCAACAACAACAACCACAACAACCACAAAAACCAAAACAAACAACCAAACAACCAATCAACCAAAAAATCCAAAACAAATCAAAAAAAAAGATAATACAAAATCCTAATGCAACGTCAACAACAACAACAAGAGCTAGTGCAGCTGCCGCAGCAACAACAACAGGCACAACTGCAGCGAACAACAACAAAAACAACAACAACACGAACACCACAAGCATATAAAGCAATAACAAATTCACATCAATTAATAAGTAAAGTCAAATTAAATTATAATATGAAAAGAAATTACCCTTCCCTCCTCCACACACACACACACAAGCTCACACGCACACACACTTACACTTACACTAACACATACAAGGACACACACAGACACAGACACATCCTATAATCACCTGCAATTCAACGAGTTTTAGAGGTATTTGCTCCAACTTCAGCACTCCCCCCTCGACGTACGGGAGCCGCACAAGGTTTACTTAAATGTCGTGTGTATGTGTGTGCTAACTTTTAATTATTCTCTTTCTTCATTTTTGTTAATTTTTTTTGCATTTGTAAATGTGTTAAATGTTGTGACCTTTTTGAAATGTCAGCGTCAATTCAATTTGTTAATTAATTAATTTTCTTCATTTTTATGCTTATAATATTTACATAAAAATATGTATAAATAAATATCTATAATTAATGTAGTTTTCGCTACTTGCTGCTTTTGGATTGTGGTCCTATACATTTTCCAACTTGATTAATTTATCGTTTATCGTTCAAACTGCGCTCAAATGTATGCTACAGTTTTTTTTGCATGCACTTAGTGTTTTCATATGTGCGACGATCAGAAAAAGCAGTAAGCAGCAAACACACACACACACAATACACAATACAGACATACACCAAACACACACACATACACATTATGTATATGGAAAGCCACTTTAACAAATGTAAAGCACATATCTATGTATATGTATTGTATGTACATATATACGAATATGTGCTGTGTAAGCGTTTATGAATCGATTAGTATTTTATCGTCCCCTCCACCTTAACCCCATTAATTCATTAGTAACAGCGCCAAAATATAGTCGAGTCTAAGGAATCAGTGGAGAGTTGAAGATCCCCGCCCCCCTCTCAGTTCCTATTCCTCGCCTCTACCCCTCAAAAAATAGACCCTGCAAAATTTTTGACGTACGTGTATATAATTTTTTTTCTGTACATTTTTTTGGGTTACACATCGATCCGAATGTAACTTACTATATAATTATTGCGATTGCACAACAAACGAAACGAAAACATATATTTTTTGTGTCAATAATTTTTCTAAATTTTGTCATTTGTTGTTTCTTCAGAGTATACCAGAAAATAAATTAAAATAACCCTATAAACATTATGTAAGTTCATGCTTTGCTAATCGTTTTTATCTAGCAAAAACTGATTAATAAATATATTAGTTAACTATCCATATATTAATAAATATATATTAATAAATAACATACACACACACACACACACCACCTATGTACTTACATATACATATATGTATATATATATATGTTTTTATTTGGTTGTATTTCAATGAAATCGTTTATATTTTCTATATATACACAATAAATACTAATCGATTCGTGTATTATGTTCACTACACACACACACACACATACACACACAAACACACACACACAAACACATACATTATATGTATATACGCGTTCCACGCTTTTGCTTTGAGTTTTTTAATAAAACAAAAGCGTGTCAAATTTTTGTACCTTCACCATTTTTTTACATGCTTTACTCCACATTTTGTATTTGTCCATTGTTCACATTCTATATAAGCTTTGTTTAAATATTTTTTTTTTTCAAACTTAGAAACAGCATAATTCATTCATTTTTAAAAATAAAAGAAACAAACGCTTTACACAAAAAAAAAGACACTCAAAATTGTTCGAAAACGAAAAAAAAAAAAAAAAATGCAACTAAAATCTGTTTCTAGCTGGATCTGCACTCAAGACATTCATGGAGGGCAACTAAGCGTAGCTCCTCGGTCGTCAGCTCCACGCGCAGTGACAAAAGTCGCTCGCCGAGCAAAAAACTGAAGCATCAGAGCTCAGTTAACAAGTTACACAAGTCCAAGAAGCATTCACGCAAGTCCAAATCATCTCGTGCCGAAAAGAAATCGAAGAGGAGCTCTCACTAAAAAAAACACACAAACGAAAATAAGAAAACAAAACAGAAAAATAGCAACAACAACAACAACAAGAACAACAACAGCAGCAACATCAAGCACAGCAATATGCCATTGATATTGTTGCTAAAATCCTCCTCTCTTTCCCCCCCGCCCCTCTAACACATTTTGATGAGCAGATCAGTTCAACATATTTTACACATGAAATCAAAAACCATCTCAATCAAAATCAAGACCCAAGCGAATAGGCAAAATTCCAAATTCTTTGACGAATAACAGGCAAACAAGACACACTGCAAGCAAATTACGTGCAACAATAACAAAGACAACAAACAACAATCAAGATACAGCGCTCCATTTGAAGATCGGTCGTGGGAATATCGGTGTCAAGAAATCCCTACTCCCCACTACCAGACAAATTATACTACTCCCCCCACACACCACATTAAAAAACACCCCCCCACTTAATACTCACTGCACTCCATTTAATATACGAAAGAACCAAACTTAAATGTTTCATGTTGTTTACAATGCGATAATATCATGTACAACGTTTTATCACATATGCACTCGTACATACACTCACACACAAACAAACAATCACACACACACACACACACACACAGCTACACTTACATCTGTGTACGAATATAAGTCCCTGACGTTTATGTCCAAATAACAACACTTCCAACATATTTTGTTGTCTAATTGTACGCAAAAAACAACAGCAATAAAATGAGCTAACTAATAAAATCTTTAAAATTTGTGTGTGTCTTTTAACCAAAACATAATTTTATAATATTATAATTGATCAACAAAGAAAACAAATCCCATAGCCCAGCTGAAATTGAAATGAAAAAACAAAAAACAAAAAATAATAGCCAAAAGAACTCTGTTCCATTTGTAGTATTAACAACAATTTTAACTCTCTCTTTTTTCTCTTTTTAAAACCGTTCCACATCCACAATACAACCAAATGCTCACACACACACACACACACACACACACATATAAAACTACAACAACAACAACAACAACAACAATTTGCATACACCTAAAAATGTGTGTTTTGGTCAACTGCAGTAGTCGGTAAACGTAAGTTCGATGGAGGTCACCAAAATCCGGCAGATGTTAAGCGACGTTACCAGAGCGGTTTAATAGGAAATGGCGGCAGTTGGGGCAGTTTACCGCTACCACAGCAACCCTTAGGCACAAATGGTGAACAGTGGTATATGGATACGTTTTCGGCATGGAGTTAAAACCACAACAACAACAACAACAGCAACAACAACAACAACAGCAACGACAACAGTTAATAATCAACCAACAAACAACATGGAATTTAGAAGCACACCAAAACCAACAACAACAACAACAACAGCATATATGTATCTATCTATACTTCATCTTTTCTAACTCGATTGAGAGTATCCAAAAACTTAAGAAAAAAAAAAAGCAATAAATCCTATATAAACATTTAGCAATTGGGCTTAACCCTAAATATATATATATATATCATTTTTACTGCTTTGCACACACTCACACATCTCTCTTTCTCTTTCTCTTCAATCTATAAATCCGAAAGAAATACTATATATCTATAATGAATATAACAACAAGCAGTAGATAAATAGACTTGCCGCAGCATTTTAGCAAACTTATTTTGTTTAAATCGAGCATTAAAAAAAAAAAGTTAGAGATTATAATGAGAATCCTAAATAATTAGAGCATTTTTAAGACAAAATGTAAAACCCTTTTTAAAATTCGAGAATTACGTACGTTTTTAACTTGAAAGTCGATACAATAATGAGCATATATAACAAACCGAAAACCAGAAAAAAAATCAAGCAAACATACAACTACATATAAAATATATATATATATATATATATATTTATATCGATATACTGCAGTTAGGCTCTTATTGATTTTAAAACTTAAGCAAACTTTTTTATACATAGAAAACGCGTAAACCAAATTCAAAAGATAACGATAACGACAAACAACCTAATGAAAAATGTAATGAAAATTAATATATTAACATTTTACTACTATTTGTATAAACATGAATCAAATTGAAAATTGAATGGACTTAATAATGAGATGCACACAATAACAACAACAATAATAATAACAAAATTATCCCCTCAATTGTAAATACAAAAAAACAAATTATGGAAAAAGCTCTAAAGAATTGATTACAAAACGAATTCAAATTGATAAAAAAAAAAAAAAGTAATTCAAAAGCAAAGCTTAATGAAGAAACATTGACTGAAAATTAAAAACAAAAACAATACAAAAAAAATATAAAAATATTAACTAATTAGTTTGGATGTGTTGAGAAGCGAGAGAACTAATAATAAATGCACAACAGCTGGCATTATTATATAATGTCTTCTGATGGCGGTGCAAGTTGGCAAGACTTTCCGATTTAATTGCAAACTAGTTTAGGTAACTTGAAATCAATTATGAGTAAACAAACAAACAACAAAGTAGAGCTAAGACATTGCACAAGAAAAAGATAGAGATACAGCATCAACAGCATCAGATACAGATACAGATACACTCAGAGCAGAAGTAAAAGCTGCTATCGATAAGCAACGAATTAGTAAGAAAAACAAACAAACACACACATCACATGCAGTCAAAATAAGCGATAATATTATAGGGAATTTAATAACGAAAACGAAATAACAAATTATTAATTAAACATAATTATATGAAATCAATTAGCCAACGCGTCTAGCAGCAGCCCTCTCCTTAAACAATTTAATTAACTAAAACATAAATACTTTGTTTTTTATGATCTTTTTTTTGCTTCGAAACTGGTACCCTATATACTTACTTATATAGAGAAGATATATATGCATATATACGCATTATTTAACTGTAACTCCATGCCTATACAACAACAAACATCTAAACAAAAAACAAAAAAACAACAACAACTTGCCTGATTTTTTTCATGAGAAAATTTTGCAAAATTCTGATTTTTCGGTCATTGATTTTTTTTTTTGCTAGATCTCAAGTAAAGCAAAAAGTTAAGTAATAATAACTAAAATGTATAAACAATTAAATTAGTTTTAAACTAACAACAAACAAAACTTCCAATTTTTAACTCAAGAACAAAACGAAAACAAAAACAAAAACAAAAAAAAGATAACGTAAAGCTAAAAGATAAAGAAAGGTAAAGATGTTGGAAAACGGGCGTGTGTTTTTTATAAAAAACGTATCTATAAACATTGTTCAGCAAGCGCCTAAAGAACGGAATATATGATATTTTAAAATTAGACACAGTTACAGACAAATACACACACACACACACACACACACACACACACACACACACACACACCAAGCAGTTGCCTAAAGTAAACACAAACAAACAAAAAATGAGTAAAGAATACTTTTAAACTTGCGCAAAAATTTGCAACACCAGCAAAAAACTTTAATACATAATAATAAAAGAAATAATAATGATACACACACATATATTAACAAAAGTAAAAAACAAACAACAATAAGAAAACTTACGACAAATTCTAAATGACCATAGTTAAGCTTAAATTTAGTAACACACTCTTACACTCACACACACACACACACACACAACTAATAATTAGAGGTACACCCAGCAGCAAAGTGTGCGCCATTTTCTAACTACATAAACTAATACAGTAAAAAAAATTTAAACCAACAAAAATTTTACTAAGTTTCGTTATGCATTTTTTAACTTTTTTTTTATTGAAAATCATTTTAATTTTATTTTTGTTAAACACACACAAACATATAGTATGAAATTATTAAGAAAAGAAAAAAATTCAAACGCCGCCGCAGCGTTTTTATTATACTTTTTGTTTGATTGCTTGATATATTTTTGTTTCGAAATTTTTTTGGTGACTTTTGACAAAAAAAACCTGAACCCAATTCAAATTGCAAATATATATGTATACATATGCTTAATGATAAAGTTTTGTTTAATTTGATACTGTACTGATTTTATATTGTTTTAAATTTGTAATCTTATTTATAAGTCTTAATTGTTAATGTGTTTTTAATTGTAAACTACAAAACAAATTGGCAACCTGTTAAACAATCCGTTCAAGTTTTAAAACAAAAAGAACTATAAATGAAAAATGAAAAATCTATAATACAACAAAACTGAGTTAATTATGTACCGTTGCTGCCTTTGCGGTCTTAATTAATTAATTAATTACATACATACATTTTGGAAGTTGAAAAATTGTACTTTCGAAACTACCCCCCAATTACCCCCTGTTCCCCCTATATATTTGTGTTAATATGTATTGTAATTTGTAATTTTGTTTAATTTTTTTCGGGAAAGCAAAAACGTTTGGCAAAATTAGTTTATAATTTGAATAATTAGTTTTGTTTGTGCGCTTAAGTTTTCAATATTATGTTACATAAATATATATATATAAACGAACTATATATATTTATATATATATTTTAAACTATATGAATATTAATTTTTAGCAAAATATTTTTACGACTAAACTTAAAACTCTAATGTTAAAAATAATAATTACCGAACTAATTTGTTTAGCTCTTTAATTGGTTTTAATTTGAATTTGAACATATTTTGTGTATTGTAAAGAAGCGCAAGCAAATTTCATTCACCTTTGACCCAGCTCTAACATAATACATACATATATTACTTACATATTTTACCCCAACAATAATAATAACTGTATACGTGTGTAAATTGAATTTCAACAAATAAATCTGAAAAGCAACAACAACAACAACAACAATAACAACAACAAATTGCAAACGGCGCGTGGAAACTGAGCAAAAGCAAATTATGAAAATTTCAAAACAAAACAAACAACTTTACATGAATTGTGATGATGCAAAGGCAAGATTTAATCATAATTACTAAATCTATATATACATACATATATATAAAATATACGTTTCTCTTTATATATATATATCTGAGTATATAGTGTATATGTAGACATAGGCGTGTATAATCTAACTTTACTTTTAAACAGACTGCGTACGTATTAAAAATTTTTAAAATTAATTTGTGTAAAATGTTTTAAGTTTTTGAAAAATTGGCAAATAAAGAAAACAATAAAAATTAATAAATCAAAAAAAAAAAACAATGACGTAATTTGAAATATACTAATTACAGCATTTGAACCTCTCAAGTGTTGAAAATCTTTTCCAAATTTATAGTTTTTTTAAACCTTTCAGAAAATATATTTTTAAGTACAATTTGAATGTATATTTCGAAATCACATCAAATTGGCTAATGCGCAGCTGTTTAGGAGAGACTGCAGGAGATCTTCGTCAGTCAGCAAATTCCACAGAATAGGATTCGATAGAAAGGAGTCGATAGTCAGTTTCCAGGGCAGGCTGTTGTTAATAAACAAAAAATCCTTTGATTTGTTTGATCAGCTGCACAATTTACAGCAGACTTTAATTACACTTAAACATCATTACAATACTGTTTACCAATAATTTGTGTGTGTTTCTACATTGTTTTTAACGAAATTGTAACTATTTTTTTTTTTTAATTAAAACCCTATAATAATAATTTTTATAACGAACATCACAACAGAACACACGTATGTGAGGGACTTATATAAACCGTGAACGTAACGTCGCCAATTATGAGAGAAAGTTAAGATAACATTCAGAACAAACAAAAATCAAGAGACATGTAGGAGGAGCAGCCGCAAATGGAAGCAAAACTTTAACGTCTTACAAAACAATTATTGTTAATGAAGAGAATAAAAGTGAGAAGCATATTGTACTAAAATATTTGATATACATACATTTGTTATTATTTGTAATACAAAAATTAAATAAAATTGCATCCAGATAATAAATAAACAATGCAAAACTCGACTCATTTTTTCACAACTGCAAACTGAATGAATAAAGAATACAAAAGTTGAACATTTTTGGTTTAATCAAGTTTATATATTTGTCTTGTTATTAAAAACATTTACTGCGAGAAGATGATTTACTGCGATTGATGGTGCTCCGTCTCGTGGAGCTGCTCACACTTGTGGTGGTCATATTCTCGTCCAGAACTGTCTCATCGACACTGGTATCATCTGCGGGTATTTCCTCGTCGCTATTTGTTTCGTTTGCAAAGGAGCCGGCGGGCGTTCTGATTGCATCGCCATGCAGATCCTTGTTATCCAAAATACTGATGTGGAAGGCAGCATGGCACTTGTTGGCAGCTAACAAGGCTTTAACGCGAAACACAAGGGTTTCAAGTGTTTCCCGTAGACTGGGAATATAACAAATTATGGCCGTGTTCTTAATCGACTTGGAATGGCAGCAAAGATTGTGCAAAAACTTGGTTACATTTTGCAGTTCGCTCAGGAACTTGACGAGCCGTTCGGGACTATCGCGCACTATAGTTTCAAGTACTGAAAGCCCATGTTGTAGCAGCAGCTTCAAAAATAGCTGCGAGTGCTTAAGAAACAGTGCGAAATTACGGGGCTGTTCCACCTTTTGAACAATGTCCAACAGGCCATTTAGCAAGCCTATTGTCGACTCCCAAAGCTTGAAGCGATCGCCATCAGTGTCGGTGTTGCACTGGGAGCTCAGACTGGTGATAAGAATCTCACACAAGCCACGAAACAGCAGCGGAAAGTTGGCTCTAAAATTTACAATATTAATAAAGTTACCATTATAACATTTGGAGTTGAAACTAACTTTTTAATATTGGGAAACGAATCCAAAGCCTTGTCTTTTTTGTTCAACAGCCCGCACTCCTCCTTCAAGTCACTTAAAATGTCCTTTTGACGCTCAAAGGGAGAATCCTTAAGGAATCCCTTGACCAGCTCGTCTAGGTGAATGTTACACTGTGCGCCCTTCTCCAGGCCACCCGTGTGATTGAACCACTTACGTTTCAGCATTATAGTGCATGTCTTACCTAAAACAAAAGTGGTTATTAAACTTACAAATATCTATGAGCATCCAAAATCTACACTTACGTATTTCCTCAGCTTGCTGGACAGCGCGTTTGGCCGCATTCTCACCGGGAGCATAGCTCAACTTGCGCAAGCTTCGCAACAGACGCTGGAGCTGCACAGCTGTTCCAATGTGAAGCACCGATTTCTCGAACTTGAGGAAGTAATCAAAGACCTTAGAGGTAATATTTGCGACTGATTGCTTTTTGATTGCCTTTCGCTGTTCCTCGGGCAAAGCATTACGCAATGAAGCTACAAAGATAATGAACAATGATTACTTTAAACATGTTCCAGATGATGCTAAACTTACATTGCAGCAGCTGCGCCTGCGACTTGTCCGTCCACTCGGTCCACGAGAAGTACAAAGCAAATAAATGTATGCACAGACCAAAGCAGGTTTTCACGTAATTGAATTTGTCCTTGAAAAGGTCCAAATTGCTGTGCACATTATTTACTTTTTCCAGCTGCTCATCAATGTGGGAAGCCAAGGTTTTTAAGAGCGTGCTGATTTCGCCTAGACACTCTTGCAGATCGCACATGAAATGCTCTGGCTTGGCCACATGCGACCTTAACGAATCCATTTCGCTTACATCCTGGTGTCCATTGATAACTGTACCCAACTTGTGCACCAAGTCTGTAAGTATAAATCGCAATTCCAGCAAACCCAAGTGCGTGCCTATTTCTTCAGGTTCCATTGGATGATTAAGGGAAAAAGGCTCCTCTTTCAACAACAGTATGATGCCCACATCAAGCTGTCTATAACGCTCCAATGGACCATATAAATGCTCAAAATCTATTTTACATTTTACGGATTTGCAAGAGCCAAGCTTGATGGTGAAATTTCCAAGTTTTGATTGGTTTCCAACCTGTTGATCTTCCGTTTCTGCGACAGTTTCATTAATAACTGCTTTGGTCTTGCCTGCCTGGCGTTTATCCCGTGATCCTTGTTGTGCCCCAGTCTGCTTGGGAGTGTTTAGAAACTGACAAGGAGGCGGCACAAAACCAACAGGTGCATGTGACAAAAGTAACTTCAATCTCTGCTCAATGCCAATCAAATCTGCCAGACGCATCAAAACCCGCTTGCGAGTCGCCCCATGCTTCTGTGAGGCAAAGGCGCAAATTGTGACGCGTATCCAGTTGACAGTGTGAAAGTAAATGTTCAATATCTGCTTCTGCAGATCCTCATCATAGTTGTCAAAAATGGCCAAATAATTGACATCGTCAAAGAACGAGGGCAGTATGATGGCACAGCCGAGCAGGGCGTTAATCACCTCCAGGCTGTACTGATAGCGTTGATTGTGCAGCACGCTGACCAAGTTGAAAAGCGGCGCCAGCACAAAAATCGAACTGCTGGCGCTGAAAAAATTAATTATTTTTAAATTGGCATATAATTTTCAAGCATTTATTGTTGGACTCACTCGCTATTTGGTGCCAGCACCAGTTCAGATACATTAATGCCAATGCTCAGCACCTCGGATTCGGTATTTACATTTGTCTCATCCAATTCGTTAATGTTCTTCTGGTACTCCAGCTGAATGCCTCTGTAAAAGATTCTTCTGTAATTTCAATTACTTTCAAGCATATTTCTGTGACTCACTTTATAGTGCTCGCTTGATGTTCGCTGACAAAGCTTTGCTGAAAGCGATAGGTCATTAGCTCGCAGATCCATATTAGAAACTTGTTGTCCAGCATGTAAGCCGACTCGGCGTTGTAATGGCGCACAGTCAAAACACTGGCCAACTCATCGTAGAACAAGGCCAGCAATTCAGGCGAGTTGCGTATAGCTGACTGAGTGAGCACTTAATATGGGAAAGGAATCGTAATGATTATAAGTTTCAAAATAAAATGATCTGTTGACATATGTATATGGCAATTGTAAGATCTTACTTATTAGGTTAGCAGCCTGCTTGCTGCGCCCATCGGGCAATGAGGTAATGCTCTCCACGCTGGTTTGCAAGTCTTCGTTGTCCATTATTATGGTCTCAATCCGTGCCACAGCATCGATGAGCTGCACACAGCCAATGATGCCTTGTTTCTTGACATATTCGCTGCAGTTGATCTGCTGCTTCTTCACAACCATTTCGATTTGATCCTGGAGTGGCGCACATTCCGTCAGTTTGGGTTCGGGGAATGCAATGTGGCATAATAGATCCATAGCGAGACGTGTTTGTGGCAACGTCAGATCACTGAGACGGTCGAGTAGCGGCAACAACAACATGGCACAGTTCTGCACATGCTTTGGATTCTTGCGCTGCAGTTCCCTCATCAATATCAACGCCATGGTGGTCACATGCTGTGCCGACTTGTCAAACGTCAGCTCCAGCAGTTTCTTGAGTATATTCTTTTGTATCGCATTGCAGATTTTAAAGAGTATGCTGCGCAAATAAAATGAATGAGATCCACCGAAGGTCGCTAGAATTTAATTAAATTTACCTATAGGCAGATTTGGCGAAGTCAGCCACAATGCGATTCTTTTCGCGCACAAAGTCGTGCAGGATGTGCATGAGAACTTGAATGTGCTGCTCCAAAATATGCGAGAAATGCGTCTTAGCTTCATCTAATATTTCCACCGTCATGTGTTCCAGTTTGATGCGTCGTCGTAGCTAAAAAAGTCGAGAATTTTTGATTTTTCATATATATATTGAATATTTATTTATATAAGATATCTTGTTGTCCTTTCAATATCTAATATCCTACTCACAAGATTCTCAATGTACAGCGTGTTGTCCTCATTGATGTGTATCAGCAGTAGCATCATTATAAAATCAAAAGATCTAAAAAACGTTTAAAATTAAAGAACATTTGCAACAGAATTAAATACGCACCTGAATTCAGTGGCGGGCAGACCGCCTATTGTGCGCTGCCACATCTGATAGAAACGCTTGGAGCGCCTTAGACCCTGTTGAAGAAATCCAAATAGCTCCAATTGAGATTGCTTGTCATTGGCTGTTGGCCTGACCATTTCCGTGGAGTCATTGCTACGAGCCCTATGCCGCCAATTGAAGATTTCTCGCAGTGTGGAGACCAGCTTAAAATGGTTGATAAATTAATAAATACATGGGTATTAGAAAGTAAGTATTAAGCTAATACAAACCTGACGCACGATGTCATCTGTATCCTGATTCAGGCTATTAAGCAACAGGCGAATGAGATGTGGCAGTAACTATGCAAAATTTAAAAAATCAATTATCAGATAAAGTTATGAGCATAGTCATTTTATGTTTACCACATTTGAGCAGCTGCTATCTTCCTTGATAAACTCCAAAATACGTTCTCGTAGCTTTCCCTGAGTCCTTGCACTTAGCGACAAGTTGCTCAACATTTGCACTGTGCCCAAATGGAATAGATCCTTGTTGCTAGAGTAGTTTATGCTGAAAAAGCAATACAAATCTAGTTAGATAAGTTACTTAAATATCATTTAAATACTTACATGAGTAACTGAACGAAATCGTCGTGTTTGCTGGCATCTAAAACGAATTCGGCATTACTGATAATATCCAACTTGGACGACTCTGAGCCATTGTTGAAGATGCGTTCAATGTGGCTGTAGATCTGATCGCTATGGGAAAGCGTTAAGTAGCGCAACTGGGCCAACATCAGAGGCAGTAATGGGAGACAACCGGGAGTAGTCTGCACCCGATCCAGCTTAGCAATCTCCTCGATTTTGTTGAAGAGCACGTCCAGGCAAGGCTCGCGCAGAAAGTCAATCATCAGAAAGTTGATGAACATGCTGTTCTGAGATTGATACGCCTGCTCCTCACCAGCGGTGTCGATGGTGCATCCACTAAGCAATTTCTGTGCAATCTTCGATTTGGGTGCAAGGGCAACATTTAATCCCGCCTTAAAGGTCTCAATGTTATCGGGATATTTGGGAGAGCGCACAAGAATATCACGCAGCTTCGCAACAATGGCAATATGATCGCAGGACAGCACAAATGTGTCCCCATTGTCCAGTTGCACTCCGGCATTGATGAGCACCATCTCAAAGAAACTATTTGGTTGGCGGGAACAGTTGATTTTGGACGACGACTGAGTGCGTCCAAGTGTCGCGGCCAATGCGATGCTGTGCTGCGACAGAAAGCGCTGCGTCTGCTCCTGCGAGGCTGGAATATTATCCTCCTCGCTCTCGGGCACGAATGCCGCAATTTCATCATCTGTCTTGTCAACCGATGAAATGCGCTTGAAAAAAGAATTACAATTTATTTATCAACTCAGTCACAACACTGCGCGATCTCTTACCGGCACTTTATATGTTGTATTCTCGTCAATTGCATTGAGTGGTTTCTGGGGATTGGCGCGCTTCTTAAATTTGCGATACATAATACAAAGTTTTTACAAAATAAGGGGTTTTAATTACAATTTTAATGTGATATTTTAAAAAGAATTCGCCGCGTCGTAGCCACGGTTGCCTTATCGATATATCGATATCGATTAATTCTGTTTTTCGGCGCTGTTTTTTGATATATGGCGCCAAAGTGACTTTGTTCATATCAACCATCTGGCAATGCTGTCCTGCTCATATGATGCTGTAACGGGTGCTGTTAAAACAACGTTAGGAGAAACGATTTGGCGCCCACTGTTATTCAATTTGAGCTCGAGCATTACCCGCAACAGTGATGCCAAATTGGCTTTTTTCGGATAGATTTGTCTGGTTTTCAACTGCTTCAGCCGGGAAAAATCTCAAACATCTTCTATCCGAAAATCAGCCTTTTCAATTAAAATGAATCCAATAAAGGATTCTATACAGCCTATTTACATAAGTTTTTGAAATTCGAAACGATATAACGACAAAAACAATTTCTCAGTACGCAAAAATGCACCTCTTAAAATGGGAGAATGTTGAAAATACGTCAAAATATTGGTCCGAAGCAAACAAATATTGGGACTCTTGTCAGAAGAGTCTTCTGTAGGCAATAAGCCTTTTTCAGAAGTGGTCACTTTCGCTTTGACTTTTCTATCGTTGCCGTGGTCGAATTCAGAAGTAGAGAAGGTTGTTAGCTAAGTTAGTTTGGTAAAAACTCAAATGAGAGACGTTAAATGCTATTTTGACAATTATATGCATATGTATATTTTATCTTCTGTCGAAACAAAACTTGTTGCCATTCGTTTAAATTGCCTGGCAAATAACCAAAGATGACACCTTAGACACAATACAATCAAGTGTCAGCCTTTAAGTAACTTCAGTTTTATTGAATATATTTAACCATGGGTTTCTAATCTATTATTTTTTATACATTTTAAATAAATATTCGTATTTGTGTAATGCAAAGCAACTTTACCACATATGTATGTATATATTCGTGTATGATCGTTTATATATCAATAAATATTCAATTGAATGTGCAAATATTGCAATAACTACTGCAACTACTGGTGAGTCTAATGGAAAAATTCCATATAATACTAAATTATTTGATTATTAACGTGGTTGTAAATTTAAAGCCATTTTTTTTGAGTCAAATACTAAATTTGCTTAACTTTAACTTGCATACTTATTTTTATTTTGATGTTTTACAATGTTTTCTTTTTATAAATTTTAAAAGTGTAATAAACTCTATTTGATTATAATAATTAATATATGTATGGTTTCTAAAAAGGAAGTACAAAATGTTATTAGGTGATTATGTCAGAAATTGACGTATTTACGAAGAGCTTTGGTTGCATTTCTTCTTTGTTCTTAATTTTATTAAAAAATCACTAATTTGGCTTCGGTTAGTATTGCTATATAAATAAGTTAAGGTTTCTTTGATGGCTATAATCACATCAATGCAGTCCATAATGGATTCATATGCGCTTCAACATCTGATTTATGTGTCTCGATATCCTCATACAAACTGTAAATGTTTTCCAATTGCTTCGAAGTGTTTAATTAAACTTTAAATTATTGTTTTTTCGCGCGACGCCTTTTAAAACCCGACATCGACTTTAATAATTGAGAGTTCTCGTCATCCAGGTCCATATTGGGTTCCCAGAGGCGAAGTCTTTTCGGTATATAGATCAAGCCCAGTAGAGTAATTGCTGAGTATGGATAAAGTTAAGTTCATTTCTTATAAATTTGTTTTTAAAAAAGATTTACTCACTATTCAAGACGCATGGGAAGATAACGTAGAAGTTCAAAGTGCTTGAACGAAAGTAGAGTGCTTCAGTGGCATAGAAGACCATGGTGAGTGCTAAAGAGCAACCGCCCATGCTGACAACACTGAATTAGGAAAGAATTAAATTAAGTTCACAGCTCGTATTAATTATTATTTTATACTCACGGTCTATAGTGTATGTAGAGTGTACAATGCACCAGGGCGATAGCCTTTAGAAGACAATACATGCCAATTATACGTGATATGGTATAATCACCTGAAAGATGCAAGTCCCAATGTTTCGTTATTAAAATAAATATTTCATTAAAAAATTAAAATGGGCTTAAAAATATTTGTATACCAATTATTAAAAATACAACTTTAACCTTTTAAAATAATCTATAATTTATTTGTTATGTATAGTCTCAATATTCTTAAATTCATTATGTTTATGGCGATCCGTCATTTCGCTATTACTATTACGATCGATCGAATTTAAAATTTTTTTTTATAAACAGTTTATTAATTTTTAATTTTTAATTTTTTTTAATTAACTTTTTATCTTTTCAGTTTAAATTTAAATATAACTATAAATATTTAATTTAATTTAAATATTACTTAACTTTTACTTTAATTTTTACTTAAATGTCAACTGTTCTTAGTTGACATTTAAATAAATAAATAAATAAATAAATAAAAGATATCAAATATTCGGTTTCTTCCTTATTAAGTTAAGTATATTGGCGATACATGTATTAATAAAGACATAAATTATACTCACCTTCAATAAACTGCGTATCGCTGTGATCGCCCAGGAAGCTTCGGCGCTCTATGTAACTACGGAACGCCGTTCCGAGGTCCATAAAGGCAACGAACGCAATCCAGCCACGAAAGGCGTAGAGGAGACGCTCCCGGGGTCGACTACCGGAAGATTGTATAGTAGCCCTGTAAATCAGAATTTAAACGCAAGTTAAATGCATACTTGAGTAAGCACAAGCTAATGGCGAGAAAGCATTTTCATGTTTCCAATGCCGGCCGGCATAACTTCATTCCCATACTTCACCCACGATAGCTTTTGCATGTGACAGGTAGGGGGAGGGGGAAGCGGGGGAGGGCTGTGGGGCTGTGCAAAATCGATATCACACGCAACCTGACACATTTGTTATTTACGAGCTGGCAAATATTTATGCATGGGCCAATTTGATGCCTGCACGCAAGCACGTGCTCCCTTCCGGACACGGGGACTCGTTTGCGGCTATTTATTATTTTCAGTCAACAAAGTCGCCCCGAACAACGGCATTCCTGGCATGTCCCCCTCCCTCCCTCCCTCTCTCAGCCCCTTGCGTAAAATTCATAATTAGAAACTAGCGCACTTTTATGCACTTGATTTTAGTGTGTGTGTGTGTATTTTCTTTAATTATTTGCTTACATTGCGAACACTTTTGCTTCTTGAGGCTATTGAGATTTGTGGTCACACGCGGCGAATGCTTATTTAAACAATAAATATTTGTTCACTTTTGCATGCGAACTTCTGCAACTTTTATTGACTTTTACTCCTTTTATTATTCCCCTTGTCATTTTCTTTTGATCAACACATTTTGCAGCAAATGCGCTTCGCTCTTTTATGCTTCCGTTTGCTGCGACGCTTCGACGCAGATTGAAGGCAAAGCTCTCGGTGAGCTTTGGTGTGGCGTGAAAGCTTTTCGACTTCTAGCCGGCCGGCTGTTTGTTTGTTTGTTTGTGTTTTGTACCGTGCTTGATGGTTGCTTTGTCCACTCATAGAATTATTTATCACTAAAATAGGTGTTGTTTTTTTTTATAATTCACGCTTTTATTATGAAAAGTAAAAAAAATTATAACAAATTGAAATTAACGACTAAATTGTATGTCAAGTTCTATGGCACTCAGTCGCTTGAAGTTTTAATCCTTGCCAATATTCGCTTCGGTTTTTCGATATTCAGCATAATCCACAAAACCATCGTTATTCAAATCCATCGATTTGAGTACATAGTCTATGGTCTCCTCCAAGGCCTTGTCTGTATAAACATTACCCTTGTGCTCTGATTCTGCCACTTTCTCCTCGTTGCCTTCAGCATGAGGTTTGTGTGGATCTTCAACTGAAATGATAAAATGAAAATAATTAAGTTCAATGTTTATATTCATTTGAAAGATAATTCCACCAAATCCGAAACTATAAGGCCTTGTTAAATCACTTTTTCGTACGATTTTTTATTTACTAAAAAAAACAAAGTGTTTTACTTACAATGAAATTGCATGCGTCTATTAAGTATTTATCAAATTAATTAGTTCGTTTGTTTGCTAACTTCCAGGCTTTAATTTATTTATTTTTGTCTTTGTTTCAGTCAGTTTTTGATTTTCTTGTTGTTTTTGCTGAATTTATGTGACGCTTAAAAATAACTATAAATCGAAATAGAAACTATAATTATGAGAAAGGCAAACAAAAATAAAACATTTCAATTGCACAGATCACTCAAGAGATTCGTTTGTGCTAAATATTCGAATACAAAGCAATTTTTGGAAAGTTGCGTAATTAAATTAGAATTCTAGAATTTGTTCAAAGTAGTTGCCCGATTGGAAATTGGAATGCTTGCAGCATTATCAAAATTGTTGTTGTTGGAAATATATATATATTACAATTTGCGCTGGAATTACGTGTGTGTGTGTCTTAATTTCAATATGTGTTTGTTGTGTGTGTGGGTTTGTGATGGTGTGTGTGTTTGTGTGTTGTTTGTTGTTGTGTGTTGTGGCAAAACAAGGAGCACGATGCGGACCAAGACACTGATGTTGACATAACTATGCTTGCAAACAGATTTCATTGAACTATATACTAATGGGTTGGTTGTTGCTGCTGTTGTGCTGGTTGTTGCTCCTGTTGCTGTTGCATCTTTTCGGCAGCCTTCTGCTGAGCCTTTATGAATTCCGGATAGTCAATGAAACCGTCACGAGATGTATCATCCATTTGGAGTATGGGATCAATAAGAGCAACAAGCTCTTCGTCCGAAAACACTTTCTCCTCCACATGAGGCTTCTCGCCATTTGGCTGCTCTTTGCTGCCTTGCTCTGCGCCCGCGCCAAGTTTATAGTATATAGTATAAAAAAGTTATTAATTAAATTGACAAGCCATATGCGAAATGGGTTTAAGATGATGTTGAGCATGATCACGACCACAACCATAACCCGTAGCACCGGTGTATCAGCCAAAATGTGGAATAAATAAAGGTAAAACAAAAGTCATGAGTCAAAGTCAAAGTCAAACAATACCAAAAGTAATAGCAAAGAAACGCTATAAACTTTAACAAACTACAAGCACATACAATTATAAAGATCATGCTCTTGATGCTTACCGTGCCAGTGGATCAGAGATTTAATTAGTTCACAGCCATCCAATTTATTGTTGTTATCGGAATCGTGCATTTTAAAGTAATGGAACTGCAACTCGGCCTCAGACATTTTGCTCGTATCGATGGGCACCTGCATGTGCTCTTGGATGTGACTGTAGATTGTCCAGGTGTTTTGAAATTATACAAACAAACAAGTGCGAGCGTTGTCAATAAATATGATTAGATAATAATATATAATATATGGTGAGTTTTTAAGATAGTTTAAGTCCGTATTGATTAATGATGATATGATAATGACATTGATTCTGTCAACTTACGCGCGTTCCTGTTGAATGTTGCCCGTATTTAGCACCTGCTGCGGCTGTCCATGATGGTGTCCATGACCGCCTGCCTGCTGCTGCTGATGATGTTGCACTTGCTGTGGGTGTTGTTGTTGTTGCTGTTGCACAGGTGGCTGCATGTGCTGTTGTTGTTGCATTTGTGGCTGATGTTGTTGCTGTTGTTGCATTTGTGGCTGATGTTGTTGTTGTTGTTGCACGGGCACCTGCTGGTATTGCACTTGTTGTTGTTGTTGTTGCTGTGAAATGATTGTTACATATATGAATAGCCTTGACCCTAGCACGTATCCCTGGCAACCTTGTCACTTACATATTGCTGCGGTGGAACGCCAGGCGCACCGTGATGTTGTTGTTGTTGATATTGCTGTGGCGGCGGTGGCTGTTGGTGATGTTGTGGCACTTGCTGGGGCACTTGTTGCTGTTTGAAACGTCAACAGTTTATGGATTATTTCATTAAGCAACTAACAGCAGCTGGTTGCACAATGTTACAACATATCAAATATACATATGCATGTATTTATTGCTGCTACTCACATAATGCTGGGGATTTACGCCGGGTGCAACACGCTGCGCGCTGCTGCTGGCAACTAGAGCAAGCAGCAATGCTGCTGTAAAATCTGGCAGATGCATTTGAATGGAACCGCTTGTTTCTTGCGAGGATTTCGAATTCGGTGGCACGCACAATCACCACGTAGCTAGCTTAGCTATCAAAACACACACGTACACAAATTGATACTGCTTCTTCACCTTTTGGCAGTAACACAGCTCGCCAGCTGTTAGACAGGTATGAGAGCTATCGAATATGTTATCGACAGCTACCAACTAGGTGGCATCGCTCAAGAGTTGATCAACAACCTGTTTGAGTTTTTCATTCGTTTTATTATTTATTTTATTTATTATACCCGAAGTACAAAATATAAACTATTACAATGGTAAATTACAATTTCATCGTCACAAGAAACAGCGAGAGTTGGAATATACTCAAATAAGTTATAATTTCATAATTTCTCTTGCAACTTTCCACTTGACTGCTTGTTCCCATTTTCCCCATACATACATATATTATGCTAATTATTATCTACTAATACTTGTGACTTTCTTTTTCATGTACAGGCTCGCTACTTCAAAGAACAGGATATTGATGGTAAATAGTATTAAACACATAACTACATAGAATGATATCATTCTGTTAAATTCTTATCTATTTTTTGTTCGTCACCTTAGAATTCCGTGAGTGTTTTTATCTGTTTGCCCGATCGGGCCAAATTAACAATTTGGACGAACTAACTGTAAGTATTACTCATGCTAAACATTAACAATAGAATAACAGGCCTTTTTCCTACCAGGTCATTATGCGTTCTTTGGGCTTATCGCCCACAATACAAGAGCTGGTTTCGTATTTGAAACAAAAAAATGGAAAAATGAGTTTCGCAGACTTTCTGGACATTATGCATCAACACTCTTCGGTGGAGAATCTTCCAGATGAAGTAATTGCTGCGTTTAGAGCAGCCGATCCACAGAACAAGGGCACCATATCGGCCAAGCAACTACGAAATTTGCTGCAGAACTGGGGAGAGGGCTTGTCCGTCCGCGAGGTCGACAACATTTTCCGGGAGGCGAACGTCAACAACAACAGCACCGTGCGCTATGCTGATTTCGTGAAAATAGCTTGTGCTCCGGTGCCAGACTATTACTAAACGGGACTTCTTTTGGGCCTGCTACAAATATTCATTACATTCCACCAGTACTTATTTAAATCTTATTCTAATTCAGCCCGCACAATGCAATTAAAAACTTCACGAAATCATATTTATGAAAAGTTCTTGGTTTTATTCAAATGCTAAAACTTTTCAGCATGATGAGAACGTTCGTCAGCCGAATCTAGTTGGCAATGGTAACCTCAACCTCTACTCCGGGCTCAATGTTGATCGAGGTGATCTTCTTGACGATCTCAGATGGAGAGTGCAAATCGATGATGCGCTTGTGGATTCTCATCTAAAAAATAGAGAAGAGGAATATGATTAAAAACAAATTTAATCACCAAGTGTTAAATTTATGTCATTGCTTGAATTATATTGTCGAATTCGGAGAGCCAAATTGTGTGGGATTACCAGCAAAGTGGACTATGAGAACACGTTTAATCTGGGCAAATCGGCGATACTGTACAATGGCTGGATAAATACCGTAGCACGATATCTGATCTGTCCAAAAGGATACAATCTTAAACTGAGCTCGGAACTTACCTGGAAACGATCCCAGGTCTTGGAACCCTCACCGCAAGGAGTCTTACGGGTGGTGATGCGTAGGGTCTTGGTTGGCATGCGCACTGGGCCCTGAAAATATAACATTTATAAATGTTTATCAAATAATAAAAAAAAAAAATAATTTTGGTTGTTATTGTTGCATGAATCATTTAATATCTTCACACTGGTGGAATCAATGTGAAAATAATGTCCAATTCAGTCTATTTTATCTGGCATTTATTAATGACTAGGCTAAGCGGCATGCGGGCACACGAAGCCTCCAGGTAAATGCGGCTGGAAAAATAACATTTGCACGCGGCAATTCTTCTTCTTCTTTGGTGCTTACCTTGACACGCAGGTTCTGATTCTTGGCACCGTTGATCAAATCGCGGCACACATTCTCCAAGGAGCGAACGTTCCTGGAAGTCAGAGTGATACGGATGCGGTGCACGGATGCAGAATCGCCGCCATGGGGCTTCTCAATGTCCTTGGGAGCAGCAGCCTTAAATTTTCAAAGAAAAAAAATTGTGAGGTTATGTTACGCTCGAATGCTCGTTCAACACGTGCAACAGTTTATTGATGAAAATGCCCAACATCCCTCATGGGAAATGTTTTAAGTGCATTTTAGAGGTACATCTAATTAATATTTACCATTTTTTAGCAATTTATCTGGTCGAGATAGTCAAATCTTTTTATTTTGAGCAGCGCTGAACCAGTTAACTTGCTGGTCAAAAACGAAATGGGACGAGTGCCAGTCACAGCGCTAGCAACATTGATTACACAGAGCTGCCAGTACGTCAAAAAATGAAATGTGGCAATGTGAAGATTTCCGCCATTCACATCGAAAGCAAAGATTCAGTTACAATTCAAAAAAAAAAGACCGCTTTTTTTTGTGTTTATTATATTTTAATTTCGCATACTCAATTAATTTGTGACAAACAAATGCGACTGACGTGGGGAACCAATAATCAAAAATGTTTAAATACAGTTTACAATTAAAATTATACAAGTCAAAGCACAATGTTGTATTTAAATATTAAAACAACGTTAATTAGTTATTGTACAATAAGAATATCCGTTTCTCTTTTACATAAAAAATTTCAAACTGCATTTGATGATCCTAAAAACTAAGTACGTCTCAACGATCCAAAAAACACTGAAACTGTGCAGTTTTTAGTAAATCATAATATGGTGACCATCAATCAAACTATAAAATATAACTTAAAGGCGCTAAAGTTTGTGTCCAAATTTTCGTAGATACATAGTCGGAATATTACTTTATGGATAAGTGTTCAGTTTGGATATTTAAAAGCACAGATAGCAATAGCCTGTGCATATCTGGTTATTTGATTAAGTGGATATTAAAGCGTCTCTGTCTGTCTCATATACGCATATTCATAGTAGTTGTGTGTGTGTAAGTATGTATGTATGGCTAACTAATGTACATTAATGATAGATTCACGGCCCTTGCCAACGCCCACCCAGCGCACGGGGACACTTAGATGGCTCTCCAAGAAACGAACGTAGTTTTGTGCGTTCTCGGGCAACTCCTTAAAGTTGCGTATGTGCTCCGTGGACGTCTGCCAGCCAGGCAGTGTTGCATATTCCACCTCGATGCTTCCCAGCTCGCTAATGGTGCCAGGGAAATGATCCAGATTCTCGCCATTGCTGCGCTTGTAGTTAATGCCCACTTTGATCTCCGGCAAAGTATCCAGAATATCCAGCTTCGTTATGCAAATACAAGTATAACCGTTCACCAAAGACGTGTATTTGAGCAGAGGGATGTCCAGCCAGCCACAGCGACGCTTGCGCTTCGTGGTAACGCCAATTTCAAAGCCGCGAGTCTGCAACAGCTCGCCAATTTCCTGTATAAAACATTTATATATGATTTAAGAAAAAATACCATAATAACCATTGTATAAGTAGACTCACATTCAACTGCTCCGTGGGGAACGGACCATCGCCGACACGCGTCGTATAAGCCTTGACAACGCCAATAACCTCGCCAATTGTCTGCGGTGGTAGTCCGAGACCAGTCAAAACACCGCCAATGCTGCAATTGCTGCTGGTCACATAAGGATACGTGCCAAAATCAATGTCCAACATGGCTGCGTTGGCGCCCTCCACCAGAATTGTTTTGCCGTTGCGAAGTGCCGTGTGCAGGAAGCAAATTGTGTCCTTGACATAGGGACGCACCTTCTCCACATAATCCTTGTAGCGCGCCAACTCGGCGTCGACGTCCACCTTAATCGATGGGAACAGCCGCAAATGGGTGCTCACAATCGATTTGAATCTGTCACACAAACATATATGTCAGTTGAGTTTAAAATTGATGGATATGGGGAAAGTACTCACTTCTCGCTGAACAAGTTAAAGTCACCGAGGAGCTCGCCCACACGAATACCATTGCGGGTCGCCTTGCTGGAATAGGCCGGGCCAATACCCTTCTTGGTGGTGCCCAAGGACTTGCCACCCTTCTCCGCCTCCTGCATGCCATCGACATGCTGATGGAAATCAAAAACGAGATGCGCACGATCAGAGATAATCAGACGATGCTCCAAATGCTGCAATCCCTTAGCCTCGTTCTTCAGCACCTCGTCGAACAGCGACGGCAGATGAATGACAACGCCATTGCCTAAAAATAAAGTCAATTTCAATTAATACATTATAATCAAAGCGATATTATATAATTGATATTAAAAGTTTTGCCATTCTATTTATTATTTATTTGATTGCTCATTTTTTATACCCCTATATAACGTTATTTAAGGAGTATCTACATTTATATTTATTTTAAATTATTTAAACTTTAGTATTTATTGGATTCATTTCAATACCTGTTTTTATCTTTAAATATCTTTATAAAAAGTATATTATAAAAGTTTTCTTAACTTTGTAGTTATTATCGATTCAGTATTACAAAGTTTTGATAGTGTGAAGACTTAGTAGACGCTTGATAAGGTATAGGAAAACTTAACTCTCACTAACTAAAGTATTCCTTTTATCTTATCAACTTTAACGTAGCTAGTGTATCACTAAGTCTACGTTTTGAAATCAGTTTTATAACTGGTAATAAAGACACGTGCAATATTATCATATTCAAGACTTAAGGAAGTTGAGCTGTAAAACTTTATCTTTAATTAGTTTTCCACTTCATGTACATATGTAATTTCATAAGTTTCTGACGATTCGCTAAGCTCATTTCAAATCGTATTCAGTTTATAAGTCATTGGCACGCGAGTCAAGCCAACTATGAAATGCTTTTACACATTAAATTGTTTGTTTTCGTTGAATAATCGACTCGAAAATAATAAGTTAATTGCTTGATTAGAATAATTTGCCATGTATGTCTGTATCTATGTGACACTGTGTGTGTATGTGTGTGTGTATGCCGTACAACCCTGAGTCTGAAATGAGAATATCTAAATTGCACAAGCTCTGAAAACGTTGCGAGGCTTATTATTCATTCCAGTATTGTTGGTGCGATTGTGATTATCTCATAAATTAGTCTTGTGACAAGCGATGACAGGCTAAAATATACAATATACATACTTTGTTGTGACAACCACATACAGAAACATCGATTAAACTTTAATCAAACATCAAGATACAAAAAGTTGCAGAAATAATTTGCGGCGACCTTGCAACAGTAATAACAAACAACGGAAAGCAAGTGCGTTATTGATGTAATTATACAGTTAGTGAAATAATTGTTTTGACAAAATAAATAAAAATTTAAATATTTTCAAGGTTTTTAAAGGTTGCTTATGAATTTAGGAACAAGTTAAAAAAGGAAATAATAATTATTGTGCATAAAAATTAAATTTGATGAAAATATTTTATTGACTAACTGAATAATAATAAAGTATATATTATGTATGTATGTATGGAGGAAAGAAGGACTTGAGTTTATTCAGTGTTAAATAACAAGGCCTAGAGTCATAGACCGAAATAGAAAGCCTTTATTCAAATGGCCAGAAGTCAAAACCAAATACGAAGCCAATGTCAATGATGCATCAAGTCTTGCCAAAAATGTGTATGTGTCTCTCAATGAGTACATATATTTGAATACTTTGTACTATAATATATACGCGCAATAGAACGAAGAAAAGCTAAAAACAAAACATCAAAAACAATCTCACTATATACACATATACCTACCTACATACTAAGTATGTATTTGTATTTATTTGTTTGTATGTGTGTGTGTGTATCTTAAATACAATATAAAATGATAATGTGTTTAAAATTTAATTTAAATTACGAAAAACTGAAAGCATTAGAAAAGATAGAATCAAAAAAATACAAAAAAAAGAGGGAAAGGAAAAAGATGCTTACTTTCATTGAAAAATATTCATTTCAAAAACATTTCTTGCTTTCTTTACTTGAGAGAATATGGCAAACTGTCGATGATAGTCTCTCGCCCAGTAATACCCAGATTGTTTTTTGATATTCCTGAACGATCCATTTATCCTGTTACACGATCCCACTTACCGATGACCGAAATGCATTTCTCGTTCACGACGCCGCTCGGCAATAGATGAAAATCGAATTCGGTGCCATTAGCGACCACAGTGTGTCCAGCATTATTACCGCCCTATGGAGAAATAGAGAAAAAAGTGAAGGAAATATAAAATAATTAGAAACCCGCTTGAATTTAGTGTACATATATTTATATTTATGTTTTTATGTATTTTCCAGAACCGGAACCGTTAACCGAAATGAACACTTTTAAATGTGGTACCAGAGCCGGAACCGAAATACATAATGTACCAAAAACCATATAGTTTGTACCGTACAGTTTCGATACATTGCTCTCATGTACGGTTCTGGTTGATTCCCTGATCTTTTCATTAATAAAAATTAATTATATTAAAATTTGTTGCTCTTTGTAAAGGCAACAAATGTACATACATGTAGGGAGAAATACAAATACTTTGTAGTGGAAAGAGAGTATTAGTTGTTTATATACAAAATTAGCATGTTTGTTTTTGTTTATTAAATCTTGTGTGATAAATAAATAAATACTGTTGTACAACAGGTATTAAATAGCAAATAAATAATGGGGGAAACTAGAGTGTGTGACACATGATGCCTACAAAAAGTACGAAATGCTTTTGTATACTCGAGAATTCAAATACAAACTAAAAGTTTTCGTATCAAATGCTTTGCGATAAAGAAAAGCGAAAACGTTATTTGTTTTTCTTGGCAACTGTACAAGAATTTTTTTTGTTTGTCATTCGTTAATCTTTTATAAGTATGTATTATTATGCATAATAAAACTTTTGAAAAACATTCGCAAAATACCCAAAAAAAAAAAATAATTCTGGAACTATCCTACAGACACGAAAATAACTAACGAAAAAAACAAGATAATCAAACTGCGCATATACTAGGTACATCTCTATGTATGTGTGTATAGATAGGGAACTAAATGATGATAAGATTATAATGAATACATTGCGAATTAGTCCCGTAGAAGAAACTTTCGCTGCGCAATATATGTGTGTATATAGAAAAAACGGAACGAACTTTTGGAGGCGTGTGCTATGTGACTCAGTTAATATAAAGTATTAGCTCGAATGGGGGAATTACATAAGAAACCAGCACATCATTGATAAGAAAAATATAAATACTATAATAAAAAACTTGATAGTAAAATGATGCAAAGGGAAAAAATATTATGTGTGGTTGGTTGGAAGGGAACTAAGAAAGTTCGTTCATTGAACCGTGCTCGTATAATGTAACGCTGAATTCAACAAGTTGGTAGGGCCACATCGATAAACATTTACACAACCAGCTAAAATTCGCAGGAAAACGAGTTGTGTTCGACAAATCTGTACAAATGAATCGCATATATTTTCAGAAAATGTATTAATGTTTATACAGCTAGAACACATTTGTGTATGCTACGTTGCGATTTTTGAATAATGCGCGGGACATTCACAATGGTGGGATTATGTAAGCCTAGAGTTTTTCTGAGAGTGTGTATACTTTACATGTGTGTGTTATGTACGAATTTTTGTTTGTTTGTGTATCTTTTCTATAGAACGGAGGAAACAGCTAACGTCAGAGAGAGCGGGTGACGAATTTGCTGAAGCAGCAGTTGTTGGCAGACTTACTGACTGAGCGAACACACATGTATGTGCATAAATATGTGTACTATATACCAGTGTTGTCACAATTGCAAGATATAAAATAGCTAATTGTTATTTTATAAAAGAAACTAGAAATAGCTAAATTTTGAGAAAAACGGTTAGGGCTGAATATATTATAATTTTACTTTCTTAAGTATATTTAAATTATCAGACAATAGAAATGTAGACAAATCATTTTAAAAAGAGCACAGGTTTGTAGCTAATAGCTTTCGTTTAAATCTTTATCTTTTGCAACTAACAAATAGCTAATTCTAGCTACAAAACAGCTTAAATGACAACACTCTTTTTAACACACACGCCAAACGGCGGCGCGCCGCACACACACCCGCGCGACCATACATATGTATGTACATACATTAAATGAAAAAGCGAAGCATGTGGTCGGTCGCTAGTCGGCGAGCGATAATAGCTGAATCTGAAGAAAATAAGTGTATCTACTTGTGAAATTCACATATGCTGATGAAAGAATGTATTCAAAAGATGCAAGGATGTTGTACTACAGCGTCGGCGTCGAAGAACCTTCTCTGGACGCATGTCCTTGACACAAGGATAACTGAGTGTACTGTTATCAGCTGACTTTTTTTTCACTCTCAGATTTTGAGTTTTTCACAGTTTATTTTAAAGTAATTGTGACTATGCACTGCTCACCTGACACCTGCAAACAATGTCCACCTCGGAGGCAAGCATGTCCACCACCTTGCCCTTGCCCTCGTCACCCCATTGGGCGCCCAGGACGACATCTACTTTGGACTTATACATGCTGGTGCGTCCTTGATGCAATTGCTCATAGTGATTTCCGTTAATTGCGCTTGTTGTTGACATTTCGTACCACTATCAGGTAACTCTCGGCACGACCACGAACGGACACGACGTTGATCTCGCTTGAAAACGGAACACGTTCTGTTTTTATAATACAAATTTGATATGCAGCTGTCACTGTTTGGCGTTGCCACTACAAATTGTTGGACTTTACATTGTGTGTGGCTGGCTGGCTGCCAGACTTTGCACACACTTTGTCTGGCTACACGAGTAAAACATCTGTATTTTACGGCTGCAAAAACATCGATTGTGGGTGGGTGGATTTTTATTTCTTGATTTAAAAAATCTGGCTAAACTTTTGAATTACAGTAGTAAACAATTAAAAGAAGTAGAAACATCATAACCATAAAGAAGTTAGAAATTATAATAAAAATAATATAAACTACATTAATAATGAAATGAAATTAGCTTCGCTGTGCAAATTAAATAATTATACACTATGATATGCGATGGTCGAATCACATCCATTGATACTATCGATATTACTAACAATGTTTTTGCAGCCCTTACTACGCCGGTTCCAGATCTAAGTAATCGAGGCGCAATTTAAAAATTGTGAATTGAATTAATTTTCTTAAATTGTGAGCAAAGAAACCAAATAAATTAGATAAAGGTGATAATTTATATGATTTTTGAGATTTTTTTTGAATTGGTACTTTTTCTGGGAGCCAAGGCTGCCACCTTTTTTTTAAAGTATGGCCAATATTTTTGTTGACACGCTGATTTTACAAAAACAAAAATATTGCAAATCCAAAAAGTAAATAAAGCTAGCACAATGCCGAAAGAACATTCGTCCGAGACCGCAATAGAAAGTTGTCACTTGTAAGTAAAACAGCAAATAAATGGACGAAATTGAATTAACAGCATTCACATTTGCAGCTGTAAAGAATCGCCTTTTAAATATTCCTGTCCCAAGTGCAATGCACTTTACTGCAGCGTCGCTTGCTACAAATCAAAGTCGCATCTTAAGTGCTCCGAGGAGTTCTACAAGGCGTGCATTCAGGATGAGTTGTCCAGTGCAACCACAACGCCGGAAAGTCAGCAGGACATGCGTAAGATATATGATATTTTAAAGAGGATGCGGCAATCGGACGCCGGTTTCAAGCCCGAGGATTTCGATGCCGACGGACTGGACAATCCTTTGGACTCGGACGACGAAGCAGGATTACAAGGAGACGAGAACGAGGAGGACGAGGAGGAGTTGGCTGATGGCACGTTTGCAGAAGAGGCAGACGATGATGTGGATATTGCGGCGCGATTGAAGGGAATTGACATAAACGACGCTGATGAAGTGTGGAGCAGATTAACAACGGAGGAGCAGCAGGAATTCCAAAAACTCATTGCAAGCGGCGACATTATGAAACTCATGCCCGACTATAAGCCTTGGTGGTGCAAGCCAAAAAACTCAAAGATTGTTGTGATAAATTCACCGGCAGACGTTCGAGGTGATATGCCAGAAATACAAGAGAATATACCCAAATTCACGGACATATGCAAGAAGACGCCATCGCCATGCCTGCACTACAATCTTTGGAACATATTGAGTGCCTATTCCTGCATAGCGCGTTTCTTCAGCGGCGAGCAGCGCACAAACTCCAGCGAAGCCGTTGCTCATTTGGTCAACCTCAGTGCGACGCTGAAGTATGGCACCAACTTTGAGGATGCCGAGGATGCCATCATCTCGGTGGAAATGGAGGCGTGCACCACGGGCAATGGACCAGCAGGTGCCGCTGCAGTTGGCAGTGCCAAGGCGGGCGACAATTTCCTGGTCGAGAGTCGCGAGCAGCTGCAAGAAGATGCGCGCCAGCTCATGTCCACGAGGAATCACAAATTGGCCGCTTTAAGCGATATACTTCAACTGATGCAACAGTCGAAGGCGCTGAGCAAGCGTAAAAATCCAGAGGAAGCGGAATTTCAAAAGTTGTTTGCACTTGCCTCCGGAAGTGTCGAACTGAATCGCACCAAACTAACGCAATTGATTAAGAAAATCGAGTTTATGCTCTCGTATGTGACACGAGAGGAGGTTCTTTGAAATTCCAATCAAATAAATATTAGTTTGACAACAAAAATCTATTTATAAATTGCATTATTGTACTAAACATGAATGTATTGGACACGCGCTTAAATCACTATGCGCGTATAACATTAGGTAAATGGTTGCATGGTGCCTTGACAGGTGCACCGCAAAATGTGAGTAACAATTATTATATTTTCCACTGAGAACAGTGTTGCCAGGTGCTCAGCGCCCGTATAAGCTAGATTCGGAGTAAAAATAAGCTAAAAATAAAAATGGCAAGAAAATTCAAGAAAACATACAAAATCATTAGGTTTTTGCTGAAATTAAATTAGTTAACATATATGTAGATTTCATTATTTTCTTCCTCACTTAAATATTTATCGTTTTTTTGAATATGACTAACATATTCTTGTGATTGAACTATTGAGCCCATTAATGATAAATGTTTTTTGGATTCCTCATGATGCCCTAATATCAAAAGCTTTTGCTACTATTGTAGATTGGCTAGTGCTGCTTTCCAGCCAAAACAAACTTACAAAATATTTGTCAGAATACATTATTTGCTAGAATATTCTATATGAACTTTAAAATATGCTAGATTTATGGCTATAAGCTATTTGCAAATTTTATAAGCTTTTCCATTTTCAAATATGCTAGATCTAGCCGGAAATAAGCTAATCTGGCAGCACTGACTGAGACGGACCCATAAAACGTTAACATTTAAATTTGAAATGTGACCAGTGTGTCCATACTGTTGCTTGCTCTTATGTGTTAACATTTCTGTAAACAAAACAGTGTCATGTGAATAAAAAACTGTTTATTTTTATAACTTTAGATTGTATACAACTTCGTAATATAGCTTATATTAGTCATTCAGCAGTCGTACTTAAAATAAAATTACATTTAATAGGCTACACTAAAATTAAGCAGGTGTCATAACACCATATGAACTTGCGTTTTGCCAACATGAACCAGTAACGCTTGCAGCCCTCGCGAGTTCATAATCAAGTTGCTGCTTGCCAGCCCTGCTAGTTTTTTTAGTTGGCGATTTCAGACACACACGCAAGTTGTAGTGCTTTTTACGGCTATTTTGTTTTTTGGTATGTTTAACTAATCGACAACGCATCGAATGTAAATGTTACTCGTCTAACATAATATGCAAAATGCCAAAAGTGCTAAATTAATAAATGTGGCATAGCAACAACAACGCAATAGCAATAAGAACATTACATTTCATGTTAAGGCGTACGTTTTGGGTGCGGAAAACGGTCGGGACTGTGTAGCGGAATTTTGTATGCGTTTGTGTGTGTGAAGTGTTCTTCTTCGCTGAGCTGCTCGCTGAACGCTTCACTCGCTAAATTAGTGCAAAAAGAAGGAAACAATTTGCGTGCGCCTGTATGAGTGTGTACGTGTGTGTGTTTGCGAGATGCCCATTAACTTTTAAACAAAACATTAATTTTGATAGAGCATTTGTGATTCAGAACTTATGTAAGGTGAAACTGACTAGATACAGGTGCAAATATTTGTTATAAATACGTAAATTTCAATCTTGGCCAGATAAACGAGTTTCGGGCCTTGTGCGCTTGCTTATCTTTTTAGACTGCTCTGCCTGCTCCTTACCTGTATATAAGAGTGAGCGTGTGTGTTCATGTAGTTGCCTTGTGTATTTGTGTGTGTGTGCCTGCTTATCTATCTCGACAAATATGCGAAGTATGCGTCAACCTGTTTGTTAACTTTCTGTTTAAAATTTCTACTTCAATGCTGCGGCGTCGGTGACCGCAACGACGTCAAAGACACATCGACATCGACAGCGACAGTGACAACAACAACAACAACAACAACAACATCTCCAAGTGCTGCTTACAACAACAATAATCAAATTAATAAACAACTCAACTGACCATATTATACGAGAAATCAAAGTCGCATAACGTGTACAATGCTAAATAAGTAGTTATGACTGCATGCAGCTAAATTTATACCAGCAAAATTTTATAAAAAAAACCCGATGGAAATAAAACACCGTAAGCAATGAGGGACGCCCAATGACGGCAACGTCGACGGCGACGACGACAGCAGCAGCAGCAGCAACAGTAATAGCGACAGTGACAATGATGACGATGTCAAAGCAAAGCAAAGCTCTGCCTCTGCCTCCATCTCTGCCTTTATCTCTACCTCTGCTTCCAGCTGCCACTCACGCTTGACAGACATACATGCACACACACATACATATGTACATACGTTAAAAGCGGACGACCTCAGTAGAGAGTCCCGAGAGGCTGCAGAGGTCTGTGAAAGCGTTGGACTGCGCCCAACAAATGCCGGCACATTCAGTCCATTGATAACATTAGAATATTTCTCTGTGTGTGTTTATGTGTGTGTGTGTGTGAGTGATTGTGCACTTGTATGCGTAGCAACCTTTGCATTGTTTACAAACAGCTGATGACTTAACTTGACTTGATTTGATACGCCTGCAACTCCATTTAAAGACTTAACAAATCAGCGTAATGCTTTAAGTGATAACTAAACTGATACGCATAAGAATGTTACCAAACTCTGTTATCACATTGCGAGGGAATTCATAAAGAGGTCAGAGCTTAAAATGGCGCCAATTACGCTGAGTGAGGCAATTTTCTAGTCTCTTTTCTCCCTCTCTTTCTCACTTCGGAATTCAATTAATAATACAGTCTAGTCTGACTAGAGTGAACTTATTTTACAAGATCTGTTGTTTTATTGCTTTTTAATTATTTTTCTAAATAGTGAAAATTTTTTTAATTTAGGTGTACATTTTTTTGAATTGTTTCTTATATCCAGCCTCGACTATAGTTAAATAATATGTCATAAAGGTGATAGTACAAAATGTTTTATTAAGTTAAGAACAATTTGCATAGTTACTAAAATTGTTATTAAAATTCGTGAATCTTGTCAGTTGCTTCGTGCTGAGCTTTGTTGTAAGATGATGATGATGTTGATGATGAGTATTTGATTGATGTCATGTCGAATATTGTAGACAAACACAGATTGTTGTTGTTCTTAACGATCAATTTCCATATGGATTTATTTATAAGTGTTATGCATACCCTGAAATTCAGATAGTTGACTACATTGATTATCGATTAATCTACAGGAAATGTCCCACCACAGCGATGATCAGCTTCTGCAGGCTGGAAGTGATTCCTTCTGGGAGCCCGGCAATTATAAACGCACCACCAAACGCATCGAAGATAGCTACAAGTGAGTAACAAACAAATGACAAAAGCAAAAAAAATCGCTAAAAAATGTAAATAAAAATAAATGAAATTGTAAACATTGTTGGGTCATTGCCAGCAAAAACAAAGTGAAACCGGTTTAACAGTCTGTATCTTTGCTCACTCTCTTTCTCTCCTCTGTCATCTGTCATCTGTCATCTGCCGTCTCCCTTTACAGACTCTGCAATGACCTACAGCAACTGATACAGGAGCGCGCTGATATTGAGAAGGGATACGCTAAAAACTTGCGAGCCTGGTCAAAGAAATGGGCTGAGCTCATTGAAAAAGGTAAGTAATAAAGTGATCTATCAAATCAACTCAACTACGCCATCTTTACATCTAAGTATGCGTCTGTAGTCGTGCTATTTGTTTACACATTCATTCACGCCTGCTGAAGCAGCGGCAACAACAAAAACAACAATATTTGGCAGAGGCAGCGCTGCAGCAGCGCAGCAGCAGCGATGACCCGTAGCCAGCGTCATTGCTCAGTGGGCTGATTTGACTTTATTCTACTTCTTCTTCTTCTCATTTGCCACATTTTGTGTACATTATTCTTACGCATTGTTGTTTTTGTTGCTGTTGTGCGATAAGTGGCTTAAGCTATTAATGGGCTTTTTTGCCTCTTTTTTTGTACTGTATTTTATTTTGTTTTGCTGTCTTACCTGTTGTCATGTTCAGTTACGCACTGTGGTGACAATTAAACTGAGAAACATTACAAAAATATTCCTATCGATATTGCAAGTTTAAAATTATTTAAATTATCTTTGAATTTATTATCTTAAAATCACCGATACAAATTGTTAATGTCAATGTACACAGTACTTATTTTATTTTCACCTTAAAGTTTAAATTATTATGCCACAATTAACAAAAAAAAAAGTAAAATAGTTGCCATACTATTTGTAAATTTTTACAATGAAAAAATCTGTTTTTTGTAAAGCTTACACTGTAAACTAGCGCTGTTAGTCAGTATATAAACGCGTGCTGTTAATGTAAAGTTTGGACTGTAATCAAAGAATTTCATTTAACATTGCTTATTTGTTCCACTGTGCGCGTCTTTGCGAAATGAAATCGAGTACAGTGAGCAGAGTTGGCAACCGCTTTTGCTATTGTTGCTGATGTTGTTGTTGTCATAGTTGCTGTTGTTGTTATAGTTGTCATAGTTGTTGCTGTTGTTGTTTTGGCCGCCACCGCCTTTGCTCTCTGTTGTCCACTTTCACAGTAACCGCGACAGAGCGAAGCAATTGCAGACAGACAATGAATGTATAAAGCGGCTTCTTCTTCTTCGTACGCTATTGCTAACAATTTTGGTATTTGGAATTTGCCTAGTTGCGTCTAGCCAGAGTTATCACAAAGCCCCCTGAAGACCCACTCAACCAATTTGTAGCTTGAGCTGTAAAGAAAGAAAACCGAACTGGGCAACAAAACGACGCGTCGCTTCAAAATGGTTTCAAAAATCAATGCGATGATGAGAAAATAGAACGTGTTTATTTTCTGTGCTAAGCGCTTCAATTTGTATTTGTATGATGTACACTCACACATACAAACACACACACACTTGTGTGGGGTGCCAATTGAGAATTGTTGAGCCCGTTAGTCGAAATGGTCAAACGAGTTTCATGCATTCCCAATTTGCAATGATTAAGTGGGCATCGTATTGTATACATACATATCAACTTTATTACAGTTTTTCTTTATTGTAAGCATTCAATAAACATGCCAAAAATGTGCCTCACACGCACACAACAACAGCAACAACAACACGCACACACACACACAGGCATAATTTTATAGGTGATTAGATAAAAAGGCACGTCAAGTGTTAAGTGGCGATGACATCAGCAACAAGACGATATTACCTGAGAAATCTTTTAATAATGGCTTTTAATTAATGCTTAAGATAATCAACAAAACAATAAACAATACACAACATTATGATTAACAGGGCCAGAATATGGCACCACAGAGGCGGCCTGGAAGGGTGTGTTAACTGAATCGGAGCGTGTATCGGATGTGCATATGAAGATCAAGGATAATCTATGCAATGATGTTAACAGTCAGATTAAAACCTGGCAAAAGGACAATTACCACCACACGCTGATGCAGATCAAGGAGCGCAAGGATATGGAGGATCTATTCAAGAAGGCACAGAAACCATGGGCCAAACTCTTGGCCAAAGTGGAGAAGGCCAAAGCCGATTATCACTCAGCATGCAAAACGGAACGCAGTGCTACCAATCAAGAGCGCAACGCCAATGCGGACAGCTCGCTGTCGCCAGATCAGGTTAGAAATACATATATACTATATAAACAGTTAGACATTTGTATGGCTTTTTTGTTATTAACCTGTATTTTGTGTATACTTGTGTTACAGGTGAAGAAGATGCACGATCGCGTGCAAAAGACCAAAGATCAGGTGCAAAAGTGCCGAGAGAAATACGAGCAAGCCATTGGCGAAATAACCAAATACAATTCCGTTTACATTGAGGATATGACATCCGTGTTTGAGAAGTGCCAAACCATGGAGAAGACGCGACTGCAGTTCTTCAAGGAAGTTCTATTTAATGTGCACGCGTCTCTCGATCCGACCAAAGTGCAAAGGTTGGTTTCAGTTCACTTCATTTCACTTCTCTTATCAATAGTCTAAATCAGGGATTGAACAACAGTGTTCAGTTTAAAAATAATAAAAGCCAAAAAAGTAATTGAATGAATGAGATAGTCCCAGACTGAAATTTCTGTTTTAAAAATCAAGTATACATATCATTTTAAAATAATAATTAATCTTAAATTAATAGAAAGAATTTGTTAAAATTAGTTTCAAAAATTAACAATTTAATTTTATTTCTAAACTTTAAACTTTTATTTTAAAAATAAAAAATAATTAGTAGGTTTCAATTATCATTTTAAAAACAGAAGATAACTTAAATTGTTTATTTGAATGCTAAAAATAAATAAAAGGTTGTGTGATGATTAAATAAGAACTTTTATGTATTCATGAATGCATTTTAGAACATAATTTAATTTTAATTTTTATTTTCAAAATTTAACTTTAATTTTAAATTTCAAATTTTCATCTAAGTTTTTAAACAAATCTTCTTCTCTTTAATCACAGCCTGCCCCAAATTTATGAAGAGTTTTATCATACAATTAACAATGCGGACCAACAAAAGGACTTGAAATGGTGGTCAAACAATCACGGCATTAACATGGCCATGAACTGGCCAGCATTTGTGGTAAGTCAGCCTGATAAAGTGACAGTGTTTGTTTTGCCGAGTTTGCTTAATTTGCTTGCTTGCTTTGCAGGAATACACGGAGGAATTCCGTGATATTGCCAAGGGTAACAAATCAAAAGAGGCGTTGCCAGCCGCGCCCATAACGCTTATTAATCAGCGACCTGTTGCCGAGGACATTCATGTGAGACTCAACTATGAAGTTGGTAATTGTTTAATGGCTATTAATTGTTTGTAATTTATAGGAATACCCTGCAACAAACAGTCTGAAGAAGAACGCGAGCGTTAATAGTAAAGCGAGCGGCAAGAGCAACCAGCAGGAACAAGCAATAACTCAAACCTCTGCCACAACAGTCGAAACCAAATCAACGGTGTCGACAACAGCCGCCGCCGGCGCTGCAACAGCAACAGCGGCAGCATCGACGGCAACAGCGTCAGCCGCGGTGGCAGCATCGAATCGCAATCCGAGCGTAACGTGAGTTGAGACAATTGTGTGTGTGTTTTGTATTGTATTGTTTTGGATTACACTTGAGTGGTCACTAACTCTGTGATATACGTGTACACGTAGCTGTTGCTGGTTTTGTCGCTCATTTTCATTGAACTAATTGATTTCAATTTGCATGTATCTAGCAATGGCAACGGCAAAGTCGAATCAAATCCATTTGACGAGGAGGAGGAATGGGATGAGGCCGACAATGTGCTGGTCGACAACGGTGAGCCGGGTGTGCCGGTGAAGGCGTTATATGACTATGACGGCGCTGAAAGCGACGAGCTCACATTTAAGCAAGGTACGTTAATAACCACATACATTCTTATACATATATTTATAGTATGTGTGCCAAATGAATCACTTAATAATCTTGATATTTTCCATTCTATCCATCAGGTGATGTTTTTGAGAAACTGGAGGATGAGGATGAACAAGGCTGGTGCAAGGGACGCATGAATGGACGTGTGGGATTGTATCCGGCTAATTATGTGGAAATCTTTCACTCATAAGCAGTGAATTTTGGGCAAAGCGAGAGCGAGAGCATGCGGGCGGGAAAGCGGGAGATATTAGTGGCTGAGCTAACATAGAGAATATATATAGAGATACCGAGATAATACAGTTACAGTATGTACTACAGTAAACGCGTCGTTGATGAAATTATTATCATATGTATTAGAATTTGTTATGAGCAATCGCTCACACTATGGTGTGGCATCTTATGTATTAGGTATTCAGTTTGTAATGAGCAAAGGCAACCCAACCTACCAAGTATCAAACAACAAACAGAAAAACAAAAACAACAACATTACATACTAAACTCACCCACAGTATAATTAAAAAAAAAAGAAGAAATATAAATAAATTGAAAAGTAGTAGATGAAACAGGCAAAACAAAAGATAATTTAGATGAAATATGTCAAAAAGAACAACAACAACAAGTGTAAACGTCAATGTATGAAATAATATTACAAACTATTCATATGTATTTATAATATGCTATAGCTAAACTGAAATGATCCATCTTTTTTGATGATGTGCGCGCATTTTTTACTAGAGGTTCCAACTGGCTGTTACCTTTTGTGGTCAGCTGCGGGCCTGCGTACACTTTAAACATATTCAAATATGTGCGTAGTATTTGTAATGCGTTTCATGAACATTTTTTATTTAATTTATGAAGTTTTGTGTATACTTGTGTTATAAAAAGTATACGTATATTATTGTATATGTACATTTTTAAATGACTTAAATTATTGAAATAAAACAAAAATACGAAACCAATAACAAATAATATATACGTCTTATATAATTATATCTTTAACATGTTTAACTCTTAACTGATTATTCTCAATGCAAATTCTTATACTAAAGTATTTCTATTGCTGTTTGCAATTTATGACGTACTGACATGAATACATGCCGGCTTCTCTGATAAACAATGTTCAAGCCCCTAGTTGTAGTTAGGAACTCGTAGCGATAAATATTTTCGAATCCGGAGTGAAGCCAACATCCCTAGATTAGAGCGTGGCAGTGCCATAGATGAACTCGTCGCGATCAGTGCTTACAATTATGTGACACACATTTTCAATGGCCAAATTCAAGTATCAACTGATTCAAGCGGAAGGTGCCTCGCCGGACAACAACACATCCAATTGTCAAAATGCTCTAAAAGTGATTGTTACATGCGCTATATTCATTTTAACTATTTGCTATAATTGGCCAGTAACTTTAACAATTACGAATGTACCTTCTTCTATGTCTTCAAATCTGAATTATTCGTTTTATGATCAAAAACTTACTTCAACTTATTATCTGGATGATATTGCGAGTACAGACTCAACTCAAAGACAAACTGTAACCAATTCTACTACAATTTCAACTGAAAGTCAAACTGTAAACAATTCCTTAGATGATCTTACGAGTTCGACTTTGACTTTGATGCAGTTCATTAGCACAACCTCCACTCCAAAGACAATCATAGGTAATCATAATCATCATTCATAAGTTTTGAATCTTTCTCTTTTTATTCTAATCTCTGAACTCTTTAAATAGACTCCGATCTGAAAAACTACTTTGTCTACACGCCTCAGTGTCAAATGCCCGCCGTTAATCCATTTACAAAGGATGTTCTTAAGATTTTTAAAAAGACTGCCTATAAATCTTGCGATTCGAGTAAAGATATTATATCTGTAGTCTATAATCCAAAGGAGCGTCATTATAGTCTGCACATGAACGTGGCCAATATCAGTTGTTGCTTTAAAACAATTCTACGTTCCGGCGTTGGCGGTCAGGCGGATAATCAGTTCAAGTAAAGTTAACAAAGACGAGGGTGGACTGATAAGTCATTGGCCTAAGTAGAAAGACTTCACTTTTTTAAATCAAGTTATAAAATTGTTGAACAGTATAACTTAAAATATTCAGAGGTTTTCCAAAATAGTGCAGACTTTCAAGCGGAAATTAAAAATGAATTAGTTTCGTTAAAATAATTGTTTGCCTCAAGATTTCGATTTTTTAATTAACTTTTTTAAAAATTGAAAATTTTGAATCTCAAATTGTAACATATAATCAACTTCTGTCATAATTAACTTAACTCTGCATATGAGTTACGATAAGCAAACAGTGAGCTCTCATTTTTTAATGAAAATTGAAAGCAAAAAGAAGTTGAAATTAAACTGAATATTGATACATAAATTTATATTTAAAATATTTATTTATATACTTAGGCCAATGACTTTTCAGCTGATCACCCTCATATCATCATATACTGATGGAACTGCAAAGCAAATGTTATTATTAATTCCAGACTGTTGCCATGTAGCAACTTTCATCAGGACTTTGTGGTGCCACAACATGTGGAAGCTATTCTAACCGAGTGTCGTCCGTTGAATGGCAAGAAGATTGTGCAACAGGATGCCTTTGGATTTGTGCAATCTAAGCCACAAGATATCACCCAGCCATTAGTTGCGGATGTATCTATGGAGAGAAGACCGAGTATCTTGCTTTGGGGCATCGATTCCATGTCGCGCATGAATTTTGAACGCACCATGCCGAAAATGTACAAGTATCTGAGAGATGAAAATTGGTACGAATTGCAGGGTTACAATAAGGTGAGTTAACAACTGATCTTTTATCATACTATTAAAAAAAGTCTCTTTAGATGGCTGACAACACGTTTCCCAATTTGATGGCCATACTCACAGGCTACAACAATTCCAGAGCCATGTCTGTGTGCAAGCCAAGAGTTGTGGGTTACTTGGATAACTGTCCTATGCTTTGGAAAGTCTTCAAGGAACGTGGATATTTCACAGCCTATTCTGAAGATTGGAGCAAGTGTGCCACATTTAATTTCAACAAGAAGGGATTTGTGAAACCTCCAACGGATTATTATGGACGTCCCCTGATGTTGGCCGTCGCTAAAGAGCTCAAAAATCAAAACGATATGGGAATTCCCTACTGCGTCGGACGTCGACACTATGCGGATTATGTTTATGATGCCGCTTTGCAGTTTACTAAAGTCTACAGAAATCAGTCGACCTTTGGAATGTTTTGGACGAATTCCTTTAGTCATAACAACTTTGCATTGCCCTCGTCAATGGATGCTAGAGTTCTAGAATATATGCGATCCTTGAACACAAGTGGAATCTTTGAGGAATCCATAATTCTATTCTTTAGCGATCATGGAATGCGTTTTGGGAAACTACGCAAATTAGACAGCGGATATTTGGAGGAACGAATGCCCATTCTATACATATGGTTACCCAATTGGTTCAGATCAAAGTATCAAGAGTTTGCGAATAGTTTGAAATTGAATAGAAATCGTTTAACTTCGCCCTATGATATCTACGCAACATTGAGGCACATTTTAGAGTTGGAGACCCCTCGGTCTGATCTACCCGTTCCCGAGAGTTGTCCGACTTGTCATAGCGTGTTTTTCAAAGTCGACGAGTCCCGAGGTTGCCGAGAAGCGGGAATTGACGATCATTGGTGTACCTGTAATTCATTCCTGAATGTCTCCCTGAGTAATGAAAACATTAAGGCAGCTGCTGAGCAATTAATTACGGCTACAAATAATTTCCTTGCTGCCAGCAATTTAACTGAACTCTGCCAGCCTCTAAAACTGTCCAAAATTCAGTCGGTGCAGCGGAAAATTAACTTGGATACAAAGGGTTCCGAGTCCTATCTAATCAGATATGAAGTCAAGCCGAGAAATGCTCTTTTTGAGGCCTCGACAACTTGGAACACCAAATCCCATCGAATCTCTATAGACGTACCTGACATCAGTCGTTTGGATCATTATGGTGATTTGTCCAAGTGCGTTAGCGATAGTACTGCCAAAAAATATTGCATATGCTTCAGTTAATTAGCTGATAGTCTATATTAATAAGTAATAAAGTTGTTTTCATTGCACAATTTGTATAGGTATATTATAAAATAATTTTCGTTAAATTCTATCTATATGTTATGTTTATGAGCTTTGAAATATACATATCTGTATCCGAATTTAAATCACAAAAATTAAAATATATATATTTTTTTAAAACGTTGACACTATTTTATTTATTTTTTTAAATTTAAAATAATAAACACTTTTGTGTCGATTGTTAAATAAACAAGTCAATTAATTGACTATCCATGTTTATAAACAAGATATCACATGTTCAGTTCAACAATTACCAATGTTAGATTTGGAGATTTCCAATAAGATAAAAGTCCAGTTTTTCGAGAATCTCTCTATATTTATTTTATTCAGTACAAGGCAATTGAGGAATTCATTCGATCGGTGACACATTTAAGAATGTTGTACTATTTTGAGAAACACTGATCTAAATGCAATTATTGTATGTCATTGTACTTTTATTGCACAAGATATGAAAAGCTTATCAAAGTTTTTATCATTATTGTACCCTTGAATAGGGTATAACAGTTTTTGGCAACTTTAATGTAACACATTTTAAGTCATTTAAGTAAGTTGAACTATTTATTTATCCAGACTGAAAATATCAAATTGATCGTATGAGAAACATAAGCATTATTTAGTAAATTATTTTTGTTTTGTTTTTCGAAACCGGGAAAGAGGAAGTAAATGTGCCACAAATTTCGTCGTATTTCTACTCCTACATATTATATTTTTTTATGTGGGTTTCTCTGTCAATGAGTTTTTTTGTTTTCAAAACAAAACCAACATAGTATGTGCGAGCATGTTATCATATTCAGAAGTAAGTTATTGTGTTGAATGATAAGACCTTATCAAGGCTCACACAGAGCTTAGAAATGAGTTGTGGCTGATTTTAGCTCGCTGGTTGAATCATAACCAGAGACGTGGGTAGAAACCTTTCACTGGGGGCAAGGCTTGATTAACTTAAACTTGTTTAAAGATCGTTAAAATATTCTTTCAACTATCTTAACATTTATTTATTTATTTTATTTAATGTCAACTAAGTACTGTTGACCAAAATTAAATTAAAAATTTGTTGTAAAAGTTAAGTAATATAAAAAATTAAGTTATATTACATTATTAAAATTAATTTTAAATTTAACTGAAATGATGAAAAATAAAAAAATTAAAAATCTGGGGGTGCTCAAAAAATGTTTAAAATGATCCAACATTTAGTAGTAATAATTAGTAATAATAGAAGAATTAGAGTTAGTAAAGTCAGGGATTTCTAGAAAGGAAGAGGAAAAGGAATGATTTCAAGAAGGGGAAAGAGAGTTCTGTTGAGAAAACGTGATAAAGATTGTTATAATCAGTGCACAATACAAATACTATACACAACGAACTGTGTAATTTTATATTAAAAACAAAAAGCTTAAATGATTTTTAATATTTTGAGCAAACATTTTTTTTGCAATCAGTATTTCATTTGTTAAATGTTTATTGGGGATGTGTGTCATTGTGTATACACGCATGTATACACAACAACAGAACAACATGTTGGACAACAGAAAAAACCACGTTTTAAGTGTCAAGACTAGTAAAGATACAACTTTGTTTTGTTTTCGCTCCCGGGGCTATTGCCCCCCTGCCATCCCCCCTTGGCACGTCCCTGCTAATGTCGGTTGATAACCCATAATATCAGTTGACAGTTGGTCATGGAACACAATTCAGAACATAACGACGTCCGAAGTGAGCGCATTCAATTCGAGAATAGAAGAGAATGTGAAATACTTAATATAAATTTATAAATATGGCGAAAATTAGATATCAGTTAATAAGGCCATTGAAGCCGGGCCCAAGTGAAGATGCCACTTGGCAACTATATTTGAAAGGCCTTTTGGCCGTGGCCAGTGTTTCTCTGATCGTCTTGTATTCGTCATATAATCGGACAACGGATCAAAATTTTATCATACCCACTGAAATGATATTTGTTCCGACGGAAATTGCGCCGATTCATAATGTCACGAATAACGCACAGATTCAAAAGAAAATTCATAGTACAATGGGTAATGATATATAATGATACTAGTGAATGTGTTGTGCATATGATTTCAATCATTTGAATATTCACAGTGCCCAATTACTTTGTGTATTCTGCAAATTGTCGAATGCCTGCGGTGAATCCATTCACGAGCGATGTCCTAAAAATATTCCACAAGACGGCATATAAAATGTGTGATGCCAACAGGGATTTAATTACAGTGAACTATGACAATAAAGAACGCCGCTACAGTCTGCACAAGAACAAAGAGAATATCAGTTGCTGCTACAAGCCCATTCTACGCTGGGGCGAAAGAACGGAGGCGGACAATCTTTATAAGTAATCCAAAATGGAAAAATGAAAAAATTGTATTTCAATTGAGATAAATTGTTGCTTTAAATTTTACTTGTAAATTTTGTAGACTGTTGCCATGTAGCAACTTTCATCAGGATTTTGTGGTGCCACAACAGATCGATGCGATCATCACCGAGTGCCGACGCTTAAAGGATCGTGTGTTATTACAACAGGATGCCTTTGGATTTGTGCAGTCCAAAGCGAGGGGAACTAAGAATGCTTCATCAGTTGATAAAGATCCTTTTGATAGAAGACCGAGTGTCTTGCTTTGGGGCATCGATTCCATGTCACGCATGAACTTTGAACGCACCATGCCGAAAATGTACAAGTATCTGAGAGATGAAAATTGGTACGAATTGCAGGGTTACAATAAGGTGAGTAAACAACTGAGACTAAAACTCTTACGGGTGAATTTCCCTTTAAAATGTCCATAGATTGGCGATAATACATTCCCCAACTTGATGGCCGTGCTGACGGGTTTCAGCAACACCAGAGCCAATTTGGTTTGTAGACCCCACGAGGTGGGCGGAATGGATGCCTGTCCCATGCTCTGGAAGAACTACAAGAGAAAGGGATATGTTACAGCCTATGCTGAGGACTGGAGCACGTATGCGACTTTTAATCACTTGCTAAGGGGTTTTCGGGAACCTCCAACGGATTACTATTCGCGTCCCTTCATACTCGCCATCGAGAAGGAGCTGAAGAAGGAATACGAATCGGGGATTCCCTACTGCGTCGGTCGTCGACATTATGCGGAGTATGTCTACGATGCCGCTTTGCAGTTTACTAAAGTCTACAAAAATCAGTCGACCTTTGGCATGTTCTGGACCAACTCCTTTAGTCACAACAACTTTGCATTGCCCACTTCCATGGATGCGAGACTTTTGGAGTATATGCGATCCCTAAATAGAAGTGGAACCTTTGAGGAATCCATAATTGTGTTCTTCAGCGATCATGGAATGCGTTTCGGTGATTTGCGTAATTTGGAAAACGGATTTCTGGAGGAACGTATGCCCATTCTATATATCTGGCTACCCAAATGGTTCAGAGCGACATATCCAGAGTTTGCAGACAGCTTGCGAGAGAACAAAAATCGTTTAACTTCGAATTATGATATCTATGCCACATTGAGGCACATTTTGGAACTGGAGACACCTCAAGCTGATCTTCCCAGACCCGAAGGCTGTCCCAAGTGTCATAGTGTGTTCTTTGAAGTCGACGAATCACGGGGCTGTAAAGATGTTGGGATCGATGATCACTGGTGTACTTGCCAGAATTTCGAGAACATAACTGTGAGTGATCCAACCGCAAGGATTATTACAGAGCAACTTGTGAACGCGACAAACAATTACTTGATCGGCAAGAATTTGACCGGAATTTGCCAGACACTGAGCCTATCGAATATTCAGTCGGTGCAGCGGGAAACCCAACTGGGATCGATCAGATCGGACGAGTACTTGATCAGATACGAGGCCGAGCCGGGAAATATTCGCTTCGAGGCCTCGACCAGATGGAATAAGGCGACTAAGCGAATCTCCATTTCGGTGCCAGATATTAGTCGCCTCACCTCATACAATCATGTCTCGGACTGCGTAAAGGATGCGGTTGAGAAGAAGTTCTGCATCTGCTTAAACGACTCGCAGTCGTAATTGGGACCATCAACCCCGGGAGCTGTTACCACAATGCCAAACCAGCAACTGCATCTGCAGTCCGCTTTCCAGTATCTATTGTTACCACTCCTATCGCGAGTTTGGATCTGTTTCCGAAACCAATTTGGGTCAGGGATTGAGCACAAATTAGTTGACAATTATATGACAATTGCAAGAGCTAATTGCTGCAATATCAGGATGAGCTCACAAATGTTTAGTTTAAGTCCGTTGTAGACTCTACAAATGAGTTACGAGCTTATGATATTTCTAAGAATTTTTTGTTTTATAAACAGTCTTGTCTATAACAAACAGAATTGAAATTCTTGTATTATCTTATCTTGTCAATTCTAAAAAACAAACCCAACTTGGCAGGTTAAAAAATCACATAGAGATTAGCTGATTTTTAACTGATATTATTGATAAAAATTAATTAAAAATAAGGTATATAATGTTAATAATTTTAAAAACTGATATGCCCATAATATAATTTAATTTAAAAATTGTATCATTGAATAATTTACTCATGATAAATATATTTGTAAAAATATAATTTTAAATTGATATTGGTTTATTATTAGCTATCATTTTGATAAGATATTAGAGTCAAGTATTTGTGTTTATAAATACTATAAAAAAACATTGAAATATCAAAAAAAAAAAAAATGTACCAAAAAAAACACATAAGCTTTGTGATTTTTAAATATAATATAAAAATTTGTAATTAAATGTTTTTTGTTAATTTTTAAGTTCTTAACTTAAATCATTAATCTCGTGAGCTAATATATCTATATAAATAATTGAACATAATGTAAATAACTTAAACATAAAAGATTTTTTAAGGCGTTATAAAATAAATTTAATTTAAATAAATAAATAAAAAGATAAATAAATATTAATATATATTAAAATTTTAATATTTACCAAATGATTCGAGTTCTCTGGCTATATTTGATTCTTCATACTATTCCTAACTAGCTGCTGGTGCAATTAATATTGTAATTGATACTTTTTTTTTTCGTTTTCATAAGGGAGAGAAATAAAACTCGTTTCGCGAATGCAATTGTTATGAAAACAAAATTACGAATCAATCAAAACATATTAAAATTTGAGGCTCAGCTCGTATTCCCATCGAAAATGGCGTAGCAGATGAGTTCATTAGGGCAAAAAGGGGTGGTCGGTGGGTCGGTGGTTAGAGAGAGAGCACCACCCTGAAAACCACTGAAACAGACCACAAACTAACAGAAACAGATACAAAGATACGGATACGAATACGGAAACTGGCATTCAAATTGCTCAAGTATCTGTATCTGTATCTGAATTGTATCTGTATCTCTTGCTGTCTGTCAACTTCAATTACTTGCGCTGCCTAATCACGGTCTGATAAGGGTAATAAACTGCCGCTTACCTGGTATACTTTTGGACCTGAGCTCGGCAACGCCTTTCCAACGCCTCGCTGCACCCAAATGGGATTCGTATGTGTGCTGAACGTGCCTCATTGGAAGCCGCAAGGCCGCAAGGCCAGAAAGGGATGGCCATAGGGTGCTTGGCCACAAAATGGCCGCGTTGTATCTGAGCCAAAAAGTCCGAGAAGTCCTTAAATAGCCGAGGATGCGCAAAGAACTGAACAGTAGCACTTTAGCCTGACACGCAACAGGATCAGGACCAAAAACAGAATGAGCGACTTTAGCATCGAGTACATTTTGAATCGTGCCGGCGATAGATTTGTGGGCACCAATGCATCCGTTGGCATTCTGCAGAGATTGAGGGGTAGCATGCCCCTCCCATATCATCCATATGCTCATCCCAGCCGCAAGGAGTCGCCACCGCCTCTAGCACCAAATCAACAATCACTGGAGGATGGACAGCTACCCATGTACGATTGGCTCCAGTATACCCGCTATCATCCGCCCAAGCTGCCGCGTGCACTGCGCCAAGGTCCTGCCAAGCGCACGCCCGGACGCCTGCCGCGAATCCCCTTCACACCCGCCCAGCTGCAGGCCCTGGAGAGCGCCTACAAGGACTCCAACTATTTGAGCGCCGAAGCTGCAAATAAGTTGGCCGAGTCTTTGGATTTGACCAATACCAGAGTCAAGATTTGGTTTCAAAATCGTCGAGCGCGCGAGCGACGCGAGAAACGCGAAAAGGACGAAAGCTGCGACTCCACATTCTCATCAAATGCCTCCAGTCCGGAGCCGGAAATGATAGTCATTGTTTGAGAATAGTTTGGAGATTGAAAACAGCAGAGGATCGAAATATTTGGCTGTTACTGTGCAACTTGTGATTGTTTGGAATTTAGTGACGGGTTTTAGAAATATACAAGTACTTTTATGTAAATATTATTTAGTATTAAGTTTGCATAATGTTTAAATTAAGAAACAAAGACAATACATAAATTATTAGCAAAATATACATATGGTAATTTTTATTGATGATCACTTAAGATCTTGAGAAAATTCACTATCAATTGGATTAAAAATTATTCAGCTGTTTTTTTTATTGTAAATCTTTGTAAGAATATTACTGATCTGCAAACTAGGATGATGTGTATATAAAGCATACTAGTATCACTTTTTATTATTATGATAATAAAAACAAATCTTCAATGAAATACATTTTTTATCTAAAAATTTTATTATGTTTCTGACTTAAAGTAAAATGGAATTTAAAAAACTTTTAAAATTTTTTTTAAACTTAAGCTTTTTTAATTTTGAAGATATTGAAGTTTTTTGGCTACTATATCATATCTATGTATTTATTATTAGAATCTTTGCGTACTATAACTTAAGCTATTCCAAAAATGCAAAAAATTAAATTTTGATAAGATTATTTAAAAACAAATTAAGTAAAATAAAAATTCTAAATATGGTAAATAAAAGAGGATTTTTATTGTTTTGAGCTTTTAAAAATATTTCCTTTTACTTTTTTTATTTAAAATTAAGAAAATACTTTTAAAGTTAAGCACGCAACAAATAATTTATTTATTTATTTTTAAAAAGAATGAGAAAAACAATTAGGTCCAAAGAGAGCATAACACTTAATGGAGAGTCCTTTTGGACGGAAGTACGTGTACCATTCACAGGAATGACAATTACAATTTTCAAAGTTTTTCAATATTATAAGACAAATTTTAAACACAAAATATAAAAAAAGACTTATATTAATTTTTTCCTTATGTGATTAACTTTTACAATGCAAATATGTTTCACAAAGTAGAAATTTGATATCTTAGACAAGGAAACTGTAATTTTAACTTGATTAATTCTGTTCCCACATATTGCCTCATGTTGCGGATCATGTGCATTCTCTGTGGCCAAGAACATTTTGCGTATGGGAGAGAAAACCTCAATGGAAATCAAGCGATTCGCGTGCCGGAAACACAACAAACAATGCCGACGATATATGTATGGAAGGAAAATATACTAAGCCGATTTTGCAATTGTTGCCATTTTCATGGTCAAGAATAATTTGTTTTTCCGGCTGCCTTTGTTTGCATACAACGAAAATATCAAATTACAAAGCGGCAACTTTACCAAAAAGTGCAGAGAATAAGAAGGGAACAGGGAGCGGGAAGCGGGGAGATAGAAGAGAGGCATATCCAGGAGAGTTTTGCAAATGCAAGAGATGATTATGAATTCAGCATTGCGGCAATGTCTGGCAAATGAGTTTACGCAAATCCTGGCGATGCCTATGCCCTAATCCTAGACTAATCCGATCATATAAGTGCCTGAGAACTGGACCAAGGTGGACAAAACAAAAAGCAAGAGACGCATGCGCCATTTATTTATAGTATTCATATCAAATGAACAACGAATATTCAACGGAAGGAAATGATAAAAGGGTTTGAGTTTGTGGATACTATGACTTTTGTATGATGTTGAGATACATCTGTTTGAGATACATCTGTTTGAGATACAAATGCAAAGAGAGAGAGAGAGTGAGAAAGTAAAGGTGGGGGAGGGAGTTAGAGCGAGAGAGGTAGGTAAATGCCTTCTAATGAGAAACACAATGACAAAGATAGAGTGAGAGAGAGTGATAGAGAGGTATATCTTAAAGCTACTCACAACTATACCCTCAACTTTGTAGGCAAAAGAAAAACATAAAAACCAAAAAGAACTCATAGAACAATTTAAGCCACACTCATTAGTTGCAGATAATTCGTGTAAATTTGTGAAATCGGCTTATGATTTGCGTTGAATGAACGAATGTTTATGTTACAAATCTAGTCCTGTTTGACAAACAATGCGGCAATATTTATTCTAATGGCGTAGAATAATAACACAGCAGCCATGCGCCGCATCGGGCTGAAAGTGTCCTCTCAGTGTCTCAGTTCCTATTCTTAGGGCCTCAAAACAATGTCTTGGCAGGCGCATGGGCATAATGCCAGTGTGGATTACGACGACCGCGACGATCACAGGCTAGACGTGGTTGGCTGGATTAACCTAATTCCTCTCTTTGCGTCGATTGAGGTAATCGCAGTATGTGCACAGAGAGAAAAGGGCCGTGCTAAAATTAAGTTCGAATGACATCGCATTAAGTATTTTCAGTACTTAAAGTACATACTTGATTTAAGTACGAATTACTCAAAAAAAGAATACAAATCTTAATTCGAGTACAAGAGAACTGTATTCAAGATCAATAATACTTATTTCAAAGAACTTGATTCAAAATCGACAATACTTATTTAAAGAATTTTTTTACTCACATTTTAAGTTCACAAGATTCTTATTCGATAGTCAATAGAACTTGACTCAAGTTTAAGTTGTTCTTAAATCAAGTGCAAGCGAACTTAAAATGCATACTTGAATTGAGATCGAAAGCCTCCACTTCAGTATTTTCATTCTGTGTGGCTTTATGTGGCCTCAGTCAGACAAATAAAATATACATAAAAAACATTACATTTAATGAAACGTATTGATTTCAATGTCTTCATTTTATGCTTGTGTTCAACAAAATTCAAATTTATAGCTGATTAAAAAATTCAAATAAACGTTAGCGCGATTTTAAGTTTTGAAACGTCTGGCAGCACTATTACCAATAACAGAGTTGCTTACAATAACTTAGCGCCATCTAGCGACAAATTGTGGCGATTGCAAAGTATAATATATCGACAACAACCCTAATTTCTTTCTTTTCGATAGATCCGCATAAGAGTGACAAGGTGAGCAAAATTTTTTGCTAAATAAATGTATTTTTAAAAGGTTTTAACTACGAAATTGTGTCAAAAGACTTGTTAAAAGTGTGAGAAATGTGATGTGCATGAAATGCCATAGTTGGCGTCATGCTACGCTGTGAAAATATTGGTGCGCAGTGCTACACGTGTTTTCACACTGGGGCAGGCGTAGGCTGTGAACGGCAACTAATTGATTCTCATTTGATTTTCACAGCACATCAATATGCAGCTTTTCGTCCGTGGTTTGGAAACAATTGAAGCCTTGGAGGTGTCCCAGGATGCCACCATTGCTGGCGTCAAGGTGAGTTATTGTGATAGTCACGACAACAAAAACTTCTCCCTAACCTCAATTTTGTTGTTTTATCGCTTGATTAGAGCCAATTGGCCCAGCTGCATGGCTTCGACACTGAGGAGTTCAGCCTGAACTGCGAGGGTGCTACTCTGACCAATGAGACTCCCGTGACCGCCCTGAGCTCCTTCGAGCTGGACATCACCATCCCCATGATTGGTGGTAAAGTGCACGGTTCTTTGGCGCGTGCCGGTAAGGTCAAGGGCCAGACTCCCAAGGTTGAGAAGCAGGAGAAGAAGAAGAAGAAGACCGGCCGTGCTAAGCGCAGGATTCAGTACAACCGCCGCTTCGTCAACATTGTACAGGGCTTCGGTCGCCGTCGTGGCCCCAACGCCAACTCGACGTAAAGTGGATCAGTTGCAGAGAGAAGAGATCTTGATGAACAGAAGCCGAGCTATTTTTATTGCAAAATAATGTTCATATAGTAATTTTCAACAAACAACAATTAAACAACTTATTTTACACACGTCAAGTTGTAATCCGACGCGACTCATGTCTTTATCAATTGGCGAACGCGATGCTCTTCCGCTGTCGGTTAACCACAAAGAGGCGATGATACCAGAACTCGATGCAGGTCACAAGCAGCGCCAAAATGATGCCGAATAGGAGCACCATGAAACAGCCCTGCATGTCATCCATGTTGACCTTGTGATTGGTAATCTGTCGCTGCACATTCTTCACATTGCACTTGTCCATCGATGGGAGATTCGTTTTATGCCAGCGATCGATGAATCCCATGCGAAACAGTCTATCTATGTGCTGGTTAATCAAATGCAAATACGCGCTACTCGCAGGTACAATCAACCCTATCTGTTCATCCACAAAGTCTTCCTTGCCCAAGGCAAATCTACACTCCTTGTCCAGTTCGAAATGTTTCTGCACAATCAGTTGCAGATTGATGCGCCAATCAATGTTAATACGATCCCCCTGTTTTACAGCCCCAATATTCTCGCCCTGGGCGGAGTTGTAGATCGAAGCGCGATCGATGAAGCGCTTGAATTCCGTGCGTGTTGTCGTCTCCACGTACTTCTCGAAGAAGGTGCCATTCCGTAATCCATACTGCTGGATTTCCTTGTGGTTAAACAGCTGGCTCAGGTAATCAATACCGGGCTGGAACTTGGGAAATGTGAGAAAGGCAACCAGATTACCGCAGTAGGTGGTAACCAGCACAATGACAACGATCCACCAGAAGCCAACCACCAGGCGACCGCTATCCGCTCGGGGTAGATACATGCCACCTGCAGGAGGACAATTGATCCGAAAGAGATTCGATGATTAGGGCCAACAAACTTACCTTGTTGCAACAGTGCTCCATAGATGTACCAGAAACAGCTCTTAACTGTCGAGAGTCCTCGGATTCGGAGCTCCTGCAGCGGCACCAGGCGATTGACGATATACAGCATTGGTGCCGTTATCAAAATGATGCCCGCCAGGCAGGCCCAAGTCTCCAGTGTGAATGGAGCCGTGAACAGATAAATGCGACTAACCTCATCCGGTTGGCGCAATATAAAAGTGTACTTCTGGACACTAATTGGTTGCGTGTAGTTGAAACGCTTCTTGTTCGGCTCATCGATGGTGGCCGCGACGGCGGCCATGAAGTACTCGTTGTCCTGGACCAGTTCCACGACACGATACGGAATGCGATAAGTCATCGATCCCATCAGTTCATCCTGCAATTTAGTGCTTTAATTGACCTTTCAATTGAATTCTCGCTCTTCCCGCTTACACTCTCATTTGTGCTCTGTGGAACAGAACTCTCGTAATCCGGAGAAGTGGCCTCATGCAGATAGTAGCTAAAGTTCAGAGCCCGACTCAGTTCCTTGAGGATTTCCATCACAATTCCCTTGTGCTCGACAATCACGCCACGACTGTCCTTGGTCAGTATTTGCCAGGGCGGATTCTAAGAGAATTTTGAACCAATATATAATGATTATATTCCTGATTCAAAGACTCACGTGCACGGTCACAATATCCATCGTAATATTACGGAAATGATGCTCAATGTGGGGAAAGGTCAGCTCCTGGCAAATGAATCCCAGCAACGGACTCCAGTAGCCAATGTTTAGGAACTCAAAATTGCGGTTCTTGGTATCACGGGTGGGTGCTAAAAGGAGGCGCATTATTCGGTAGATATGGATAAGCTATCGACTATATTCTTACTCAGGCGATATTTGCGGTTCTCCTGACTTTTGCCCCAGGTAATGGCAGTTTTAAAACGCCATCGGGCACAACTGGCACACTTGCTGTTGACTCGGAGATACTCCTGGTAGAGATTGACCAAGTTATATATAAATTTATATTTTAATAAAATTCTTTTTACAATATGCTTGGAGAGTATATTACCACTCCTTATTTTTTTGCTTACCTTCATGTACTCAAGCATTTCATCTTGCTTTTCCTGCTTGGTGAATCGTATCGATTCCCACTCCTCGTCGGATATTTCGCCATATATGGATTGTTCCTCCAGTATCATGCGGGATAGCGATGTGACCAGTGCCATCGATACCTCGGTTATGGTGCAGTTCAGTGTGTCCACACAATTGGGCGAAGTTTCATTTAGAGCAAATGCAATGTTGGCGCCTTCATCGAGATTTATGGTAACTGTGTTGGCATCAAAATCGCCACTCACTTCGTCCAGCACAAAGAACATCCATTGGTTGTTGACATGGAACATGTTTAGGGTCTCGGCTATCTCTATGATATCCTCATGGAACTGGGAAATGATGAGGAAATTCTGACGTTTCAGCTCATGTTTAGAAGGCGCAAACTGTGCCAAGGCCTGACGTAGATAAGCACGCTTCTTCTGACCACGCAGACCCTCGTCAATCTTGTAGAGAATTACGGAAATTGGCGGTATATGGTTTGTAGTGCTCTCATACACAATGGACTTGATCAACATTGGATTGTTTTCGACTATTAAGGGAAGAGAAATCTGAATTAATTTCCTAAACAACTTAAGTTCTGGAATTACCCACGTATGGATTGGTCAACCAATACAACAACTGCTTTCCACTTGAAAATGCCTTGCACCTTGGCATCAAGTACAATCTGTGGAAACTCATCGCCATGATCTACCATGGGTATCTTAAAAAGGGAAAAATAATTGAGAATAATATGGAAAAGTCATAGATCCAATCTAAAGTTACCATTAGTGCTTTATTTATTGGCAAACGAGGACAATCGGAATCTGTAATTGCAATTAACAGCACCGATGTTTTCTGCGTTGACTTGTAGAAATTCCAGGTATTCTCACAGTCCGCAACCGTTATGGCAGCCAGAAAATCTATGGAGCAACCAGAGATGAGCAGCTTTAAGAATTCAAAATATTTTCCGTTTTACCCTTTTTGATTTTAATGGAACTCCAGGTAAAGTAACGCACATTAATGCCACCAGTTTTCATATTCTCGCGTATAATATCACTGAGAATCTTTTCGAAATGCGCCATAATATTCTGTCTATGCGTGGCCATATACTCGTAGTCCACCACGACGGCTGAAAAGGAGCTTAATTGAGAAGCTTTGCTTTATTTTTTAAATGGCTCTTACCCAGAGAGGCATTGGCGCTGAGGAACGAGGAAAAGTCATTGGCCTTTGCGGGCACTAGAAAATGGAACTTCAGTCCACACATTAAAGTTAAAACCAAGCACGATAGCCTCATGTTGCCGGAAAGACCGAAAGCCAACTGAAAAGTGAAAGCCAACAATACTTACGAGGTTGCCTTTTGTTTTTGAGGATATCAGAATGAAAGAAACGCCAATTAAAATCAAGCGATTGTAACGCATTGAGGCGTGTGGAATTGAAAGGCACATGAAATATTTAATAGTTAGTCCGGAAGAGTCGGTGGAAAACCTGCTGATTGACAGTTTGCGGTTAGGCGTCGACATCCATATCCATAGCCATATCCGTGTTCACATCAAATGTTCAGCAAATTGTTGCAGGTGTTCAATCAAGGGCTCCAATTGAATTATTGTGTTTGCTGTGTTAACTTCGTTTATTTAATTATTAATTATATTTATGACATTGTTCATCAAAATTGCGTGTAAGGTAATTACATTTTACAAACTTAAAGCTAGAAATTGGAAGGGATCGGAACTATAGAGGAAAGGAGTCTAAGCTATGTGTTGTTATGAAATTCACTTAGGTTAGGCTTAGGCTATATACTAACATAGTTTTCTATGAGCACGTTAGTAGATTATATTGACTAAACGCTCTAATCGCGCTTAATACATATGTTTGTATGTGTGTATAATACTCGTATGTATGTATGTAGGTTTTCCTTGTGTATAAATTAGCTACACTTATTGACTAAAAGTACAATTCCAAAAATGCTTTTTTAAATATAAATGCATACGATTTCGATTGTAATTCGTAATTGTATTCTAAGTTTTATGTATAATAATGTTAATACGAAAGTTGATTTATCATATAACTTTTTTGTATATATTTTTATATATATGTATGTATGTAAGTATTTATTTTTATTATACGTTGCGTTTGTATATAAATTTCGTGACTATCGCTACTTTTCAAAAGTTTTTGTTTTTTATGAAACGTTTTTAATGTAGTGCGATTTTTCATTGGTGGCGCCATTTCCTTTACTGTCTCTCTCCCAAATCTTTGTCGAGTCTTTCCCAAAATCATTCTATATTCCAACTATACAGTTTTATGCTCTCCAAAATCGCCAGAATACTTGACGTAGCTAAATACTACAGATATTGGGATTTATGCTCAATTGCATATTTAATTCCTGGTCCAAACTCTCGACCGTTTATTAAACCCATTCATCCTGGGTTTACAATTTTCCTCATTCATTGAGAATCGCACTTAGACGCTCCTCGACGGCGACTTTGCGTGACTTCCACACAAACTCACAGACGGCTATGACACAGGCCACGCCCATGCCGCCCATTAGCACCACAAACACACCGCCCACATTGGCCAGTCCCAGCTCGTTGGCCGCCGATGATGACTTGGATGTTTCAACACGACACTTGCCACCGCCGCGTTTCTCCTTCCACCATTTGGTTTTCAGTATATGCAACTTGCCCTCCTCCTGTAACTTGAGTATGACGCTGTTGATAGCCGTGCGATACGGTGAGTCTACAAATCAAATAAGGAAATTCAATTGATTTAATTTGTATCATCGTTTTTATTGACGATTCAAACTCACTTGGCGGTGTGGCAATTCCATAGCTCTTGGTATCTAACATGCCGCCCACTTGGGTCAACTCGCAATTCCTCTCGGTAACATATTCAATAGAAGTGGACTCCATCAGGAAGGCATAGGAGCCTTTGCCCTTGGCAACGCGTTCAACTCCTTCGCCATTGCTGGCCGTAAAGACAGATGGACGTGCTGATTCCATAAAGGACCACATGCGCTGATATGTCGATATCTTAGAGTCCTGTAAGAAAAGTAAATAATAATAATATTTTTTTATTTAATTTATTGGAGTCAAAATCTGTCACTATTAGTTAAATTAAAAATTTCAATTTCAATGATATTTTAGTTTAAGAATTATAGAATAATTAGAGTGAAAAGAATTCTTGCATATCATACCCTAAAGAAAGCCGCTGTGCTGCCACCTTTAAGTGCACCATACTTGATTCTTGTCTGCTTGGCCAAGTCCTCGGCACTCTCGATTGGCGAATCCATGCGTTCCACGGTCAAAAAGGCAGCCAGATTGGCGGTGTACGAGGAGATCATGATGAGCGTAAAAAACCACCAAATGCCAGCAACCATGCGGGTGGAAAGTGCCCTTCAATTAAAACACAATTAATTTAAATTTCAATTCAAGATCCAGAATACTTAATTATGAAGTTTTTCTACTTATTTTAAGTTCACAAAATCTTAATTCAAGTAAAAGAGGACTTGATTCAAGATCAACAATACTTATTTCAGGAATTTGCTGTACTCATTTTAAGTTTACAATATCTTAATTCGAGTCCAAGAGAACTTGATTCATGTTCAACATGGACTTTTTGTATTGTGGACTTTTAGTATTAGGAATATTTATTTATTATTTCAATTTTATTTTTTTAATATTTTTATTATCGTCATTTTTTTACTTACTCAAGTTAATGTAAATTGTTTAGTCGACTGTTTAGAGTTGACAATAAATAAATAAGGAATGGTGACTTACTTGGGCAAAAAGTCACAGCCTTGTTGCATCAGGGAACCAATGGCAAACCACATGCAGTTGAGCAAAGTAAATTGACTCTCGACTTTTTCGCCATGAGCATCGGTATAGGCAGGCCACTCATAGGGTGTGAATCTAATAAAGAAATAGTTTTAAAATACACATATGTATAATCAAATCATTAACCAACTTACTTAGCCAAGATGAAAAGCAAGACGGAAACACCCAAGTAGGCCGTGGCCATGTATATCCAAACATCCAGCGATAAAGGCGACAGAAAGGAGAATAAATTTGGCGGTTGTTTGATGGGTTTGCGATAGAGTATAGAAACGCCCAGGTTCATAAATGGTGTGGTAAAGTCAACAGCTTGTTCTCTCTCAAATGTGATTGTGAGATCGGCAATGGCCAAATCAGCGCGTTGTTCCAACAACTCTCTTATCATGCCATTCCACTCTCTATAAAAAATGTTAACAATGTTAATATAATTATAAATATACATACATATATTAAATTTAAAATCAATCCAGAAATGTACCCAGTCATTTTATTGAGGCCTCCATAACTGCCATCGGGCACCAGTTGAATTTTATAATTAAAGCCCAAGGATCTGGATATTTCATGTATAAGATCCACGGCATAACCTTCGAACTGATCGTTGCCTGTTAGAGGAACCGCCGATTCCTTGCGCATGCAGTAGGGATTACTCTGAATAGAGAAAGATTGTTAATTCCATTTGGAATAATATATATATTTATATGCAAATCTATACCCACCAATATGGTAGTGACCACTAAAGTTTTATTCTTCAAGTTTGCCTCAATCTCCTGCTGTTTCTGACTGAAAGTTCTGGTAAAATTAATGCCCTCGGGCAGCGTTGAATTCCAGGTGCCAATTTTGCGTATGCCGCCAGGTGTCAACTCCACAATATCCAGCATAAAATCAGTGCGAAAGCCTTGATGATCGAACTTGATAACATTGGTCAGTCCCTTCATTTCGACAATTTTCATGTAATTGATTAAACTGAAACCATGTTGCCAAGTGCTTTGACCATCACAACTGATCGGATGAATGTCGATCTGCTGTGAAGTGTCCAGATCATGTAAAGCTTTGGCAAACAGATGAACTGCATCGTACATCAGTGCCGTCTCGGAGCGTACGGTTGTGAGATTGGCCGACCGCAACATACCCTTCTCATCGATGCTCCACTGACGCACCACATCCGAAACGATCTTCTCGTTAATCAAACGAAATCCGGTTATATTTGTGCCACCATAACGAAACTCATCCAAATTAACTGTGTGCAGATCCAGAGATGTGACCAAATAGCTATGATAATCACTCATCATGCCAATCTGTTGGGCCTGCTTCAGCACCTCGTGAATACGCTCCGTGGAACAATCCAGCACAATATGCGCCTCGGCTGAGTTCTTAATCTGTTTCAGCAGTGGACTATGAAATTGCAGAAGAACACAAGTTAAGATCATAGCCGGAAAGCGAACCTTTTAAAATTAAGTTACCTCACGGAAACCTTGCTAAGTAAATAAAATACTTACTTACTTATAAAATGCATGCACATTTTTGTACCACATCATTAATTTAAGACTTTGACTAAAAAATCATAAAATAATAAGCTTCAGCTAAATTGAAAAATGCATTAACAGTTTTTGGACTAAAACAACTTTAAAAAATCCAGAAAAAAGTAAAGCAGCTGAGAAAATAAACTAAATTTTGTTTATTAAATTAAACAAGCGGAAATGGCTATAGTCGAGCTCCCGACTTTAAGATACCCGTTACTTATTTAAATAAATTTAAAATATTTTTTATTGCATGCTCTTAGGCACTTACATTGCTTGAAACTTAAATCAGCCACTACCACCTTTCTATTTGTCCGATCTTGTTGCGTTTAAGTAGGATGATAGCTTTAATTAATAGATAACTTTAATTACCAAAAAATACGTAGTATTCTAAAAATGGTGCATGTGGTGGCTTTTCGCAATTTGCGGAGACGGGAAGGGGCGTAGCAAAAATTTTAAAAAAAAACTTGATCTCCTCTCGGCCCTCACACAGATGAACGGACAGACGGACATGGCTATATCAACTCGGCTAATGGTGCTGATCAAGAAAATGTATGCTTTATAGGGTCGGAGATGCTTCCTTCCCTCCCTATTACATAAATTGCAACGAATACAATATCCCCTTTTACTTATTTTTTAAGTAACGGGTATAATAAAGCTTATTCAAAACCTTCTTAAAATTAGTTGGGTTTTTTATATTATTATTTTTTTTCTATTAGCATAACTTACCGATAATCTCCGCTATCACTTAACTGGCGCACAGTTATTGGAAATGGTGTCATGCCGTGGGCTTTGAGCAGCTCCTGCAGTCGCACAATGCCATCGTTGTTCTCGTAGATAATGGTGAATGTCTTCCAGCCCCAATGCCGTACAATATCCACATAAGCCTTAATTTAAATAGCCTGAAGTACAGTTGGCAACCAAACACAAACACAAAAAACAAACAAACCTTGGAGAGTGTATTAGGATGAGGATAAAGATTAACCAGACAACTTTCTCGTCTCAGGCGGTAGTCCCAGCGATTCTCCAAATGCGGTATCTAAATAAATGTAGTCATCTTTTAAGGCGATTTTCCCTTCACTTCATCATTCCACCTTGCACTCACCTCCATGTTGTCACAGATGCTTTGCACATGACTCGCGGTATGTGAGGATTGTGGTCCAAAAATTGCAGCAACGCCAATGTTGAGTAAGCCGCAAACTGTAAAGCATACATATAAATAAAAAGATAGCTATATATTCTCGTATACTTGTATATTTAGAGGATTTTCGGTTGTGGGCAAACTTTTGCAGTGACTTGAGACTTGAGTAGGATTTCTAAAAATTGTTGTGAAAATTATACATAAATCCCAGAAGAGCTAAAAAGTCTCAAATTGATTTTCATGTAATGCGCTTTGCGTTGCTCGCAATCGCAATCCGAATCCCAATTCACCAGATTATCTCGGCTGTAAGCCACGATTTGTGGCAGCCACAAATGAGCCCAAGTAGCAAGTACTCATGGTGCATTGTCGGTTTGTCTAGTTCCTATCTATATTTAATATGCACTTCAGAAAGACATAATTTCATTTTGCTTTTTGGCTTTGCCTTTTAGCATCGCATCCTTTGCCTCATCAAATTACGCTGCACGTGTAAGTGCAGGTGCATATAACCACATACTCACACACACACATACATTTATGTTTGCATGTGGGTGTTGGGTGGGTTTTGTGGCAAATAAAGCACTCATGTCCATGTGTGAGTGAGTGTGTGTGTGTGTGTGTGTGTGTGTGTGTGTGTGTGTGTGTGTGTGTGTCCTTCCCAGCCGTTTACTGCCAACGTGCTGAAACGTATTTTACTTTGGCTTTCTCCAATGCGCCTCAAGGTATTTCTGGTCATGTGGTCACACCAGAATCCCTTTACGAACTATGTGTCTCATTTATCACAATCACACAGTTTTTTGGACAGTTCTCCCAGTACATGGAATGATTTTTTAGTGTTAATGTCGTTTGTCTTAGTTTACAAAACTTTCTAAATAAATTCGGATGTTTATCTCTTATTAGATTAACCCAAATTGGAGAATAGCTCGATTTAAGGATTTTAAAATTACACATGAGTACTTTTAAAATACATAATTGGCAGCTTTTTAGTTTAAAGTTTGATTTTAAAAATGTTAATTAAATGCTATTTAAAAATGTCACACAAAATATATAAAAAATATTTATTAAAAATGAGATTTAAAATAAACAATCTTTTATTTAATTAATTTAATGTCAACTAAAGCCAATCGTCAATACGAACTATTTAAATAAACGGAAACTAAACTTATAATTATTTAAAAAAATAATATTTTAAATTTACAAAAATGTACAAAGAAACTTATGTTAAGAACTTAAATTAAAGTAATTAAAAAAAATATTGAAAAGGAAAAACAATTTAATAAAAAATAAGATGATAAATTGTATTATAAACCTAAATATGAAAAACTCAAATTAATAGAAATTTTTATCATCAAAATTGTAAATAAAAATGTAAAATAAAATGAAATTGGCATAATGTCAATTTTCTCAATATTCATTTTCTTCATATTCAATTCAGACTAGAAATGCAAATTCTTAAGCAATTGTTATGAACACAAAGGTATTATAATTATTAATCGACTTCAAATTGTGTGCAAATCAAATGAATGTCACAATTAAGCTCCAGGTTGTCGATTCCGTTGGCAAAGCATAATTTGATCATGATATTGAATTGAATTTGAATAGAAACAAAGACAACAAACAAGAAGCCAAACAATAAGAGCTACATTGAGGTGTCAGATGAATGTTTAGGTCCTTCCTCTCACCCCCACCTCCACCTTGTGCTTACCCCGTTTGCCGGCATGGAAGCTGTCGTAAGGTGAAATGCGCTCAATTTGGGCCACAAGCTTGGAACGGGGCAAAATGGAGCGGTCGGCATTTATGCGCTCAACAGCCTGGCGAAAGGCGAGCTCCTGATGGTCGTCCGAGGGATGAAAAAGTCCACCTGCGACAATAAATAAATGATTGAAAATATTATCTTGGAGAACATATACGAATCTGTAAGTAAATAAGAAAGTTTTTCATATGATGGATATCATGATTCGCGGTGACAGCAGCAAAACAAACAGCACACAAACACAGTGACACAGATAAGGATACACACACGCGCGCTTTTGAATCTGATGTGAAAAAAATCGATACGCGCGTAAAGATGCCATGGCAATTTATTAATGAATGTGACAAGAAAGTGTGTATTAACTTTACATTAGATGGAACTTTACAATGCTTTCGCCACTTACCAATTTTTATGATGTCGGGCAAAGCATTCGTTTTTTGCCAATTGACTGCAATTTGCACTATCAACAGCAACAGACACTTGAGCATCCCCAAATTGCCGACACTTGGATGCATTTTGTTTGCGGCCGTGTTTCACTAAACAGTTTTTGTTTCTTTTTTATTTTCGACTCACAAAATTTTAGTTGGGCTTTAGACTCGCGCTGACATTTTTACAAATTGTTTGTTTTTCACTTTTAATCGCTTAGTTGTTTAGTTTCGCTGGTGTATCATCTTCCGAGATGAACCACCTACTGAGCCCAAAAAGACGATGTTCATGCTTTTAAACGTGATGGCATTGTCCTGTTGCAGGCTCAAAGTGCTGGTCTGAGGGTGGGTGGGGACCAGGCATCCAAATGCCGGCTGACAGTTCAAACAGCTGCGCAATGAATGTGGATGCTGTGTTAACAGATAGTTGGCGACTTATTGAATCGTTTTTAAAATGGCTATAAAGTTTGAGTGATTGGCTCATTGAATTAATCAAAACATACTCATTCATTCGAAAGCTCACTTGTTTCAGCTGAAAATTATTAAATTAGATTTGATTCTAGCATTTTAAATTTAAATTTAAAATAAAACCGACTCTGTTAATGTTCCAGTTCTGTTGACGCAAATTTGAGAGCACTGTCAACTTGTTCTCGAAACCAACGCTTTAAAATTGTGGCGCCATATTTTGTCTGCTTTGACGAAATATAAATTTGTTCACCTTAAATAGCTAAATTGCCAACATCGATCGGGGCGTGCAACTGAAATGAGAAATTATTTTTGTACATATCATTATGTATTTCGTATCATCACAAAACATATCAAATTTCAACACAAAATCACGATTGTCGTGGAGATCTGGTGGACGTATCGTTCCGCGGAGGGGCAAATTGTAAAGGCGCACCGTTTGGTGTTCTCCGTCTGCTCGCCCACGCCAAGATGGTTTCTATTAAGGTCATGAACGAAGAAAGAAGGTCATTCTGATCAAGTTGGTCAGTTGTTTATGAATGATAAACGATATGAATAGCTACAACTGATTCTTTTTAGTGGAACGTGAAATGTGTCTTAAGTTTTTATTTAAAATAGACGACAAATGCCAACTAGATTTCGGATTATCTCTTATTATTTTGAGTTAAACTTATACCCTGGCTTATCAAAGATGAGAAAAAAAAAATTGGTTTTTATTTTGGGCTTAAGTAACTTTTCACATTGTTCGAAACTAAAAGTATGTGAAATTGAAACATTGTTACATGTAAAGTAAAGAAAGAAGATTAATCCAATCGCCGAACTTCATGTATTTATATAATTCTAATTGTATTTCTCTAAGAAATTTAAAATTTTTTTAAAGGAATAACTGACCAACTGCGAAATGAACGATTTAGTTCATGATTGACTGAATAAGTTCATTCGTTCATCTTAATGACCCGTTCATTTGAACTTTTTCAGAACGAAACGACACAACTCTACACATAATGGCGCGCGTTGAATGAGAAGCGTCCGCTGCATTTATTCTTTCGTTTTGATTAACACATTGTTGTATTATTATACCCTGCACATTGTTTCAAATTTCACAAAGTGATTATTAACCTGAATAAGTTGCTTCGCCTCAAAATGCCACCAAAACCAAGAGCAGCTCCGGCTAAGAAGGGCAAAAGCAAATTGTACGCCATGCCGGAGAAGATTAAAGAGGGAACTATTCTAAAAGATCTAGCGAAGGGACAATGGCGCATTGGACCTTCGATAGGTATTGGAGGTTTCGGTGAAATTTACGCGGCTTGCCGCGACGGAGATAAGAACTACGACGCAGTGGTAAAATGCGTAAGTTGCTGATATAGAAAGTTATGTAGTCAAAATATGCAAATTGAAGTTTGTTGTTTGCAGGAGCCTCATGGAAACGGACCGCTGTTCGTCGAGATGCATTTCTATTTGCGAAACGCCAAACTAGATGACATCAAGACATTCAAGAAAGCACGCGGCCTTAAATCGCTGGGTATGCCGTACATTTTAGCCAATGGATCTGAAGACATCAACGGGCTGAAACATCGATTTATTGTGATGCCCCGGTATGGCAGTGATATATCCAAGTTCTTGGAGCAGAACGGCAATCGCTTGCCAGAGGGCACGGTCTATCGACTGGCCATACAGATGCTGGACGTGTACCAGTTCATGCATGGCACTGGCTATGTCCACGCTGATCTCAAGGCGGCCAACATTTTGCTTGGTCTGGGAAAGGATGGCGGCTCCCAAGCTTATCTGGTTGATTTCGGTCTGGCCTCTCACTATGTGACTGGTGACTTTAAGCCGGATCCAAAGAAAATGCACAATGGAACCATCGAGTATACTTCGCGAGATGCTCATCTAGGCGTAGCCACTAGGCGCTCAGATCTTGAAATTCTTGGCTATAATCTCATTGAATGGTTGGGCGTAGAGCTGCCCTGGGTTAAGGAAAAGCTGCTGGCTGTGCCGGCAAAGGTCCAAAAAGCCAAGGAGGCATTTATGGCAGATGTCAATGCAGCACTGAAACCCCTCTTTCCCAAGGGCGTGCCGGCGTGCATCGGGGACTACATGAAGTACGTAGCCAAATTGGCACACAATGAGGAACCTGATTACGACAAGTGTCGCAGCTTCTTCGCCAATGCTCTCAAGCAAATAAAAGTTGCCAATAGCGGTAATTTGGACTTTAAGCTAAAGCCACAGAGCAGCAGCAATAACAATAATAACAGTCCACCAGCTAAAAAGCCAGTGGCAGCAGCACGTGGCAAGCCAAAGAAGAATGCATCGCTGGAGCTCGACTCCTCAAATGAAGTCATCGTTGACACCGATGAAGACGAGGAAAGTGATGTTGCGTACACGCCGCGCAGAAGGCTGGCAGCTGCCAAAACATCGCCAGCTCGTCATGCCACTAAAGCTGAGAAGGTGACGCCAGTGCGCAAGGCAGCATCCAAGCCAGCCGCCAAACAAACTTCTGCATCGCCCAGAAAGCGTGAAGCGCCACAATCATCGTCACCGCAGCGGGTTAGTCCGCAAAAGCGCGCCAAATTGGACTCGAATGATACGCCGAAAGCACCAACTGGTGCTGGTGCCAAAATCAACTTCAGTCCAGCAATTTCACTGCGCGGCAGACCTGGCAAGACAGTGATCAATGATGATTTGACACCACAGCCGCGATCCAACAAAACCTACGAATTCAATTTCGAGCTGGACGTCAGCATGGATGCCAATGTCATTGTGAATGTAAAGCGCAAAAAGAAGGGAGGGACAGCAACGGCCAGCAATGGCAGCGCTAGCACATCCTCTGCTGCTGCAACGAGAACTCCATCATCGCAAAGCGTGCAAACACCCAACAGGAGCTCGCCGGCGACTCGCGTAAATCTGCGCAAGGTCAATGCCGAGAACTCGGCAAGTTCGCCCGCCTCGAGCTCTGCACGGAGTCCACGCACGCCGGCAGTTACAGTGCGCAAGTACAGGCATTAGCACTCCACTTATTTCCACATAATTTTGATTCATTTAACTCATTTTTATAGTTATCCACAAATTGTTTCAATGTTTTTGATTATTGATACAGAATAAACGAATATTTTTCATACTTAAATGTATATTTATACAAGTTAATAAATACATTGAACTACTATCGTTATTTGTTCCTGCGTTTGCTGCTGCTCTCGTGGTGCTTGCTTTTACTGGAACTTGATTTGGCATTCGAGCTGCCGCGTCGGGAGGAGGTGCTGCTGCTGTGTTTCTCTGGAGCGCTGATAGCGCTCAATGCTGGTGCCACCGACTTTGTTGAACGTTCCTCCTTGTGGGATTTTGAGGATGACGAGGAGGAAGACTTGTGTCCATGTTTGCTACTACTACTGCTGCTTGCATTTGTTGAGCTGCTGGCCTCCGGTTTGTAGAAGGGCGATGATGAGTTGGAGGAGGTGGAAGAACGTGACGAGGGCACTGATGATTTGGCTTTACTTGCCAGCGGCATTGGATCGTCTTGAATGACAACAGTGGGTGTGGATATAGCTGTACTAGCGGACGCTCTGCTAGTCGAGGGCTTGCTGCAGCAAGTGTCGCATTGCCAAATGTGCTCCTGGTCGTCGGCTGCCTCCTCATTAGTAATGGGAGGCTTATGACACTCCTGGTGATAAAGGGCACCACAATTTGAGCACTCGATCAGTCGATTGGTGGCTGTAAACACGATTTCACCACAAACGCAGCAATTCAAGTCACCAAAGTCGCCAGTATCGCCGGTGTTAACAACACCATCATCTGAATCCGCGATGGTGTCCGGCGAGTCCGAGGGCTCCTTATCTGGCGAGTTGGTCAGATTGATAATTTCATCGGTTGCCATCGCCTGTGCCGGCGGTTGCGGTGTTGCACGGCCCGGAAAATTGGCCTCGTCGTCCATCATGCGCTGGCTCATGTTCTTTGATATCATCTTCTCCGGGCCATAGCGTATTTTAAGCGCCTCATCCAGCAACAGGCGAAGTTCAGCCGCAGAGCTTGGATTGCTTGAGTGCAGCAATTTGACTGCTTTCTTCAGCACCGGATCTACTTCTTGAGCAGCCGCAGCTGCTGCAGCAATATTTGCAGCCATTTGGAGTAATAAATAATAAGATTTTAATTTTAAATATCAAAATAAAATTCTTCTTCTTTCTTTTTTGTTCATAGTAGTGATGTAAAAAAACATCGATGCATCGAGCATCGATGTTTTCTTAGCGATGTTTCTCGATGTTTTCCGATGTTTTTGTAGATGTCGATTTATCGATGTTGCATGGCGATGCATCGATGTTTTGCAAAACATCGGTTGCCGCACTTTCAATACGCTCTTTTCGCCGCTATAACAGTGAGTTTATAGTAATTTGAGCAGTGTTTGAAAAGCCTAAGTGAAAAAATTTATTAAAATTGGTCAGAGATACTATAGCTACGAGATGGCTTACAAATGACTTTTCAAAGTTCTCATCAAAAAGCCTTCTTGTAGTTTGTGTTTATACATTCAAGATAAAAACTGTTTGAAACTTTTAAACTGATATGAAAGCATACGTTTTTAAGAGAAAATAAGCCTTATTAAACTAAGAAATTCTATTTTTCTATTAAAAATGGTATGGTTTTTTAAAAATTGGACATACATCGATGCATCGATGTTTCGACCCGATGCATCAACCAACATCGATGTTTCATTTTGAAAACATCGATGAGCATCGACATCGATGTTTCTACTCAAATTTACATCACTAGTCTCTGAGCACAGCTGTTCATTAACAGTATTGGCCAACAGAGTTTTGCTGCACCCCTGACTTTGCTTCTTCTTCAATATACTACTGTTGCTGTTTTTGCATTTCCACAACGGCTCCGGTGCGGCGGCCGCTAACAGAGTTTTTAATCAATTTCGCCAAGTTGTAGAAGTGTATCGGTATAACTGCGGGCAATAAAAAGACATTTGTATGATTCATTAGTGTTAATCGTTCGTTGCATTCTCAATCGCGCCAATCAGATAAGGGCAAACAACGGTCTTTGAAAAATCGAAACACCACTGAGGAGACTTGGCCAAGTCTAAATAAACAATACTCGACCGCAATAAACGACCATAGCTGATAAGGCCTAAACAAGCTCGAAACCTAATGTGAAAACGGGCTAATCATTGCAAATAAGAAGAAACAATAATTACCTTTGTTCTACATTTTATTGGAAATTGTTGAAAAATATATTTATGCGGGACATAAGATACTTCTAATAATGAGTAATGTACTGAGGAAAATAGGGATTTGTGGCGCCACAACGTCGTCGACGATGCTAGCCATTATTTTGCTTGCATTTATATGCAGTGCAAGCGCTGGGGATGACGCAAATCAGCTGGTAAGTGGTTGCCGGGGAGTGGGTGGGGGGTGTTGGAGTTTTCTATTTGTTTGTTTTCGTTACCATGTTTGTCTGCTGTCAAGTTAACAGCTGTACAAAATATGTACTGCGCACTTGTTGCCATGTTAACGCGTAAAAGAAACAGCAATAGATTTTGACCAGCGAAATATGGATTCATGTATGTGTGTGTGTATAGGTGTGATTATAGCCTTTGTTGTATCTACAATGTAGATTCTATATATGGGTAATAAATCAGGCAGACTGCCAAACAACAACAGCACAATCACACCTGTTAACACTTAACAGCGCCTTAACAATGGCAGTTACTTTTTAAAGAGTTATATTTTTACAGACTTTCTCATCAAAAGATTGCATGCTTACGGAACCCGTTTATGGCCATCAGTTTGACTTCAAGGGCTTGCAGTCCGACTTGGCGCATGTGGTAAAAAGCACAAGCAATGATATTTTTGAATTTAATGTATGCAGCAATCTGACCCACACCTGCAACAACGAGAGCAATGTGGCCGCCTGTTTCAAGAAGCAGGGCAAGGAGTATGTGCTGGGTAAGCGAAATATGATTCCCTTCGACAATGACAATGACAATGACAATCACATTTCGCTATTTATTTATATTTTTCCTGTTTACATAGGTCGCCAGCATGAGCTGCGGTACCGTAATGGTAAAATGTATCTGAATTATACGAGTGGAGCCAAGTGCGAAAATGGAACTACCAACTATCAGTTGATTGTGCGTCTAAGCTGCGACTATACGATTGATGTCAATCCACTGCATGTTACCCCTTATGTGCGTAAATTAATATATTTTTAATTAGTTAAATTTGTTAATTAACTGTTCAATATTTTGCAGGCTGATGACGCCTGCTCTTTTTATGTTGAATATGAGACACCGTTGGCCTGTCTTCCCATACCAGATGCCATGCAGTCCAACAGCTGTAGCGTGCGCTCCTCGAATAATGGCGACAGCTTTGATCTGATGCCATTGAGCGAAACGAATTATAGAACCACAAATCGACAAGGCAGTTTCTTTATAATCAACCTTTGCAAGCCTGTGCTGTATGGCGAGAGTGCAATGTGTCCAGCCGGCAGCAGCATTTGTCTGTATGATCCAAATGCAACGGACCTTAAAAAGCGGTGAGATTTAATTGATTATTTATTATATCATTACAAAGAGTAAACTCTACTCAAATGTAATTCCAGTTTTATCAACTTTGGCAACGTTCAGTCACAGCCTATTATAAAGGATGACCAACTGTTGCTGCGACACGAATCCTCGACACCATGTGTAGGAAATTCGAGTGCCAACTATACGAGCATTGTTTACTTCTACTGCGACAAGGATGTTAGGGTGTGTACTTCTTAACTTGGGGCAACAAGTGTTTGTACTACAAACTATGTATTTGTTTTCACAGAATCCACATCCGGAATTCATTGGTCAAGATCAAGACGGTTGCACCTATCGTTTCAGTTTCTTTACGCCGCTGGCCTGTAAAACGGACAAGCCCTGCTCGGCAATCACTTCGGGCAATGAGCTGTGAGTAGTAGACAGCCCAAAAGTTATTTTCATGTATTTTACACAGCATGTGATTCGGTTTCGTTTGTGTCTGCCAACAGGCTGGATCTGAGTCCACTCAGTGGCCATGGACCGCACAAATTGACCAAGGATGGGAAGAACTATACGGTGGCTGTGTGTGCAAGTGCTGGGGATCCCTGCTTGCCGAAAGGTGGTAAGTCGGTCATTTGTTGTCTGCAATATTAATGAAGATTTTAAGTGCAGCCACAGCAGCTGTCGACGTTGCACGTATGACAACCCTGCCTCCACCTTGCCATGCTGCACGTCCATTTGGGCGTCCTGAAAAAGTGTAATTAAAATTTAACATCCGAGTCAAAAATATTTAAGTGCGACAAAAGCAACAAATTAACTTAAAGCTGCAAAAGATTCCATTTAAAGCAGTTGAATTAATGCCAGACAAAGCAGCCAGTAAAAGTCTAAAAATATATGAAACCACTCTTTAAATTACGTAGTTGTTCCCTCAGTTTTAATATAAACTGAGCTTATCAATGCTCCCTTCTCATTAAATCGTTTGTGTGTTTATTTGTACGCGTTAAATGCAGGCAACGATGATTCACATTTGTGATGCGGTCATCACAAACATATTTACATAGTTTACGGGTATATGCATATGCATATATGCTGTAAATATATACAAATGATGTGGAGGGCTCATGTGTCCAACAGAGTCTCTGCCAGTCTCCCCCTTGAATTACAATTTTCTGTTGAAAATTAGAGCCGTGAGAGTGCGAATAATTGTGCTGAACGAAGTGCGATTACTCTATTTACATTTTTCAAGATTATTTAGAAATTTTGGATTATTGCGGATATTTGGGCTAAGGAATTTTGTTATATTTACTGTATATACATGCAATAATATTTAGGTTTAAATTTCTTGAGAAATAATATGAAATAATGTTTAGATATTTCTGATTATTGCTCATATGTTAATTTAAGATATTACTACTAGTACTATGTCGTGGGAGTTTCTCTTGTATTTATTAATATGCCCAAATTCGCTGTGCAACTGCAGACAACAACGGTAAATAGAAGCCATGTGAGCTGTTGGCATGGTAAACGTGCCTGGGCATATCCATGAAATATACAACGTCCCAGCACACACACATACGAGTACACACAAATACACATAGAATGTGTGTCTGCATTTCTAGTTGACTGCAGACGCATTTCCGTTGGCGCGTACTTTTTGGCTTGGCTGGCGGCTCTCAGCGGCTCACAGCTCGCGGCACGTTAAAAACAACAACGAGAACGAGTTAAAAGAGTTTCGAGCAACGAAATCATGGCCACCGCTGGGCCTAAACAAATAAATAAGCTCACTTGCTTTTGGCAACTGACATCGCTATCCGGGCCAGACACAGACACAGAGCTAGAGTATGCCTGACAATATTTGTAGGATAGTGGAGAGCGGGGTGGGTAGTAGAGAGGGGGAGGAGTACTACACGAAAATTTCATTTGTTAAGCAAATATCAGGACACGGTCACGCGAACAGAGCCGTGAACAGCGCATATGTATTTCTAATGCAACTCTACTATTTCTATGGCGCCCAGCTGACACTGACAGACGCCATATTGGTGAATGTTCATTCTGTTTTTATTACTTAACATATACCCTGTAGGGGGGAGAATTATAAGGTGGGCATTTTAAATAATTTTCCAACGAAAACTTTTTTTAAAAAAAATTCATTCTTTTTATTTGGGACTTCGACAAAAAATCTTATATTATGATTTTATTTCATTATATTAAAATCATCATCTTAAGCTGGATTCTTGGATTAGGGAATTTAAAAATTCGGTCCGCGACACAAAAAATATGTTTAAAAAATTCTCAAAAATGTTGGAATGCTTACAGCCCAGTTTTTTATAATTATAAATTATTCGAATGAAATGCAAATTTTAGCTGAATTTCAACTCTTCCTAAGTGTAATCCTATTAAGCTTAGTTCAATAGAGTCACTTCCAGTCTAGCATATTTATAGGCTATTTTTATATAGTTGCTTTTGGCCATTTACGAGTAAGAATTTCATGGCATAGGCCAAACATTGGAATCAGTTTGTTGTTTCTACAATTTTGCTGCTGTTGCATTGAATTCCACATTTGATAGCACTTCCCATGCTTCCCTCTGACTGCAAGTTATGGCCATGCCTGTTGGGCCTGGCTAACAGCAATAAAATGTTGTTAATTGCTTATGCCACACACGTTTCGCCGTCATTTTATAACCGTGTAATTTGCATTTCGCATTCGTATGTGTATTTTGTAATAGTATTTATAGAACTATGGGAATTGTATTGTGTCTAGTTTTATTTAGAAATTAGAGTAGCATGAAGGATAACTGTAACAAAGCGCATGAATTTTATGGCTTAAACTTGTGTTGGTCAACGGTGCGTATGATGTGCATTTATACATTTACAGAAAAATGCTGAAAGGCATTTGGAAATATAATCAAATAGCCTGGCAACGAGCTGAAAATGCCAAAAGCGATGCCAAACAAATGCAGCTGGACAACAACAACAGCAACAACATGAACAATCGGGCCAACAACAATCGGGCCAACAACCAACTCCTTGAAATAGAAATAGTTCGATAGATGTGTGTGTTTATTTGCCAGCGGCATTTGGTACACTTCAATGTTTATAATTTTCAATTTCTGTTTTTCGTATCCCTTCAACTTCACTTCTCTAGCCTCGCCGCTCTCCTCTCTCCTCTCTCCCAGCCACATTTTGTTTTGCTGTTGAGCACTTGTGTTGTTGGTCTGTCGGGCAGATTCAATTTAGAGACACGCCCCGTTCCTGACACTTTGCCAGCAGCTGTTTTGCGCCAGGATGTGCCAGCCAAGCATCCAAGCAGCAGCTACTAAATCGTTTATATATGTATTTGTTTTTTCCTCATCTTTTTGTTGTTAAGTTTGTTGTTGTTCAAGTTGTTGTTGTTGCAGCGCTGGCCAACGATTTGAGCCCTTTTCTTGACTGTTTTCTTATTGAAATTCAATTTGCTTGAGTTTCGTTTTTGCTCGCCTTCCTTTTTTTTTTTGCTCTGCCAATCTTAATGTAGTACATACAAATACATAAATATAAAGATAACGAGGTTGGTTTGATGAGTCTTGGAAATAAGTAGGAAAAAATAACTTTATTAATAAAATTATAGTATTTTTTTAATTGAAACTTTATAGTGAAATATTTTGAAAATTATTCTTTTGTAACCATAATCTATTTTCAAATAAAATTTCTCACAAATAAAGGGAAACTTGACCAATCTTATGATTGGAAAGCATGAACAAGTTAAAGGACAAAGTGAATTTATTTCCTTGAAAAAAAGTTTCGTTTCCCAACTTGGGCCAATGACTAATCAGCCCACCCTCGACAATTTTACTATATATGTTTTTGTATACATATATTTTTGATGCTTATCAACACTACAAACTTAACTTGCTTATCCCTTGTTATATTTAACCCTTTCATGCAATTTAAACGATTTGAGCAATTTATTGTTTTTGGCCTGTGGCCACACATTGTACGGAGTAATGTCCCCGAGGCACAGGACCTGAGATTGCATTGGAATTGAATTTGTGAGTGTTTTGTGGCACAATTTTTCGGTGTGTGGCAACAGATCAATCTCCTTGGCTAATCTCGTCACGGAAATGATTTCAGTCCCCCCATCCAGTTGAATCTAAAAGTTGGTCAGTCTTTCTCAATTGCATGCTTCCGCAGGACATTCCCAGGACATGCTCACATTCTCTTATTTGCTTGCATATACATAAGTACTCGTATTGTCACGCAGCTACAGAATTGTCATTTATCAATTTAGTTGACAGTCGATTTCTATTCAAATACAACCAAAAAAAAGAGTAGCATCCTCACATCAATTGACTTTTCTGTGTTCCATGTGGCTTCTGGCAATGGGGGGCAACCTGTGCGACTGTGCGACCGAATCAAAAAGCCAATGTTGTACAAGTTTGTGTTGTATATAGTATTGTTGTTGTTGTTGTCCGTTTCCTGTTGTGGCATGTGCAATAAAGTAAAAAAATTGGCAAATAGAAATGGAGCCGCAGGGGGAAAGAGTGAGTGAGTGGAATTACCATATTCTAGTCAAATCACAATCACAAACCTGTCCACTGGACGAGCTCTTCAATCAAAATCAGGCAACTTGAATGATGCTCTTGCAGAGGGAAATGAAATTTGGTTGCAGTTACTCCAAAAGTTGAAGAAGCAATGCTTTGCTTTCAACCTGGAAGCGGATTAAATGTTTCCCAACGCAAAGCTACCTATAAATATAAAATCTTTAAGTTAAGCTAGAGTTAAGCAGAGTGTTCTTTAAGTTGGGAAAGATTGATGTTTAGGCAGTGAGAGAGCTATAATCAATCTTAATCAGCATCAGGCTAGACTTTATCCAGCGATTATGTCTGTTTAAAGTGAGTCTATTTTTAATTTACTGAATAGTTAAATGTTGATTACATTCGAGGTCTTCGTTGAGATGGAAAACTGGAATAAATTTAATTCATTCACAAGTCATTTTTTATCTGCAATTAATAACAATAATTATAAAAGAGATTCCATACTCTTATTTACGTAAAGTGTATTAGATACATTTTAAAAACTTACCAAAATTTGCTTCATTCGATTTTTAAGGGTTGAACATATAAAAAAAGAAATGAGATCTATCGGGCTACAAGTGATTCCTTGTCAATACAATAACTTAACTAACCTTATACGATATGTGCTATATATCTACATGAGTATATAGCACACTGATTCCATTTGAATACGCTTTCAATTTGTCAAAAGTCGACAACAGTTGACAAAAGAAGAGCTAAAGAAAAAGCGCACGAGACTCGATGGAGCTGGTAAACAAGAGCAACAATTAATTTCGATTTTGATCGTCTGATGGATGTTGTATTCGCGGCAGCCGCTCCATTTGACAACCGGGTAGCCAAAAGGAGGCGTGGCGGGTCGAAAGGGGCGAGCTGGTTTTGTCGTGTCATTTGTCGCCGCGTTTTTGTGAACATGGCTAACACTCACAGTGAACTTTTGAATGCTTGTGCACTTGCAGGCGCCTGCTATTTTCAGAATGGCCAGAGCTACGAGCTGGGCAACTTCAATTCACATTTGCGTTTCAATCAAAGCGACTCGCCGTATCTGCTGTACGAGGAGGGCGCCAACTGCGGCTCGACTGGCAGGCGTTGGTCCACGAAAATCGAATTTGTTTGTGCGAACAATGCGACGAAGGACAATGGAGGTGCCAATGGCGGCAGCAGCGGCGGCAAAACTACCACGGATGCTGTGCAAATAATTGAGGACTCAAATTGTCAGCTGTTAATTCAATATCAGACGCCTCATGCCTGCCGGCAGCAGATTAGGTGCAAGGCAAAGGTCTATGTGGATTCCCCCGGTGCCAGCGGCAGCAACAGCGAGGAACTGGTTGACCTAACTCCGCTCATTAACGCCAACGAGAACTACGAGGCCCGTGTGGAGCTCAAATCGAAAGCGGCCCAGGAGCTGATGCCCAAGAACACAAAGGTGAGTTTGCCACGTTCTATAATGATTTCCCTAGGTGATAATCCGCATTAGGGATGGCTATCAGCAGGAAAATATAGTTATTGAACACGGGTAACATATGACACAGAATATCAAAGAGAGTAAAACAAAATAACGATTTCAATATACAAAATAAACAGTCTAAGATATTCTATTCAAAGCGAGTTAAAAAAACATAGAAGTAATAATATTAGTTGAATATGTTATACATATGATAGAAGTAGAATTGTTAACAAAGAAACAATTTAAAAAAAAAAGAAAATATAAATTTTTTGGCAATTTTTTTTTATTTTTATGGTGTCATACTCTATGTCTCTATCAGCTAAATTAAAGCATACAATATAAAGTAAGTAGAATTATAAAGTTATTTTTTCTAATGATTAATGGCAAGACGAGTGAAACAGTAAATATGAGTAGTGGAAAAAGATTACTATAATGCCAAAGGATACTATATTTTAAAAATTAAAATATCAGGCACATAAAACAAAAATGTAGGTACATAAATCAATATTTTTCGCTTAGAAGATAAGAAGTTTTTTCAATCTTTTAATTAACACATTAAATAACATATTAATTAACATATTAATTTTAGCTAGCATTTAGTGAGTTGGTTCTGTTTTGAAACTTAAGCATCGTTCGCCGTTTGCTCATCTCTATTCAGTATCTAATTTGGTGTCCCTTTGTATCTTTGCAGTTCTTTTTGAATGTGTGCCGACCATTAGTGCCGAAATACCAATTAGGCTGCGCTGGCGGCTCAGGTGCTTGCATGGCCAATATGTCGAGTGCCGGGGCGCCCGAGGAGGAGCACGTAAGTAGCAGACAAAGCGGCTTAAAAGCTTAACTTTGTCGATTCAACGTAGTACGAGAATGTATGTGTATTGGATGTGTGTGAGTGTGTGTGTGTGTGTTGGTGTATGATATACCTCGTAATTGGCAGCAATTCACATTCTCTTTTCCGCTCCCCGTTGAATATTTTTGGTACTCATATATAAATAAGTTCATGGTAAATGCCTCAATTTGGGCTGTTAAGCCATTTGGCCAAGTGCCCAAAAATTGTGGCGCCATTCATGCATTAAATATGCTGCAAATCCAATTGCTAAGCCACTCCACTCCACACTGTCCCTCTTTACTCAGTGTCCATTGGGCGATGAGTGACCAGTGGATTTGGTTACTTCATTAGGCCAACTCCCATATCCAACACTTTAGTCTCCTCGCCGTTGACAACTGAAGAGCCGGCTGAGTTCAGTGTCTAAAAGTTGCCTAATGCCTGCTTTCCATTTCCCATTTCCCTTCCTCCAGCTGTACACTGTGTGTGACTTTCCACCCTCTCCTGCTGTTCCTCTGTCCGAGCTGTTGGTCCTTCGCTTGAATGCTTAAGCCCACAAAAGTATGCAATGAAATTCGCTCAAAATGAGATTTCAGCTCATGCTACAAATTGGTCGCAAACATTGTCGGGTTTTCGCTGTTTGTTTTGAACGCGAATGTGAATGAGAGATGTGAATGTGATAATTGCACACAAAATGCTTCCTTTTTGTTATCTGCAACCGTTATTGAAATTACCAAGAACTGCAAATTAACCAATTTAGATCAGTTTTATGTTTTATGATTTCTTTAAGTTTTCCCTAACTAAAATATTACAAACTGATAAATTTGTGTTGAACTTTTGTCATGCAAATTGCATACAAATTGAAAATACAAGTTATTTTATGATTTATATTTAGCTCCAAAATGAAATATGAAATTAATTTGTATAAATCGCTTCTGCGAAAATCGAGTTGCCAATTTTTCTATTACCTTTTACATCAATAGCTATCAGTGTAAGCTTCTTCAATGTGCTCTTCACAAATAAATCTTTTCTATTTTGTTTGTGGAACATATAATACTGTTTCCGCTTTGTCTCTCAATTTAAAGGCCGTAGGTCGGCTTTTGTGGCATTGAGATGCTCTTATGCAATTATTATGTGAATTATAATGCTATCGCTGAGCCTGCGGCATGAAGTGCGTGTCCTGTGCCAAAGGCGTTGGGCCAACGTAACTTTTATCACATGCCGGGAGCAAAAAAACATTGTTCAAGTTGTTAAAAAAAAATAATCACGTACGCGTTGAAAATAGCGGAACCATATGGTCGAGGGGGAGGTGGGAGGGGAGGTGATATGCGAGCGAAATATTTGTAAACGTAACGCAAGGCTAACAAACGTAACGTAACAGAACACGACGCAAGGACGGGACAGGGTAACTAAAAGAGAACGGAAGGATGTGGCAAAATGCGGCTATGGCGTTGACGTTGGTGTAAAAATACTACATGCACACACACACACACACACCTTAGGTTGTATACGTATGCATATACATATAACTGTATCTAGTAGTAATCGCGCAAGCTCGAGTGTGAAAGACCCTGTACTTTTTTAAAATGAAAAACATTTGAGGTCAAGCTATTTTAATTGAAATTTCACAAGGAAAGCGGTGAAGCTTTGAAAAAGTTATGATAGTTTAAAGTCTTTGAAAAAGTCTTAATTCAAATGTATCTTAATTACAAAATTTATCTAAATTCAGCTTAAAAAAAATAGTCGAATTAAAGTACTTCAAAAACGCAACTGCAAAAATCAAGTTGTCGATTTTATTATGTATTTTTCAGAGCTCGCAAATAACAGTTAACACTTTCAGTGTGTCGGAAAATAACAGTTATTAGCTGACAGAATGATAAAAGGGATAAAAACAAAACATTAATTTCTGTTTTTTTCTCAGTAGGCTTATCAGTCAAGAAATAACATTTAATTTTGTTTCCTTATGGTTGTGTCATTCAAAAACTGTTTCCTGCAGAAAACATCGAAAGTGCCTTTTGAAAATTTAAAACGTTTTTTTTTGCTACAATTTTTTGTAAAATGGGTCGTCCAAAAAGCATAGTTCATTATTTTTTTAAATATGATGGCAAATTAAAAAAATCTGAATGCAACGTGTGTGGCAAAAAATTAACTGGAACGCATGTAACAAATTTAAGACGTCATTTGAAGGCAAAACATTCTGATGTTTTTGAAGACTTGGAGGACAACAGCAGCACCGATGTGGTACAAGTTGCAAAAAAGCGAAAAATTGCCTATGCAACAAATGAAGAGACATTAGTTGCATCTATTGTCAAAATAGTTACAACCGATGGCAGGCCATTTTTGCTGTTGGACAGTGAAGGTTTTCGGGAAATCGTAACAATTGTTATTGTAAATAAAAAAAGTTACCAAAAAAAGTTATCTTGATCTCTGTGGGTGTGTTGCTTTTTCGGGAGTTTGTGTCGATTTTTGCGCACCTAACACAACAACAACTTGAAAAGACACTTTTGACTAACACTTTTGTGTTTTGCTCATTTGCTAACAGTTATTCCGGGAGCACTAGCTAAAAAGTCTTTTTTTAACTGTTATTAGTATACAGAAAGAATTTATTTTCTAAATGGAAAATACTGAGCAGAGAGCACAAACGAAAAGAAGTAAGTGTTTCTCTCAGTGATAAATCTTCTGGGTTTTACTTTTTTTCTGTTTTTTCAGTGAACAGATCGAAAAAAAAAAGTGTTAACTGTTATTTGCGAGCTCTGGTATTTTTACATTAATAATTTTATACTTTTACTACTTAATCGACCCCTTGTAATTCTTAAGTACTGGGTCTAAAAACAGCTTTTAGCGGCCAACAGGCATCAGGAGGAGGATGAGAAGGAGCAACACATCCCGCACTCCTATTTCTACCCATTCCATTCCATTCAACCCAATCCAATCCAATTCATGCCCCGGCTTGGAGCTGTGTGCCGTAAGGGAAGATGTGAGCGTGTGTGTGTGTGTGTGTCCCATGCGACGTGCTGTGCAGAACATTTCCGGTTTGCGGTAGGATGACAGAGAGGGTTGAAGGCGGAGTGAGAGAGAGAGGGGTGAACGACGATTGGGGCAAAGTGCCGTCGGCTTTGTTTGCATGCCGCTGGTCTAGAAATCGTTGCCATGGTTATATATATTTTTCTAAAATTTATATTGCTTTATTTGGACAGAGAGAGAGAGAGAGGAGGAAAAGAGAGAGAGATAGGGAGAGAAAGAAAGAGCAAGAAAAAGAGAGTCGTTGGCGGCTGCTGTTGACATTTGCGCCACGTTTTGCATTTTGAAAATGCTCCGTTTTCAGCGCATTTCGTGTGCGGAAACGGAAATGTGCTGCTAGCTGCTGAACGCACACTTGAGCGAACGTGCAACTTCTATGGCAACCCTACCCCCCACCCCACCAACCACCCATACACATACATACACAGACACCCTTTTAATGCATTGACAGTTGTCAAATGTCGAATGCCGTTTGGCTTTCTTCTGATTTGCGCCGAGATATTCGTATTTTAATGTGCTGCCAGTTGCATATCCTTATCCTTGTCCTTATCCTTGCTCATATCCTCGAGCTGCAAGCTATTCATTGAATTGGCATATTTGACACTGCAACCCGATCGAAACTCGCGAATCGACAGCTCAGCTCAGCTCATTGTCATGCGGCGTCGACTTGCTGCAAATTTGGCTATGGCATGTGCCTGGCATCTCAACTGGCATCGCAACCTGCTAATGGGCATCTCAGGAATTGCAGAAATGCCAGAAAATTGCTTAGCAAACAGTCAAGTTTCCTTGAACTTTCTTGGCATTTTTTAGAGTCTCTTTCCACTATACAAAATTATTTACCTCTTTTGCGTATTTACATTTCTATTATTATTGGAAAAAATATGCATTTGTTGAACATTTTAAGTATCCTATTTTCAATCGCCGACAGTGCGAGGTCTTTATAAGAAATATAAATATACACATAACGTTTCATTACTAAATGTATAAACTTGTAAATTTGCAACACAAAAAATTAACCTTTTTTTAAATAATAGAAACTTTTTTGAATATTACAATAAAATGTGTAAAATCAAAGAAAGACTTAGTGGAAAGTTATTGTTACAAGACATTGTTATGCTATAATCTGCGACAAATTAAGCTCGTCCTTTGTTGTGTGGATTCGTGGTTGATTCGTGGGCGTCTTTGTGGCTAGCCTGGGGACTGGCCTGAGTGTCGCCACAGGACATTTGATGCTCACGCATGTCGCTTCCCTCTTGATGTCTCAATCCAAATGCTGAACTTGCACAAATCTTTATTGCTTTTCAACTAAAGCTTTTCCGCTTTGTTTTCATCCTAACAAAGTTTCCTTCTTGGTCAAGTGCTTGGGACTGCAAAAGGATATCTAATGGAGAGCTCGCTCTTATCAGTTCTTATCATTCTGCTTGATTTCCAGTTTAAGCTGTTTTTCCATTTCACATTTTCACATTTCATTTGAGAGCAGGACTTTTAATTAGAGCACAAAATCCGAACATGACTTAAACTTTCGTTTTACGAGTAGTTTCGTTGTGAGCTGAGCTGAAACAACTTAGAAGATTGTTTTCTTTTATTTGTTGTTTCTTTATTTTTTCCATTTTTTCAATAGAATTCGACTTGTACTTTTCTTTTCGTTTCCTTAAAAACTTGTTTATTTGTATCTGCAAACAATTAAGTTGCCTGCCTTCTGTTTGTTGCCGTTGCTTTGTTCAGTCAACGTTTCCTTGTCCTTACGAGCCAAAAGTTCACAAAACTTGAGCGAGCTCGTGGGACGGGCTACTTTCGAGCAAACTCGACTATGAGAACCCTGTAATTAATCTGTAAAAAGGCGACTTGAAAATTAAATTAAAAAAAAATAATACAAATATTATTTAATCAAAAATATGATTATTATGAAAGTTTGTTTTGTGGAACTCGATCTATATTCACTAAGTCAATGAATAAAATAAACTTGCTTAGGATATACAGGAATCCAATAACGATATCTGACTTTAGATCTTTCAATCGTCGTAAATTCATAATACAATCTCCATACTAAGTTCAATGACTATAGTAATTTTTAAGTACAGGGTCTAAAAATTAAAGAAGAAGAAGCAGCAAAAAAAAAAGGAAAATATAAACAAGAGACCAGGAAACATAGACAAACAGCACTTGCTTGTGCTTGTAGCCAATGCGATAAGAAAGTTTTTCAATAAATTTTGGGAACAGCAAGTTACTCAAAAGTTGCCGACTTCGGCTACAGCTACAGCTACAGTTACCGTTAAGCTGATAAGCTGGCGCCAGTTAGTCCTTCCTTCTGTCCGCCTTCTATATATATGTAACGGGATATGTATATTTCTCAACTACAGTCGAACTTCCCTAACTCGAATCACCATTATCCAAGAAAAAAGTTCGAGTTAGGGAGACTTCGAGTTAGGGCATTTTTTTTTTTGTATTTTAAAAGAAACTACAAATGCATTCAATCATAAATACATTTCAAAATTCAAATTTTTCTTGTTATTTTCAACAAAAAAGGATTCCAGTTTGTTCAAGACCTGTGAATATTCTCAAAAACTGATTTCTTCGTTCTTTTGCTGTATCCTGAAGAAGTTCCCGATTCAAATGTCGTCATAATTAATTTTCCATTTTTTAATATAATGAAAAATGTTTTTGCTGAGATAACATATTTTTCAGCAACTTTAATTTATTTGGTCTACTTTCAAATTCCTTAACTACTAATAAGTTTGAATATTTCTTTAAACATTTTTAAACATTTTAGTACACTGATGCGCTGACAAAGAAGTACATCTTTCTTATAGCAATTTCACTAGCCTAAATAATTGTTGATGCAATATTCTATCATATTCCATCTCCATATGTTAATGTACATCAATATTACGTATCAAAATGAGCCGGTAACAAAAACGCAAAATAGAAACGAAAAAAAATTCAAACTTTATTGGGGATTTTCCCGAAAAATTCGACTTACAGAAGTACGGGCCAATATTTTTGTTCGAGTTAAGGAGATTTTCGAGTTAGGGAAGTTCGAGTTAGGGAAGCAGATTTGTATGAAATTTGCTCAGTAAACGCTATTGCCACTCGATTTTGTTCGAGTTAGAGAAACTTCGAGTTAGGGAAGTTCGAGTTAGGGAAGTTCGACTGTATATCCAATGCTAATGAGGACTGCCTGTTGAAGGACATTGGACGCTTGTGCTTGTTTGCTGACGCCGCATTAGTTCAGATTTTGAGTTTTCAATGGATTTCCAATGGAGCAGCAGGCAGAGAAAGAGAGAGAGAGTGAAGAGAGGGGAAAAGAAACTGCTAGCTAGCGAAATGGCTGGCAATAAATAATAGAGCAAACTGCTTAAAGCTGCCTGAGCTGCATACGAAATGAGATGGCGCCGTCTGCCGCCAGTGGCTAATACGTTTAAGATGAGACGACAACATGTGCAACGTTTGCCGACATCGAATTCCACATCGCCATCGCCGTTGCCATCGCCATCGATGTCGCCTGACCCGGGCATAAATCTTGTGGCAGTCGAGCGCCATTGCATTTGCTCCACGTTGGACATTAAGCGCACGTCTCCAGTTGAATGGCCGACTGGACAGCTGGCCAACAGGCCAAATAGCTGGCTGACTGCCTGCTTCTTCTTCTTCATCTGCTACTGACAGTGTTTAAGCTGGTTGCCATGGATGCCAACAACAATCTGCAGGAATAACAGCAGCAATGGGAGCAAGAGAAGTAGCAAGAGAAACAGTATGTAGAGCAGGAGAAGAGTGAGCCATGGGCGGAGAAGTAGCAGTGGATTGAGGAGTAGCACGAGAAACAGCAAGGAAGTCAACAGGGAGCAGCTAGTAGAGCTGTAGGAAGAGAAACAGCACCAAGAGGACCTCTTCCTGGATTCCTCCTGGTTTCCTCTTGGTGCTGTTGCAATTGAAGCGCCATTGAACAGGCGACAAAAAGGTCGATCATTGGGCAATTTGCACAGCTAATGCCTTACTAAGGACAACGAATCCTTTTTTGCCAGTTAGCCTCAAAACTACTGCAAGTGTCGTTATTACTAAACAAACGATAAAGTTGCTTTAATGGTCGTTATATAAATATTAGTATCGACTTTGCTTTCTTTATCGAGGCTGATGTTTTTCGAGCTATTAAATTATTTATTTTTTGTTTTCTCCTTAAAGTTGAATATACCCATTTATGACTACGAAGCTATTTAAATCAACAAGTTTGATTGTTGCCCATGGATTAAGTATTTTTTTTTCATTCATTATTTGAGCTTTTCATTTCTAGCCCACATTTCGAAGCTTGGTTTAAATTTATTATTTCATCTATGATTTTAGTTGGCTACAGAGATGGCAAAGCATCTAAAAAGAAGTTCTTAAAGAGAAGCCCATAATAAATCAGGATTAAATATAATTCAAACGTATTTCCTAAGCTCTTCATATATCGATTTTATCTTATCAGTCTTAAACTTAAATGAAATATAGTTTATTTAAATTGTTAATTTCAAATCCCATTTTTAAATTTTACTTTCTGTCGACTGCTTTCAGTTGACTTTAAATATAAAGTTCTATCGACAATCGTTCCACATTGTGCAGTATTCCATCTTTGTCGGCTGACTATCGAAATCTTTGAAATGCCATCCATTTTGTCCAATTGTCGCTTGTGGCTGGCTGCATTGACTGTTCAGGGTTAAAGTGATCTAAAGGGGTCACGGGGTTACTGTCTGCCAGAGGCCATAGCCATAGCCATAGCCGAAGCATTTGTCCATCCATTCGAATGGCGCTTATCGTTTCCGCGTCCCATCGGTCTTAACCTTCTCATCGATATGTGGGGCCACTCGAACGCATGTCCTGTCCAGTTGGTAAAGCGTGCTTCTAGCCACAACAGCAACAGCAACAACAACGTCAACTTCAGACTAAAACGTGGCTATGATAGAGATTTCGAGTTATTTGCGGCAATCTCAGTCATAAAGTTACACGTGTTTGGTCACTCACAGAACGAACGAGTTATAGACATGCCACACATTCTTCCTTCTTTTCTTCTATGTATGTTTCTTTGTCCTCTCACACAATTTCACTCTTCCAATCTATTCATTTCAGAGCCTTGGCTTTCCATGGACGGGGCTGACGGTTATCAATCGCACAACCGCTGAACTGCTCTATCTAAAGGGGGATCCCTGTCCCACCGACAAGTCCATGAACCTGTCAACACGGATTCACTTCAGCTGCAATATGCGTACAGGACGAGTAAGTACAGAGGGGCAAGAGCAGAAGGGGGTTATTCATATGGCACAATGCGTGTTGACCCTTGCACTATTTCATTTTCGTAGGGTCAACCTGTGCTGACTTCCATCGATGACTGCAACTACCATTTCGATTGGGACACGAGCGTCATTTGCCCGCCACACGAGTGCAGCTTCAGCGAGGATACATGCGAGATTGTCCAGGATGAGGCTGGCATGCGGTTCAACTTTAAGAATGCCTCCTTTGCCACTGACGGCAAAATTGAGGTGAGCTTGACAACTGCAATACATTGATGTCTACGACTATTTGCACTCAAAACATAATATCGAAAATTGCCCTGAAATTAAGAAAAACTTTTAATACAAAGAAGAAAATATTATTAAAATTATAAAAATATTTTTTTGACTCATAAGATTTCTGAAATATACAGAAATCGCTTTCATAAAAATTTAAGTGAAATTCAAGCGAAAGCGATTTCTGTGGCACCGCTGATAAAGTTTATCTTAAAAAGGGGCGACTTAATTTTGTTTGGCTGCTTAGTAATATTTAAAATTGCGCGAGATATTAATAATCACGCTTAATAAATGCTGATAAAATTTAAAAAAAACATTTCTCTAAAATTAAGAAAAGTTCACTTTTGGCCCCTTTTTTTAAAGTGATTTACTGAATTTAAGGGCTGAAAGCGAGTTTAATATGTAGCTCAATTTTATTGTACGAGTTTTTGAGTGATCATTATTGTTTCTTTCCATTCATAGATCGAGCACAAGAAGCAAAAGTTGTTGCTAAACGTTTGTGGAACGCATCGCAAGGCCATGACGGACTATTCGCAGGATCTGGTGAATCTGTTCTTCACACACGATTTGCCCGGTTGCGGCAAGGAGGGTAAGTTCCGGCGGCAAACTTAAGACACTAATTCGATTTTCAAATTCGTCCACTTTTTGACTAACTTGAGGAGTTGTTGCTTGACGCTTGTCGGTTCCGGTTCCGATTCCGTTTCCCGTTCCGTTTCCGCAACTGTTTCCGCTTGCACTTCCGCTGGTGCAACACGCGCATTTCCGGCCGCCATTTTTTTTGCTGGCCATTTTCTTTTTGGTGATACTTTGGCTATTTGAGCTGCTCCCTCGGAAATTGACAAAATCGCATTAGAATTGGCGCACAGCCCAATGCACTTTCTTTTCGCTTATCTGCCAGACCTTCCACCACATCACTCCACAACTGCAACACTCCACCAATCCCCCTCCACTACGCTCCCCCTCCAATACTCAGCAAAGTATACCGCTTGACAATGTTTTTGTACCCTGTGCAGGTGGTATATTGAGCTTGTCCGACTGTCTGTATGAACAAATAGAAACTAGGAAAGTTAAGAGCTAGACATCTCAAATTTGGTATACAGGCGAATCTCGTTTAGGGTAAGAAAGTAATATTTATAGTTCTAAGCGCCTTTTTGCAGGGTATCTCGTAGTCGACTTCCTCTTTTTTCCTTTTTTTTCCATTGCCTGCTTTTGGGCGCCAGTGCAGCAACTGCGACAATTTTGGCGCTGCTCTTGTCGCCAGTTTCTCGTTTTTCCTCCTGTTTTTCACGTTTCCTTCATGTTTTTTTTGCTCTTAACTAAAAGCCCTTTGTGTCGGCTCGCCGACTAAAACGCAAAATACTTGAAATTATCAAAATAGACAGTGAGAAAAAATGCAGAAAAAAACGACAGAAAATAATAAATAAAATTGTCGTCGAGATAATGCGGTAAAATAATCTTGCTGGAAATTTGAGAGACGTTTGCCTATTTTTTTTGTGTGACACTTTTTAAATTTTTTATGCAACTTCGGCTGCTGTTGCTGCTGCATTCGAGCCATGAATATTTAAAGGCCCACACACAAAACAAAACAAAACAAGCAAAACAGTTGAGCCCGGGCTTCTATCGGATGGCAATGAATTTTATTGGTACTACAAAAAAAGTTTGCTATCAAATGGAACTTTTTGTTCAGCCTCGTATGTTATCTGGCCAATAAAAGTGACAATTTAATTATGACAATATTCTATCCTCACACATAACAATGTGAGAGTATTATAAAACTCAGTTTCGGGCTATTTTCGGGTCTACTGTGTGTGGTTGACAATCTGTAAGCGATCAGACAATTCTAATGTGCTTACTGACATGCAAAATGCAAACTGGATGAGTTTGGACTAAGTTGGGAGTTGAGCCCATAGCCCAAAGTTGAAATACAACAAACACACACACACACACACAGATGTCATGCTGCGCATTTGAACGACAAGACCAGAAAAACAGCAGCCACAAAGGCTAAAATCTCCTCCCTTTTCCCCCTCCCTGTTCCTTTGGTATTTATATCATGCGGCTTTTGTTGTCGACTCCAGTGATAATTATTTTTAGCTTTTATGTAATAACTTGGCAGCATAGCCCCATTTCTGTCACCCGTAGCTCTTGTGCCCTAGACGAGCTATGATAAGGATTCATTTAAGCTTTGTTTTAGTTATTGTTGCTGTTGTAGTTGTGTTGTTGTTGGGCTTGTTTCTCGGTCAATTAAAATAAAATGCCGCTTTGCTCTAGTAGAGCTTCTCTCTCTGGCTTTCATCATCAGCTTTTATTGGGGTCAAGTTTATACTGTAGTCTGTGTGTCTGTGCTTTTATCTCTGCTAATTAAACCTTTCATTTTTGGTATATTGCTAACCACAGAATCTGTTACATTTACTTTCACTTGCAGGCAAAATGAATGTACAGATGCGTTTGATTTGCAGCCACATAAACGAGAAATCCACAACCATCACAGAGGTGAGTAAAGAGTTTGCTAACAAAATAAATATTGCTTTTACATACTGATTATATTTATACCCTATGCGGATTTTATAATGTTTTTGTGGGGATTAAAAAACAAAGAAAATGAAATGAACTGAAGGAAATCAAAACATGTCTGATATAAAGGGGAGAAAAAACTTGGAAATTGAAAAGGGAAAAATATTTAGAGTAAACCAATTAGATAGAAATTAATAAAATATGTTTTTAATTATATAATTAAAAATAATCAAAATCATAGCATTGATACTCAAGGTATTTATTCTTATCAAAAATTAAACAACAAATTTATGCACTTGATTAGTTTAATAAAAAGGTTACAATTATTTGCTTTAATATTTAAAGTTCAAAAATATTTTAAAAACAGAAAATCGTTGAAATTTCATTTGGTAATCAAAGCAATAAATAACTTGGTTTGCTGAGAATGTCGAGACAAGTTGTTAAGTATTGAGTTAGGGTTGGATGGGGGTCGGTTAGGGGTCGTGTTAGGGTCGTTGGGAAAGAATTGTAGCATACATTTGTGCGCTGAGGGAAAAGCGCATTAAATTGACACACTTAGGAGACTGGAAGACGCAGTAAGGCGACAATCCTGAAGTGGATTTAACATACATTTCTTGCATGTGTGTGCAGTCCAAGGAGTTTCTTTAGTAAAGTCTGACGGGGGCAGAGGGAATGGGAGAGGGGAAATGGGGTCTGTTTCAAAGTGAAAATGTGTAAGAAATATGCAGAAAAAGGCCGCACAAAACAATGTGGCAGGTGTCCTTTGTTATGCTTACCACTTGGCAAATCCGCTTTGCCAGCCATTTGTATTTGTTGTTGTTAATGTTGTTGTTGTTGCTGTTGTTGCTGCTGCTGTGTTGCGACTGCTGCTTTTCTGCCTTTCAGCAAAAATGTTGCCTACCAACCTGTGCGGCTTTTGGTTTTTGCCACCCCATTTCTTTCTCTGCTTGTTCCCTTTTATTTTTGTGTTTTTTGTTGTATTCCTTGGTGGTGTCTGTTGCTTTTACATAGTTGTAGTCCTTGCTTTTAGCCGGCGGGCTTGCTATTGTTTTGGACAAGCCTTTGTTGTCTTAACAATCGCTGCTAAAAATGCACGTGCCTGACTTGTTACAGCGAAAACATGCTGTTGTCCCTTCTCTGGGTCTTGGCCTTTGCTCCTCCTTTGTCTTTGTCTTGGATCATAGATAACCCAGCGCATTTTAGCGCTTCTTCTTCTCTTGGCTTTTTTTTAGTTTTGTAATTTATTTATGTTGCCCTTTTCTTTCATCATCATCAGCAGCAGCAGCTGCTTTGCTTTGGCTTTGGCTTTTTTCTGGTTTATCAGTCACTTACATTTCAATGCAGTCGCTGCTCTGATTATAATTCTAATTAGAGCAATATTAATCAGCAGTTAGTTAATTCTCGTTGATTAAAAACTTTCCCTAGAAACTTGTAATTAGATTTGCTGAATCAATAAGGAGAGATGGACTTTTCTTAAAGCAGGTTTTTGAGCTACATTTTCTCCCATCTGTCTATGAAAATTAATTCAATTATCAATTTTAAGGGAAGTCTCGCGCGAAACCAATCTCTTAATTGATTTTGCTGTGTGTTCGCATTATGCAACAATGCATTTACATTTACATACATACATACATACATACATATATATGATGGGAAACCGCATGTTCCAGCAAAATTGTCAATTTGCAGCACTTTGTAATTAGTGGTTTGCTCGACGCATGCAACTTTATTAGCCTGGTCCGAAGCATGCCAAAAATGTAGCAATTAGTGCCTGAGGTTTAACAAAACACACCTTTATCCACATTTACATCCACACGGCTACAGACCAACACCCATATACATACACACACATATATAAACACATAACCGTCGTAGTCCATTACGCACAAATTGCCAAAGGCGACGCCATCAGCAATTGAAAATATTTGCCTGTCCATTTTGTAGGTAGGCTCTCAGTTGTTTCTATATATCCTGTACTCAGTAAATGCCTGAAATGGGGTATAATATAGTTGGGACTTGGTATGCAATTCTCTTTGGAGCATACAGGGTATTTGTATTGCTTTCAGTTCATCTTAAAGACTGAGAAAATATGCAAATTGTGTTGACTTAGTTTTGAAGTCAAGTGAATTTTGATCTGTGCTAATATCTTTTTAGACAAGTCTATATAATATGTTAACAAAATTTTAAATTATCAGGGCATATTTAATATTTATCCTATTTAAATTTTTTTTATTTAATTTCTTGTTTTTAAGCTATGTTTAAAAGAGTGTGCTTCAGTTTAGAGTTTACAGAATATTTGCAGTTGATTATGTATGTATATGGGCATTTCCAGAAAAACGTCCACCTTGCCAAAAAACGTAAAATTGATTAAAAACTCACATCTTGTGAAATTTTCTTCCAAAAATGTATTCAAGTTATTTATTTTATCAATATACGCTAGAAGAAATTCAATAGGATGAAAACATAGATTCTACATTCTAATAAATTCACTTATAGAATAAAATTTGATGAACAAACTCTTGGAAATACTAGGTGGAAATCTTGTCACGTTCGCGATGTCACGTTACAAATTACTAATAAAACTTGTAAAATATAGAAAACGGTAGCTACATATCAAAATTATTTCTAAAATGGAAAACTACATTATTTTATTATGGCTTAAGAGTATTTTCCTCCAAATTACTCGCCACATTTCGCAGACTTTCGCATTTGTCAAGATGAAGTCAAAAATGACTTCCATTTTTCGTCGCGTTCGCGATGCATTGTTTTCTATAAATAATTAAAAAACGACAAGTCTTCAAAGATTGTCTTTTATCATAATAATAGAGTTGAAAAAATGCATTAAACACATGAGAAAACATTTTTGAAAATGTCAATTTTTGTCATTTTTTTTTTTCATTTAAAGTCGTACAAATGTCGCGTTCGCGATCCTGGAAATACCCATATGTTTTTAAGTCTAGAAAATATGTTTATGTTGAAAAATCAGAAGACACTTTTTCTTTTTGAAGTTAGTATTTAATTTCAGAAACATTCAAATCGACATTGTTTGTATGCCTTATTTAAGAGGATATCTGTCAGTTGATTATGATTAACTATATCCTTCTTAATTGCAGTTTTTCTGTAGCTTTTGTTATTGTTGTTGTTGTTGTTGGTGCCCTGTTTGCGCTGGTTAAACAGCGATGACGACGATGGCGACGTTCTACACGCAGTTTAGTTGTATTTGCTAGTAGTTAGTTAGTAGAGCTTGTTGCAACATTCGCACTCGCATGTGGCTCAAACCAATTGACCCAAATTTAAACCAGTTCACAAATAGCTGCAAGCTGCTTTTAACCAGAGAACGTTGTCGCATTGGGTTTGTGAGCCGAGTCAGGTCAGGGAATGGAAGTGGAAGTGGAAATGGCAATGGAAAGGGTAATGGGATGGGGCAGGGCATTTTGGGGCAGCTGTGGACACACACGCATGAGCTGCCACCAGAGTTACAGGCTATCAGCTACCAGCTACCAGTTGTTGCAGTTGCGGAGTGTTTGTCTGATTGCCGTTAATTGCATTGCATTGCATTACACACTTCATGTAGGTGTTATTAATTCAATTTCTTCTTTGTCAAGCATACGTAATGGCATTTGGGTTCAAAGGGGGTTCTCTCTCTCTCTCTCTCTCGCTCGCTCACTCGCTCTGTCTGTCTCTCCATTGGCTATTTGATATACATTTCATGCTCAATTAACTAGAATATGCAACAAGTTGCAAGTTATGCACGTTGGCTGCCAATTGAGGCGTGTTCAGTTGGACAATTATAAAATATACGTTGTGTACATGTTAGATGGAGTGAATGCCATTTCAGATAAGCTGCAAATTATAATTAAAATGTCTGTTTGGCTTAGCTGAAACATGAAATTAATTAAGCAAGTTGTTAACAATATAATTTGTAATAGGTATTTATAACTTGGTTAGCTTTCGACTAAGAAAGAACAGATAAACATGACATTAATTAATTAAAATTTACAAGTTCGTAAATCTTTTAGATATCGTCACCATTGTCATCGAACAACACATGTAACACAAAGAGTCTAGTGTTATTTACTCTTTCGTCACCAGCGTGAACTGTTTAAATGACACATGGAACACCCAGAGTCTAATTTCTATCGCCTAATAGTTAACTATATTATCCATAATTTGTGTATAATCTAGGCTCTCTGTAAGCTTTCATCACTAGCGTGGACTTTGGAAATAGTTTAAAACCCTTTTTGGAACGCAATTATGTTTAGAGTCGTAATTTTAATATTTGAATATTTTATATGATTTGCATTTTGAAAAAATATTTTAGACCACTTTCTAATCTAGAGTCAACTTTTAATAGTTGACAAGATAATCTATACTATGAATCCGTATCTCTGTTGTGTTTCGCCATTGGCGTGAACTGTGAGAATTGCTTAGACCACACATGGTCTTAACTTCTAAACAATTTGGCGATAAACAACTGCAACACACACACACACACACACACACGCACACACAGATAAATGCACAGGCGACACTTTTGTAGCTCTGTAGTTTTGTTATGTTTAGTTATTCCGCTTTTTGTTTTTGGTTGTTTTTTTTTGGGGCAGCTGGTGGCAGGAATTGGCAACAAAGGAAAACCGGCAGCGACGCTGTCGGAAAATTAGCGATTCAATGAAATGGGATTTTAAATGGCTGCAAACTTTTTAATGCGTCTACCGCTGTCCTGTGTCCTGTGTGTCTGCAGTCCACGGTGTCCTCGACATGTTTTAGTTTAGTTTGTGTCTGGGGCGGCGCCACGGTCGGGTGCACGACCCGGGACGTCGACAAAGTTGGCCAACGCGAGTTTTTGCCACTTGCAGTTGCCAGTTGCCGGTTGCCAGTTGCAGCCGCGGCAAAAAGTTTTTAAATTATGCGCACATTTGCAGCGCCTCGTTTCCCTTTTCTCGCTCGCTCCCTACCTCTCTCTCTTTTTCTCTCTCTCTCTCTTGGCGGAAATGGTCTTTGGCCGAAAGTGTTACACGCAGCGTGCAGCCGGACGGAAGACGTGCAATGGCCCTGGAGAGGGGCACGAGTTGCAAGTTGCAAGCAGTTGTTGCACCACAGTTTGCCGCCCTTTTGTAAATGCCGTTGGGCAAAGCACAGAGAACAGAACACACAGCTAGAGATACTGGCTTTTACTTGGGAATTTATGTATTTTACCAATATCAATTTATTTATTTATTTTCTTTTGCACTTAATGAAGAAACTTTCTAATTACTAAATTGTGGCCTTGCTTTGCCCTTTTGCGTTTTGCCGTTTGCAGGACACGCAATGCAGTTTGCTTTATGTGCAACGCACGCCGAGCATCTGTCTGTTTCTGGGTCTGAGTGTGCCACAAAATGAAGGAGGCAGCAGCACCACCACCCCAGCAACTACAACTAGCACCACCTCTAGTACCAGCACCACCACCAGTATAACGCCAACGGGTAAGCCAACAGAAGCAGCCACAACTGCAGCATCTCTACCAGCTTCAGTGCCGGCAGCTGTTCCCAGCCCAACGGCCTCCGTGGGCAGTAAGTCCAGCTAGCCAAATGTGACCTAAAGTCCCCTGTTTTTTTAATCTATCATCTTTTATTTGCCGCCATTTTACAGCCATCATGGGAATTATTCTGTCGGTGACATTCTTTGTGGCATGCCTCGGAATGTTCGCCTTCTCGCCGGCCCGAAGGCAGCGCGTGCGGCGCCTCTTCCGGCGCAGCAGCTCAGCGGTCCGCTATTCCAGGGTAATCCGTTAACGTCCACAATATGCAAGGCTGCAATACTCCAAATTTGATTCAAATATTGGTTCAATTTTCACATTATTGCTATTATTATCGCTTTTGTCTATTATTAAGATTTTTCAATTTGATTTTAGTAATTTTAATGCTTATAGAATTATTATTATTTTGAAAATGAATTTAAAATAGAATCATACATTATAAATATGTGCTTACATATGCTTGAATGTACGTTTAAAATATTTAATAAAGGTATTTTTATTTATATGTGCACACAATCATATTTAATTATTTTAAAATATGATTTTATTATTTTGTTGAAAATGAAGTTGAAGAAATATTAATTTAAAATTAATTACTGTATACTTGAATTGACAAATTTATTTACATATGCAAAAGCTCATTTCCTCAACTGAACTTAATTGCGATTCTGTGTGGTTCGGTTCAATTCCAGTTTGCAGCCTTGATGCTCACAAAATGTTATCAATCACTTTGTACTAATCGGATGTTGGACATTTCAGGTGCAGTCGAACGAGGAGGCCAATCTACTACTAGAGCCGAATGGCGAGTTTACTGAGAGTGACGATGATATGCTGCTCTAGAAGAAAGGGTCAGAAGACATTCTCGATCCCAGGCTGTGGCCGGCAGTGGTGCGTACTGATTGCTATTCAAAAGTTAACCAAGAGACGTTATGGAAACTATATAAAGACATGATTAATCCAAAAGTTTAGAACGTTCAACACCAAAGACAAAAAAAACGCAACTGATTGTGAGCTAAAAACCTAACAAGTAGTAGAAAATTAATGAAAATGTTTGAGGGAAATAATAATTATATTATACAATATTACTTACTTATGTACAATACGTCTAAGCGACAACAACGACAACTTACAAACCCAGTTAATGGAATTATAAATGTATATGCCTAATATATATATATATATATATTATATATTTTATATACCTGCACTTCATATGTAAAGGCAAAAAACCCCTACCCAAAAATTATAGCAGCATATATGTACTTATATACACATTGAAGATATGTAGTCAAAACCAAAGAATTGCATAAGACAATTACTTTTTGAACTCCAAAAGTATTTTTTCCAAATATCTTAAGAAATGCGTGGTTCTCTTTTTAAACTATATAACTCTATTTACCTATATACCACAGAATAGATATCTGCGGTTTAATGTTTGTATTTCATTTAAATTCGTTTATGTTTCGTGCTTGTTTGCCACTATTGTTTGCGTTTTATTTTTGTGTGATATGAGACTGGGCAACATGTACTTAATTTTTGTTGTTTTCTTTTAAGCAAAACTATTTTTTAGTTTTTTAAGCCGTTTGTATAAACCAGCTATCGGCACGGCCCTATCCCGTACGCATAGGAAATTTTCGTGGCGACTGCGCTGCCGCTCACGTACACTCACGTACTACACACTACTACGATTTGCTTCTGTTAACGTCGCTGTTATTCCGCTGTTAGGCGAACAAAAATGCACACTAACGCAATGCAAACATATGACTGTGTTGGTGCCGATAGCTGGTATAAACTATCCAATTTTAATAACTACAGAACTAAATGTACACCCATATATATGTATAAAGATTTTGAGCAATAAAAACAAAATAAAAAATTCATTTGAATGTCTTTTACATACTTTTCTAACTGTTTGAATACCAGGCGAACAGAATTTTCAGCAAGCGAATATTCGACCCAACGTATAGTGGCGATTCGACCTATTTTAGATTGATCGACCGATTAATTTGAATGTTATTCCACATTAAACACAGTGTAATTTCAATGTATTCTAGATTATTTTCGTCTTATTTGCTCAATTAATCGTAAAGTGTTCCCTTCCTAAAATATAAATAATAACTATTAGTCTTTTAAATTTTAAAATATATTTTATTCATTGTATTTGTATACTTCACATACACAATTACATTCAATATTTGTATGTATTAGTAAATGAGTGTGTCTGCATAAATTTGTAGGTACCTTAGGTATTACTTTTCAGAGACATATATATGACATAGCTACTTATACGATATTTTAATGCTAATTACATAAGTATATGCTGCTTGATGTATTTTTTGTAGTTTATTGAAATATGAAATGATGTAATTTATGCATAAAGTTGATATAGTGATGTAATATGTAGTAAATATGCCGTGTATGAAGTGCATACATCTGATAATATCGTCGTTATAAAGTTGTCATTAAATATATATTATTTTTTTATTTGTTTTGGAAATATATAATGTTTCCATTTCTTCTATGTACAGGGGTATTTTTTGTATGTAGTAGTAGCGATTTGGTTTTTAATGTTTTCTTGTTTTCAAATATTCAATTTCGTTTTGTCTTATTCTGTTTCTATTACATTCAGTACACGGCACAGTTTATATGCTACTATTTGGATACGTCATATGTATGTATATTGCATGTGCATTACTCAATATCTTATAACGATAATAGATTGTACAAAATAAAGCTCAATTTGTTCAAAAGTTAGGTAAAACTTGAGATTCGTGCAAGAAAACAAAAAACAATATTTTTCTTCAAAACTAATAAAAGTAATTCAATTGTGATATTTCTTGAAGCTTCGCGTGCGGTGATCTAAATATAAAATAATTACAATTATCGTATGGATAATAGGTAGAATAAATGTACAAATAATTACGAGGCTTATAGTTATCTTACATACAGTATAAGTAAATAACACTAAACAGAATGATAAGCTCTTAAATACGAATAGCTTAAGTTCTTACAATTTTGTTTGTTGCTTTCTTTTCTATTCAATTGTAATATGTTTTTCGATTTCGCTTTTTTTTTTTTTTTTGAATTTTTTTATGTCAACAAAGGCCACATGAAATATTGAAAATTGAAAAATTTTCACCAGCAGAAATTGCCGAATGCATTTCTAGTTAAAACTAAACTCTATAGAATGTAGCTAGACGCGGTTTCATTCACACACTCACACACACACTCGCACACACACACAATCACATACATACACACATTCATACTGTTACATAGAAATGAATATGAGTGCAATTTGAGTTGTTTTCTTCTTTTTTTTTTGATACAAAAATGTTGTCTAGGCTTTATACATTCAGCTGGAATTGGAATTGGTCATAGCGCGAGTGAATAAAGAGAGATGGATGCCTACTCAATGAAACAAGAGCTCCTGGTCGGGCTCCAGCTCCAGTTTATGCCAGTTCTATACGTCACTTTGTTTGGCATTCGTGTTGATGATGAAGGCGCCATTGATGTGTCCATTGCCATGATGATGATGGGCCTTGCCGTTGGGCGCATACAGATTCGATAGGCCGTTGGTGCCATTGCCAATCATGATGGCCGTGTGCGGTGTGCTGCCATTTAATTTGGCCACCAGTGGATTCTTGGTGGTTTCAGCGGGCGGTGTGGTCAATGCGGGTGACGCCGGCGTTGGCTTGATTAATTCCAGCTTGTCATCCGGATAACGTTTCAGCAACCGTTTGATCAAATTGCTCGAGCTTCGGGTGGGACCACGATGCGGCATGGCATAGATTAGTCTGTCCCAGAACCATGGATCACCCCACTCGATATAGGTGTTCATCGTGAGGTACGCCTTCAGCTCATCGTCCAGCATCTTGTGGTCACCAATGTCCGAGTAGATGATGACAATGACACGCGAGACGCCATCGTTCAACGCCGCCCTGTGGGCTGCCCGGAATTCCATGCGCGCCCAGTCGGACTCGATAAAATTGGAGCTGAGCACAATGATGGTTCGCCGTGAGTCCGCAACGGATCTAATAATGTTCTCGGGTATGAAGCCACCAACTAACCAATCTCGTCCGTGCAGACAGAGCTTAAACTTCTTGTTGCCGTGCTCCAGTTTCGGCACCAGATGATTCTCAATGAAGCTCTGATCCTTCTGGGAGTACGAAATGAATGCATCGAATTTGCGATCCTTGTCAATGTCCTCCTGGTTGACCCAGCACATGCACAAGTTGCGCGAGAAGAGCCATATCTTGATCTCGTCCTGATATTTGTAGTAGACAGCCGCAGTGATGCCAACGAGGAAACCAGTCAACGAGATGATCACGATCATGGCAATGAGCAGACTCGTGGGCTGCGGACACAGATCCGATTTGTTGAGATCCATCAGGCGTGTGGGCATCTCGGCATCCCTGCAATAGATGTCCTCTTCATCCAGAACTCGATCCTTCTTAGACTTGGCAAATTGCAACAGATCCTTGGCATCGCAATCGCAGATCCAAGGATTCTGCGAGAGACGCAACTGAAGCTCGCTGACATTCAAATAACTGAATTCGGTGGCATTGAGATGCATCAGCTGATTGCGTTGCACGTCCAGATACGTCAGATTCCTGGGCAACTGGGAGACCTCCAGTTGGGTCAAGTTATTGCCAGCCAGATAAAGACTCGTCACACTCTCATAGCCTGGGGCATTGTTGTCCGGCAGCTTGAGCAGCGTATTGTTCTCCACATAGAGTTCCAGCTTTTCGAGACTCGGCGGCAGACGTGGCAGTTTTGGAATCTTTGTGAAATCACTGTTGGAGCAATTGATGATCAGCGTTAAGTCGAAGGTTCGCACAAAGCATTCACAATTGGACGGACAACGTCTCTGCTGTGGATCCTGGTCATCCTCCTGGTCGAATTTACAGAGCAACTCTTGAGGTTTTACCAAGCTTATTGGACGACCCTCCAGAGTTTTGGGTGCTTGGCAAACCAATCGATTTGTGTCAATTATCAAATGCCTGGCATAATCCGGACGGAGATCTCCTTGTACAAACTGAAGGAAGCGAGTCAGGGAGCAGTCACAATCCAGAGGATTGTCATTGAGATCCACATGAACTGTCTTCACTCCATGCACAAAATTCAATCCCTTCTCCGGCTGCTGAAAACCCGCTTTCGTATAAAACAGCACGCTGTTAATATTATTGTGGGTCACATTGACGGTCAGATCAAATTTGGACACAAAGTCCAGAGCTGAGTAATCCAAATGAGTCAAATTGTTGTAGCTCAAATCGATCTCCTTGAGCTCAGGCATCGCATACTTCCAATCGCTAAAGATGACCATCACTGAGTTGTTCCTCAAGTTAAGTGTGGTCAGATTCCTAAGAGGACTAAACGGAGATCCTCCCTCTGTGATCATATATTCCTGCAGATCGATCCGATTGTTGGCCATGTTCAGCTGACGGAGCAAAGGATTCCCGATAAAGGCCTGGCTCCTGATGGTCACCAACTGATTATCGTTAACTCGCAGCGTCTTCAGGTTGCCCAGTTTGCTAAAAAGTTTGCTGGAAGAGAGAAAAAAAAGAACAAATTGAAATTCTGAAAATTGCTATAAACTTATAAATTGTATAAGCTATAATATTATATATAATAAAGTAAATAAATAAGTGGTCAAATGAATCCTAAAATCTTTGGAGCTTTTCTTTCTTACTTAAAGTTTTTGAGTTTGCAACTTACGTGGAAATTTCAGTCAACTGATTCTCGGCCAGATTCAAGTTCTCCAACTTCGTCAAGTGGGCAAAGATATCATCGGGCAGACGAGTCAGGCGATTCTTATGCAAATCCAGATTCACAAGTTTCACCTGATGATCCAACAGATGGGCAGGCAGTGTGTCCAGCAGATTTTCGTCGAGTGAAATGTTGATGATTGCATTTGAATTCTCGATGAGATCGGAGGGCAATTCTTTCAGATCACAGCGCAGATAGAGATTGCGTAGCTCTGGAAGGTTGGCGAAGAGACGCGATGGCAGCATTGGCAATGCCGCTCGATTGTTTTGCAGCTTCACCTGCTGCAACTTGAGATTGTGCTGGAAGAGACCCTCGGGCAGAGACTGAAAGCTGTTGCCATTCAAATTGATCACCGTCAAGTTGGTGAGCAGGGCGAAGACATCGTGTCGCAGCTGGACAATGCCATTGTTATGCAGATCAATGTCCCTGACGGAGGAGGCACCCTCGAAGTCGTGCTTGCTGAGATTGTGCAGCTGATTGCTCCACAGATTGAGATGCATCAGCTTGTGCAGATCGTGGAAGATGCCGCGCGGCAGCTGCTTCAGATTATTGCTGCCCAGTTCGAGGAACTCCAAGTTGCCCATGTCGGCCAACAACTTGGCCGGCAACTCGACCAGATTCGCTGCCCGCATGTCCAACCAGTTCAAATGATGCATATCCCGGAGTAAATCCTCTGGAATGTAGAACAACTGACGGGCGGCGAATCGCAGACGTTGCAAGTTCTGCAAACGCTCCAAATGCGTTCGCGTCACATTCATGCCCAGATCGTTGCCCTCGAAGAACAACACCTTGGTATTCACGATGCCCAGGTGATCCATAAGTCCCGCTATAGGAGTGTGCGAGGGCAGAGGACAACGTCGGATCTGTACCGTCTTAATGCTGCCAATTTTTAGTTGTGGCATCTGTTTGTATTCCGATGAATTCGTCACATTGCATTCGATTAGCACTGTCGAGCCGGGCTGAATGGTAATCTTGAACTTGGGATTGAAGCTCTTGCTGGGACAACTGATGTGGTATTCGGAGACCAGCACGGCGCATTCACACGACGACATATTGAGGTCTGTGCAATCGTCCCGCTCAAATTCCGCCTCCCCCAGCTGCCAGCTGACCACTAGGAGCAGCACCAACAGCAGCACAGACGGCACCGCCGAACTGAATCTACGCATCCTAAGGTCCTTTTGTCGTCTGTAAATACACAAAACGGTTTCGATTTACAATTAATTAATTTGTTAAACATCTTAGACGTATTAATATTCAGAAGTTAAAAAGAAAATAGCTATTTATATTACTGTAATGTATTACTATAATTTTAATCATTGCAATCAATTATGTAGTCTCTAAAAAAATATTAATATTATTATTATTAATATTATTTTTATTAGTTTTATTATCAAATTAAATAGTTTCCAAGCATAACATTACTTTGCATAATGAATAAAGTACTTAATGCTCTCTGTGCTGAGTATTAAAAAGAAACTTTCCAACGTAGCATAAAGGTACAGTTCATTAAGCATACGCCGTGTATGCCAAAAGGAGAGAGAAATTTAAATGAAACTGTGGCAAATGTGATGGACACAATGGTCTTGAAGCGAAAAACGGATGCAGAACGAAAAGGCAAATGACACGTGTGGAAAATACGTGAAGCGACGTCAGATGAAGGTACAAATGAAGTGGTCATTTGGTGGAAGAGGGGGGAGGGGGAGGGGGAGGAAACCAACCCGCTCCCTTTGGTTCAGAGAGAAAGCCATGCTGCATTACATGTCGGTTGGACACAGAGGTTGGCAGGACGACAGGGCGACAGGATTCCTTCTCCTATGTCGTTCTACCGACGCGTCGACTCTTTGGCAACTCTGTGGTGTAATTACGGTCAGGGAGTGCATAAAATGTTGTAAAATGTTTGGCTATGCTTCCTGTGGGTCGTGCGTTGAGGTGGGTTGAGGTGCGTTGGGATGCTTCAGGTGGTGCAGGTGCACTTTATGGGCTTTGTGCATTTAATGAATTTGTCATGCACTCGAGATGTACTTAAAGCTTTAACAGAATTTGAGGCGTCCGTCGAGGACCTTATCCTGCCCAACAATTAAATTGTGCCCATTACAAAGATTTTTGAATGGAATTCAATTAAAAGTTTCGCTTGCTTTTCCACTTGTCACTTGGCATTGTGGGAAGGGAGGGAGGGGAAGGAGAAGAAGAAGAATTCTTAGCTGCAGCTCTTGTGACTCCCATAAATTTGTTGCCGCCTGACAGCTGCTTTTGAATGAAATTTTGATAAGGCAATTTAATTATGCGCGCTGTAATTTGATTTTCAATTTCGGTGACTTTTTGCTTTGAGCCATCATCAGCGTCCGTTGGGCCAACAATTTACTTGGCATTTACTTTTAATTAGACTACAACAATGCTGGGCGCCATTGGCAATCCAAATAATTATACATATATTGGATTTCCATTTTGGATTGCATTAGCCGCGCTTCGCTACCTTTTTGGATAATTGATAAACATTAACGACGCTTGAAGAGAGAGATCATTAAAGCCATAAGACTATTTCAGCGTAAATTCATCAAAATTAAAACGGCTTTAAGCTATTTTTACAGTAGTTTTGCATTTAATATTTAAATGTATCTTTGAGTTTTGCAATTGCCTGCAAGGCTTATTATCGAATCGAATCAAAGTATCAGTTACTTATTTGCTGATTTGCCATGGCAATTGCCAGCAAATACATTAGCTGAAAGCGTTAACACGAAATCAGTGATGAGTGTGTATTTGTGCATTGAGTATACGACCCAATGTACAGTCAATTCGATACCCATTTAAATCTCAACACCTGTCTGTGCAACTATAAGAAAGTCTAGATGTTTATGCAAGGATCCAACAACTAAACATCTCTCGGCTTTCTGCTCTTGACTGTTTGTGTAGCCAACTTCAATTTCGCATAAAACTTTAAGCACTTTTCGCCCGTTGGCGGCCAAGTTAACCGTGCAATAACGGTTCTGTGTTGGGATAACATTTCCTTCTGTCTTCCATCTTCTTCATTCCTTTTTCTCTCTCTTATTCTCTATCTCTCTCTTTTTGGCCACAAGGCGCTGTTTTGGCTTTTAAATTTAGCTTGGCTTATCTAAACAGGCTACGTTTGCCACACCAGGCCAGTTCTTCTTCTTGCTGCCCTTGTTGTGTTTTGCAAAAGATTTTAAACATTTATATTCACTTAAGAAAATTACTTTTAGCTTTTATGCTACGCTGGCCGTGTAAATAACTTGCACTGGCCAAGAGGTAGAGAGAGTGTGTGAGAGAGAGAGAGAGAGAGATGTTTCCCCTGCTTTGCATTGATATGCTCTAGCGACTGTTTATGCAATCCAATCTAAGCATCTCTTCTCGTTGACAAGTTTTTCGAAAACGTCCATCCAATTGGCAGGCGAGTTGAGGCGGCTCAAATGAGAAACAGAAGCAGCAACAACAACAAGCACAATATTTAATGAGGCCTGAGCTTAGCAATTTTCTGTGTGACAGTGTTGTCGATTTGGCCTTTTATCGGGTAAATTTGTACTTTTTAAAATGTCTTCAGCCTTAAAATATATTGAACATTCCATATCCGAAAATCTATCATGTTTTTTTTCTTTCCCAAGAAAGTGAAAGATTAATTTATATAAAATCAAAACTTTTAAGAAAACTCGTTTATCCACCCATAATTTTTTCATTCATTTTTTACTCCTGTTTAGGCTAGTTTGTCTTGTTTTCCTGGCATCACTGGTGAGGGTGAGGCTGTCTCTGTATTTGAAATTGAAAGCATACTTTCGGGCATGCAATTAACTCCGAGTGCGATTGCAGATGGCCTCAGCTGGGCCGGGCAGGGGTAAAGGAAATGAGAGGAGTTATGCTATCGGCACCTAATTCCAGCCTGTCTGGCAATTTAAAATAATTGTTAATTTTGAACGTCGCACACACGACTGCAAAATTATAAAATCATATGAACTGTAGCCTATTTTCTGTTGCTTCTAATTCTCCTTCCTTCGGTTGACTCGCATTTGTCTGCTTTAATTAGACACACACATCCCCTACATACTTTCATACCTACATATGTGTATTTCCCCTCGCTTCGAGTCGTTAATAAAGGTTAACGAAGTTCTGCCAACGCGCAGATTTCTCACATATTTTCACCAACACACAGACACCTGCCAACACACACACACACAACACACACACAGTACGTCGGTTGAGTGCGCATTTTTGCACTCACGTGCTCTTTTCCGGTATGTAACGGTACTAAATTCATTAGGCACACTAAATTACAACCGCAGCGCCTGATGAGAGTTTCTGCGGGGGGTATAGAGGGAGAAAGGTATAGGGGCTGTCCCCGTTGTGCCCGTTGATGCCAGAGGTTTTCGCCTTGCAGAGACTTTGGATTTTTATTGCTGCCGTTCTACAAAGTGCTTCAATGTACGCCTTTACAGTTAAACTACATACACACACACACACACACCTGCTCATACACACATAGTATATCTATATAAATGTGTGTGTGCCTATTAAATAGTCGCACCGCCCGCAGCGCGCCTTGGAAAATTGGCTTTCGCATGCCTGCGGTGCGCTTTATTACTGCAAGTAACACCACCACCATCACCACCACCACCGCCAACAACAACAACAACAACAATTAAGAAAGCTGTAGTCGATTCCACGACCTTGTTATACCCGTTACTCTAGTTAAATATATCATATATTTTATTAATTTTATCTATAAATTTTAGGTTGCAGCAGTAAAAAACTGCCGCATACTTTTAGACGCTCGCATTGCTTGAAAACTTAAAACAGCCATAACTATCGTTAGATTTATCTGATTTTAATGCCATAAAGTGGGATAAATAATAATAATTTAACGAAACTCTCAATATAAAAAACTCCATTATATCCTTTAAGCTCAAGTAATCGCGAAGTGCGAAACGAGCGTATATGATTAATTTTTTGAGTTATATAAATTGCAACAAAAGCAATATACCCTTAGTACTCTACGAATTACGGGTATAATAAATGTACTGACAACAGTAACAACAATGGGCTTGGCATTTTAGGCATTAAATGCTTAAATATTTTTAAGCACTTTGACAGTTGGATTAAAGCAAAAAGTGTTTTAATGCCGCTCGTCGTTTTAATGACGTTGACATTTCTATGCCCAGTTGCGTTCCACTGAATTCCCCAATTTTCCAATTTAACAATTTCGTCTTGTCGTGCGTTTAAGCCCCGAAAAAGTATACTTCAGAAAATTGTGAGACAGAGTTAACGCATTCATCAATCAAGATGACTAATTACCACAATTGTTGGCGTGCAATACCAAAAGCAACTCGTTGAAGTTGCACACTCGCACACACACACACCAATACACATACGAATACATACGTTTGTTGCACTTGTATTGAATATCACAAGAAAAATGAGAAAAGCAAATAAACTACAACTTGTTTAATAATTTCTTATTAAAAACTTTGGAAACCAAGCAAAAATAATAAAACACTTGTACAAGTTCTGACAGTACACCCACACACACTCACACCCATACACACACGCACACCCACAACAACTACACACAGTCTACACACAGTTAAGCCACGTCTCTGGCAAGTTTTCAGTTGCTGACCAACAGCTCTTTGCTCTGCTTGTGGTTCTGTATCTTTCTTCCGTGTGTTGTGTGTGCGAGTGTGAGTTTGTGTGTGTGTGTTGTTGTTGCGTTTGGCAAAAGATTTCAATACTTGGAAACTTTGAGGCAGTTGTGAGCCAATGTTTATGGCGCCCAACGTGGTTTACAACAATTCTCCGGCAAACACATGCCCCCAAAAATTGTGTACACAGAAGTGCCAAACTGGCAGCTGGGACATGTTTATATACAGCATCAGCTGAGGTTGAGAGCTGAGTGTTGAGTGGGGAGAACCGGAGGGTACACCGAGAAGGGGGAGGTAGGGCACACAAGTACTGGTTTATTGGTATTGCTAGCTGAAGTCTTGAGCAAATAGTAACTGCGATTGCTTATTGCTTTCCACAGAACATGAACGTGGCAATCTATGCAGTTTTCAATATTAAAAAAAAAGTCCAGAGATTTCACTAAATATTGAGAAACTTGAATAGTCTGAAATTTATTACGGAAAAGCCAAAATAAATAAGTAGCAGGGTAATTTTTACGGTATTTAATTACATGGTTACTTAAATCATCAAATATAGCTAATCACAATTAAAGAAGATAGATTGATAATATATAGATAAATGTTAGCCAAAATACTTGGCTAAACATTTTAAAGATTTTGAAATTCTGTTACACAACACATGTTCTCCTAAAGTTGTTATTGAAGATTTCTGTTCAATCACAAAATGGCAATTTACAATCAAATCAAAAATATAGTACATGATTTTCCATGATTACATAACAAATACCTAAATATGTATAGTAATAATTATAAGTAGGACTCTGTTCGACAACAATTAAAGATAATTAACAATTAATTGGCTGGATTTTGTTTTATCAATATTATGGCCAGAGGCAACTCTAATTGCCACTAATTACAACAAGAAAGCACAAAAACAAAGAAATTTAATCAGCTTTTGCCTAATGTATTTATGAGTGGGCATGGCCAACTACTTGGCTTATAAATTCAGTTGAATTATACACATAAATACTACGAGCATGCGTTCGAATCTAGAACTTGCCTGCTGCTCAAACCGTTCTCGACTCGTTCTCAGAGATTCGCTGCTGTTGTAACCGGAGTCTTCAACACACAAAAGCAACGACTAAAAATAACTACAAGCTGATTACGCAGTAACGCCTCCAAGTTGAAGACTTGCAACAGCTTCAGCTTCAGCTTCAGCTTCAGTTGCTGCGGTTGGGCGAAGCGTTCGTGTGGAAAACAGAGAAGATAGGAAAAGAGAGAAGAGAAGAGAGGAAGTTGCAGAGTGCATTGAATTCTCATAATAGAGTTTGCAATATCTGTGTGTTGCATAATTACCCTGCATTATTGGTAAACAGGGTAATATCAAGTACATTAGTTAGCTCGTTAAACTCTGCTCAAAGAGGAAGCTAAGAACTTGACAATCTTTTATTTTGTGCGTGTGAATTTGATGTAATATTCTCTTTTTCTCAAGACATTTACATTTAATTTGATTTATAATTATTTTTTTTTTATATAAATATTTTTGTATATATTTTATTTGTTAATAGATCAATATATACTTTTGTATCTTTTAATGGTAACCCGTTAAGCTCAATAAAAATGTGTTTTCTTTTAATTGTAAGACTCAAAATACAAATTGATAGGTAAAATCTATAGGTTTTTCTTTCATAACTCAATTAATAGGGTATTTTTGCTCTGGTTCCTGACACTTGCATGTTGTACCTTAACTAGTTTTCAATTATAATTATTTGAGATGCGCCAGTTGTTAATGAGAGTTGCAGTTTACCAGGCATCTAATGAGCTGTGCAAATCCAAGAGCCCCAACTTCAAAGGCAGCGACAAATGCATGAGATACTCGCATCCCATGCCACACTCATTACTCTAACCAGCTGACGGCCAAAGACGCCAGACGGAGTTGAAGGGAAAACTTGCTAAAAACACGCTGAAAGCAAAGATGAGCGGCAAGAGTTCAAGTTGCATGCAACTAAGCAGATGCAAGCAAGAAAACTAAAACTAAAAAGAAGGGGGTTAAGACCTGATTTGCGTATGGCTCGCAAACGAAGGGCTTTTCAGCTGAAAGGCAGCGCATTGTCTGTGGCAAAAAGAAAGGCGCTGCCTGTATTTTCACAAGAGAAAGACACCAAGACGGAGTAAGAGAGAGGGAGGAAAAGAGCGAGAGGTTGACTGAGTGTGAGCAGTCACAAAGTGAAAGGCTTTGTAATGTCATTTGTCTGTTAATCATGTTGTCTTCTATAAGTTTTTGCAAAGTTTCTGCATAATGCGCTCGCGCCGAAGACAAACCAAAGAAAGAACTTGTTGAGCCCTCAACTTAAAGGGCAAGCCAAGAGAAAGAGCAATCAGATTCGAGCATAGAGACGGACACAAACACGGACACGGGAACTGGGCACAGCTCGAGGCACACTTTGTCCCGTGTGCGTGACGCATTCAAGTTTAATGGGCTTCCATATTGTTGTTGTTGTTGCTGCGGATGTTGTTGATGTTGTCATTATTATTACGAGTATTGTTGTCCGCAAAGCGGTTAAGACTGACCGCCTGTTGTTTGCTCAGCTCAGCCTCTGACCAAAGCCACCTCAAATGGATACTCTGCGGTCGCCTCTTGTCGTGCTATCAACCTCGTCATCAGCCAGCCCTTGTTGCCTTGCCTTGTCTTTTCTTGCCTTGTCTTGTTTAGTTTTTGGTGGCAGCGTAAACATTTAACGAAAATTGATTTCCACTTTCAACGTGCCGACAATCCTCTTGCCACTTGCCACACGCCTGCCACTTGCCACTTGCCACTTGCCACTTGCCACTTGCCAATCGCCAATCGCCACTCGTCAGTCAAGTGCAGCCCAAGCTAAGGCCAAAGTTTTAGCCAGCTTTTGATTTATGCAACTTTTAGCTTAATAATCTGAATCAACTTTAATTCAAAAGCTTTGATTGATTGATTGATAAAATGAAGCGTAGATTTGAGCTACACTAATGATATAAAACCACTTTAATCCAAATGCTAAAAGCAACTAGGATTATTGAATCTAATTCCCTAGGTAGCTTTCACTATAAGAGCTTTAGCTTAATAATCTTAAACAATTTAATCCTGCATTGATGAAATACAATTAATTCTACTTCAAGTGCTTTTCAACTGAATTTGTTTAATTTAGAATTGATGTGCTTAGAAAAAGATTCTTCAAGTAGTTTTCACTCTAAGCAATTTGATTGTTGTATCTTTATTTACTTTCTCACGATGATGTATGATTTTTTCATTTACTTTCCATCTTTGCCTACGAGTATGAACTAATGTCTATTGCTCCATCTTCGTCATGTCCGCTCAGCGTTAACTCCAACGTTAACTTAACCCCCATCTATAGCAGAGTTGTTGAGGAATTACTTGGCCATTTCCTTGGGCGTCTGTAACCACTCCCAGACTTGCAACGTTTCCTTTTATGAGCTTCAGCTCTTATTCTATTCACTCCTCTCTCTCTCTCTCTCTCTCTTTGCTTAAGCAGCTTAGTAAATTTATGTGAAACTTCCTCACATACGCACACACACTCATACACTGCATACACTCACTCACGCACACTCCGAGTCATTCACATAAATAAACAACTTGAAAAGGCAACGATGGCAGCTGGCAGCTAAATAGAAATAAAATAATAGACCTGCTTGCGTAGTGGACACGTCTTCAAATGAAAATGTCGCCCATTGGCTTTAACAGTTTATTATGCAAGTGTAACCTCTCCCTCCCCCTAAAGGCTAAAGGCAGCAACAGTGGCTAGAGTATTACTCTAGTACTCCAGCACTCGTATTGTAAATAATACAGCGTAATGCCCAACCTGGCAAGTGTGGCCGGAGAAGAACTTGGCCTGATTGCCAAGGGACGCACAACGCGTACACTTCAATTACGATTGCCAAGCAACAGCCAAGACGATGACAAGGCCAAAGACGAAGACAAAGATGATGGAGACGGAGACGAAGACGAGGACAAAGACGAAGAATAAGACGAAGACCAAGACGACAACGATGACTTTGCGAATGCCGCCTCTGGCATAGCGCTGTCTTCAATCTTCTGGGACTGGTTCTACAACTACTTAATTTTGTCGTGGCCACAGCACTGGGCATAAGACGCATTCAAGCTGCCTCACTGCGTTCTTTGCGTTCTTTCTTATGCTTTCTTGAGATCTGAGTTCTGTTCATTCTGTACTTTTATACCCTGTAAGCACAGTGAATGAGTTTGTAGAGTCTTATAAAACTCCTTTTTCCTTTCTTCCATTTATTTCATAACTAATTTACTTTCTTTAAATTGTATTTATATTGTTTTTAAAAACAAAAATGTATTAAAATTATATATTTATCTATAAACTATTTGTCTATACAGGCGGCATCTTAAACCTACTTATTGGATATCTCTCTAGTCGACTACTCTTCATCTTTCGTTTTTCATTTGCTTTGTGTGCTATTGTCCAATGCTCGGCCCTCATAATTTGCGCTTTGTTTTATTGCACGAGTTGCATGCTGCTTAATTCGCGGACACCAAGCATTGTATTGTTGTATAGTATTGTCCAGCAAAAAAAACACATACATACACATTTACAGATGGTACAGACCCGTGGTTCTTATTGTTAAAATGTGAGTCACGTTTAAAGTTTCGCGTTCTGTGCCCAGCAGAGGGACCATAAATGGGGTTTGCTTTACAACGTCTTCCTTGAAAGTCTCTGGGCCCCATTTATAGCGCTAATTGTGAGCATTTTGTAGCGCTTGTTATTTAGAATTGTGCACGACTTTCTTGTTGTTGTTCTCGCTGTTGTTCTCGTTGCGGTTCTTTGGGGCCATGAAAACTGACAACAATTTTGGCATCTGTTAAAGTGCCATTAGTAATTTTGGACAGCGGCCAATGGCCAATTGGCATTTTATTGCCTCAATACAGCATGGATTTTATTAAGCCAGGATTAGTTGCCGATTGATGCGATACTTTACTTAATTTCAACATGTTTAATTATATAATAAAAACTGTAACAATCCCTTGAAATAAAAGCTTCTTTCATACATTTAAATACCCTGTAGCAAATGTATTGAGGTAGCTTAACCAAAAGCTAAAGTAATTACGAAAATATAAATTTACTGACAGTTGAGAAAATAATATGAAATATTAAGTGAATTTTGCTAAATTTGTAGCTTTAATTTATAGTATACATGTGAAACTATTTATAGGATAGCACTTCTTTTATCATTTCTTATGCGAACACAAGTTGTAGAATATTTAAATTGCCAATATGATGCAATATGTATGTGTTGCCATGGATTATTTGTGCATATTTGCGCTGATTGCGACCTGCGGCGGATATTTAAGCAACACATACACACAGACAAACACACACACACACAGATGCAAAAAACAACCGCTTCCGGTTATTTATTCTCTACTAACACCGCCAAACAAGCAAACGGCAAAACTTCAATTCAATAGACAGGAAAAAATGTTAAAAATAATATGTAATTTGAAAACAATGGAAATCATTCGTTTTTTCTTCGTTTATTTATTATTTTTCTATTTTATGAAAATAATTGAGCTTATTGAAAACTGAAAAATGCACATGAATTTCTCTGAAAGTTTTTTCATTCATCAGTATACCAGTAGTTAGATTTGTGTTTTTTTTCTTTTTGTTTCCTTAAGCCTTTATTGTTCAATCGGGTGGTATTAAAAACGCATAAATATGTACAGGCTGTGAACTATCTGCATATTGTATTCTTGTTCGTATACGATCTGTTGAAAAGCGCGCTACGTATTTATACAGACATTAACATTTATCATTGATGGGACGCTGCTTAACATATCGCACAGTTGCCACAGTGGCACGGATGTTGCAACCGCAGCTGCAGAGGCGATAAATAAAGATTAAAATCTCTGAAATGTGCACAAAAGTGGCTGGCACTTCATTTCAATTTATGTATTTATATTGTATTGTGTTGTATATATGCATACGTACTTATTATGTATACGCATAGGCCGTGTGCCGTGGCTGCAAACAGAGGATAAATCAAAAATCGTTGCATACTTTATGGCGTGCCCCGCGATGGGGCAAACAATAAGCGAAGCGCCATGTTTCAATAGCAAATGATTAAAGCCGCCAAGTCGTCAGCCAGTAAAAAGTAAAGATATATAAAATAAAGTAAAAGAAGAAGAATTAAATACCAAATTCCCAATGACATTCTGTATACGCACTGTGGTGTTTATTGAAATTCACAGCGTGCGTTGTGATTTTCCTTGTTTCGTTATTTCACTTTTTATTTTGTATTGTTCGTCACTGCATTCACTTTTGTCACGATTTTCCTTCCTTTTTTGTAGCCATAAAAGAAAGTAAATAAAAAGAAGTTGTAACCTTCGTTGGAACGGAAGTGTTGTATGGCCTTTAGGCTCAAATGAAATGCTGAAATGTTGTCATAAAAATGCGAAAATTCGTAAAGTGCACTTTATGCGAAAAACGCCTCGACACTCGTGCCACAATTTTCAATGAAATGGAAATGTATTGACGAAATGCTGCCACAACAACACACAATGTTGATGAATGTTGATGAGAAGAACTGTGATGCGTTAGAAATTTGATGGATAATTATGTATGTTAAAAGACTTTTATTTGAAGCATAAAGTGCCACAAATAAAAAGGATACCATTAGCTCTTGCTACAGGGTATATGCAAAGCAATTTCTTTTAGTGTGTCAACTGTTTAAACTTTAATATGAGTTTGCTTGACGTGCATTCATCAGGCAATGGCCTTTTAATTACATTTTAATATTCGGGCCACAGAAATTGCAATACCGTTATATCGCAGGCATACTATACCCGTATAGTATAGGCCAACACACAATTTGGCCTAATTGGTTGCCACAACCTTCTGGTGGCATGTGGCAGTTGTTGTTGCTGTTGCTGTCGCTGCTGGTGACACATTTGAAAGGTCGAAACAGAAATTTAGTTTATGCTAAATACGTATGAATGGAAATGCATAATAAAAAGCAATAAACAAAAAACCACACAGACACGCACAAACACTAATATATATATATATATATATATATGTATATACACACTCGCATATAGTTGTAAAACGCATCAGTTGCAGGATCAGCTAGTGCTCGTTTTGCTCCTGTTGCCACCAACAGTTGCATTAATTAGTTATTTGTCCCATTTTGGGGCAAGTGCATGTAGGGCGGAAAGGGAGGGAAAGGGTCTCTGTTGCGTGTTGTAGCTATTTCATATGCAAATGTAAATTTAATGAGTCGTTGAAGCTGCTGTTCCTGGTCATTGGTGTTAATGTTGCGTGTGTTTGCGTGTGTATGTTTCTGTGTGTGTGCGCATATTTGATGGCAAATATTTTGTTAATTTTTAATTTTAATTGCAGTCGCTTGTTTGTAATTTTTGCATAATTGTGCGTGGGCGCGAAATGCGACCTCACATTTGCTGACAGTCGGCAATTAAATTATAATATTTATTGGATTGTTAGTCGAAAAATATACATATAAGTACATACTCGCATATCGAGAACTGAAGAGAGTGCAAGTGAAATTTAAATTCACATTTTATTGTGCGTGAATAAATATAATTATTTATGCAATGCGAAATAAATTTAATTATTTATGCATTAAATAAGCATAAAATCAAATGATTGCAAACCGAAACGAAGTTTGGTCTGTCTTTGAATTCTACTGGTAATGCATTTCAAAGTGACTGTGGCAATTGTAATTGCATCTCTTTTCACTCTTACTCCCCCTCTCTTTTGCACTATCTTTATATATCTCTGCTCTCTCTCCATTCCTGTTTATTTTGGTAGTGCCATCAACATAGCTGCTGAAATTCAATTAAGTGGGCGTCTTTCACAGCACAACAATCAACAACAATACACTACACAACACAACACAACATACACATACATACATATGAGTGCTGACCAGTCGGTCAGTTGGCTTTTAAATTTTAAATATTATAGTCAGCATACCCTGTAAAAATAAAAAGTGCCTTAAAGTCAAATTGAAAGCATTGTTTTTAAATACTTTAAATTTGTATATTATATGCATATGTATAATGGGTATCTACTAGTCGATCAATAGATTTTCAGCCCTTTTTACATGTTTCTCGTCGGCCCTATGCGATTTTAATTAAATTCTTCTCTTTGAGCCGCAGGATCGCACTTGACGCATAATTTGTCTAGCCGTTGAGTGTTGTCTTTTTTTTTTTTTTACAGTTTTTTATCTGTGTTGCAGCAATGCCAGTTACGAGTTGCTTTTGGGGCACGCAAATGTGTTGCATGCCACAGGCGGTATGTGCACTGTGTTTGTGTTTGGGTTTGTGTTTGTACACTATACCAAAGAATATAAATTGTTGTGCATGTTTATCTTACCAATGCAGCAAAAGAGAATGAACCATTTTTGCTTCATTTTGTTTGCATCCCACACACACACACACACACACACACACACATGTATGTATGCACAAATACATGTACATATGCATTAACAATATAGCAACACACAAACCATCCACAAAAAAAACATCCGCAACCAAAATGAAATATAAAATGGTTTTGAGAGGGAACATTTTTGTGTATGATGAACAAATATGAAAATAAAATTTAGTATATAGTACTTCCGAGTTTTGTGCGGTGCGTGACAGTGAGTGATAAAAGTTATGATCTCTTTGGGGAACTCACTGCGCAATTTATAGCTTTCGTCTACGCTTAGATACCTTATGCAAAAAATGCCTAAGGACTGTGTGAAACAACTAGTCATGACAGATTAGCTCATTATTGTATAATATGCATATGATACAGTGCCTTAAAATGAATACTATTGGGATAAGTTCAATTAAATTAAATTAAAACGTTCATTTATATACTGGCTCATATCATATCTTACAAATAAAACTCACATATAATTCTAATTTATTATGCCTGATCCCCTGTCCATTTTTGTCATTATTAAAAAAATAATCATTAATTATCTAAGCATTTCATTGGAATACTTTCCCTAATCGTAATTTTCTTTATAAAAACAGTCTACAATACTACAATAACATCTTAAGAATATCCGTAGACTGAAATACTATATAATATAATTATATGCAGCATTGTTCAGAGTAGAACCGCAGAACCGCAAGCATTGCATGTTAAAGTTGTTTTAATTTATGCATTTAAGTACTCGTATTTATTTATCTGTGTTTTAAATATATTTTTCATTCCATTTTTTTTTTCTCGTATTCTTGCTAAACAATCATTAATTATTGTTTTTCATGCATATTAAGTGGTAGTAGAGATAATATTTATGTAAACTTACCTTTTCTGCTTTTATATTCTTTATCCCTTTACTTTCTCCCTTTTATTTGTTTGATTTGTTCCTTTTTTTGTGTTCTACTGCAGCTCGTTGTACATTTTTAATGTATTTTTAAGCAATTTACTGGAAAGAGAGAAAAAATAAAATAAAAAAAGAGTGAAAAATATGCTAAATAGTCGACGTAAAGAATATATATATTCGTACAACATTGCGAATCTCTAGAGAAGATGTATGCAGATGGAGGCATCTTATTAACATTTCAAATGAGCTACTGCAGCACACAGAATGTCTCCCAGCGACTTTTCAACTTTGCCACTTTTGAGCTAGAAGTGGTTACAACACATACATACATATGTACATATATGTACATACATGTGTCTACGTGTGTGAGTGTTGGTTTTATTATAGCACTAATTATGTCATACATATGCAAAAGTGGCAAGCAAGGCGTCGACGGGACGAAATCCCCTCTCAAGTGTGTATACATGACACGCTCGTGTAAGCCACTTAAATTTTAACGCATACCTAATGTCTATTCATGAGTTCAGTTCCCTCATCTCCTCCTTTTTATTCGTATGTGAGTTTAATTTAATTAAGCTGACTGCTACTTAGCATTGCATGGCCATGCATCTGAAAAACCATTTGCAAGTCAAGTGTGTGTTCTCTACGGGCAACCTTGCCACACCCACACACATCCAAAGGCTGCAACATGGGGCAATTTGAGTGGAGCTGAGCAAAGATAGGATACAAAGGAACGGGTTAAGTTAAGGATGCCACTTGGCATCAACCACAGCAAGAAGATGGCAAAGTAATTCGTCAAGTGCAAGAAAAACGATCTAAATTCTGCATGGATTCCAACTTTGTGTTTTCCAGAGATGCATGTGCAGATCAACTTACTCTATAATTTTTAATTTAAATGAAAATCTATCTATATTTGTTTGTTGTTCAGAAAATAAAATAATTTCATATTTCAAATTGTCAAGTTATGCAAATGAACGTCCAATCGAATTACATATTAATTTGAATTCCCATTTCAGCAAAATTATAAACAAATAGGCTCGAGCTCTGCCAGTTGAAAGTGCTCGTCTTTAAGCTACCCTATTTTCTATTTATTTATTTTCATAAATTTCCCAAATCTCTTATACCCATTTTCAAGTGTTACAGGGTATGTCAAGAGCACTCACAAAAATGTAAAATCAAAAAAATAAACAAATTCAAAATCGAGGCAAAACCTAAATCCTTTTAAATAAATAACAAATTTATCTGTGTATCTTCTTCTGCAGCTGAGTTAAAACGAGGTCAAACTTTGTAATTTCAGTTGTGTCTTGTTCAAAATTCCAATTACTGTGAAGCTGCATCAATTTAAATATTTTGCGGTTGGCTCATAAATATGAAATCACAATGTTTTTCTTTATTTATTTACTTTGTGTGTGCACATCTAAATTGGAATTGGCCAACACTTTGTCAACTTTCAAGTCGTCTTTCCTTTTTGGTATTAAAAATATGTAAATTTTCAATTATTTGTGATTGTATAATTATCAGAGTACAAAATATTTAGCTAACAATATTGTATTTCTTACAATTCTTAATTCAAGCTTTATTCTGTTTGCCTTTGTAAACTTTTCTAATTATGGGCGTTTACATGGAAGTTTATTGCTGGCGCATTCATTATGCTAAGTATTTAAATTGTTGCCACATAATGTTGCATGTTCATTTGAAATTAGAGTAAAATAAAAATGCATTTTGCATAAACTGACTGCCATCCATTGCACAAATGCCAGCATTCAAAGGCTTTTGCTTATTTCTAGCAATTAAATAGGTTGTTGCCATACATAACATTTTCGCATATACTCGTATAGACAAAAAAGGCATGTTATTACTACATACGTCATGTGTGTATGTGTGTGTGTGTGTGTGTGTGAGTGTGAGAGTGTTGTATGGTCTGAAAACCGCAGTCCATTGCTGCTGTTTGCTGTCTTTGTTGCCACACAATGTTGCCGCTGCCGCTGGTTCTGCACTCGAATTCAGCGAAGCATGCAACTTACTCCTCTTCACTCCCCCACACAACTTTGTCTCTTCGCCTCTCTGTCTGTCTGTTTGTCTGTCTGTCTGTTTGTCTGTCAGCTCCCTTTTCGCATGCATTTTCATATTGAAAATCACTCAAGTGGCAGACCGACAACAACAGCCGCGTGTTTTGTGTGGCAATTTTTGTTCTTTAGCACAACAGAAAAGAATAAAAAAAATACATATGTACGAGTATGTAAAAAAGAATATAAAACAAAAGCAGACTTCATGTTAATGTTAATAGACGCACATTGGAGCCGCATAATGAGCGTCTGTTTAGAGGCAAATCTCAATGGATGTTAATAAATGTCGGCATGCATAAATTCTATAGACAGACACACTTATTTGCTCTACCACAAAAAAAGTATTTGAGTTCTTTGTAAGACATTTTTACCGGAAGAGTACAGGCATCATATATATAATGTAAGTTAAAACAAACGAATTAATAGGAAAAACAATAGGGAATATAAAATATTGTAGGATACAATTGTTTTTATTTGTCTATAGAATTTATTTGTCTTAAGAACCGTTAAGTAACTTTAATAAAATAAAATTAAAAACCAAGAAACTAAAATATGTTTTTGTATTATATATCAAAACAATTACTAGACGTTCTGTATATGTGAAAGTGCATCTTTAATTCGTTGCACTCCTTTTTTCTCTTCACTTTTATAATGAAATGTGCAAATGCTGGGCGCAGCAAACAGATCCCTATTTCTCCCCTTATCCCCTCCCTTTGCCACCATAAAAAACACACACCAATTTTATAATTTTTTACATGTTTGCATGTGTATGTGTTCTATGGTTGCACGCGCCCTGCATTTGTATATAATTTCATTGCTGCCGGCTTTTTTTTTTCGCTATTTATGCAAAGAATGGAGAAAAGAAGTAAGCACCACCAGCAGCGGCACCACTCAGTTGCCCCACCCTCCACCTTTTTAGCTACTTTGCTTTGTTTTTTAGTTAAGTTGCTAATTTATTTGTCTAGTTGTATGTACTATGCATGCATTTGGGACGCTCGCCTGCATTCATGCAACTTGTGGACTGCGCTCTCTTTTGTGTGCCACTTTTCCTATTCCCGGCATATTTTTTATAATATTTTTTTTTGGGGTAACATGTTTAAGCGCATCTGGCGGATGCAGTCGCCCTTTTGCACCACCCAGCGGCCACCATATCCACCACATTAACTTGTTCTTGCTCCATCTGTATCTGTATCTGTATCTGTATCTGTGTCTGTTACTTGTATATTTACTGTGCTGTTCTGAATATTTATAAACTGTACATTTGTAATTACATACAAACAGAAGATATTGTAGCTGCCACTGTATCTGCAAATATATCTGAGTGCATGTATCTGTATCTGTGTAAATGTAGCTGCATCTGTTTTTGGCAAAATGTATCTTTTACAGTGTGTTAGCTGCATGTGCATAATTTTCGCTTGGCTGCCTTCTGTTTTATTCAGTTTACGAATATATGTATGCAATTCGTTCTAACAATGCTAATGAAAGAACAAGAATATGAAACCGAGTATATGGCTTTAGGCCATTCTTTGGCTTTTTCTCAACTTTTAGTGTGGCTTTCTCTGCGTTGTTATTATTACTATTATTTTTATTGTTGCAATTGTGGCTTCGATTTCGCCTTTTGAAAACTTAGATTGTTCATTTTATAGTTGTTGGCTTTTGGTTTTGCATTTCTCTTGTCTTCAAGTTGCCAACCACATTGAGCCAGAAAAATCAGTTCTAAGCATTCTTTAGACCACGTTCTCGTTGTTGTTGTTGTTGTTGTTATGCAGCGTGTTAATTACACATTGTGCGAGCAAAGTCAGCAAGTTACTCGCACGCATAAAGAACTTCCTTCTACTCGTTGTGGCCAAGTTAGTGGGGAAAGTTGTTGCTGCTGTTGCCGCCACCGCAGGAATTTTATGCGGCGCGTCTATAAATCATCTTTCATTAGCTCACGCATGAGCTCAGATTCGACACATAAAGAATTTTGTTGACTTTGGGACAGCTCGCAGAGGTTTGAGCCAAAAATTCTTTTGGCCTGCTCTTTATGCTTTGCATGTTCAACTTTAATTGAAATATATGACTGACCCACAAAAAAAAATATGCGAATATAAAAAGGTAAAAGTAAAGGCGCCCCTGGACAAGAGCACGCAAAGTCAGATCCCGTTTCTGTAACTGAATTTATATTAACATTCTTTTATTTTTTTTTATTTTTTCCAGGTATAAAAACTGCTCACTTGACCTTTGTGCATGTACTTATACAAACAGAAGGCACAACGAAAAAAGCAAAGTTCTCCGCATTGAACCTTGAAAGATTGTATTTTATTTTAACCCACTTCCAGGAAGAAAAAACAAACAAAGTCTAAGAATAAAATACGAAAATGGAAAAGTCAACTTTTTGTTGACTCTTTTTCAGCTGTGTTTTCTTTCCTGTCATTTGCTTTTTTCTTTTGAAATCAATTGCGTTGCGCATAATAACAGTGCTAACCATTTCGATCGAAAAGCAAAAAATAACTTCGATGCCCAGGAGAAATATACCCATACCAAAATAGGATATTATACTTTTCTGTATATCTAACCATTGAATCGAGTTTAATGTCGAAATGTAAAGATCGACAAATAAAAATTGAGTTGACAATATAAATTTGATTCTGATATGTTTAAAATTTTGTTGTAAAAAATAATGCCAAAATGAGCAAACAAATATACTTGTAAAAAAACTATCATAACTTTCCCAAACTGATCCGATTTCCAAGCGAATGTCATTTTTGTTATGATTTGGAGGAAACTACAGTGAGTTGTCAATTTTTCATGAAAATCTATTTAATTAACTCGACTGATTGTCAAAAAGTTATCAAGTTAAAGTATCTAAAAATTGTTTTTGTGTAAATCGAATTGTCGATATTTCGATACAATTTCGATACAATTTTTGAAATTTACCGTATATAGTATACCCTCTTAATGCTTGTGGTATGGGTATATTAAAACTTGCGAGCATCTCTTACTCATTAAGTACAAAAGCAGAAACAACATTGCTTTGGGCAGCTGACGCGGAAATTTGCAAGAGCTTTAAATTAACAGATACAATTGGAGGGGGAGGCGAGAGTGGAAGGCAGGAAAAGGTGGACAGGGAGGGGGCGGGGTTGAGTAAAAGTAGGCAGCGCGCTGTCAGCTGTCATCGTCTGGACTTCATTTTATGTGCCGACAATTTCTCATTATAAAAATTACGGCGCCAGCATTGGGCAGGACAACAAACAAGGACAACGGACACTGATGCGTTGCTGGCCAAGAAATGGCGGGTGGAGAGTGAGAGACAGAAAGTGAGAAAGAGAGAGAGAGAGAGAAAGGGAGAGAGAGTTGGCAACTGCAGGCAACGTCATGAAAAACAAGTCTGCATAAATGTCAACTGTCATGCTTGCGAATTTTGTTTTCTGTTCTCAAACTGTCAAGTAATTTATTGTCAGCACTGTGCTCAAATTATTAACTTTAAATGGAAAAGTTTTTCAAGTAGTTTTCGGCTTAAGCCAAGCTCATTAGCGCCCACTGTTGTTAGCAGCGACAACATTCTGGCCAACATATAAATCATGGTAGCATGTCATTAACTAGCGATAAAGCTGTCATAAACAATGCAACACATAAATTGCAAGGCAAGTGGATGAGGTAAGAGTCGTACTGAGGGAAGGGAAAGGGGAAATGGGTAGTAAGCAAAGTCAAACAATGACGAATATGCAAATCAGTTGCAATTTGCAATTTGCATTGCGATACAGATTAATTGCTCATTTGTTTGGCATTGTTCATCGACTTATGATTGAACATTTTAAAGCATACTTTTGAGCTGCAATTCTTGAAATTCTCAAGCAGTTTAAGTCCACAACATTCCTTAGTTAAACACTCAATCTGATGTTTAATCCTTTGATGAGTATTTTTTATAATTCTACAATAAAAGTCAACAGCCGTAACGAAGTTGTTTCACAGAAACCAAAAAGCTTTCATATCAAATGAGAAAATTCCTTTTGAATATCCTTAATTTATCTTAAAAAAAATGATTTAACTTTCGCAAAAGAACTTTTTAGTTTTGTTCGTGCCTTTAATGACTTAATTTGGAATGCAGACGCAAAACAAAATGCAAACTGTAAACTGCAAAAAAAAGAAAGAAATAATAATAGAAGAGCTGTAGAAATAAAGACTGGGACCATGGCACTTTACAAATTACAACGCAGTAAAAATTACAAACTGCAAACTATTTTGGTAACAAAAGTATTTTTTGCAACACTGGAAACGGCTAGAATACATGCAAGTCCCGTTAGCCAAGTTAAGGGAGTGGGGGATTTGGCTAGAAATCTAGGTTCAAAGAATGACGTGACGCAGCGAAAAGAGAGAGAGAAAGAGAGTGAGGGGAAGAGAGAGCTTCAATTACCAAAGGAGTCAAGTTGTATGCTAAATATTGTGGTTTGTTGTTTGTGGTTGCATTGACATGTAAATGACCTTTAATTGATGGGCCAGCGTATTGATTGAGTGCTGTGTAATGTTAGCAGAGGCAAGGAAGCGGAAGGGGAAGAAAAGTGGAGGGAGGCACAGCTACTTTACTTGCCACAATTTGCATTTAGCCGCAGTCCAGACAGGCGGACAAGCGTCTATTTTGGGTTGAGTGCCTTGCCCTCGTCTAACTTTTATTAGACCCTGTACTTGAAAAGTACAAAGGGTGTGTTGGGATTGTGAAAAAGTGTGTTTAGATTGAAGGTGGCGTGACAGACCCCATAAATTATAGATATTCTTGATCAGCATCAACAACCGAGTCGCGATAACGATGTCCGTTTGACTGTCTGTCTAAGAGCTAGAGGCTCCAAACTTAGTATGTGGTATTCCGGTATCGGATAAAAATAATAACAAGAGCACTTTTAAAGTCGGATTCTTAACAAGTAACGATGTCAACCAAATTTTCTTTCTTGTATTACGCTATCAACATTATTTGAATTTAACAAAAATATGCTTTTTGTTCTACCGAGTCTCTCAGAGCCGAGTTGGCTCGACTGTAGTCCACGCGACTGTGGTCCTCTTAGTCCACCTTTTAAATTATTTACGTGCATGTCGGTAGCTTCATCTGATTGCGTTGAGCTCAGGTAAATATGGGTGGGTGAGTTAAGGGTGAGGGCAAGGGAGGGTTGAGAGGTGAGATGAGCGCGTGGAAAAAGCGCAGCTCGGCAAAAGGCAAAATGAAAATTTATCGCAAACACACACTAAAAAGGCCAAACCCGTGGCTTTCAATCTTTGTGCAATGTGCTAGGCTAATGGCTTTTTCATGTGTGTCTCCCTCTCACTCGCTCTCTCTGTCTCTCTCGCTTTCCCTCTCACTATGTTGTATATTTGTATGGTTCGCTGTCGCTTCAGCACTTCCGGCCTGTGCCGGAAGTTTGCATGTTTCTGTATCATTGCTAAGAATCTAAAGCGCGCTAAAACGAGCGCTTTAAAAAAAGCTAAAAACCTGCCAAGCCAAAGGTTGCGCATTATTGTTGTTTGTTTATAATCTGCAATAAAGAGTGCCCAAGGGGGAAGTGGCGGGGAGGTAGTGAGGGCAGAGGGAGGGGGTTTGTTTAGCTTTTGCCATCATCCGTTGGGCAAAAACTAGTCGATAACATGTCATTTGAGCGTCGCTAATGTCTTCATTTATTTTTAGTGTGCCTCGCCTCGCTTTTCTCTCTTTACTCCCTCCCCCTTTCTGGCTTTTCCAACACACTACAGCATGTGTAGTTGGCCCAAATGACCTGGTCTGTTTGGGAATGGCCAAGAGTGTGCTGCTAGCTGGCCATAATTGGACACGAGTTTGTATGTTGTTTACACATGCATTTGATGGCCGCTTTTAACGTGTCAGTTTTGTGCGCTGACCGCGACTCACTGCGTTTTGGCCCATTCGATTTGAGGTTAATGTGCGGTCTGAACCATTCAACTGGAAGCTGCTGCTTTATGCTTCAGCTCTTCGCCTACTCCACTTGCTGTTTTTCGCTGTGCTGTGGCAATTTCATTACACTTACAATGTATCTACTTTGTGCTTTGCATTCATGGCACGCACTTGCCCAACTTCATCAATGTGGCTAACAAAAAAATTTGTTAGTCAAAGCGTCGATTAAGCCTAAGCATAAATGGCTAGTTGCACGTAAGGGCCAACAAAAAAGAAAAAAGAGAAAGAAAAAATAAACAGAAGTGAAGTGAAGTAAAGAGCCGCGCCAAAGTTTATGGCAATCAACAAAAGTTTGCCAAACTGTGTACTAACAATTGTCACGCACACACACGCACAAGCACAAGCACACACAAACACACGCACACAGACATGGCTAACAGCTTTTGGCTTACAGTTCGGCTTCAGTTTGGTGCGAAATGAGCAAATGGACGCACACGCAATCGCCACATTCGGATTCACATTCGACGTTGGCTATAATGAAGCTTTGCTTTTGCAACGTTTTAATGCCACAAAAGCCCTGCGAGTCCTGCAAGTCCAGCCTCGACTCCACTCGATTCGACTAGACTTCTCTAATTTCTCAATCAGCGAGCAAATGTGGCAGCTACCAAAAGTGTACTAATTGCGCTTATATAAGTGCGTGTTTGAGAGAGACAGAGACAGAGTGAAAGAGAGAGGGGGCGAGAGAGAGGTGGCGAGAGAAAGAGAGAGTCAGATGATGAACATTTGACAAGCTGCCAATACTGCGTCGAAGTCATGAAAGTTTTATACTCTGTACCATCTTTGTTGACATCTATGCTTAATGGGGCTTTTGTCTTTTTCTATACCCTGTAATTCGAACGTAGCTAAATTCTTTTGTCTCAGTGTACCTCGATCGCTAGAAGAAGGCGACATGCAGCCACAAATTTGCCTTTGATGAGCGATAAAAACAATTTTATAGCGCCAAATTTATTAAAAATAACAGAAATAGATCGATGATCGGCCAACTGAGCCACCTCTTGTGTAGGGTATTCGACAACTGTGCTTTCATACACATAGACATTCATGTTAAAAAATGTTTCTCTGACCTAAAGATAGACTTGAATACATATCAACTCAGAATCGATCAATAGCTATGAAATCCATAAATGTAACTCAAGTCGCATGCAAATAAAGGGTTGGTACCTCACACACACACACACACACCCACACACTTACTCACGCATCACACACACTTACAAAGGGGCAAGCACAAAGTTCAACGTTGCCCCTTGCAAATGTCACAAGAGATGCGCTGTGCGGTTTAGTGTTGCAAGTGTCAGATACTTAACTTTCCACCAAGGTGCCATCTAAGCTTTGTCTTTCTCCCTCACACACACACACACACACATGCAAAGCTACAAAGAACTATGCTTATTAGGGTGGGTTAATTTGTATGGACCAAAAAAAACGCACCTTGCGGTTATCAAAATCGTAATCTACGGTGAATTCTACGAAGATTTGCCCAAGAAACCATAGGTCTAAAATCATTTTCGAGCTTCCGATTTTTAACGAGAAACTTTTTGTATCTTTTTGTCACTTTAAATACGCATAGATACCTAAGCGAGTGCATAAAAAATATTTTGTTTCACTTAACATTTTTTCAAGAAAACTAAAAATTTTTAAAAATGTAACAATAATATAAAAAAATTAAATTTTATTTCTAAAATTTTTTTTTAAATTAAAAAAAAAAAATTTTAAATATAAAATTACAAAAATTGGCATTAATTTGCATTTGACCGTAAATTTACGCCCTTTCTAGTACCACGCCCACTCCAATTTTTTTTCCAAAAATGCTCTGAAGTATTGAAAATATATAGTTCAAGTTTCAACCCGATATCTAACCTAGTTCAAAAGTTACAGATTTTTGCCACCAACATTGGCAAAACAAACCGAAAATGGGTACAAAATACATGCAAAATACATATAAAATGGTACCAAATTTGTATGCATTTTGTACCTATTTTCGGTTTGTTTTGCCAATGTTGGTGGCAAAAATCTGTAACTTTTGAACTAGGTTAGATATCGGGTTCAAACTAGAAGTACATAATCTCAATACATCAAGGCATTTTTTTAAAATAAAATGAAAGTGGGCGTGGCTCTAAAAAGGGCGTAAATTAACGGTCAAATGCAAATTAATGCCATTTTTTTAAATTTTAATTATTTAAAACTTTTTTTTTAAATGTATAAAAAATTTTAAAAATAAAATTTTAATTTTTTATTTTATTTTTATATTTTTAAAAATTTATAATTTTCTTAAAAAAATGTTAAGTGAAACAATATATTTTTTATGCACTCGCTTAGGTATCTACGCGTGTTTAAAATGACAAAAAAATACGCAAAGTTTCTCGTTAAAAATCGGAAGCTCGAAAATGATTTTAGACCTATGGTTTCTTGGGCAAATCTTCTTAGAATTCACCGTAGATTACGATTTTGATAACCGCATTGGGTCGAAAAAAATTGACCCACCCTAATGCTTATACATATATATGTGTGCATAAAGTAAGCTCCATAGTACTACTGACAGTTCAAAAGGGCAACAAAGTACTAAAAATAGTGGAAATTACCGCAGGATATTCAAATTTCCACATAAAAAAGGTGCTGTGGTGTGAGTTGCCTCCTGCTGTGGCAAGTGGTATATATGTACATATGTATATACATATGTATGTGTGTATATATTGTGTAGAGTTGGGGTTGCACGTGGCATGCAAAAGTGTGGAAAGTTGCGCCATAATAAACCTCAACTCGAATGCGAATTGTGCTTGCGAGCATGGAAAATAAAGAAAGCGAGTAGGAAAAAGCACTTTGTATCGAGTTGCCAGTTGGTAGTTGGTAGTACTAGGTTATGGCCAAAAAGTCTGAGAGGTTCCAAAAGAAGTGGAGAAGTGGCCTTCAGCAATTGCGAGCGAGTGGGAGTGCGATAAGAATCGAATCCTTTTTGCATTGCATGTTAACACATGCAAATTGAAATGTCTAAATCATACACACACACACACACACACATATATATATATATAAACACACATATATACAGTCGTCACACTTATACAGATGCATTTGCAGAGAACTGTTGGCATAACTTAAATGGCAATTTAATTGCTGACCCGAAGGCGTTTAAACTATGCCGCAAAGCAATGAGAAAGACGTGCAAAAGGAGAGGGAGAGAGGGAGAGAGGCAGAGAGAGAGAGAGAAGAAAAATCGTTGGAGAGGGTTGGAATAGTAGAATGAGAAGTATTGAGTGAGGAGGAATAGAGCGCGTTGAGATTTGAGATTAATATGCTTTGACATTAAATGCACATATAAAATTGGCACACATACAAACGCACTCACATATTCACACACTCACAAACACATAGACCTAAAATCGTTGAGGCCTCATTTTGTGGCATTTGTGGCCGTTTCAATTGGTACACATAAACGCAGACAAAGGCCTGTAAAATGCTGCGTAAATTAAATGAAATACTTGCGGTGTAAACTAAACACGCCTTAAGCTGACCCATCTGAGACTAGCTAAGTACTTCGTTTCCCTTCCTATTCCTCTTTCCCTTGTTTGCTCACTTGCCTCTTTTGCCACACACATATTCACATATAATTAATTATTGTCGCAACATCATTTATCAGGCTATGCAAGGACACATTTCCCTCTCAGTCTCAGTCTCAGTCGCAATTCTCTGTCGCATGTTTGTGCCTCTCCCTGTCTCACTCAGTCTGCGACTGTTTGCTGTTGTTGATTATATTATAGTGTTGTTGTGCAAGTGTCTGTGGCAGATTATGGTCACACTGCGCGAGTAAAGCTCGAGCAAACACTTAAGCGAGCAGCAGGAGCAGCCAACGTCTCTCAGTTTCAACTTAACCAACTCACTGACTGATGACTGACCGTCATGTGCGTGTTCTGCCCCTCCCCTCTCTCTCTCTGTTCTCTCCTGTTCCACTACCACTCGACACTCCCTGTAGCAGTGTGTTTATGGCCATGAAAAATGATATTTTTAATATGTAGAAACATGTCGTAATAGCGGCAACATCGTGACTCTGCGTCTAACTTTAAGCAAACTTGGCAAAAGTGTCAAATTGGGACTAGTACTTATCTTTTATTCAGCTAATTTGAATTTAAGCAAGTTAAGAAAAGTCCAACATGTAAGCTGTTTAGGTTTAAGCCAAAGGTAATGCTAAAATATATGAACTGAGCTTGATTTGCAAACTCGATTAGTCAAAATTTTATGTAATAAAGTTTTAGTTTCAAACTAAATATTGCGATGAATCAAATCAAAATCGATAAGAAATCTAAGAACAACTTGAAGATTCTAGAAATATGAGTTAGTGCATAACATAGTACCCCTTTTTAATAATTTCCTTATAAAATATTAAATTACTTAAACAAAACCAAGTGAATAATCACTTTTCCAGAGTCCAGGAAGAGTTATTATTCATTTTGTTTATTGAAACAACTGTTTACATTTTACCGTTTTTTTTTTATTTATTTCAATAAACATAGCTATATACAGAATGATATATGATGTATTATCTTTAAGCCGCATTATGCAGTTAATGTAAGCTATTAAAATGCCAGACAGCAGTTTCCAGTTATGGCACAATTTATATGAAAATTAATTGTTTAAATATAACCAAAGGAGCTTTCAGCGATTAATTTAAAAGAACGCGCTTTTAACCAACAAAAAAAATGCATAAAAAATATATGCAGTATATAGATAAAGATACGAGTTTTCAGAGCTGTGAAATGAATATAGTATAATGATAATGATGATGTCTGCTGTGATAATGTTAATAATGTTCATCTGGTGTCATTTGGGGCATTTGAGTGTTTAATTGTTGCTGCTGCATTTATGTATCTTGCATTCGTGTTGAATGAAAATGTTGCTTAAATGAACTTAATTTCACACAGAGGAACAACGAACATTTATCAGCAATTAATTAGTCTGACATTATTGAATAACTACAAAATGAGTGGGCGTACATTAAAAGTAATGAAATTTTCAGCTCATATTTTCTGTATGATAAATTTATGCTTCATGTGTGTACACTGAATACTGAACACTGTACAGCATAGGAGAGTGATGAGGAGAGTGAGAGGGGGTGGGGAGGGAGTGTCTGGTAATTGTCAGGCCCTATCAAAATGTTGGCCCTTTGGGGGAAAGGGCTGTTGGCCATGTTAATAGCAATGGCCAGACGAGGGCGTTGCTGATGAAAATTCTGTGGGCGCAACTTATAGCAATTGCGGGGGAAAGGGGGAGCGGCAAAAATCAATTTCAATGTTGACCAAAGCCTGGCATAAATATTTCATTCAAAAAAAAAAAAAACAAAAATGAAGTTGCAGACAACAGAGAATGAAAGACAAACAATGTGCTGCAGGTCCTTGTGGCATGGACAACCACAGACCACAGCCCAGAGATTCGAAGTTGGAGTATCAGAAAAGGAGACAAAGAGGGTAGAAAGAGAAAGGGTGACGAGACAAGTGCTGCCAAGTCTCGGTTATCTCTGCATTTATTATTAAAAAAAAAGGGGTGGAATGGGCGAAAGCGATTCCAATTGAAAATCAGCGCAAAGTCAAACGAAATGAAAATCCATAAAATCAGATTTCAAAATCGACAAACAGATAACCGTGCAATGCAACTTGGAGGACGATGGAAGGACACTTGACGCTGCCGGGCGCCAGGATAAATGTCTGTCAAGTGTACTTGTACTCCACCTCACCCAGGTCTCAGTTTCTTCGTTTCTCGTCTTTCGTTACGTTGCGTTGCGTTTCGTTTTGCATTGCATTTTCAAGTTGTTTATCGATGGCAACGTCGAAGCCTTTCGGGCAGAAGACCAAAGACCGTAAATCATTGACGAAGTGGTCGGGAATCGACGCCCGTTCTCATAAATTCTACAATTTATGTGCGTGTCGTATTCACTTGTGCGTGTGTGTGTGTGTGTATCTGTGAGTTTGCATGTATGGTTGTCGTTGCCGTTGCCGTTGTCCTTCTGTGAACTCGACCCCCATTTGTATTGGGGGCGTATAAGTGTAATAATAATAACAATAATAATGGCTTAATGATTGTGTTCGTCATAAGCTCCGGCTTCGTCTGCGAGTGTGTCCGGATAACATTTTATAAACTGCCGTAGGTCAGAGCGAGGCGAGCCCAAGGATTTGTCAACACTTCTTTCTAGTTAAAGAATTTGTCCATAATACTGCATGTTATGTACATATTCCAACACTTTTGTAGAGTCAAAAAATTGACTCATTTATGTAGACTTTGAACTTGATTAGAGCGATAGCAGAGCAGAGCTGTATTTACAGCTTTGAAACTTTGAACATTTAATGAGCTTTACTTTTTTTATCATATCAGTATAGTCTAGAATCTAGATATTTTGTTTTCCGTTTAGTTGTTTAATTTTCTATTTTGAGCTTTAATGAACTTTGATTTGATTGATTAGAGCTTCCACGTGCTTTTAAAACTCATTTCTATTCTAATCTAAATTATGTATGATGGAAAGATTTTCTATTTCTGACTTGGCTTCTTCATTGCAACATTTCCGAATTTGATTTGAGTTATCTGATTGAATGATTTTCTGTTGTGGGCTTAGTCCAATTTGGTTTTCGTTTTTCGGTTTATGTACATTATACATTACGTTACATTCTAGTTTACCATTCGCCTGCCTAGGCCTGATTTCATTGTGTTTATTTGCGTGCGGAAATGAACACATGAAGGCATACAAATTCTAAGCATAAAAACGCAATTACGCCCACTTCCGAGAGGCTGAAGGCCAAAACACAAATCTCCCATATTGAAGCTGGCTTCATAAGTTCGTTTTTATAGCCACACTGATTTCTGTTTTAATATATACATGCGTGAGTGTGATTCTATGTGTGTGTTCGATGAAGCAATGAGCGAAATAATACACATATATCTACTTATGTATATGAAAACGAAATGTCATAATATATATAACAGATACATATATAATAAACTGCTTGAGGGCTCACAAGAGGGAGGGAGGAGAGCGGGAAATGCCGTAAACAATGTGATATCAAATGTTTACTTGCACACATGCTTCAAGTGTGTGTGTCGTCAGGAGAGTTGCCTCTGGTGCTCGTCAGCTTGTCCTGACAATCAAAACAGACGCAGAACTCGGGACTCGTAAGGATTCTTTATAAGTAGATGGTCTGTGGTGTGGTGTAGAGTTGTGTGTTGTGCGTTGTGTTGGTTGTTGTGCTGTGTGTTGGTAATGTTGATGATGAGCTGCTCAATGACACGTGCAGCCTATGCGGCGTATGTGTGATATATAATTTGTTATCGCCTGCTTTTGGCATTTTTCTATCGCTGAGCGACGCATGTAATAATTTCAGGCTGTCGTCTGTTTAATATTTTTCGCGCCTAATGAAAAGTAGATCCCTCCGCTTAAGGCTCCTCCGCTTGCTTTATCTTGAAACAGAGTCGATTTTAGGCATCGGCCATAAGTAAGCCTCGTTGAGTGCTGTGGCAAGACAGGGAATTTACATCATTTGTCACGACAGAGTGTCACACACACTCCACTCACCATACGCACACACCCACACACACACACACACACACACCCACACATACACATGTGCTTATCGTGCTCTGTTTCTTTTTTTTTCGTAATATATTTTTTTGGTTGCTTTCGGCAATTTGTTGGATGCTGATAGCAGATAAGCATTTGATGAGGTTTATTATTAAATTAGAGATTGTTCTTTATACTCGTGCTCAACAACATGGCAACTAGACTAAAGTCAGAGTTAGCACAAAGCTGCTTATTGTGCACAATCAGCGTAAAAGCGGCTTAAAGGCCCTTTCGAAATAAATTCAAAAACTTTCTAATAAAATGAAAACAAATTCCAAAAATCAACGGAAACTTTTGCGCATTTATAATTTAAATGCATTAAAATATTTGCTCAAATTCAGCTAAAGTTGCTCATAAAATATTTACATTGTTTTGTAGTTTTGGTCTAAAATAAAAACCACTGAAACAGCAAATCAAATAAATATGTTTTGCAGACATCAAATGAAATATTTCAACCAAAGAAGGAAAAGCTTTTTGGTAAATCAACAAACTTTTTAGACTTCAATGAGCTGGAAAAGCTATGCCAAATGCAGAAGCTGTGATTTCAAATGATTGACATAAATAAAAATCCTAAAAATTGTTTGGCAAATATTCAAAAAAACTTAACTAATTCGACACAAGCAAATTTCACAAAGCATCAACATCAAAGCTTGGATTAATTATGCAATCAAAATGTTACAAATGTGTATTAAATTTAACTGAAAAAGTTAAAGTTCTGTTAGAGTTATAACTATATGTATTAAAGTCTACTTTGTATACATGTTTTTGTAAGTCGACTGTAAACAAAAGTGTTTATTTAGAGCTCAAGAGTTAATGGATTACAGTGAGATTTAAATTGAAAATTCCATTTGAAATGCAAATCGAAATTTGTAAGTGAAATGTGGAATTTAATTAGGGGCAGAAATAAATCTACAACAAGAGTCTGTGTGTGTGTATGTGTGTGTGGTGAAGTCAAGCTTGAAATGGCAGACATATATAAAAATGCGAGAACTTTGTATCGTATTTGTGTGTAATGTAAAAAGTCTGTTTTAATAATTTATAATATAAATTGCCACAAGCATACATGAGATATTTTAACCGCAAGCAATTTAAATATTAAATGAGTATAAGAAAAGGCACACACACACATATACATAAACACATTTAGAAATGCTGCCAAATGCATGCACACGTATATATATATACATATATTACTTATATTTGTATGTATTTGTGTATGGTAAACTTCTCATGCCGAAATCCAAGGCAGCCTGCTGAAAAATCCCATTTCACAATCTCATCCAGTCTTCCGTCACTTTCTCTTATTGCCCTGTTACTCTAGCAACCGCAGTCACTGTTTTTGCTTGCTCTCTCTTCCCCTCCTCTCTCGTCCTTTCTCTTTCTCGTTCTTTCGTATTATGGATACCATTGCCTTCTGTGTGCGCACGTCAAGTCAAATAAATTTAATAACGCATATACATACGGTATAAAAGCAAAACACAGACACACACACTCACACATACTGAGAATAAGAGAAATGAGCTGGTGGCATATGAAGTTACGCATACGCCAAGTGGGACCAAAAACAGTTGCCAAGTCGAGCGCTGTTGTTTGCCTGACTGCCTGGCTGCCTTTTTCATTGTTCGAGCATGCCCCAAGACGCGTCAGCGACCGCAGTCTGATAACAATGCAAATTCAAACGCGGCGTATGCGTAATATTTGTATATGTGTGTGTTGTGAGTGTTGTGTTGTGTTGCGTTTGCTTTAACTTAGCATACTTTTGTGCGCTGTTTACAGTTTTAAGCACTCTGCCAAATTGATCATAAATATACATATATACACATACATATAAGTACATACACCTTTCGTATGTATTTCACTGCATCGATTTTATAGCCGGCCTTTTGCCAATTTTGCGACCGCCGTTTTAACGAGTTGCTCACATGGCGTTGCCATAAAATGCGTCGCTGATAGCCGCACAACCATAAACTTTATACACTCTCCCATACAAAATCTCACACACACACACAGCCATTTACACATCATTTGACTTGCGAGCTGTTTCAAAATTATCAACTGCACCATTAACCTTTGATAAGTGCAGAGTAAAATCGATGGGAAGGCAAACGTTATGTAAACTCCCAATTGTTGGCTGTAATCATTGATTTGGCATCATTTGCCAGACAGCATTTAAGACGCTTTTGCCACACACACACTACACTACACTTGAACGCAGTTGAAGCGTCATTGCAAGTAAATAAACCAAACATTTGCTCAGTCACGCAATTCTAATAGTAGCTGCATTGACTCCTTGAATAGCTGAATTGTTGACAGCTAGAGAATTCAACTGAATTTGACTTTAAATCAGACTGTTGTTTGCGCTATCGATCAACATTTAGCTGCTGCTGTCGCCTGCATAGCAAATAAATTAAAACCGAAGAATAAACAGTTTAAATAGAGGCCAAAAGTTTGCATACTAATGATACTAGTTGAAATTGATGGCATTTTAATTTTTATCCAGATTAATTGCATTCACTGATTGCAAATAAGCTTGTCTAATGCTGCTAAAAGTTAGACTTTAAGCTTTTAAAACTTATGCACGCTTTTTGACACATTATTTATATTTTTTACTATCCAATGACACTCATGGAAATATAGGTATTGTATATACATATATATTTAGTTAAGATTTCAATCCAGATTTATTGTGCTCTTTGGAAAGCACATGAAAGCTCTCGTAAGAATATATTCCATTACCACTAGTTAAAAATGTCAGATGCTTGTCAGATTCATGAACGCTTTCTTGATGATTAAATTTATTTAAACTTATTTCAAGATTTCTTAACTCACTTTAAAAAATTGTTTAAAGATTGTATTCAATCAGTGTCATTTATAACCGCCCAACGTAATGTAGTCTCCTCAAAAAAAGAGCAACATTTTTACTGCAAGGAGCCAGAGCTAATGGTAGTAGTAGTAGTTCCAACATCATTAATTTTCGTTGATTTTCAAAATGGCAATCGCTCGCATTGTGTGAGGTTGGATTACAGGGCTCAGTTTCATGTAGAGAGTAGTCTGTCCATGCCAGACTGTTTGTCAATTCATCAAACCCATCAATTACTCGCACATACAAACATACAAACATTCAAGTCAAAGTCAATTTTGTGTAATCAACGGCATACTGCATTTGACAACTCGCTGGATGCGGATGTGGATGAGTTTGAGGCATCTTAATCATCGCTGCTGACGAGTTTAGTAATCTCTAGCTCAACTTCCAAGCCATGCTCGGATAGTGTTCTGCTTAGTTATGCATGCGCATAGTCATACTCTGTACTCCATTCTCCATCATGAATATGCGATGTTGCATGTTGTTGTTGCAACAGTGCCAATCAAATGTGACTCGAATTGACTCGACTCGTCTTCTCGCATATTGTTAACTGCGGCTACACACTCTGCCTCTCTCAGCCTCAGCGCTTGTTTTGCCCAATTGTCTATGCAATTTTGGCGTCGGGGCACAACAACAATTGTGGGAAAGGTTAGACCAAAAAGTCATGAGAAAATTTAACAAATTGTAGCAAAAAAAAAAAAACACACGCTTTCACAGTCGACAATGTAACAAATTTATTATTGAACGAGTTTAGTTTGGTTCAGCCTGAATTTTAGTTTTTTTTTTTATTTATTATATATTTTAAATTAAATTTCTAGATAGATATATATTAGTTCACTTTAAATTAAATTAAAATATAAATTTGAAGTAAGATTTAAAGTTTTGATAGTAAATTTTTTGCTTAGATTAAGAAAAATCCTGGAAAACCCCATTCAGGCCAAAAGCAAATAACTTGATTGGTCCTTTCACATTTGCTGGTTGCATTTTATCAGCTGTTTGTCATCGCACACATGACACGACACGACACCTGGGCGCCATAATCAATAATTAAGCTTCACCTGGCTGCATCAAGATACGAGTAAAACCCTCTGGAGATAGACAAACCTCCATCATTTTCTATTAGCCATGCTCGAAAAGTGACATAAATATCACCTCAAATGAGTTTTTATGCACAGACCAAGGCAAAGGGGGTGAAAGGGAGGAAATGAAACAGATGGGGATATAGAAGCAGTTTTCTCTCTCTCGGAAGCATATGATGAAAATATTTCATTCATGACGCTTGTAAATCTTCTTTTGATTGCACTTAATACTTGTCACAGCAGCTGAAAAAAAATTGCAGCACACACACACACACACACATACAACACACTCACACACAAACTAACAAGAAAAAACTGGCAACGGTAGAAGGAAATCATAATAATCCGAACATGTTTGCATTCAAATTGAGAATTTCTCGTGTGGAATGTGAGTGTGTGCGCGTATCTCTATCTGTGTGAGATATGAGCTTTTTTGTCTCTCTCTCTCTGTGTGTGTGTGTGAGTGAGTGTGTGTGTTTGCTATCTAGAGGGAAAATCTCATTTCATTTCCAGCATATGCAGCCATACATGCCGAGTCTTTTGTAGTCATGTGTGCGCCCATTCAGTTTGCCAGTTAAAAATCATGTTTCTCAGCGCGATTTGGGTTATCAGGCAAACAAATCCACACCATGCACACACACACAGATACATACACATACACAGACCCTTAGATACATATCTGGGCGAATGAGAGACACCTTTTACCGCAATTTATCGTTTTTGCGGAATCTTGAATCTTCCTTTCAAGACTTTTGCTTCAGTGCATTCAATGTTTGAATCCTTTTGTATAGGATATCTTTGTGTGCTTCTTGTTACCTTGGCAATTCAATGAATTGAGCTGCTGTGCGCTGCTATTTGCATTCTTGTAGTATTGTAAGACTAGAATTATGATTTTTATTGAAAGCGAAAATGTCACCGATTTTCTCTTCGTCTCTCTGTCTCTCTCGATCTCTTCAGAGGTGAGCTAAATATGCGCTCAATGTTTGACATATTGAGATGCTTATCGAGGACTTTATTTGTTTGCTCTCAAGATTGCAGATGAATTGCTTGGATGATACTTTGCACTGTCGTCGCCTTCCGTCTTCCGTGCTTTCAACAGGTAAGACATGGATACATGGTTCATAAATATTTCCACTTATTAGCAGTTACTTTTCGCCATCATCGGGTAATATTCAAAGCGTAGTTCTTGTTAACAGTCAGTTTTCAGACATTTTTTTTGGCAAGTTTAAAAAACTTTTCGCATCTTCAAATTGGTCTCGCCTCTAGTCGCAAAAATGCACGACAGCCTTTTGACTTCTTCTTCTCCTTCTTCTTCTGCTTTCCGCTCAAAAGTTCTATTACTTTCTCGCTTTTACAATCGCATTTGGTTAGAGAGGAAGCTTTGGGGGGCGCAAAACGAAGCATAACAGGGCCAAAAAATGTGGCTAACAACACTAATACCCCAAGAAAATCCCAGCGAACAAAGAGGAAAGCAACTTTCACAGTCAGTTTGCAACTTCGACCTTTTGAACACCCCTCTATATGAACATCTTCCCTTCCCTTTCCATTCTACAGCCATCGACCTTTTGCGACAAACAAATCCAACAAGGCAACTTTTGTGTAAAACTTTATGCATCTCACTGCCGATGAAAACGAAAAATAACCAGACAGAAGAGAAGACAGAGGAAAAAAGTACAAGTAACGCCAGCTTTTTCTTGATTTTTAAATTTTTAAATCTCTTGTCAGACGGTGCGAGGAAACATGTGTCCTGCCTCCTTTTGTTGTATACATTTTTGGCGTCTTTTTTTCTTTTCTTTTATTTTTTTTTATTTTTTTATTGTTCCCGCTTTTGTTTTTCTTGTAGCGCCGTCGGCTACAAGTTGGCAAAAGGATGCGAAGAGGCGTTTGTGATAACTTTTTTGATGTTTTACTGTTTACAGCTGTCAAGTTGTCCCCTTGCCATGTCAAAATTATATTATGAATTCCATCTCCCCCCACCACCCCCACTCCTTTTACATCCTTGTGCTCGTCTGATTTTGTGGTAGCTTTTTCCCGCGTTCATTTTGGTTCTGATCTCGTCCATTGATTTGCATAAAATTGTTCACAAATATTTTTCTTTTTATTACAATGCAAATAAAAAACAGCGTATAAAAAATATATAGATAGAAAACCATAAAAAAATAAGAAGGAGAGCATAGAGAGCAACAAAAGACGACAAGTGACAAGCGAAATTCAATATGTTTTTCAGTTGACTCACAAAGGGCAAATGCTAGAAAAAAAGTATGGAAGGTCTGACTGCAAAAGTGACTCCATTTAAGGAACACTGGATGCTCTTTGCTATACGAGAATAAGTGAACATGGAGAACAATTAAAGTAGGGTAAGAGAATGAAAGAATTTTTATGATGGTGACGAGATTTAAGTGGAGAATAAATTGCAAATATTTGCTTGTCCTATGTTTTCTTAGAAGGTTAATGTAAGAAATGTGTTTATGATTTTATATAATAAACGCGTTGATTGGGAATAAAGAGGCCCATTAAATAGAGTCACTTTTTCACAGAAGAAGTAACCATGGAGGACAAGTTCAAAAGTGATTCGATATAGGGATACTCGAATAAAGACATTTTTATGTAATGTTCAGCAAATATTATAATCACGATTTAATCAATCTCTATTTTCAATTTTATTTTTGATCACGCTTGAACTGAAATTCTCACCAAAGTTCCATGTGACCATGGAGGACAAATGCTATGACTCACTTAAGCCTAGACTCTAGTTGGGTTTCTATGACATGGTCTTATCAACAACTTTTCCCGTATGCGTTTCTCGGAATGGGCTCAGAAATATTGTAGCAGCATTTGCGGCGTATGGCAAACAAGTCCCTTTATGTTTTCTCTGGAATACGAGGGTATAAAAAATAAATGTATACAGAATTCAATTTGTTTGTGTAAAATTTCTTGACTCGCGGCTGTTGCAAATAAAATCTACATAAAATGCCCCTAACTTGCCCCCAAACTCCCCGCAATGTTGTCGCTTGATTTGTTTGCTCTACCAACATTTTCCTCATCCTCCATCCTTGTCAGCATCCTCTCACTGTTTTTTTAGTCCCTCCGCCCATCGGCTTGCCTGTTTGACACTTTGACTTTACAGAGAGAGGGAAAAAGAGAAAGAGAAAGAGGAAAGGAACCTACTGCCATGCTCAATATAAATAAATAAAATGCTGTGAGGCTGCTTTGTGGTTCTGACGCCGTCGACAAATTAATTGAAAATGCTTTTGCTTTAAATACATTTTTCAAACGCAGAGCAATTTCAATTATACCATGTCGAAAAACTGGAAAAATACTCGTAACGTAAAGTACGTAGTATTATATTATAAAGAGGGAAAAATCAATGGCATCGAGGACTTTTAAAGCTGCGTTTGATTGAATCAAATGTGGAGCACTGTGAGCCGCAATTAAGGCGATCTTTGGATAAATGAACCAAAGCCAGGCCTCACAGACAATTGCCAACTCTTAGGATGAGGCCAAAACTGGCTCTCAGGCATTCCTGTCACGATTTTCGATTTGCTTTGCCATCTGCCTTCCCCATGTGTGTGTTTGCTTATTTACAATCAATTGTACTTTAGTCGCATTGGGCTAAAAAAACTTTTAAAATGCCGCAGTACATCTTGCGATACTTCTTCTTTTTTTACTTTGGGCCAAATCTTGAGAAACAAGCGCTTAATTTAATTTATTTTTCTCTATTTACCGTTGTACACATTGCTGTTGTTGTTGTTGTTTTTGAGCTCCGCACGAAATGTTGCTCATTAATTTTGTTTTATTTCATTTCAGAGCCGCTTTCAATCGGAGGATATTTGAGTGGAGAGGGAGGGGAAAGAAAGGAGGCTAAAAACCCAGAGGAGTCAGCAATTTTTGGCTATTTAGCTTCACATTTTATGCAGTTCACGTTTCTCATGTTGCCTGCAATTTCCAACTGTCATCAATTGGCTGCCAGCTGCTATTTTCCCCTGAAGATAATTGAAACTTTTTTTTATCCCCAATCGATACGCATCAAATTTCAATCTTAATTCAGATTTCTGCTTTTGCTTATACCAATAAATACTACTTTATGTGGGTGATAATTGAAAATATTATGCCATTTCAATCCAAAGCTTAGGAAACCGCCAGTTCATAGTGATTGTGTGGGAAAAAATATTTATATTATTCGCAAGTTGAATGAAAACGACCGCAATTTTTTTTTTTAATCTCAATCAAGCCAAGTGGATGCTCAAGAAATGATTTGAATAACGAAAACTGTCTAACATTTGAAATGGCATCAAGTTTCAAGCAGGAAGCTCCCTTTTCAATTGGATTATAAAAGCTCAGGATCTCTTCAAAGTACGAATATTACTCACTCACAATCGAAATGCGGGTACATCTCATTAAACGCTTACCTGCAAAAGAATAAAAAATAATAGAGAGGGTTAGCAAACTGTCCGTCTGATTGATATGTATACGCGAGTATTGTTTGATGATAATTGCAGGTCTGGGAATGGAAACAGAGGTCGCTGTCTACGAGGATAATTGATCTATATTAACAATGACAGCGGACCTTGAGTGTCGACAGCAAAAATGGCTGACATGCAAACAACTCATCAGGCTGGCAAAATTTCAAGTTATGGTAAGCCAAATGATGATGAAACTAAGGCGTTTTCTTTAATTTATAGATTGGCAAAGGCGTTTCTACAGCAGCGAAAGAAAACAATATTAAATAACATTAGTCGACATTAAATGTTTCAAAGGATCTATAAAGAATACAGCTAGTTTTGAAAATTAAAACAACAGAATATTTATTATAACAAAAAATTAGAATAAAAAATTTATTTTTGTCGATATAATTAACTGTGAAAGATAAGAGATAATCTTTAAAGTTTAATAAGTTCAATACAATTATTTAAGATTTTCTGACATATCTGTTCAAAATTTAATTTATTCTATATACTAGTCAAAAAAAAGATCTTGAGATCAAAAAAGAACGCAATATAAAAGGTTCTTTTTCATTTAAAACTTCAATTTACTCAAAGTACTGAAACTTTTGCTGCTTTCTGTGTATTTTTCATTATCTCATTTTGTTGGCATCAAGTTAAGTAAACTGAGGATGAAGCCAAAGTTGTCTTTGAAAATGCTTTAAGTTGTTTGGCTTATGACATAATTTCTGTATCCTTGTTGGTGTACAAATAATTTTCCATTTCAATTCGCATTCGCAGAGAAACAGCAACAACATCAGCAAAACAGAATAATCGTCACTATCTTTTAATTAACTTTTTCGAGGCTTTGAAAATGTTCAAAGTTTTTTCTGTTGTTCTAAGCAGGAGTCTGAAGTCTGCGTCGCTTTTGTTTATTTTCCTTTGACTTGCTTTTAGTTCTTGGCTTGGCAGCTTTCATGCTAAACAGAAATTTCATTTTCATTTTCATTATGGTTGCCATCTAAATCATAACGACGAAACGACAAATGCTGAAAAGTGTTTGTCAAATGTCTGTGCAGTCAGACAGACAGACAGACAAACACATTGAGTTAAATACACACAAATACGAGTACGAGTATGAATAAATGTTTTTTCCCATCTGACAGTTTTTCTCCCGGCTGTTTGGTTTAAGCCGCTTAGAGGAATGCCGCTTGTTGTTGGCATTCCCACGCTGCTGCTGTGTCTGATTAACATAATCGAAAAGAAAATAATTCTGAAATGAAATATAATTTTTGGTCAGCCACAGAGTGCAGCGAGCATCAAATCCAAATTTCTATCCATCTAGAATGATTGGCCTCCCTCGGTTAATTGAATTATTACAATGGCTTTGTCTTTCACCTACGAAACATGCTCTGGCGTAAAAGAAGGTGCTGCTAGAAAGTCATGATCACGATCTGGCCAAGAGCTAGTATGAGTAAGCCACAAAGTCATTTCCTGGTGCATCGTGTGGTAACAATTTTATTACACAACAAGCGTTGTCTTAGAATTTGTCAGTCTTAATAAGGGGAAAGACCTTTCGAAACATCTCTTAAGCTGCTGGTTCATTCAACTTTCTATCTTCTGACTCGACTCGACTCGACTCGAACTTGTCTCGATAATAATGTTGCCCAGTTGGATTCATTATAGAGCATGAAAAGCTGTTTTGTCAACTCGACCCGCACATGTGATACAATCTACACGCCGCTTTCTGGCTTGCTGTTTAATAATTGATGTGTATTGTCCTCATAATAACAGTAATTAATGCATTAAGGAATTCAATATCAAGACAACCTCTCTCTCTCTGTTGTATTCAGCATTAAAAATCAATAAGCCAAACCAGTTGCCAGAAACTGTCTGCCCACGCGTCTCTATTCAACCAAAATTTAACAAAAGCGCCCAAAAAGAACAGATATTAAACTAAGTATAGGTTTAGTCTTTGAAGTAGAAAACTAGACACACGGAGAGGGGGAGAGATGGAGAGAGTTGGTAAAACCCAAAGCAATAAAAAAAAAAACAGCAACAACAACAAAATTAAAATCAATTTTATGTTTATGACACTTTTTTTTATCGTCTTTGACTTCGTCTTTTTCTACTTCTCTCCGAATTCTCGTGGCGACTCACAGCGGGACAGTTTTTTTTAAATACTTATTCGTTGGTGGTTTTAATGCGTAGCTTTTTACTCTTTCCTCTTGGCCACAGACTGGGCCATCAATAATCCGGGTCATCAAACTAAATCTAATGTCGCATTTTAATGGTGTCAAACATTCTACGAGTAATCAGTTGACCCATGTCTCTATTTAAATATGCACATGTGTGCGAGTGTGTGTGTGCGAGTGTGTATGTGTGTGGGCCATTTGTTCATGAATCAGTCATTGCATTAAAATTGCAGACATTGGTCATTCCGAAACTGATTGCCATATAATTTGAGCTGTCCCCACCAATTGTATAGCGATTTCTGCATTCACTCCGTCATTACAAATGCAAATGTGACATTTACTTTTATCGCTTAGTATATCTGATATATATGTATATATATATATACTGTATATATTATATACTCCTCTTGCTTCCTCTTCTCTTTCAGTCAATTGTCAATTTAGTGGGCGTTATATATGGTCATTTTGGTTTGCGAGCATAATTAAAGGTGGAACAGTCGTTCAATTTTCCCAGGGCCTTTCAGTAATTAAAGGAGAGAAAGGGAAAGAGGGGAAAACTCACGCATTTGACCAGTCGAGCGTTGAGAGCATGAAAGATGACTTCTGGGACTCTTATCGGCAAATGGGCATCAGCTTTGTCCACTTGACAATCTCGCTTCTAATCAGCGGTTCACATCAAGGTGAGTTCCTTGAGCACCTGAGGGACAAGTCTCAAGACTCATCGAGGCATGACCTTTGTCTGCCTCTTCTTCTTCTACTTGCACCTACACACATCCGTCTGATAACTATTGAAAACTCCACTTCAAATTCTGAATGATATTTGAATAGGCTTTAATTTCGACTTTCCTTTCATTGCATTTTCCGGCTTATCTTATTTTCAACTTAAGTTCCCAAGTGCTTTTATCATTCTTGTTTGTTACATCTATTGTTATGTCTATATTTATTTTTAATAAGGCATCCGCTTTAAATTTAAATAATGTACAAAATGCTCGTTAAAAGCGGGTCAGAGGTCAAGTAGACAGCTGACTTCTGTCGCCTGTTAATGAAGTTCAAATATTTTGGGAATTCGGCAGCCGAAAGACTCGAAAACTCAAACTTGGAAAACCTTTAGTATTTTATGCTAATGACAAATGCTTTTATCTTTAGCAAATACAAAAGCGGCAAAAGCAAAAAATGAAAGAAAAATACGAAAAAAAATTAAAAGCAAAATTGTTGGCAACCTGCTGCTGTAATTATACCCTGCACAGTCGGGTATATTGCACTTCTAATAGAGTTTGTTGGGTCTGAAATTCCATTTCAAGTCTTAAAAACTATATACAAATTAAGATAAAACTTTTGGGCATTTGTAGAGTATATAAGCTTCGCTTTGTTAGTTTTATTTTTTTAGGCCGCCTCATGCCGACCCTAATCATTATGCTGGGCCTGTTAGTGAAAAGCGGGAAAGAGAGGGGAAACTGCCAGCTTGGGACCGTGAAAATTACACGTTTTTTGCTTTGAGGTTATAATATTACATGCCAGGTGGGTGTCCACTTCAAGAGGGGAGGGGAAGGGAATTCGGTGCTTAAATTTATGCATTTTTTTTTTTTTTTTTTTTTGTACCTTCATGTTGCTTTAATTAAATTTCTCTTTTCATTTTTCTCCGTTTTGTTTCTGTTTCTTGTTGTGTTTTTTTGGTGTGGTCGCTAATTTCGACGTTTAGGCGCGTCTAATGTTTCTTGTGGTTCTGTTACTTCATTCAAATTAGAAAATATGCTGGAAATGTAGCAAATAGGCGGGGGCGGGGTGGAGTGGGGCAGGTCAGCTAATTGGCCAGCCAGAGGTTTATTATTTATACATTCCATTCCTGTTACTTTTTATGTATATGAGTACACATATTTTATGTCTTATTTACACAAAGTTCACCTTACAACAGCTGCTGACCGGTTTAATTACAAAATCGATTAAAATGAGACTGCTAATAAAGTGACTGTGGATACGGTTGAGAGCACACACACACACACACACAGAGAAAACACAGTGGAAGCGATAGCTAAGGTTCCACTGTCCTTGCTTCGCTGCACAAATTTCATAAATGCACGGGGAAAACTCAGACATTTTCCAGTTGAGCTCAGGTAAAAATAACACAATGACCAAGAGTCAACAGATAGAGCTCGAAAATAAATGAGATTTTCTATTTTGTGCAGCTGATGAAGCCATTAAACAACTGGAAAATTTTATACCTTTATGACGTTGTCTACAATAAGAATGTCGCAACGGGTCTTTGGGTTTTTACCTGTCGGTATCATTTAATTATAAATTGAATAACTTGTTTGAATACGAATAGAACGCTTTATAATTGCAAGCAAATAACTTGCAGTGAAAGCTTTTATCACGTCTACGTCTCAAGTCGGCACGACACTCTTATTGACGTCACAAAGCTGAGCTTTATCGACGGAAAGTCCAGCATTGCTGTGCTCTTTGTTGATAATGCCAACAAGAGAGTGATAAAGTGAGGAAGAGAAGAGAGCAAGTGCAATCAGCTGAGCGCGTCTTTACAATATGGCGGCCAACGACTGTAAGTTTTGTGCGTTAGAGCAACAGGCGTTTGTTCAGCTTCTGAGTCATCGTCACAATTGGCGAGCGCCAAATTCATCGCAAATTCATACACTGTGCAAAGAGTACGAGTTGATGTACAGTTGTTGCTGATAAAATTCCAATTCATAGCAAACATTTCTTCATAAAGTAAACCGATTTTCATTTTCTTATTAACTATTAGCATAAAAAATATGCAAAAAGGTTCACAGGTTCAAAAATAATTTGAAGTTTTTATCTTTAGTGTAAACTAATAATTACAAGTTGATCTATGTATATTGAGTCAGCAGAAATTACAATTCAGAGAAAAACTTTCTTGGAAAAGTAGTACTTAAAGAGGAAAAACAATTTCTGGAAAATTGCAAATTTATTATAATTTAAAAAAAGTTAGTTTTATCTTTCACTGTAAACACAAATTGCTTATTTTCAGACTCTGGTGATAAAAAACCACAAGTGAAAATATAAATAAATGAAAAATCCTATGAGGCAGCGCATTTTATTTTTTTTTTCTTTTTATCGAATTTGAAAGTTTTTGCCTAAATCTACAAAACATGTTTAGAAAAAAGTACTAAAGCAACAAAACCAAAATAAACACAGTCATAAACACACGACAATGACAACAAATAAAATAGTTGGAGTGTCATTGTTGCAATAATAAACAAACAAACAATGAAACGAACCGATAGACACACAAATGATAAAATTGCCATGCCGAATTACAAATGGTTTTTAAATGCTGCTGGCCAACTTTTACTGCCCGCTGGACATTCAGTTAGAGTCACTGTAATGGCCACAATAACGGCCACTTTCAAACATGACCCTAACTAACTACAACTAGATCGGAAAGCAACCAAAACATCTTGACCATTTTTTTTTCGAGTTTTTGCCGCTTTTTTCGCTGTGCTTAGCAGACGGTTAAATGACTTCCGTACTTGGTTCATCTTTAATTTCCACATATGTATCTATGTATTGCCATTTGTTATTGTTGACATTGATCTGTGCTTGATAGAGAAATTACTGACCAAAAACTGTGTTTTTTCTTAATACATTTTAGTTAAGTAGACGTTTTTCTTAACTACTTAGTTCAAATTAATAAAAAATAATGAGATGCATTAGATTTATTTAATTCTAAAAGAAAAAAAATTATATTTTAAAGTTAATTTTGTCAAAGCAATTGCATGATTGACTGTAAGTATGTCTCTATATATTACAAGCTATTTTGTTGACTGATAAACTCTAAGCCCGCTTAGCTTATCAAATTTTTAAACGACTAAAATAAAATACTTTTAAAATACGAATATAACTACAAAATTATAATTAAGTGGATGCAAGAAAAAGAAATCATTTACATATGTGCATAAGATTATCATGCAGAGTTCATCAGAGTTCATGGCTTATGCTTATCAAGAGGCGACATTAAAAATTGTATTTTATAGTATTATTTTTAAAGACCCGTGCACAAAGCACGTTCTAGGAATTAAGCATCCATATCATGTGCATTTTACAATTATTTTATTTTTACATTTCAGCTACTCATGATAAGCCCAACGTAGAAATTTCCACCTTTCCCACAACAACTTTTTTTAAACCTGTTGAGCGCAGCTTAATTCAAAAACAAAAACAAATAAAAACATTTATTGCTGCCCACTGTTATTGTTGTTGTTTGTCTTTTAAACTGGTTCTTCAGAAATAAACACACACACGCGCACAGTGGTGATATGAGCTGAGCTTTTGACTGAGCTTAGCAAAGAGCAAAGAGTGCGGCATTTTGATGACTTATGAAAAGATCATAGCTTTGGCCCCCCAACCAGTCAAAAGACACCAAGAAATATTATCGTCAAGGCCAAATGCAGTTATGGCTGTTATTTTTTTTGCGCAAATTTCCCGCGCGCAGCAATTAAAGAAAGTAGAAAAAGTGTTAAACAAGTTGTTTTGCTTATTGTGTAACTGTAACAACTGTAAACTGTATGCTCAGTTGTTGTAACAGTTATTTTGCAGCTTACAGCAAATAATGGGTGATGAGAGGAGAGCAGAAAAGTAAAGCGCAAATTAACCGCTTAATGGCGCTAAAAGCATCAACAACAATTGTCAGTCTCTCTAATCTACATAGGTCAAAGCGGGATGGCTAGAGTAAAGAGTGTAATCGCAGCAGCCAACGAGTAAGAGCGAAACAGCATCAAGCTCAGCCTAGACAGATTACTTAAAACAGAAAATATAATGTATAATATTTAAAAATAAAAAAACACTTATTACAAGCAAACGGGATCAGAGTGTAATGCGTGTTGAACGAATGTGAAGCACAAAGTGAAATATGTACATCTGTAATTTATAAGAGCGTAAATACTTACCGTTTTAAAAGCTCCACGTTATGTTAATTATTTTAGGCCACAGTTGTTGCTGTTGTTGTCGTTGTTGTTGCTGTCTTTTACTGCTTTTAGCTTAGCCAGTTTTTGTCTCACACACGCCAACAATTGTTAAATAAACAAACTCACACACAAACAGTTGGCGCTTCAATTGTTGCTGTTGTTATTTTCAGCTTTTTGTGTGTAATTTACTTTTGGCTATATTTATGCTACACTTTCACACATTTGCATTAAGTTGCGTTACTTGTTTTCATTTGTTGTTCAACGCATCACTTGCCAAAAATATGTTGGCCACAATATAACCAACAACTGCCAATAACTCCAAAAACACACACGAATTAACAGAGCGTCAGGGCCCTGAACAAAATGAACTCGCACTGCTTGTTTCTTTTTTATTTTGTTTCGCTTATTTCGGACAAGCGCTCTGCGTGCGTACACGACGGCTACTCTGAGGAGACTGAACCAGCGTAACCGATTGACGACCAGTCGATGCGTCGCTCTCAACGCTCGCACACATTTATGAGAGGCTTTAGCATTGTTGTGGCGTTACTAGCGAAGAGCAAGTGTGTGGGTGCATTTCAAAAGAGCGCGTCAAAGAGAGAACTCTAATACTGCTAGATTTAACTGTTTGTTATCGTTCACTCAAAACACTTGCATGTGCGTGCATTTGTGCACACAGTGACTCACAGCTGTTTTGACCCATTGCATTGCACAAATCTGTGCTTATATTTTATTTCTATCTCCCCATCAAGTGATAAATTATTTAAAATTAGTACTAAATAAGAGGAGTGGATCAGATAGGCTGAGAGCTACTGTATGTGCGATTGATCATATCTGGCTCTTACATTTACATTTTAATCATTAACATAATCGTTATAATTCAAGTCTTCCAAGTAGGAAGCAAAATAAATCACAACAAATCCCTGAAAACACTTGTGCATATTTAAATACTCTTAATAGTTGGCTCTCTGTAACTCTGTCTACCTGCCGAGAGACAAAGAGAGCTAAGCCAATAATACTGGTTTTACACACGCAGTATAAGAGTAATACGCTCTTTATAAGTGTGTATACAGCATACGTTTGTGTTTGTTTATACGAAACTTGTTTTGTTTTCGGCAAATGCCGGCAAATGTTGTTGTTTGTTGTTGCTGGTGTTGCTGCTGTTGCTGCTGTCTAGTTAGTTCTGGTTGTGGCCAAAACTCCAACTAGTTGGCAGGCCCAGAGGCAGCTGATTACAGTTATTATGGCATAATTGTGAATGGCCGTCCCACTGAGAGAATTTCTCTAATACAATTTACAATTGGCTTAAACGAATGCAATTTGAAAACCTATTTGCATTTTTGCCTTAATTAAGTATCCATGTAATTTTGATAACTGCCAGGATAATTATGGTAACTACTCTTAAGTAGTTGCAGCTTCTGGGGATAAGTTGAATATCTTGATCTATTTACTGTGTGATCTGAGTTTTAATTGCACTTTACACTGGGAGAAACGCAGCTTTAAATTCAATTCGATACTTTGAATATTTTTAATTCAAATTTAAAGAATTTTTATAGTTGACTACTTGAATTTATTCTGCATTTATATTTGATTAATTCAATTTATCAACTTATGTTGCAAATTTTAGATTCATAATAAATATTGCTATTTTTATAGCTTCCATAATAAGGTTAAAATATCAAATAATAACTTACTAATAAGTAAGTCATATTTCAATTTGGTTCGAGATTAATTTTCGATTTCTTTTTGCTTATTTCTTTAAGTGTATAAGCTTAAAGACATTAAAATTGCACGAAGTGTTAACCGAAAAATCCACAATTATGCAATTGACATTCAATTGTTTAAAGGATTCTTTTAAAGATTCGTGTAGTTTGTTTTGCATTTTAATTTCAAATATTTGTAGAAATAAATAACCAAATTAGTCACTAAGTTCACTAAGGTCAATCTGAAGTATAAAAGTTAATTGCTAAAGTCGGAAATAAATGTACGAAGAATATTTCGATGAGAAAAATTGGAATTTTTTAACTAGAAACATTTGGGTATATATGTTTGTACATACCTCTGACACACACACATACATAGAAACAACTGAAATATGTATTACAACAACAAATTTCACTTTGAATTTGTGCCGAAAATTTAATTTGATTTCATTTTCATCAAATACATATAAATAGTGCAACAAATGAATTTGCTACGTGCCACAAATGCCAAAAATGCTGTTAGCTATGGGAAGGAGTCGAGTAGGGAGAGGTGTGAGGGGGGGTGGTGCGGGGGGTGCGGGGGGTACAGTCAGGACCCACATGTGTGTACCGCTGACATTGGCTGAGATTTGTGAGCATTTGTGCCCCGTTTTGTTGCGTGGTTGGCCACACGGACACACACACTCACACACACACACACACACACACACACGCACAACGAAACACGCAACACGCAGCATGCGGCATGTGGCATGTGGCACGGAGAACCATAAATTCCAGCCGCTCAATAAACTAATGGCAATTTGTATCTGAAAGATACAATGCGAGCTCAGTCCGTATCCGTATTTTCTCAGTCCTTTCTCGCTCTCCGCTTTTCACGTACAAAATTATTTTTCTCGTATTCGTTATTAGTTTTTCTATATTTTTTTCTGTGTTTCATTCTGTTTGCTTTTGGCTGCGGCGTTTCCAATCCTTGTGACACTTTTATCACACACGTTCGCCTCATCAAAAAGTTAACGACGATAATGACAAACATTTCCAAAAGCAAACACTTTCAGCTGACAGAACTCGGCTATTGTATACCCTATATGTTATTCTCTATCTCTTGCCCCTCCATGCATCTGACAAATACAAAGGGTCTGTTCAGTTAGTCAGACAAAAGACAACTTAAATTTCATAATGTATATATATTCTTGATCAGCTACAACAGTAGAGTAATCTATAGGAAGGTCGATCTCTTCATCTGTTTTTCCGACTGTAGGAACACACGGAATACAAATTTTGGAAGAGAACTTTTTAGTTCTCCTAAAAGCATTCTAGTTTTAAAATCATTCGTTTAAAAAATGGGATGACAACTAAAAATTCATAACTAAAAAAACAATTGGAGAAAATTATCTCTTATTAGAGTATCTCTAAAAAATGTTAAAATAATAAGAGCTAGAGACACCAAAATTTATATGTAGGCTCATATTTATCCTACGAAGATCAGGTTTGTTTTGAACAAATTTAGGAGGGGACAATATTAAAATTCATATTCAAATTATTTTCCAAAAATTGCGTAACGATCAGTTAATAAGCAACGTAGACTTAGAAATGATATTTTCCTCAGTGTATTTGTAATGTTTTTAAAATCTTATTTGTAAAATATTATTTCTTTTTTTAATTTTTAGTTTGCTCTCTGTAATTCTCTGTTTATTTGCAGAACAATAAGTACAGGGTCCATCACAGTCTAGTTTATTGGACTGAAGTCTCTCCTACTAGTTCTCCCTTTCCCATGTGTGTCCACTGGGAGATAAATATCTCGTTTGTAGCTGTCATTGTTGTTGTTGTTGGGCAAACACCTTAATTAACTTTTTTCCATGAACGTCTTTTGACCCCTCCCCCTTTTTCTTTCGCCCCACAAACTATCAACTTGTAGCTCTGCGAGACTTGACTTATTTATTAGGGTTATTTAGCTCTAGTCCTTTACCACACACAAACAGATACACACACACACACACACATATATATACACTAGTCAACTACCTGCTCATTTTCACCTGAGTACGTGTTAATTTTGTGTATTTATCTTATTTTCTGGCTATCCTCTAGTTTGTTTTTTTTTTGGTCTAAATAGAAAGATTCGAATTGAAATTCCAATTAACAGTTGCTTGGCTTAGCTTGTAACAAAGAAATGTATCTGTATCTTATGGCTTTGCATCTGTATCTTTGTATCTGTATCTGTGTCTGCGCATCTGACGTTGACGTTGACTTTGACTTTTTCACTGAAGTTTTGCCACATTCAACGTGGGAAATGCAAATGCCCAGCGGCACAGACTGAGGGAGAAAGGTATACACCAAGTGAGAGAAAGAGAGAGAGAGAGAGAGAGAGAGAAGAGAGTGAGAGTGAGGAACAAACAAAGGCGTCGATTTGTATCTCGAGTGCATACAAAATTCAACTTGCACCATTTATTTCCTCATGGTCTTTGTTTGGAGTCGCGTTGTTTCCTTTCCCTTTTTTGGAATTGTTGTTGTTGTTATTGTTATTATTATTAAATTTTCGACTACTTCTTCCTTCCCTCCTCCTTCTCTTCTCCTGCTGTTTCTCAAGTATTTTTGCTGCTGTTTGTTTTGTTTTTGCTTTGACACTTGATATGTTTTCACTTGTTAGTTGGCAGCTTCTTTGTCTTCTTCATCTTGTTGCTGTTTTCATTAGAGGCGTCGATAGCTGCCACGCCCCCTTTTTTGTGGAAATCTCAAGTGGCCAGACATATGCCCAGCATCTGTAGCTGCCAATTGCAATTGCAACCGTAACAGTTTGCTTTTCGGCCGGAAGTGGCGCACACGTAACTTGCCCCATGTTGCATGTTGCATGTTGAATGAGAGACGAAGGTCTTGAGTTACTTTTGCTGCACACACAAAATGCAGAAATTATTTCTGCCTCAAATGAAACATTGTTGTTGTTGCCTTTCAACTTAATTCAGCGGCACATGCAAATTGCCCCGAAAGCATTTCAGATTTCAAATTGTTGCCATATCAACTGTCTGTCTGACTCCGTGTCTGCTGTGTGTGTGTGTGTGCCACATACGAGCTACAGATGCTGCACATAGCACTGTTGGATCATTAAGCCCATGCCCATGTTGCATGCCTCAAAACAGTTTGCAATTTAGCTGAAATTCTGCAGAATGTTCGCAAATTATTAATTAACACATTTAAATAATTTATTGTTTATTTGCAGCAAATTCTGATTGTATTTTTAAATGTGCCAAAAACTATTTAAAATTAGTTTTCTTCTCTACAATTATGCGAATTTCTTTCGAACTCAACTTATTATATAGAAAGTTATCTTTTGATCAATTAAGTCGAACAGATGTTGCACTATAATAATAACAATCAGAAAAAAAATCATGTAATAAATTAAAAAAGGTCCTATTACTTTTAAGAAAAACTAAACAAATTTATATATCTGTAAAAAAAACTGCTATGGGAAATTGTATTTATTAAAATATTTTTCATTAATTAGTCATTTTGATTTTTGTTATGAATATATGATTAAAATTATATTTACAGACATAAAAGCAATTTGACAAGAGATGCTTTAAATCTTAATCAGCTAGAGACTACTATTTATTAGTAAAATTATTATTATAAATAATTATATATTTTTTTTTATATATTAAAGAATTAGATTAAAGTATTTTAAAACATTTTCATTTCATGAGAATATCACAATAATAATTATATAAGTATAATAAAATTTACTTGAGCTGAATAGATTTAATTTAATCTGAATAATAACCATATATCTTAAATATCAGAAACTTTTTTTAAGAACATCATAATAATACTATTTATAATTAAATAAATATATAATTACATTTACTTGAGATGAATAGACTTAATTTCATCGAAATAATAACCATAGATCTTAAATATCAGACACCTTGCTCCACGCCTTGATTAATTGTAGATAATTTGTGAAGTCTCAAGTATTCTCGTATTCTCGTAATTATAATGTTCCAAGTTAACGATGTCAATTAGGAATCTGAATCTGGGAGCTAGTTCCATTTGTTGTGCCTCCTTTATGAGTTTGGAATTGGAATTGGAATTGGTGTGATAAGCATCCTGTCGCGTGGCACGTAGCAAGCACATAATTTACGGCAATTACGGATTTGTTGAGAACATAAACAGTATAACGGGCGATTTACGCATTTCAATTGCCATTTCATAAATTTGGGAATGTCTAATTGATGTTTCCGCCGGAACAAAGATCAAGGCGCAACTGCAGCATATTATAAACAGAAGACAGCATACAGAAGACGGGAAAAAGGAGACAGAAGAGAGAAGAGTGAAGTGAAAATTGTAATTTATATGGAATTTTATTAAATCAAATTGTGTGGCATGCAACATTTGCAGCATGCGGCATGATACAAAATAAACAAAGCAGCAGCAGCACAAGGAGTGAGAGAGAAAGGGAAGACTTTGACTTTTGGGGCGTTAATAACCAGGACGGAGACACAAATCCGCGTTGACATCATTGGTGCCACATGCGTATATATGTGTGTGTGTGTGTGCAACTGAGGCAGCAACAACTGTCGCAGCGACTGCGCGATAAGCTTCGGCGGATTCCATGGAAGATGCAACTAAGAAAATTATAAATAAAAATGCGCCTTAAACACGTGCGTCGAGGCTTGTGGCATGAATCTATCTCTCTCCCACTCTCACTTTCTCTCTCTGTCTCTCTCCTGCTGGCGTTGGCGTTGTGGCTGCCACTTTGACTGACAATTAATTTCAATTGCGCATTCGCGTTAATCGCCCTAAAAAGGAACGACAGCAGCAACAACAACAACAACAATACCGTGCAACAACAACATGCAACAACTTCTTTTACTACATACTTTTTTCCCCATGTTTATCTCAGCTCGCTGCTATTTTTAATCATTTTTCCCGCTGTTTTTTTCCAGAATTATTCAGTGTGTCGTCTGCTGCATGAGATTAAAAATAAAAGTGACAGGAGGAAAACGAGGAGAGGGAGGGAGGGAGTCGGGGAAAGCGGTGGAAATGAGTAAGCGAGTGCGTCCAAAAGGAAAATGTCAAGTTCAAGAGTCGCTACAGCTGCTTCAGTTGACTTGAAGTGCGTCATATGTGTGGCAGCAGAAGAAGAAGACCAAGAAGCAGCAGCAGCAACAGCAGCTGAAGTGGAAGCAGAAGCAGAAGCAGCGAAGTTGGGGCACCAACTTGGGGCAGCTTGAAGTGGATTAATTTTGACATTTATGATGTAGGCTTAAAGTGTTTTAATTGCTAGACGCTTCTGGCTTCTACAACAACGACTGTCTGGCACTTTCAAATGTTGCAAGTTCCGAGTGCGTGCATCATTGTTATCATCACATCACGGCGATGACTCAGAACTCAGAGTGGGGCACGTGTCTCCACAATGGCCACTCCACCATTGATTTAAGTGCATCGGCGGCATAAAAAACATGCATCATTTACGGTAGCTACACTCGAAGGAAAACGGGAGCATTAACTTGAAAAGTTGTGCTTGAGTTATACCCTGTAAAAATCATTAAATGGCTTTAATAAAATAAGATTGAAAATTATGAGAAATGTTATATTTATTGCTTATAAATTACATTCCATAGCATTTATGTATAAGCCCTGTAAATAGCTTACAGCATATACATATAAACACACTATGAGCAAAAACTACAATATCAATAAACTCTTAAAACCATATAGGATATCATTTTGAAACAGAAGAATTAATAAGAAAAACTAAAAAAAATTTCAATAAAAAATATATTCTAGTCTATTTTTAAAATCATTTTTGTTTAAATTCAAATAATTTTGTTATTGGCTCTGTCAACTGTTTTTAGTCGACGCTAAATAAATAAATAAATATATATAAATAAATAAATTGATGGCATGCATTATACCTAAATTCTATAAAATGTACAACGATGTGAAGTAAATACATATAAAATAATATCTTCACAGTTTTGTTGTGCAGTGTAGTTAAACAACCGCTGTTTGCTGAGACGCTGGCTTTGTTTTCGCGCTCAGGTGTGTTCAGGTGTGCTCTGAGGTGTTCTCAGGTGTGCGTATCTGTGTTTTTCTAGGCATTTCGGGAGTTTGGGAATAAGTCACATAAACGTGGCTTGCAGTTGTTGTTTGTTCGATGTCCTGCATTGCATTGGCATGTCCTTTCGCCGGCCTTTCACTCACGTACTGACATGCCGTAGGCGATCCTGCCACGCCCTCCCCCTCCCCCTCTTCACAGCATCCTCCCTCTCAATGTTGTTCGCCCCTCACGTTTCGCGTTAAAGTCACGTATTTTCCAGGTAATTTACGTTGGCTGAAACTGTTGCCACCAATATTTCTGGCCGTGTTGCCCGTTGATTTTAGCCCCTTGTCTTTGCCCTCTCATTTTATTTTACTCCGTTTCGCTTTTTGCTGTTTTTGCACTGCGCATGAAATGCGTTTTTTGGCCTTTGTACGTGCGCGGTGTCCTTTTTCTCATTTTTTGTTGGTTGCAGGCGTGTTGCAACAGTGCCTCCGAGTTCGCTTATTGTTTTTCATGTTCGTCTCTGTCGCTCATCGGTGGCATCGTGGCAAGTGCAACGAAATGTGCATAACGTGACCGGGTTTCTTAGTTGGCTTTTATCAGCCAAAGCGAAAGTGCTTTGACCAAGTTCAGATCAGCCTCCGTGGCAAAGTGCAAACTGCACGCCCCACATTCCACTCACACTTCCTCCCTCTCTCTCACTCTATCTCTGTCTCTCTCTTACTCCTTCACTGATATTTAGCTTGGAAAAGTTTTCAACAACTTTCGGACAGCTGCAACGGATACGGATACGGACACTGATACTGTAACTTCTGTCGAGTTGTTGTCTTCTTGTTATTGTTTTTGTTGCTGGTTGTTTGCGGTGAATTAAGTTGCGACCATTGAAACTCCACTTAAGTTAATCGTTTAATTAGTGTCTGTGCAACCTGAGGGGAGCATTTCAAATGCATTAAAAACATCATCTGGCTTGAAAGCACTTGAGGAGACTTGCGATGCTTCTTTTCGATCTGCAAAGTGATTCAAAATGAATTACAAATATGATAGATTCACAAAATATAACACATAATTATAAAAATTAAAAATTCCTTAAATACTCAAGATTCAGAAAAACTTACTTTTTAGATATTCTAAACCCCTTAAAAAGTCGTCATATATAAGAACTAAAACACATTTTTACAAAAACATTTTTAAAAATTATGAAGAAATTTAACACAGCATAGTCTATTTTAAAAACTATTTTTCCTCCATATTTCAAGAAGTTTTGATATTGCTTGAGTTTCTCAGAGCGAACTTAAATTGTATTTCTTTATTTATTTGTTGATATTGATAGTTAAGCTCAAAAACTAAAACGAACAATTACTCAAAGTTTTTTTTTGAAAAGTATGTATCTGTGCCTTTGCATATCGTAAGCGAGTTTATTTCATATTATAGAAATTCCCACATTTTTTCTTAACTGTCAAAGCTAAAAATGGCATTTTGTAGCCAAGTTGAAATGAAAATTTATGGCCTCAAATGTTTGGTGAGGATGCTGCTACCAAAAACTCAAATTTATTTTACGACCAATGCAAAAATAAACATAAAAATAAATTAATATTTCATTTGTTTTGCTGTGCAGCAAAGTCGCTTCGCTCTCCCTTCCTCTCCCCCTGGATTGTCTCCCTGTCTCTCTACAACAAATCCTTTTTTCTGGTTCAACCAACTTTGTTTTATGACCAACTGATGGTGCTACCTTCTAATTGTTGTTGCTGTTGTTGTGGTGGTGGTGTTGGTGTTGATGTTGGTGTTGTAGATGGTGCTTATTTTTATGATACTCAGTTTATGTTTATATGCATTTTATATGCGACAATTTTATGTTCAAGAGCTGCACTTAAAGTTGGCACTTAAGTGTGGAATACTCAAATGGAATATTAATAGATAATACTCAAATTGATCTTCAGAAATTCAAATTCTAAATTCGATTTCGTCTGTATACTACCTTCCATAACCAAAAACTTTATGCAATTATTTGAAAAATTTAATAGATGTTAATTTCGTATAATCAGTAGAATCATAATTCGTAAAGAGCAAAAAAAAAATAAAAAATTGATAAAAATCCATAAAATACAGTAATCGAATAGTTGAGAATGCTTCACCAAATCATTTGGTTGAAAATGATTTTCATTTTAAGAATCCAGCTGCTGTTCGCCATGAAATACTCACACACAGACCTAAACCGACAGGCACATGCCCTACAATATGGATCGATATGAATAATTGAAGGAGTTGAAGTCAGCTGAGGGAGCTTCGCCATCAAATCGCATTAAATATTAAAACAATCAGATAGCATGTGCTCACTAATGGTGTGGTTGCAGTACTAGGAGTAGAGATGGAAGGCGGTGGTGGGCGTGGTCTTAGCCGTGTACAATACTTGGCAAGGGAATGAGATGCCGGTTTAATCATTGTTTGCACTTTTGCACCTGCCAACTGCCAACTGCCAACAGGCAACAGCCAACAGCCAAAGGTAACACAATCACTATATCCTAGTTTCATCTTTTTCTCTCTGTTCTCTGTCCCAACATCTTTAGTTGTTGTGCTATCTCTTTCTGTCTCTGCTTGCGAGTGGCAACGTTATTTAGCAGTTTCCGTTTCCGTTTTCATTGAACACAGCTGGCGCATCCTGGGCGTGCTTCCTGTCTGTCTGTCTCTCAGTCTGTCTAGTGCAAGTTTAATGCATTTAACTCTTACATTGTGCCACGAAATTGGCTAAAAAGGAGTTTTCTCTTCTCGCGTCTGTCGATTGCTTTGAACTTCCGCCAGGTAAATTTGAAATGCACTCGAACTGCAACTGCAACTGGCGAAAAACGAATCAAAAGCAAATGCGAAACGATTTTAAGTACCTCAAGTAACAGATGCTTGAAAAGAAATCAGTATAAAGAAAAAGTGAGAGAGTCTGATCGACCAAAACATACCCAGTAGAAGATAATTCCTTTCTAGCTTTGTTAAGTGATGAGCAGTCATTAGTTATGACTCTTTAAATACCTGTCTACAAGAAGCAAATAAATTGGGGAGAGAGTGAGTGCTCGACTACGAGATACCCGGTAGTAGATATTCCCTTTAAATGTGTGGGCAGATTCAGTTAAATTTTATTATCCGTTATTGTAACTGTTTTTGACTAACGATTTTAAGTTAGCCAAGTAACAGTTGCTACCAAAAGACGATGAGAAAAGGAGTTCAATCGATTGGAAGATACCCGGTAGTAAACAATAATTTTTCATATTTATGGAATGATGGACAATCATTCACCCATTTTATATATTTATTTTGAGGGCTCAAACTCTGAAGAGAGAGACTGCTCGACTTAGTGATACCCTGTAGAAAATAGTCGCTTCACAAAATCTGTTGTTAAAAGCCATTTTTCAAAAGATGTACCCCAAGTGTTTTTATATATAATAACCGCAGCAGATTTCTTCTCTCTGCCTTTTGCCTGTCAATATACCCCACTGAGCTCAAACAAAAGGGTATTTTGTATCCATGCAGTTCATTAGCTTGAGCTCGTATTGCGGTTAGTTCTGTGGCGACATTAGAGGTGACTGCGACAGCTGAAAGGACAACTGAAAGGACACCCGCTGTGTCCTGGATCGTTGTCGCTGGTCGTTGCCAAAATTGTCACAACGTGTTGACCACATGCTGTGCACTGTTCTCCCAATAGGAAGTCAAGTGGGATGCTGACTCTATATTTGGCTGTCGAGGTCAAGCAGAGTTTCCTTAGATTTAGTTCGGGAATTCAGTCAATTCCCAATCTATCATTCTGCATATTGATTTTGATATTTGAGTTTTTAATCTGCTAATGGTCATCTTTTTAGTCTGGCAATCGTTGCGGCATCTCATCTTTCCAATTATGCCCATTATGCAGCCTGGCCGGGACATTTTTCATTCTTATTTTCAGTTGCTTGTGCAATTTCATGCTTCATGCCGCATTCCTCATGCCTTGTGCCTCGTGTTTCAATTTCATCAAAACTGTCCAAGGAAAATGTCGGAAACGGAACGCCAACAAATATGTTATGAAAAGTTTTCAGCTCAGGCCACAACACGCAAATGTTGGCAGGGAAAAGCTGGGGCAAAAACAGGGAAATATGGGGGAAAAGCGGAAACGTCAACGATAAACCCAGCTCAAGCAGCGGAAATGATTTATTAAAAAACGAATGCTCTGCCAGACCGAGTGGCGAAGAGAGAACGAGAAATGAAACATAATAACAAAAAATGTCAGAAGATAAAACTTGCGATTGTCACACAATAAATCGCATGGAAATCAAAGCTCCGACAAATATTCAAGAACATAAAAAAAGCATCAAAAAAAGAGACCCAATACAATTGCTTAACAATTACAGTCTGATTCTGGGCCAGGACAATGACAGGGGGCACAAGGGGAGGACACTTTCTGACACAGAAACTGGCGCTGCTGTTGACAGTTGTCAGCATACAAACAATGCCGATGAAATACTTATAAGCAATGCTCGACTAGCAGATACTCCTTACACATATATTCGAAGTCTGCCATAAATAAAATAGACAAGTACTAACTTAAGAGATATGGCAAATCTAATGCTCAACTTTTCTGTGATCAATGATTGTTTAATTCATTAATTAATTATTATTAATAAAAAGTATTAATACAAATTACTGCTTGCTTCCGACACTTTTTAGTACTCAAATTCTTAGCAAAGTCCATAAATTCCTTGTTTATGAACCGTACCTTATTAAATTTGCATAATATCGAAATTATTAGCTGAAAATATATACTTGGAAAATAAACCAGCTTTAATCTGTTCGTTTTAAAGTAAAGAGTTCTTATAAAATATTTGGGATATTGATAAAAGTTTTTAAAATACATAAAATATTTATCAGAAATAACAATTTTGCTCTCGAGATGACGGGTTAGTAGTTAAATAAATTTTCACTCATGATACATTTAAAGTCTTAATAGAAATATGATCTTTTTTAATGTCCCCCTTTATTCTGCACTTCCTTACAGGGTATACCTCAGTGAGAAAGTTACAAAAATTTTCCAAATTAAGCAGTAATGTAATTCTTTAGTCAGCTTTAAATGCATCAGAAATTCATGAACGCGGCAAAGAAACTTTTGGGCCCAGGTAAAAACATGGCAAGTACTCGTAAAAAGCCAGATGTTGAAAAGGCAGCTGAAAGCCTCCGACGCATTGTAATTTATAATGCATGTGTGCAACCAAGACGAGCTCTCAATTTGAACTTATTAAAATGCATTAGAAGAAGACAAAAGAAATGATATGAGAAATAAGAAAAGTGCACTCTTGAGTACTTTAATGATTGAATCAATTTATAAGCAGCAATTTAAATCGACAGAGGCTTCCGTGTAAGGGCATTAAATAATTACGAGTATCTACATTTGTTTTTTTTATCAATACGCGGTGGCAACTTCCTGCCGCATGCCCCACATGTTTTCACTCAGTGTTGCTGCCAGTTTTCCATGTTGTTTTCCCCATCAATTAGTACTCCCTATGCATTATTCAGACTCATTTCTTTGGCTGCCTCGTCTCTTGATCTGTTTACAACATAAATATGCTGCGAGAGACTCTTAAAATAAAATTTGTATAGAGAAAGATATGAGGTTAATTAGCAGCCAAGTTGGATCTATTGAGGTGAGCTTAGCAAAGTGCAACTTCGTCCCTTGTCCCCCTTTCTGAGGCATCTGAGTTGCTGTCTGCAATCATCAGGCATTCAAATGCCACAAACCTCACAGACGAGCTAATAAATTTCACTATAATCTAGCATTGTTGCACTAAGTACATTGCATATTCATGCAAAATATATGCTAGGTAAATGTCTAAGTCTCTTTCTCTCTCTCTGTCTCTCTCTTTGTGTGTGAGTATAAGTGTGTGTATCTGTGTTTGCTGCAAGTCGACTCCAACTTGCCTCATATGCATAAATGCTAAGGCAAACTGTGTTTGAGCCTCGTCCTGAGTTGGGCCGACAGCCGGCTGCCTTCACATGACAAATAGGTCAGAGAAAAGACGTTCCCACTGTCTCACAGTGGGTGAAATAGCCAAACTATTTAACTTGTTATCTTCAATTATATATATTTAAAATTGTATATAATATAATTAAAATGTTTATTTTATAAAATTATTTTCTAATTTTATTTTAAGTTCTAAATAATATTGTGTTTTTTAGCCGAAGTTAAATAAATCTTTTTGTTTTTTTATTATTTTGATAAAAATAAAATTATTTAAATGAGAAATATTCTTTAACTAACTTCCTAATTGTTGTAATGTTACAGAAAAATTATCATCTCATAAAAAACATTATTGCTTAAGTTTTTTTGCTTTGTTAGATCAGCAAAATTGCGCACTGTGCGCCTTATTTGTCTGTCTGGCAAAGTCTGTCTGGCAAATTCTGTCTGGCAAAGTCTGACAGTCTGACTAGCTGCTCGACGTTAACCACATGTGAAAACAAAACTTCCGGTGACATAAACACTGACAAGAAGCTTGCTTAGAGTGTCTCTCTTCCTCTCTTTCCTCCACTCTCCCTCTCTCTCTCTTGCTGCTTCTCTCTTCAAGCCAAAAGTAAATGCAGCCGCACAAGCAACTAAAATATTCAAATGAACAGCCAAGGCAAATCTGTAAGCAACTCTTTGGCCCACACACACACACGCACTCTCCAGTGTGTCTGTGGCAACTGCCGAGCTTGTGTGGCACTTGCAACAAGAAGGGAGCAGGCACAAAAATGTTGACAACAATCAAGCGGCGGGCGGACTTGCAACTTGCAACTTGGCTCCGTTTGAACTTTTGAACTACATATTTCCTGTTGGATTTAGGACATATACTTGCATCACATGATGCCACATGGATGATGCAACAACGACTAAATTAATAGCTCGCATTGTTTTTGAAAGGCTTTTGTGCCTTTGTGGCAACTGTTGTCAATGGCAACATGGAATATCCAAGTTGACTGCGTTGCGCATACGCCATGTTATCATTAACTGTTGATTGCCAAAAAGCTCTGGCTCAAGCTCAGACTCTGGCTGCACTTCCGCTTTTCGCTGCCAAAACTTTTTGCTCCTTGCAACTTTGGCCAAGTGATAAGTGAAAAGTGAAAAGTTTTCGACTGCATTTTGATTAGAAGCAGCCATGAAATTAAAAAGGGTTAAGACTGAGTTTGCAGCAGATTTGTTCTTATCTGGCATGCGGCATGTGGTATGTGGCATGTGGCGTGCGGCAAAGTGGCTTTATGGGTCACAGCTATTTATAAAGTCATTTTGGCTGCTTGAAAATTAACTCACAAAACCGTTACAAGAGCCTTAGCCCGGCCAACGTTTCCTAGATTCATTGGCTGCGATAACAGAAAAAGAAAGAAGACAGAAAAAGAGTGAAAAAGGTATAGAGAGTTAAATTGCCTGACAGTTTGCCTGTGTCACTTTTATGCTGTGGAAAATCGTCGTACAAGTCTCTTTTCAGCTTCTTCTTCTTCTTGTTCTTAACGGGAAAAGCCGCTTAGCTGCTCGGCTCGTTGCGTGCCACGCCTGCTTGCCCGTAAATTGTATGCTGTGCTACGGGGCAAATTGTTATGCCGAGTTGCCGTCGCGTTACCGCAATCAAAATTGTTACTCTCTAAGCCAATATGTTTTATGATGTATGAAATTTGATGTTGCGATAACATTTTACACACTTGACTGCTTTTTATTTTCGGTTTCTCTCGCTTGCTCCCCAAAGGCCAAACACGGCTTGGCCAAATGATGCGGCCCCTTTGGCACAATGGCCAGTCCCAAAGTGGCCCTTTTTTAGCTCTGTTTCTTCCGGCTCACATATATATCAACACTAACACTCACACATGTCTCTACCCTTTAGTTCGAATCCCAAAGGAATGTTAATTGATTCCCTAGCTTTTGCTTGGTAGGGAATTCCGCCGAAAATTTCCTAATGTTTTCTTAAGCATTTTCGGTAGAAATTCCCAGGAATTTCCTAGGGAAAATCCGGCGGAATTCCCTTGGGAAATCCCCAGGGAAAATCCGGCAGGACTCCCTAGGGAATTCCCTAGGGAAAATTATAGCAGGACTCCCTAGAGAATTCTCTAGGGAAAACTCCAGCAGAACTCCTTAAGGAATTCCCTAGGGAAAACTATAGCAGGACTCCCTAAGGAATTCCCTATGGAGAACTCCCGCAGGACTCCCTAGGGAAAATCCAGCGAAATTCACTAAAAAATCCTGCAAAATTTCCTAGGGAAAATCCGGCGAAATGCTTTTAGGAATTTCCAAGGAAACTTCCTTTAAAATTCCCTAGGAAATCCCGCAGAGAAAACCCTTAGAAATTTTCTAGGGAAAATCCTGCAAAATTCCCTAGGGAAATTATCAGAGAAAATCCTGCAAAAATTCCCTAGGGAATTCGCTATTGAAAATCTTGCGAAATTCCCAAGGGAAAATCCTTCAAAAATCCCTAGGGAAAATCCTTAAAAAATCCCTGGGGTATTCCCTAGGGAAATCCAGCAAAATTCCCTAGAGTATTCCCCATGGGAAAATCCGCAAAATTTCCTAAGGAATTCCGTTAGAAAAATCCTGGAAAATGCCCTTGAACTTTTTGAAGACCGGAAGCGGGCAACGAGTTTTCTTTGTGTTCTTTTTTTTTTAGGGCAGCCGCAATCAACAACAAAAGTTCAATGGGCCAAAACGGATGCCAACTGCAAATAAATTTGCCTTTTCATTGTGAAATATTGTCAATTTCAAATCTGCCAACAACGCATGCATTTGTATGTGTGTGTGTGTGTGTGGCAAACTCTCATACGCAAAGCAAATACTTTGGAGGAGGAGGATGAGTGGTGGTAGAGGGGTGGAACGTGTCAACGCCGAATTGCAGTTTTTATCATCAGTTTTTATGCAGTTGCAATTGGGTTCGGCATGTTGCATAAATCATTCAGCTTGCAACGCCGCATAACTGACAACGTGAAAATACGACGCATTTCGAATTGGAAATTGCAAACGAAAATCTCTTGTACGTGTCAACTTACAAAGAAGAATGTCATTGACCTTTTATGACTTGCAGCAAACAATGTAAGCCGAAACGCCTCGACTGTCTAGCTGAATATTGTTTAAGATTATAAAATAAATAGATATTTAAATTTTCTTAAAATTTTATTTTAATATCAAAGAATCTGTTTTAATAATAAAATGTATTTCTTACTAGTTGTTCAATCAATATATAATTTCACTTTCTTCTTTCGCCTCAGACATTCTTTTTTTGACAATGGGAATTTGTTAAAAATATAATATAAAATAATTTTTATTAAAATATATACTTATGGATTGCAGGGCAATTTGACTGCGACTAGATCATTCAAGCCGTTTGTTTGGTCTTACGATTTTTGCCCATTGTGTGCTGCCAATTGAAATGTGACGCCATTTTGTAGCCTTATGTGCATAGCACCCATAGCATCCATAGATCCCTTAGTCCATTGCAATGGCGAGTGGGACACATGCATATCCATTTTTTTTCTGTATTCTTTTTGGCAGCAGCATTTAAGCTTCGCCCCTCAAATGCGGGCCATTTTTTGTCGGCTTAAACAGTTTTTTATGCGCTCATGATTTTAATGCGCTTTGGCCATTTTGATTATGCTCTTGTCGCGCGGCTTCTGTAGCCAGCACAATTTTAAGCATTTTGTTTGAAATTCATGAAGCGCAAAGCGGTTTGTTAGCGGTTTTTTCTTTTTTCTCTCTCTCTCTCTCTCTCCTTTTCTTACTGCGTTTAGGCTAAATGCGGGCTTTGGGCCAAGTTATACATACACATATAACATACAGTTTAATTAATTAGCTAAGCGTCTTGAATTGCACTGTACCGATTTCCACCAGAAAAATATTTAATTATAATATTATTTAAGAAGACCAAATGACCAAAAGTTGATTTTGCTTCATTTAATAAATTCGACATCATGACTTTTAAAGCTAAAAAATGATATGTTAAAAGATTAAGAAAGACTTAAGCCTTGTGAAAAGAGGAGATATAAGTTAAACTTTTAAAATCGAAATGTGTCTAAGCGTGTTACTTGTGCTTATTTAACGCCTCGATGCGAGTGAATGAGAATGGAATGTCCTTGATTTGATAAGGATAAAGACGTGACAGGCTGTACGCCCAAGTTGCTGTCACAGACAGCAGACTGTGCACCTGTCTGTCTGCCATTGTTTATTTATGTAAGAAGTCTGTGTGTGTAAGGGGGTGTGTATATCGTGTGAAATTGTCACGTCAGCAACAAGCAGCGACAGACGGCGAAAGTCAAAAGTGTGACAAAGCGGGCAGCAGGTGACAAGTCTTTGCCGCCGTTGCTTTTGACAGAAAATCAAATTAACAAGCCACAGAATGCGGTCGTAACATTTTGCTTACGCTTCTTGACTCTGTTTTTCTGCCTCTGCCTTTGCTTCTGACATTTGCATTTCTTGGAAGTGACTCAAATTACTCATACGCCGCGTGTTGTCGCAAAAAGTCTTCATTCTACAGCAATCAATGGCAACTACAGACAGCTTTCAAAATGTATGTATGTATGTGTGTGTGTGTGTATGTGTATGTGTGTGTGTGTGTATGTGTGTGTGTATGTGTGGGTGCACTGCAATTGACTTGTGGCCGCACGCAAAGTGCCTCTTGGCCAAAATGCTGAGCACTCAGCTTTTAGCCCACTCAGCAGCTCAAACGGCAGCAAGGCAACGACGACGACTGTGGCAGTGCCTCCAGTGCACATCCAAATGCGTTTTTATGTGTTCCACAATTGAGGCCAAAACAACAACAGCAATGACAACAACAGCAACAACAGAAACCTAATATTGCCAGCAAATCAGCGGCTAAATGGCTTTTGCCATACGAGTACGAGTATAAGCCAATCAGCCAATCAGTAAACCATAGCTTTTAAGACCCTTAAGCGTATTTAGTGGATATAATTCAGTTAATTATGATTATTATGAATGCATTAAGTGCAAGTCATGGATATTTCAAATATGGCTTAAGAATGCTTTGATTTCATCAAATGTATTTATTATAACACATGAAAAATAAATAATAATATATTTCTACTTAAATTTTATTAAACTGACTTGTCTTTAAAATTAAATTGCGTAAATAAAGCCTTTGCTCTCAACATTTTAATAATTGTAATTAAAAGCACACTTTCTGTGATTTTCGTATTGCGATTTCCACCATCAAAAATCGATAACTATTTAATTTAAATTTGCATTATAAAGTTAATTAAATGCTTTATGTGCTCCACATAAAAGTCTATCAGTAATTAAATTGACTACTCGCTTAAGTAAAGTCGGCTAAACTTGGTCGTAAGCACTTACAATGTGCACATGCTCTTAGGCCGCTTTTAGCCAACAATTTAATGCACAATTTCTGTGACTTTTACGATTGCGATTGCTGCCAGCAGAAAATCAATCACTTTCCTTATTTTTCTTCTGTTTTTTTTTGGCCAACAGCCAATCGGGCACATTGTTAACTTTACATTTTAAGCAGATTACAAACAATGGACGAGAGTACTCAATGGGCGGGCCGTGTCCTATCTATAGTATGGTAGGTGCCACAGCCTGTGCCTGCTTTTTCAACCTGTCAATCCCGTCAATCTCTCTTCTCTCTGCACTCGTATATGTGTGCATGTGTGCTTGTAAGTGAATGCTTGAAAATGGTTGTAATTGTTTTTGTAGCCACTGTCAGTGTCATGGTGGCCTCAATTTATTTTTTGGTTGCCTTTGTTATTGGCCAACAAGAGAAACAGGCGGAAAATAGAAAAGAAATACTAAAAGCACCTAATGGATGTAGGGTTTTAACTTTCAATGACAATGTGAGTGAGAGCATAGATCATGTTTCTATGCTCGATTATTGTTTAATTAATGCCATCATCCAACATTTTTTTTGAGTATCATTTGAGTTAGCTAAACCACAACACAATACAACAACAATTTATCCTTTATTCGTTACTTGTCATCCTGTATTTGTTTCAAATTTGACATTTGCGGTTGGTTTTTAGAAAATATAAATGCTCACTGGCATAGTTAAAGTAAGAGCAAAGTGGGGTTGGATTTAGCTCAATCAAATCAAATATAACCACAATAAGCTGTATTTGTATTGAAGCATAAAGTGACTCAGGTAGACCGCAAATAATTCATTTGCATTGCTGGCTTATAATTTATACATAAATAGATCCAATTAAGCCGACCATTGGTCATTTACTATAATTGCACTTTCTGATTTGATTGCAGTTGACAACTTAATCGACAAACGACTGAAAAATTAAATTAAAGCAAAATTCGAATGCCTTGTAAAATCAGATGGCAACATTGATGATATGTATTATACATTTTAACATTTATTATAATACTTTTCTACCATTTTATTGAGTATTTAATGATTAATATTTATATAAAAAATGTCTTTAAGCTGCATATGTAAAACAGTTTACTTTTAAAATATTTATTTAAACTTATATTGTACAATTAGTTCATTAGATTGTGACAGTATAGTCTTGATGTTTAACAAAAATATAACTTCATATCTTAGGATATCTTTTAGTCGTGTCTTAAATAATTACCTTATTTTTTTTAGCAATTAATTTAATAATTAAATATTCAATGCTCTTCATCGCTTTCCACTTTGCTGATCACGTATTCACTTTCAGCAACTGTCAGATTCAAATATTCACAATTATTTCAATTGAATATTTTATTCGCAGTATTTACAAAATATTTTTGGCAACATAAGAGAGGTCAGAACAAAATCATACAAAGCCGCTTAACAATTCAGTGATAAAATATATTTATTTTATTTTTATATTTAATTTGATTGCCATCGAGTGGCGTATGAGTAATTTAATTGTTATTGTTGAGGTGGGTAAATTATATCACGTTCATTTGCCTCTTGTTGTCAGGGCAAAGCCCAACATATTCCACAATTTTTACATTGTTTGGCCAGTTTATTGGTGTTGTTGTGCCATGAACATGCACATCATTTGATAATTAGTGGCAAATGTCATATTGGAAAATAGACAAGACCCAAATATCACCCAAGTGAGTAGTCGACTATGTTATACCCTACATTGAGAAGTGGTCAATAGCTTTTAAAGTTTTTATTTGATATTAGAAATTAAATATTTATCAAAAATTATAGGATAAATATTGATAGCACATATTAAAAAATAATATAAATTACAAATTATGATTGTTTCTTTTATTTCAATTAGAGAAAAATAGTTTGAGGCATGTTTTTTATTCTTTTTAGTTTACACAATATTTTAAGAAAAATCTGGTATACCTTTTAAATACCCTTTCTCAAAAGAATCTAAACAATTGAATTGAATATTTGTTGATTGGAAGAGTATTAATTAAATTGCAGTTGTCGTTATTTTTATCTCTCTGTTGTATGCAAATGTTGCAAAGTGAAAAGTCATTTGACTAACAATACAATTTTTTGATCAATTCCAACAACACACATAACTTCAGTGTGTAGGTGTGTAACTATGTTAGGGATTGTTCAACTTGAAAGGTCGAGTTCATAAAAATAGATTTTTGTTTGTATTTTGGTATTTGAACAAGCCTGTTGTCGAGTGCAACATGCCGCACAAATTATTATTCCACTCTAATAAAAAATGTTGTCAAATTAACTGAAATGGAATTTATTTAATTAAATATTCCATTATTCCAAAAAAAAAACAAACTTGTTGCATTCCGTATCAACGAAAACAAATGAAAATGGAAATAAAAATGCGAATAAAAATGAAAACGTCGTTGAGAATAACTGGTAACTGTATTTCCACCGTTATATGGAACATTTGAAAAACAAAATGGCGCCATTTTATGCATTTAATATGTGCCACGCTTATGAGAGCGCGTGACTGTGTGTGTGAGTGTGTATGTGAGTGTGTGTTTGTGTGTGCTGCAATAACTGTCTAAATAAAATGCGCAATATTCGAGCAGCGGCAGTGCCAGCGATTATTGCGGTGGCAACAGGCAAAATACTACAAAACAACATCAGCTTTTGGCCAAGCTCTTGCCCCTTGCCCCTCTTTGCTGTGGCTTGTGCAACAAATGGAAATGGAAGTGGCAGCAGTGTTTGTGTGTATCACTTGTTCGTGTGCTGCGGACAGTGTCAGATGCAGCCAAATATTGGTTCTGATTGAATACGATGAATTAAGGGTGTCTCAGAGTCAATAAATATACAGATTTTTAAATCAAGATGGGATTAGGAAATGTATTAATGCGTTGCATATTTATATTTTTTAATGATAGTTTAAATAGCAGACTTAAAATAAGCACAGAAATTGAATGTACGAATAAATGTTGAACGGAATATCCGCTGAATGTTATTGCCGAAGGTTAGACTTGTTTTATTGGAAATATAACAAAAGTTAATCACATATTGTTCATGTCGTAGTGTCTTGTATGACACAAATTTATGTTATCTTAGAATCGTCTGTTAAGAAACAATATAATAAAATTAAAGCAAACATATAACTGTATATAATTATCTACAACTTGAACATGTCAAGTTACTGATTTTAATTTAAAAGCAAACCACAATTTCGAGGCATAGGATTTTATATCCTGGATACTTTTTGAGCGGATGCTTTAAGCGGAACATACTCGTACTCTATCAGTTAATAGTTGTCAACTGCTTAAGAGTGCTTAAAGTTAAAGTCAATGAACTGTGTGTGAATTGCACAAAATATAAACAGGCTGGAGGATGGCGGCACCAGCTGCCGTCGTCTGTCTGGCTCATGCAACTTTTTGTTGCAAGCAATTTACCTTAGCATAATCATATTAAATATTCTCCACCTACTCGGTTAGCTGCCACACACACATACACACACACACACACACACACAGGCAACGTTGCAACATCCTGAGGGCGTGCTCATCTTTTTGTCTAGCGTTTTGTACCTGGCATCGTTACTCCAGGAACTCGGCTCCTCTGCCTCCTGCCTGCTCAGAAATTATACTTAAAAGCTGGGCGCGTCCGTTCGGCACACAAGCTAAAGGGGGCAGGAAAGAAGGCAAAGAGGCAGTCGGCAGGATGCGTGTAAATGTCTACACACCCAACTTTTTAAGCTGCAGGCAAACAGCAACATAACATACACACGTTTAAACACACACACTCCCACACACACACACACACAGTTTTCTACAGTTTTTACTGCTGCGGTGATCGTCCTGTGCTCGGCTTCCTTTGAAGCAGTCCACATTTATTTTTCTTAGGTTTTCCTCTTCGTTTATTTTTTGCTTTTCCTGCAGGTCGTTGACTTTTTGCCTCCTCATGGGCGTTTTTATTTTCTTGCCCGACAGTTGGCCAACTGCAAAGGCGTTCAAATTACATACAATTTCTTTTATAATACTCCAGCCACCATCTACGCTGTGGGCCATATTTGGCTCTGTGGCTTTCAGTTGCCGTGTGAGTATGTGTGTCTGTGACTATGTGTATATGTATGTGTATGCTTAGCCCATTTAACTGCAATTATAATTTCTTGGCATGACAGCGTCAGCAAAAGACTAATTAAATTTCTAATCAAGTAAAAGGCCAGACGATGTCTTTGCACTTTTTCTAAGCCAAACAAATAACTACCTGTAAGGGTATCTAATTTGTCTGTCTCAATTGAAGCTGAAGTGCACTTTATTCATCAGCTTGACAGTGAACCATTCAATTGCCGTTAATAAGTTGTCAGTGCATTTGTTGCGAATTGTGCAATTATCAGTAAATTTAATTACCAAAAGGCTTACGTTGTTTACAACTGATTAATGACGCACACACACACACACACACACATGTATATTCTTACCTTACTTACACACACATGAAGGGGGAAGTGACAGCAGCAGCGAGAATGCGGTTGACCAACATCGCCAGCAGCCATAAATAAAAGTAGTAAGCATTCAATACAAACAATTGACTAGCTGGCCGACTAAGCGGATACCCTGTGAAAAACATCTTGAAATTAATTTAAACTTCCTGAAATCTAATAAACTTACAAAAATAACAAGTTAATGATGTAATTTATAATGTTATTACAAAAAATAAATATATACGAATATAAATGAGTCTCTTATACTCGCTTTGCAATAATTAAAAGCCCGTCACTTTGCACTTGTGAGGTCTGAAACAAAAAATCCCTGATGCCTTGGCCCGGGCATATGGGTTGCACATTAAGCATATAAATGGGTAAACATTTATTGCAGTTTATTGAAAAATTGGCGGTTTTCATGTACAGCAGCTCCAGCAGCACATAAAGCGCTTAAATTTCACACAAGAGACGCGTCATTTAATTCGCTACACTGGAACAAATGGGGCATATGGGTTCAAGTAAGAAAAAGTTCAAATCAATATATGCATGAGTAAATTATTTCTAAGAGATTGAAGACAAATTCTAAGCACCACAAATCTCAGTTGAGTTGATTGATTAAACTAATAGACAAAAGCTAATTTATGATGCTATTAATCAACTCGAATCGGAAGAAGAAGGAGAGAGTCAGAAAGGAGGCGGGAGTAATAATAATAATAAGAGCATTCAGTGTATCAAGCAAACCGACTTAGTGTACATATAATTCAGCAAACTGACTGAATTCATTCATTCATCGTTTTTTTTTTTTTGCTGATTGCCTGGTTTATTTATTTAACATTTAATATTTATGTTGCATGCCTGCATTTTATGACCACATATTCACAAGGCGTATGCGCAGCAGTAAATTAAGTCGTTAATATCTTGTTTATCATGGACACCAGGGCTGCCACCGTCAGTTGCCACCGACAGTTGCCACCGACAGTTGCCACCGCCAGTTGCCAGTTGAGCTGATCGCAAATTTGGTCCTTGGTCCTTTGGTTCTTTATCGAGCTTCATACGTGGCAATATATGTGCATGTTAATTACATGATTTATGTGCATAAATAAATGCATTGCACTTGATTTATGAAATTAATTAAAAAGGATTTACGACACTTGGCTCCTGGCGTTCGCACTGCAAAAATATGTTGCATACCCAAAAGGCGCAACTATCGAACACAACGAATTACAATTATTAGCATCAAATTGCACGCACACGAAGCATGATCTCATTAACACACACACAAATATACACACACCCACTCACACACACACACACTCACACAAGCAGACAAACTTTTTGAGAGATAATTCTATTTCATTTTATTGACGCCGACACGAACTCGCAACTATTCGAGGCGTCTCCTCGTTGTCTGTGGCCTTTAACCAGGCCCAATTGCCGCTCATTATGGCCAACTCATTATAACAGTTTTATTAGCAACCACTGAAGGCAGATACACTTGGCTTGCTTCATTTACACCCGCTGCCAGAATTACTTTATTAGTCTAATTAAATGTGCCACTTGCGCAAACTAAGTAAACAATTAATGAAATTAGTAAAAGTGGAAATGACAGTCAGCCATCCATCCAGCCGCTTGACGCATTTTCATGCCAATTAATTTTGACACATTTAAAAGTAAAATACGTTACGATATTTTTGAATTTAAAAATTTTGGTTCACCTGCTGTTGCTTCAAACAGACGCATCAGAAAATATTCCTGCTACGTTATGTTATGGTAGACCTCACTAGCAGCTGCAACATGCCCTAAAGTGTTACCACAGAAAGGTGACCATCATCATACGCACACACACAGGCAACCACTGAACGCTGCAACTGCTGTTGGTTAAAAACAATGTGCGACGATGCGTCCTCAACGATTATGCTGTTGGCTGACACCAGAATCTAAATGTAACTCTGGCCAAAAGCAATGGCAATGGCAAAAGCAGCGGCTAGCCAGGAGAGCATACACAAAAATATATATAACCTGCAGATTATGTCTGCACTAACAAATCCCCCAATCTACCAATCCCCAACTGTCAGGCAGCTTTTACTTCAGGGACATTGGCGAAATGAAAGCCGCAAACGAACAACGCACAAAGTAAGAATTTTATGTTATTTTTCTGTTCTATTTCTTTTTGTTACCTGCTCAACATTTTCACCTAGATATTTGCCCAAAAAATGTGTGAATTCAGGAGCGGACTAAAGGTGCCGGAAGGAACAATGAATGTATTCAGTCGAACCAATGCAATTATTATGAAATATTTCGGGTTTTTTTTAAGGATCTTTTTTTTTGGATACCTACAGTTAGTCAAGTATTTGTTTTGACAAATTATAAAATTTACATAATTTTATTTTCGACAAATAAGGTGAATTTTTTGTGTTTTTATGGACTTACTTTAATAAAGTATTAAAACATGTGAATTTTTTTAATTATAAAATAATTATGTTGTTTTCACTCAATAGAACAGATTTCTATGCCTCTAATCGCATTTAGAATAATTAATTTATGTACAAAAATAAGTCAGGAGTAGTCTGGATTATCTACTGGTTGATTGTGCCCACATTAATTTAATTTGATTTTCAATTTTAAATTTAATGATTCTAAAATCAAAAAGTTATCTTTTTTTTAACATTCATATATATTCATTCATGAATATACCAATTGATAAGCTTACAACTCTCAGTATTCCAAGTTCCCAGCTTGTCCTTTGTTTGCTTATGCTTTACCTATTGCAACTTGCAACTTAAATTTTATTAATTAACTTCTTACCATGTTAACAATGTCCCAAAAATGCAGACAAAAGTTTATAAACTTGAGCTGGAAAACTGTATAACATAAACTGTTACTTATCTGAGAGAGTGTAAAAGGTTTAAAGATAAGCCAGAAGCTATCCACAGTTAAGCTACACACACTCCAGGAGGACACACACACACATAAACACAGATAAACATACACATGCATAGTCAACCTGTGGCACGAGTTGCATGCATTGAAATAGATTTTTGTTAAAAAACAATTTTTGCAGCGTGCAACAAGAGAAATATACAAGTAGCCGTAGTTGGTTGCAACTGTGCAACCGAACAATGCAACACACTATGTAACTTGGTTAATCCTATTGATTTTGATTTGCATACAAATTAGAATGTGCAGGTACGAGGTATAAGAGTCTCTCTTTCCCCTCTCCCTGTCTGCTTCTCTCTCTTTCTCTGTGTCTGCAATATGGTAAAAGGATTTTTTGCTAAAAACTCTTGGGGCTCTTGTTGAGAATGAAAATGGGTAGCAAACCAGAAAGTTGAGGCAAAAATTGTGTTTAACATGTGTACAGCCCAATCCCATGGATTATGGCTAGGCATTAAATTTCAATTTAAGCTGCACGAGATCTCGACACGGCCAGAAAGGGGCGTGTCAACAGAGGGCGTTCTTCTCTAAAGTGCTTGAGAAGCGACGAAGTGCGAATGCCTTCTGAAACAATTAGCATGCCGTCTAATTGTTTGTGCATAGAAAGAGAAAGAGAGTGAACGATAGAGCGAGAGAGAGAGAAAAGAAAATGCATATATGCTGTGTAGAATTTTAATACGTTTTAATGAAAAATAAACTGAGCTTTTCCCCGGTAAGTGTGTGTGCTGTTGTTGCTGATGCGTGTGCATGAAAAGAAATGTGAATAAATGAAATTTGATGCGGCGCAAATATCTTTCAATATGTTGAGAGGAAGTAGAAGCGCCGGCTTGGCCATATTTGGCCAGAACTCAACTCGATTCAACTCAACACGACTCGACTCGACTCGCTGTGCATTCGTGTGAGTGCGCATTTTAATTTTGCTTAATATTTCATTGCGAGCTCAGCTCCTGCATGTGTTTCGAGTGTAAACAGAAGCATCTGGCAAGCCAACGACTTGTGCGGCATGGAATTTCAATTAAGATTAATTCGCGCATGCATTGCCAGCTATGCCATTGGTGGAGGGGTCGAAAGTAAGGACGGGGGCCACACATTTTGTGACACCTCTCACCCCTTTTTCATTCTTGGTAGCTGCGGTTTTTTCACTCAGTTGCACACTGGCACACGGTTGAGCAACGAAGCGTTATAAAGATGAGAAGACCGACGACGACGCGACGGTGAAAAACTTGAGCACCACAAAATTGTGCCACTTAAGTGAGGACAACAACTTGCAGGCAAAATGCATAAGCCACAGCAAGCAACAAATTACAAAAATATAAACTTTAATCAGGTCTGGCAAACAAAGCGCAAGATAAATGAAAACAAAAAGAAAAAAAAAGAAGAAATAGAAAATGCAAAATGCAAAAAGTGCAGCATACTTTTGTGCGCCAAAGTAAATGCCAGTACATTAAGTGGCGCATTTCATCATCATCATCGTTACCATTCTCGCTGGCGTCCTTGTCACTTTGTCCTTCCTGCTTTTTGCCACCAACAACTACTACCAGATAACTGAACCCTTGACGAGCAGTAAATATTTTTATTCAAGTTAATAATGCTGCGCTGCACAGTTGAAAGTTGTTATCATTGCTCTCTCTCTCTCTCTCTCTCTCTCTCTCACTGTCGTTTTAGCCAGTTTGTTTTTGCTTATGCAGCAGCAGCGTCAGTTGCTGCTTTTAGCCTGTTTACGTGTAAAGTCCTTTTCGCCCATCTATTTGCCAGCCCGGCTGTTGTTTACTGTGGTTTTCATCATCCGTTCTGTTTGTTCATTAGCCGGGCCAAGGCAACACCCGAAGCGAAAGCAAAGCGACTGCAACAGCTACATTTTTACTCGCCGCTTGTTTTATGTGGTTTCAAATAAATTGCCAACCCTCAGCCCCTCAGTGCCTCAGTCTCTGTTTCGCACAAATCCGCAATCCTCAACATTAAGCATAAATATTGTGGCGCACTCGTCAGCTTTGCTTCAAAATGAACTGAGGGCTAAAAGTAATGCCGCAGAGACTACCAAACTATTTTATACTCAGCAAAAGAAATTATTAGCAGCATGATAAATTGAAATCAAGCTTAGAGCCTATGTTGTGAATTGATTTTTTACTCTTTTATTCTACTTTATTTTTACTTTAACTACTATTGTCTCAAATATTTGCAACTCTGACAATTATTTGTATTTAATAACTTTATTGACATTATTTAAACCAATTTTCTCTCACTCTAACTACTTCTATTTCAGCCACTCGTTTCCTCGCTCTCCCTCCCCCCAAATAATTGTATGATTCATTTCTTTTCAATTCATTGCACAAGTCTTATATACCCTAAATTTTCGATGCCTATATTTTCAACTCTTACAAAGTTATTGCTTCACGTATTTATGGCAACACTTAACCGGCTAGTTTTGGGTTTCCGTTTGGGGTAAAAACAACTGAGACAGTAGCAGCAATTAAATAGTTATTTGTGCTCTCTTTATATATGTATAGCAACCCTAGCAATTCATAATGACGTTGCAAAAATTTATGTTTGCTATCTCCCTCTCTCTCTAGCTCTTTTACTGGAAAAAGGCTGACTCAAAATCCAACAATAATGGCCAAAAACAATTAGACGAAAATCCAGGCCAATGATTTGTGGTTGAGAACCGCAATTAATATCAATTTATATGTATTTTTATATGTTTCCCTTGAATGCCTCACCTTAATATATCATAATTAGCGCATAGTCGACCGACTATGGAGAGAGAGAGAGAGAGAGCGCGAGAGAGGTCAACTTGCTCAGCATTTTCAAGATTTTCTTTATTTCGTGCTCTGTTTGTTTCCTTGTTGCAGAAGGAAAAGGTGCAGCTATAAAATTTACATAGTATTTTGAGTCGAGCACTTTAATGTCTTTGTCTTGGCTTTTGTTTTAGGCCCATTCTTTTGTGGTTCAATCTGTGATATTAGGACTCGTTGTCCCTTTTTTGAGTTTTTTCTTTTTTGTTTTGGGTGAGTAGCTCGTTTGCATAATTTTCTACTTTCCACTTTCTACTTTGTGCTGTGTGCTTTTGGGCTTTGAGATTTTCCTTCTGTATTTTTATTACCGAGCTTTGTCTGCAGCTCAAGTGTGCTAATATTTGTCTCTAGTCACAAGACACAAGAAGACAAGATTTTGCGATTCCTTTTATGGGATTTAACATTTGTGATTGTATTGCATGATTAATGTGCCTGATTTATAATGCACTTGGATCAATAAATACCAAGCAAGTTCTTGGATCTTTGGTCAGTAATTGCAAATGCCTTCTGCTTAAAAGTGATTTATTTTACAAAAGCCAACATTTAATTGAATGCAGGATGTAAAGGATATGCTTGAATTGAACTGACTGACTGACTCACTGACTGTGTGAAACTTTGATTACAAAATGAAAAGCTAAGCAAGCTTATTTGCAATTTAAACAAACCTGGTAATAACTTGCACGCAGTTGCATAACTCTGTATAATATTCTATTCTAGACATTGATGACGTTATTGTCACATACGTGAGTCGGTTGCATAATTTGTTGGCATAATTAAATATATAGTATACACACGCACAGACACATAGATATAGTCAAGCAAACAATGCAAACCAATTTACAGTATCTCAGCATGAATGCAGTTTTCTCTTCTCTTCTTGTCTTACCCCCGTCTCTCTCTCTCCCTCTCTCTCTCTCATTGTGTAATTTCAGGTGTTTCCTATACGCCGACTGCTGTTTTGCATAATTGCTATTATGTTTGCATAAGTCGCAGCAATTTAGGCTCATGCACGATAAACACACATACACACACACATACACACACACAATCTGATATTTTCTCAATTTTCATTTTCATCAAAGGGGAAAATGCACATGTGATCAATTCTACTTGCCAAATAATTGGATTACTAATTGCCAAAGATTAGCTAAGACACTGATAATATATATATTTTCATTTGCAGTTAAAATATTTGCTCAGTTCACAATAATATCAAGTTATTGTTTAATTTTTCGTTGTGACTAAAATTTGTTTTGAATTGCATTTAAACCTTGATTTCAATTAAATCATCAAATGGTTCAATTTTCACATTGACATCGTAATAACAATTAGTTTTTAATATAATTAAGTTGTTGAATGAGAAAATGGAAAATTCGAAATTTCCACCAATTATTTGGCTAAACAGTTCTTCAGTTATTGGATTCACAATACCATTTCCACCTTGAAACCGTGTTTATTTTAATATCTTCAATACTTTTCTTTAAGCGCCTTTGTCACAAGCTGTCTATCATTTTCCAAGCCAACACTTTTCATTTTTTTTTAATATCTCAAAAAGAAAAGACCTTGTCGCATTGGAAACTGACTGAAAGCGATCCGAGCAACTCTCAAGCGTGTTGCCAAAAAATGTGTGGGCTGCTTTGTTGCCAAAAACCCTTGGCCCTGGGCTTTTGGCCCTAACCAGCCTAAGCCACCCACCTGTGCACCATCTGCAGCAGAGTCCCCTAATGACCGCAATGTGCGCGGCCATTAGTGAAACATATGGCGAAGACAAGGCATTTCTTTTGGCCAACTTTTTGGCTGAGCCAAATATAACTTAATTTTTGGTCTATACCAGTTGGAAGCGGGTCAAACCCAACTTGTTACCTGGATGCCCGGTGGGGTAATTGCTCCCCAGAGTGCTGTAGCTACTTAAGAGACATTGTATGGTCCAACTTGGTCGGCTTCATGCGCTTTTTTGTCAGCAATCTAGGCTTTATTTATGGCCCAGACGATGGCGATAAAAAGGCTAAGCATTTGGCTTATGTAGCGTTAAACTGGTTGCCGGTTAAAACTTTTAGGGACAACGGGCGAAATTAGCGACAGCACTAAATTTTATTTAAGAAATTTCGCTCTAAAGTTTCAGTGTAAAGCATGGTATCCACCACCGCGGAAAATAAAAATTTCGGCCAAACTTCATATAAAAAAAACTGAGGCAGAAACTTTTCGTTTTCGATTTCGTTGCTTGAGTATCCAGCAACTTGAACGAAATCCACAAATAAATATCGATAATAGGCCTATCGACAGCTTGTGTGGACTGAGAGAACAGCTGATGCACAGCTCAGGAATATATCGTCGACAATTATTTCGCGAGTGTCGATTGAAAAAATGGAGAAAAAAACTGTGCGCAAAACCAAAAAGTGAGATGAAACTGTTTTTGCAACAATATATGCCGCCACCAACACAATTAATTCATCGTCTGAGTTATATTTTTCAATTTTTTTTAATAAGTTGAACTTTCAAATTTGGCGCTGTTTCAAATTAGAGCTGATTCGACAGAGTGACCATGTACGTTTTGGCTACATCGTCACTCGTTTTATGTACATGGGCACACTGTTTTATTTATGTTCCACACACACGAAATAAATAGCAAATTCCTAGCATAAAAATTTCGCGGTGCTGGAGACAGGCCTTAAGTCGCGTATTTACAAATTTCGCCAGTTAAATGGTCTTAAAGCTGTTTTTTTTTCTTGTTGTTGTTGTGCAGTGCTTAAAGTTCAAAGAGCTTAGAGTTGATGCTCATCTTACAATCTCTAATATGGCCCGTAGCACAGGTGCGTCCATGCGTAAATCTTACGTGTGTGCGAGCGAGAGTATCTGTGTGTGTGTGTGTGTGTGTGTGTGAGTGTGTGTGTATGAGCCTAAGCCAAGTCAATTTAACGCCCTGAAGGCAGCAAAGTAGCAGCACAAATAAAGACGCACTGCGATCCAGGGATTGCTAGCTCATAAATAGTTAAGCAGGCGAAATGAAAGGCATGCCCCAAAAAAGGACATGGGACAGCACACAGGACACTAAGCAGGAGACCCAAAGAAACCAAAGGTGTGTGCGCTCCTGTTAACAAAAGGTTCAAGCTCGTTTTATGTGCCCCGCAATAAAAACCCAACACTAGGGATGGGTATCGGCAAAAACTAAGTGACACATCGGCAAAAATATCACAAAGAATCTCATATCGTAGTAAATTAGTTAATAAATACATTTTAAAAATTTGTGCAAAACAGAAATAAAAATGTTAAAGTTTATGTATAAAATAATATACAACTTGTTTGATATGCTCGTTTAAATATTCTTTATTTGTTGTGGGCAGCGTACAATTGACAAATAAAATAAATAAATAAGATTTGACAATAATATGTGATATGCCATTTTTCCAGAAAAATTAAAAGATATCCATGTACTTACCTGCGCTTAATTTAATTGTTAAACCAAATTTTCTACAGAATATTAATGTGATTGAAGAACTGAGAATATTTTTAGGCCTAGCATAATCGATTATATAATGTGCTGAAAATCGTATTGTTTTTTTCTAATACCCGTATATGACTTCCCTTATCGGTACAATATTCAGGTCATTATATTGGCAACCATCCCTACATCGAAGCGTAAGAAAATCAGTCTAAGTGTAAGCATATTGACCTTTATCAGCAGGCCAAGTCCCAGAGGACCAGCAACAACAAGGACACTAACTGCTGAGCTAAGCTGGAATGTGGCATATGTGTGTGTGTGTGTGTCCTTAAAGGATTTGTGTGTGTGTGTCCATGTATCCAACGTCTAGCTGTGATTTAGTGCGCGTTTCACGTTCTTCGATTGCTTTGCAATTAGCGCTACTTCAGCAATTTCATTCTGTCCGCCTCTTATCCTTGCATCCCCTCTCGTCCTAGCGTCCTGCGAGCCGGTAATGACTCGCTTACTGCTGCATGTGAAGGCCGACCATGTGGCACCCATTGATTTGCAACAATCGACGACAGTTTTGTAATTGTGTGTGGCCTGCACGTTGCGGTGTGGTGTGGTGCGATGTGTGTGTTGTTGGCACTGGCGACTCATAAATATTTTTGGTTCCCGCTGCACAACGCGGCGCATACGTAATGTGCAATAAGTATACAAAGCACCCACTCCTGCATACATACAAATGTATAGGCATGAAGGTGTGTGTGTGTGTGTGTGTGTGTGTTTGTGTAGAAGAACGTCGGCTCCAATTAGTCGTGTTTTCAAGTGCCTTTCACACTCGCAGCTTTGGCTTTGTGTTTGCCACTTGTACGTGCCACTGCAGTCTTGCCTGATGGACGCCTAACGAGCTAAGCGCCAACAGCAACAGCAAAAACAACAATAAGTTGCTACAACGAGTACAATACACTTCATGCCACCAAATGTGGCACAATGGCTCTAACCAGCCGGCGGCATTGCGCCTTGCAACACTTGTCGTGTGTCAACACTAAACATTTAAACATTTCATTTCTCACTTTTTTTCTATTATTTTAATTGTGTCACTCGCCAACTTGAGGTGACATTAAAATGCAAATGTTGCACAATAAAAGAAACTCGCCAAACTCCTCAACATTTGTGCACATTTATGCAAACGAGAACAACCAAAAGGAAAAAAATAGGAAAGAGAATTTACTGTGAGTTTGATGGCAATAAATAAACAAATATGAAGCGCCGCAGGACCTTTTTGTTTTTATGGCTGCTCATTTCTTTTTGGACAGACTGCGTGACAGACAAAAGCCCAGCGGGCACAAATTTCGAGCTGTCAACAAATTTTGAATTTATTTCTGGTTTTTCATAAAAATTAACCAAATGGCAAATGTCAAAGCTCACCCGCTGTGCGTCAGAGTTACAAAAACAATAATATTAAAAAAAAAATTAACCACGCATACCCATATCCATTTATGAATTAATTATATACATGTGTAATTTTGGGTAGTTCTTGTGCGTGTCCAAACCGTTTTTAAATGTGAAACAAAGGCAGAGGGGTGAGAAGTCAAAGTCAAAGTCAAAGAGAGCTGAAGAACTTCCATCAAGCTTAAATTAAGTAGGTCAAAAAATAAGAAGCGTATCATAGTTGATAGATGTAAGAACATAAGGCCTTTAAACCTTTATAAAGGAAAGACAATCCAGTCAGGGTCATAATTGAGACTTGAGAGATCTTTAAACAAATGTTTATTATAATTAATTAAATCGAAAAACGATCACATTTCAAACTTTTTTTAATATTTTTAAAAGTATACAATTTAGCAACACAAAATCATTATTTGTTAAAAATCTTTTTTAATTAATTTTAGACGCTTACAAAATCAAAAAACTATGGGAAACAATTGAGAAAAAAATATTCAAGGCATTAAATATCTAGTCCCTTCAAAATAAGAGTGTAAATAACCCAATGGAAAAAAAATCTTCCTAAGGAAACTAAGGAAAGATTAAGTTAAATCAGCATTTTATCGACTAAGTAAATCAAGTAATATTTAAGTCGAACCAGGTTAGAAGTTGCCACATAACATCACGAACATTCTGTTGGAATGCTATATTAAATAATTAAAAAAGGCGTAAGCCTCGAGAGAGGGGTAAAATGGGGAGGTGTAATAGTAATTAAGCCCATCAAGAGTATATCAGTTAAAAGGCAATTGCAATTTCAACTGCTGATAAGCAACTCAAAAGGCTGCAGCACTTAATGGCTTCATTTTTTTTTGTTGTTTCCCTAGTCGAGCTAAAAACATTATTGGGAAGACCATTCAGGTAAAGTGTGAATTATAAACACGCAAGGGCGCTGTCACGGGGCGTCGTTTAATAAGCAGCGTACCGCGTGTTGCGGTCCACAACAGGGGAAAAAAATTAAAAAAAAAAAAACGTAAAATATAAAAAATGTGAAAGAAAAACGAGAGCGAAACGTTGAAACCCCAAAGCGATAATAATCTGAAAAATGAGCAAAAAAGTGGAGCTAAAAAATTGTTCAATTAATGCGAGCGAGCTTGTTTTTCCATGCAGAATGTGAAATGTTAGTAACGTGCATAATTTCCACACACACACACATACACACTGGCAATACATACACTTACACTCGCAAGCACACACACACACACACACACACACATGTACTTGTTACTGCCATGTAATTAAGCACATGCCAAAAACTGTGCAGCAATAATGTTGCCATGCATCAGAAATCAATATGGGGGCGACGCTTGGCATTGTGGGCGTGGCAACTTCACTTTAATTGAAGCGATGTCAAAAGCAGGCATGGAAAATGTGTATTTTTAAGAGGGCAAAAAAACGTAACAAGTTTTGTTTTTTATAACGAACTTCTCCATCAATGGCATCCAAATTACGCATACGCCACATTGGACACTACAAGTTGAACGTCGCCTGGCAACGCCGCTTAAATGTTGTTCAGAATACCAAATGGCATTTATACTTTAATATTAGCTATATAAAAATATGTATTCCAATCGATTTGCATTTAATTCCATGGTGAGTTTTGATTAGTATTTATTTCAATGTGCACATTTATTCAATCAACATAAAGCCCTCGGCATATGCAACTAATAAATGTAAAAAACCATTGTAAAATATAAAAACAAATGCACTCTTGCATTTATTGCTTAATGTACACTGACAATTGCACTAAGAGCTTAAAATGCAAATAATATGTTTAATTTAATTAATACTTACCAAACGTTTTTACATTTTTTTAATGTAAAATAAAATTACTCACTTGTTTATTAAAACGACTTAAAAAAAGTGTACACATCTTTAGTTGGTTTACTTTATTTAACCGCTCGTGTGAAATAAATTTAATAATCCTTACGCAAAACTTTAAGCACGCACAACGGTGAAGGTAAAGTGACAAGGGAGGACGCGCACACATGAAGTGAAAAAAGCAAACGGAAACATAAAAAACCTCGACAATAATAAAAGTTAAATAGGGTGCTGCATGCGCTGAGCAGCGGGACGAGGGCAACAGCAACCAACAGCAACAACCAACAGCAACATCAGCAGCAACATAAACATTTTCCATTCAACTTAAAATTGTTTACAAAATAATGTGAAAATGGCTGCCAAGCATGTGTTGCCTCTCTGTATACAAGCACACACATGTGTGTGTCGAAATGGCGATAAATGTTACTAAACGGGAACAATAGCAACAGCAGCAGCAGCAACAGCAGCAACAACAATAACAATGTCAGCTCTCTAAGCTGTGTACGTGGCAATTTATCCCTGAGCTGTTTTAGGACGCGTTTTTGCCATAAGTTCAACGTTTTTAAATACTGAAAACAATCATTGGCAAAACGAAGCGCCATTTTGTGTACATGTAATATACAAAATTACACATACGCAACGTGGGCGGCTGCACAAAATGTCAGGCAACAAAATGTTGAGTTGAGTTTTGCTTTCGTTTTAGCATTTTGTGTATGTTTTTTTTTTTTTATTTTATTTTATGGCCTGTTAAAGGCAGCATTTTTATACATTTCACGCGCGCACATAAATAACAAAGGCAACCATGCAGAAGGTTTATGACTTTTGGCCAAGTAAATTGGCTAGAAAAGCAATGGCTGCATAAGGATTATTGTGGTAGCAACAATTGCAGCTGAATTACTTAAATGGCTTCATTTTCAAGCTAAAACACCAATTGGCAATAGTCGAGAAGAGCATAAGAATACTCTGTATCTCTACTTAAGAAAACTGCAATGAAAAACTTTTTAGCTTCTTCTTCTTCATATGTGTATGTACGAATAAACGACAGTGCGGTTGAAAGTTTACGCTTCCGCTAAATTAATCCAAAGTACAAGCAAGCTCGCGACAGTCACCACAACAGAAGTCACTTGCAAAAGTTCAGCTCTCTCACCAAATGTGCGCAATTTAAAGACATATCAACAACAACGGCAACAGTAACAACAACAACAACAACAAGTGCTGTTACCACAGCAAATGGCGCCAACAGACAACGTTACCAAATATTGTCGCTGCCAGTTGCAACGGAAATGCAGACACGCATTGAGAGACTTGGCTATGTGCGTGTGTGTGTGGGTGTAAATGGGTCTGTGTGAGTGGATGTGTGTGTGTGTGTGTTGCCATGACAATAACCTCAAAGTTGCAATATACATAGAAGCGAAAAGTCAATTGTATTTTGATGTTGCCTACGCCACAACAGCAGCAACAGCAACAGCAACAGCAGCAATTAAATCACCTACAACAACAGCAATTGCAGCAGCAACCACAACAAATTTGCAGCACAAGTTTTGCCCGCATGATGAAACAAAATTCAATTATTTACTACAATAATGGCCTGAGGTTATGTGCAAAAGATGACGCATTAATATTTTCCCCTACTTTCAGTGCTGTCATCTTTTATAATGGGCCTAGTAAAATTTATGATTTGTCCAGCTAACACAAGCATAGAGCTTGATTATGATTATTATATTATTATAATTTTGTAAGCAAATGTTGAACACATTGAAGGAGCTGTTTATGAGCCTACAAAGTCTCTTAACTAGACCTTGTTTTTAGTGCAAATGGGCCATAAACAACCAGACAACTCTGAAAGTATCTGATTAAATTTCAATGTTATATGTATGATTCAAAACTATACAGAGATCTTTATGTCAACGGAACGAAATGTCTGAAATGTCATAGATTTCATTTTCAAACATATTTTCATAGTCACAATAAGCTGTCATAAACTTATTTAAAATGTCAACAAAATGATTAATTGTTGGTATATATTTTTTAACAATTAATAGTAAATACGTTTAAAACGTATCTCATAGCCGAGCAGACTAGACTGAATCCTTCCCAGATGCCACAGATGCTACAGATTATGTTACTTATCTATTCACAGTCAATGCTCTTAACTGCAGTCCCGAATATTCACATAAATTTACTGAATGTAATTGAATTTATGAATAAAATTAGTATAAAATCTGATTCATGCATATTCAAATAGATTTTGTCCCAAATCAATCAGCAATGACAGCCACATATATATTAGCTGTAATTATTGAAGCATTTAATATTATCATTTAATTTATGGGGCTTAGCTACCAAAAATTTAACAGTCGATTGCACATGAAATGTGAATTTAATTGTATAAATTAGCAAATATTATGAAAGCCAAAACTCATTTGTCAACTATTTATGCAGTTATTGTTTAAGAGTACTTTGGGTATTTTGGCTGAGAGATGTTGTTTGTCTGTTGTTTTGTTTTGTTGTGTAACTCACAGTCAATTATGTTGATTGCAGTTCGGTATCGTTTTGTGTCTCGTGTCAACACCTTGTCAAAGTTTGCTCTCAAGTGTGGCAATTGGTAGCTGGAGCAACTTTTTAGTACTCGTACTCGTACTCGTACTTCGACTCTTACTTTCCTACTCCTTCTACTCTATCGATGCATGTCAACCAAAAATGTTTGCCCTTTTTGGCCAGCACGCGCTTAAATGAAAAACGTGCTTCATTGCCGGCAGTTGGCCAAGTCACAGTGTGTGTTACCTGAGTTACAAGCACTACCAGTTACCATTTACTCGTTACCTGTTTGCCAGTTTGCCTTTTATACAGTCTTTCGCTCGTTGTTTTACCAATCATGATTGACATGCAAAGTGCACACAACCTCAGCTCAGCTCAACTCAATTCTCAGGTTACCTTTGTTTGATTTTCATTTAGATTTCTTGCAACTGAAACAGTTCACGCCAACTAAAGTTATGTGTGGCAAATGTAATTTTAATGGCTAAAATACCATTATAATAAAGTCAGCAAACAAAATGAAAATGGAAATTGCAATTTAAACTGGACCGTACAATTCGTTAATTTCATTTTCTTTTCTACATTTTATTTGTATAAATAGAATTAGATATAAATTATTTGAAAACGCAATTTACACGCAATATGCGAGCAGAGGGAAAAGTTTTTCCAGCGCCGACAAAGCATTAATATTTCAGGCTGACATTTTAAGTTTTTCAGTTCATAACGAAATTTTCACTGTTTTCCATAGAATTCAATTAAAAAGTTTTGCCAACTGCCAGCGACAAGCAACTCTCGAAATCTTTTCCTGCTCCTCCTCCTCTACCTTTGAAAGTCGAGCATGAACCCATGTAAACGACAAGTGAACTACAGGCTTGTTCGACATTTTGTTGCCTTTTGGCCATCGAGAGATGGATGTTCATGTGTCAGCAACAACAACAACCGACTTTCGGCTTTCTTCTTCGAAAGATTCCAGGGGAAAGTCAGACGGACAGACAGATTGGCTTTTAGGCAACATCTAAACAATGTGAAATGAATAATTTGATGTACGAGCATTTTAAGCTTAAAACTTTTTGACAGCGGTCAACAAATGTTGGCAAATTTATTGCACAAATTAACAATGACACATTAATCATACGCTCTGTATGCCAGTGGCTGTTATTGCTGTTGTTGTTTCTGTTGTTGTTGTTGCCCCTTCGGCCTGACCTCCTGCATTATCTTATCTGGCACATGACTGGGAATTTTAAATTCATTTTGCATTCCCAAACCATACTGCTGTCATACTCGCATCAACTGTGCGCTTTGTCGACTCAACTTGATTCCACTCGAGTTGACTGCATTGTCAGCTGCAACTTTGCCCCCCCTCACATCACCACTTCCCACTTCCACTTCCACCTGCAACAGCCTTGGTTTGAGCTTTATCTTTAACTTCGACTCCAACGACTCGATGATTTTGCCTTGACATTTTTGCATTGCTGCGTATTGAGGGTTTTTGAATTATTGGCAGCAGCAAAAAAAAAAGGAAATGTTGACAGTCAAGTGCGTGACTTTCTGCTGGAAAATTGTATTTTATGCGCTGCGTCTGTAACTGTGACTGTGCCTGTGGCATCTCTGTGGATGAGGCTTTCCAAGCGAATTGCTGTCCATTCAATCAGCATTTCAGGCATTTGAAGTGACAATCATAATGCAGATATTGCCATTTCTATTGCAATTGTCAGTGGGGAATTCTGCATCGTTCTCTCTCCTTCTCTTTCTAAAAATGGCAGAGACAGCAACACAGATACATATAGACAAAGAGCTGCAACTCTGAATGAGGGTGGCATGTGGCCGAGTTGCAGGTGCATTGCATTGTCAGTGTTTCGGGGCGGTGGCAACGTTAAGATTGCCTTTATATGGCATGTAATTGACTCACAGCACTTGGCGCTGCTTAACTAACGTACTTACTTACTGGCCAGGACTAGAGACTCTGGACCTTAACTTGCCACAAAGGTCCCAGCAATGACAGCAATAATAGGGTGTATCAAGACATGGACTGTGAAAAAATTAAGGCATTTTAATGACATCTTATTTCATAATTAGTAAAAAACAACGTTAATTCTAAGACGTTTCACATATTTTTAAAAAATCATGCCAAGAGTAACAAAAGTTTTAACTTGTAAAGTTGCTAGATCAAAGGTTTGAGCAACTTAAAACTCTCATAACTTTGCCAAAACTGAACATAATTTCATGCGGAACTTCATTTCGAGCATAGTTCTAAATTTATTCTGCATTTAAATTTTATTAATATCGATCAAATAATTGTATTTGGCCAGATTGCAATTTCAATGCAAAGGGTACGTTCCTTTAATATCTCCTAAAGCTGAACTTTTATTACATTTTAACCGAGTTTCATTGCAAATATTAATTTAAAATAAATATAAAATAATTTATACTAAAATCTGTCTATGCTTTTGCGGTTCCCGGCATTAGTGAATCGCACTGTTAAGCGTATTTCATTTAATTTCAGTCCGCTTCTTGACTATCCCTATGGTGTGTTGCGCTTTGCTTCAACAGGCCAAAACTTTATGGCCAAAAGCCGCAACCCACACAAAAAACCCGGCACACGAGAAACCTGACAGCTCCAATTGCACGTAGCCAAAAGTTGTTCATAGTTCTTGGACTCTCTGCTCGTACTCGTACTTTTATTCCTACTCCTACTCCTACTCCAACTTGGACTTGTGTAGTCGATTTTTATTTCACTTTCTCTATTTTTTGCCTTGCTTTCCTTACACTTGTTCCTTTTTGTTTGGCTGAAGAGCCTTAGTCTTTGTGAATTTCTGTGTTCTGTGCACTGTTTATTATTTGGTCTGACCACATTTTTCTAGTTTTTGCACGTTTCTACTTTATTACCGTAGATGCTGCCTCTTATTTTATGTGCTGACCGATGGAAGTGAAAGACGAGAGAAGACACGAACTAAGACAGACAGACAAGCTGTGGTTTTGGGATGGAGTCCAGTCTCCGGTAACTTTAGTCTGTGTCTGCTGAGCAATTTCTAATTTTGGGGGATAGAAAATACAATGAAATAATGTAATGTTTGTTGGCAAAAGAACCGCACAAAATGCCGATACGACATAGATAACTTAACAACTTAATGGCAGGCCGCAACCAGGAGCAACTTTACTTTATAAGAGCGCCTGTGGGTCAAGCGAGTAAACAGGACATAAAAACCCTGTAGACCACAAAACAACATACACAGACAGGAAAACATACAAAAACCAAAAATCAGGCAACAACACTTTGCACTGGACAAACTCGTACTCTTACATAAATCAATTTGCCAAAGGCCGAAGACTAAAAGCTGAATCAAGTTCATAGAGGGGGAGAGGGGAGAGGGGGGCAAGGGGTGGCCTATTGTGATGGGATAGATTACTAATGTCAGCACAAAACACAATGAGAACATGCATTAGCTGCATGTGCACAAAAGATCAACAAAATGGAGAGAGAGAGAGAGAGAGAGAGAGAGGACAACCAACAGAAAAGGCTGCCTCCCAAGTTGCGCTTTTGCAGCTTGCAACATGTTGTGGCAGTTGCTGCTGCTAAACTGCTACAAGTGTTGCAAATCTCTTTGGCCCCGAAAGTTGGTCAAGTGTAAGCCGTTGACTTAAACTTACAGTTGACGATTGCTAAAAGCAAAAGCAGTTAACCAAATGGGCAACTGGCTTATAAGCCTTTTGGCTTTTAGTCTCCAACTCTGACTTAACTTGCAAATCAAATGCCATAATAATGTCCCCACTGTCGTTGTCGTTGACGTTGTTGTTGTTGTTGTCCTTGAGATTATACAGTGGGCGGAGTGCTGTATGCATATATATATATATATATTTATAGTGAAAACAACTTTATGGTGTCGTGATTTATGAACGTTTCAACTTTGCCGCGCTATCAGCAAAAACTTTTGTTAACTCCACGCGGTGGACTGGTAAATAACCATATCTGCATTGGTAAAAGGGCTTTAATATCCGCACACACACTCATACACACACACACACTCACAACGAAGGACAAGTTGTGGGTTCAGGGCATTCAAACTTTATATACAACAAAATTTCAAAAACATTTTATCGTGTTACGCTTTCAACTGGCTATAAAAATGCATGCACACCTCTCCCACCTTCCCTTCTGCCCCACTGAGCTTGACATGCAGCGCCCTGTCTGCCCTGCAGCACTACCTATCTCTCTCTCTCTCTCTCTCTCTCTCTCTCTCTCTCTCTCTCTCTCTCCCTCTATATAGACACCCTCTATTCACTTGCCTTCGAACAAACGATGGGTTCTATAAAAATAATGCCCTATTTCAGCGCTAAAATCGGCTAACAAAGCAAAACAGCTAACGTTGGGTGTTGATTTGACGCCTGGCGGCCAGCTAAATTCAAGGAGAAAAGGAGTAAAGTCGCAGAGAGTGAAATATTTACCCTTTTCAATGGAGCTGACAGCTTGGCGCTGATGAAGGCTCATTGGTTTTTAATTTAAAATCGAAGCGAAACTCTTTTGTTGGCATTAGGAGCATGCAAACTGGCGAGAAGATGACCTCAATGGCAGCTGAAAATGCGAGTTAAATTGCCAGCCTGGCAAAATCAACGACATAGGACCCAGTAAAATACTTATAAAAATAAGCTTTGCAAGCTCATTAAAGCTTCGAAAGCTCAATAAAGCTTGAAGCTGATAAGCAGCCTTAACGATGCAATCAAAATGCATATCAAATAGAAGAACTAAAATTTATATTGGACTTAGCTGAGCAATTTATACGACTTAAAGATACCCTGTAGCTAAGTTAAACTACTTTCTTTCCTCATTTCCTCATTTTTGCGTTGGTAATAAAGCTCGTTATACGTTAATAGGTTTTTAATTGTTGCAATGATCTCGTGCAGAATTTTGTTTACAGAAACTGAAGACGAAAAACAATTACGGAAATATTTTATGGCATTGTAAAATGGAAATCGATTTTAAAGCATTGAAAATAAATGTTTACACGAGCGTTCTATAAGTATAGTTTGCTATTGCAATCACAATTACAAAACTAAATATTGCATAACAATAAATAAAATATCAAATTAACACCAACAACAATGTGAACACGCACATGCATGCGCAAACATGAACAAACCAGCTGAAATGGACAGGTTGAGGCCACAAACATTTGTTGTGCAAATGCTTGGAGCTAAAAACAAATGTGGACATATGGCGATACAAGAGCCAAATAATTGCAATATTCATGACAATTGTAAACACACAAACACACACACACACACACCCACACATACAACATGCATAAATAACGGAAAAGTTTGCATTTCCTTTTGTGTGAACCTAAAATGATATTTTGCCAAGTGAAGCGTAGATAAAAAAGGAAAGAAAAACTTTACGCATATTTATGATAAACAATATTCGTAGAATTTGATGCTTTATAAAATTGCACAAATTGTTTACTCTGTGCTGTGTATTCGATTATAGAATTATTAATTATTTATAAATATTCTGATTGACTGTGGCAAAATTACATTAAGTATTTAAAGCTCATTTCAGTTGACTAAAAGTGTCAGTCAATTCAAATTTAATTTTTGTGCAATGGATAAATGTCATAATTTTAATTTGCAACAAACTTGAAATTGCAAATCCAATCAGAACGAATGTCATTTGAATTTAATATAATGTCTTAATATATTCGAAATTTCATTTAAAGAATGTATCTTTTAAGTTGAACAATTTTTGATACTTGAAATCACATTCACATGTATTCACATTTACTCTATTATTAAATGCCTCAGCCCTTTTCCATCCTCAATAATTAGCAGCCTTCCATTGTTGTCTATATCAATAAGAGATTGAATATAGCACAACAATAAATATTGCTTGACAGCGATACTTTTGTGGGTTTGTTTTTGTGTGCCTCGAAGTAAACAACTTTAGCACAAAAGCAACAAGGCCAACAGCCCAGGGAGTCCTTTGTATTGGCATCGAAGATAGAAAATAGTAGCTGGTGACATAAATTGCCTCTAGTCAGGTGCAAATTGTCAGCAATAAATTGTAATTAATGATTTATGATTCTCCCTTTATGCAGCTAACACAGCTAACAATACACTATTGCAAGGATATAAATACTTTGAGTAACTAAATGTAACAGTTGAATAAAGTATCATACGCTTTTTATCCGAGAAACACACATATTTATAATTATTTTTCATTTATTCAAATATTAGTTAGTCCATATATATTTGCTTTCATCTCTATTTTATTATTTTATTTTATCATCATCTTATTTTATTATAATAGTATTTATTCTACAGATTTAATATTATAAGGGCAATTGTTTTTTTTTTATATCTATACTACTTATATATACGATAATCATCATCAAGTAGTTTGCCCAGCTAAAATTTTAAATATTAAATTTAGTTTTCATTCAATTAAATTCCAATAAATTAGGTTTGCCTATGAACAATGTGTTTATTATGCTAATTATCACACGGCAAATTTCGACGAATATTTCGGAATTTACATAATTACTCTATATATTTTTCAGCAATTTATGTTAGTCTATTTGCATCGATTTTAGTTAATATCTCGTATTGATTTATATCCTAAAGTCTCTCTTGTTTTGGTGATATTTGAAATTGATTAAAATAGGAAAAAATGCATATTGAAGACAGAGTATTACCCAAGTCGACTTGCTTCCCCTTAAGAGCTTGTCTAGTGCCAAGAAAAATGGTCTCCCCACCAAACATAAATAACATAAATATTTCAATTAAAGGGCGTGATTTTCATGCAAAGGCGGTAGTTTCGACGTTGAATGAATGTTACCTGCGAGTGTTACGCCACATTTTGGTAAGATTTATGTTGCCAACACTACCAACTAGCACAAGTTGCGCCAGTTTAAGCTGTATTATCAACCAATTTCGTAAATGCAACGCGCTCCACTTGGCTGTAATCGTGGCTCGTTTCCATGCGGCATGCGGCAAGTGGAGTCCCCTCCCTCTCTATGCCTGGTCTCGTGCTTCGGCATTAACGCTATTGCTTATCAGGTAACTGTGCGAAAGTTGGCTAAAAGTTTGTACACTAAAACCAGACAGCCAGTGAGCCAAGTGTAAATAAGCTGGAGCTGGCGAAGACTTTTTCATTTTAATTAAGGCGCATACGCTGAATGTGGAGTGTTTGCTTATTTAATTGCACAATCGGAAAATGCAGCAAGTTGATTTTTTGTGCCTTGGTGTTTGACTTGACACGACAAGCTGAAAATATGAGCCGAAGAGAAGGAGTTGGAGACAGATTCGGATTCGGGGTAGCCAACATGAAATTCAATTTCGTTAAAGCAAACAAATGTGAAGGAAGGCAGCTGAATGAACGAGAACGTGAACGTTAACATTTTCCAGTTGCCTCCTCAATGTGATGTCAACGACGATGAAGCCAGCAAATTGCAGCCTGCATTTTATATGGCCTGAAATTACAGGATTTCACATTAAAAAAAAAATATATTTGCGAGTATCAGAGAAATTCTGGATAGAGGAGAGTGGAGAGAGAGAGAGAGAGGTAACAACATCTGCCCGTCTGAGCGACATCCGACAACGTTCTTCTTGTCGTTCTCATTTTGGTTTTCATTCGTTGTTGTGTAGTTGTCGGTGGCATCATTTTACGTCATTTATCACAATCATGACACGGCTGACTGAAGGGCACAACCGTCTACTGGACAGCTAGCCCTACCTCAGTTCTGGCCCAAACCGAACGTCGCGACGTTCGACCAATCGTTGAAATTTTTATAACCAACACGGCGGATGCTTCATATACATATGCTGATGACCAGTTTGGCCAGCAATCAGAGACGTTAATAATGTTGTTTGCCCAGACCTGATGACCAAATGCAATTACTGGTAATGCACAAAAAAACGAAAAAAAAATAAAAAAAAAAAGACCAAGCAATCCTGTCAATGTCCTGTAAGGCGATTTTCCACTGTGTTAATTGATTATCCTGCCAAATGGAACAACGTTTCGATTGCCTTTGGGAAACCTTTAAGCATTCTAAATCGATTAAATGCAACTTAATTACATTCACATTCAAATCCAAAGTAATATGTAATATGCTAGTTCAACTATGAATTAATTTAATTTAAATTCTATGCAGATTTGTGTATTGACAGTAGACTGTCAGTTGGATTGACAAATTGACTAAAATTAAAATTGTAAATGCATCCAATCAATTGACAATGAAATAGAGAAGAATTTTCAGAATTGTAAACCAAAGACTAGATACTCTTGAAAAATAACTTTTTTCTAAATATTTATATCTGAAGGATATTTCTTGATAAGTAATGTAATATTTAATTGTATTGTTATTGCAGATTTAGGGAAATCAGAAAATAATTGAAAATAAAAAAATATTTGTATAAGTAGCGTATGCATTTTTTAGTCAGCAAATTCATTTCTATTGGAATTGGAATAGTAAAATAAATAAATAATCGTTAAAAGTGTATAAGAACACTAATAGAACAAGATACTTTTAATAGAAATAAATTCATCAAAGCCAAAAGACAAACATGAATGAAAACATATGACTTTCCAGTCGGAATAAACAAAGTTTATGAGATCGGAATACATTCTAAAAGTGTATAAAAGCCAACTAATGGATATGCAAGAAAGTGGCTAAAAGGAAACTGAAAACAAATAGCTGCAAACAGGCCAATTTACGTTCATGCTCGTATATCTATATAAACACACACACAAATAAAATGTATAAAAGCATACAATTTATGAGTGGAATTCTTTGTGCAAAATGGTTTTGGTTTTGGGGGGGTTTCTTTGTGTCTGAAACATAAGCAATTTAAATGTGTGTATTACAGTAACAGCAAGTGCAACAAATGCAAATAGAAAACATGTATGAATGTGTACACACACTGGTCATCATAATTGTTGTTAATATAACCAAAAATAAAAGCACTCAACCTTCGGTTCATGTGTATAAAATATTAGTTTGTTTTGTTTGTCTGTTGCAATATTTTTTTAACTGGCCAAAAATATAACTCTGTTCTAAAATTGTGTTGCCTCAAAGCGAACAATTAGAATGTGCCCCATACGGCATATTCATTTAATTTGATCCCAAGAACTTACATGCTATACAATTTATTATTGCATGTTGCAGCTGTTGTTTTTGGTAATAAGTTGTTATCGATTCGTTTAAAATTGAAATAAAATTATGATTAGCTCTGAATATATTTTAGTAAGGCTACTTTTCAAAAATGTATAAATACTTGCTCCATTATCTAGTGTTTTATTTAATTTATATGGTGTGCAAATTTTAGAAAGCTGTCGACACTTCAACAGAGGGTTGAGTTTTAATGGCTGGAACTTTTCTCATTACTTTGACTCTGCTAAATGCAAATGATGTCACTTTGGAATATTAATTAAATTAAAGCCTGATCAAGAAAATGCCATTCATCATAATTATGGCTCGCAATTTTAATTGAATTTAAATGAAGCTCGCATTTCTGTTTGTATTTGCAATGTCGTAAGTACATAATTGCTTCACGTACTCGCAAAATTTTCCCAGATTCTTCTGATTCAACTGAGCAATCAGTTTAGAAATGTCAAGAGCATTGCTTGTTGGTCCCAAATTAATAACCAGTATGTCAAAGCTTGCAACATGCCACTTGCAATTTTTGCTGAATGTGTCTTTCGAGTATTGTTCCCAGAATCTACAATAGATGAGAGGTTGCACCCATAAGAATTTCTAGGACAATTAAGAAAGTGCACATTTAGCAAATGCTTGACCATGTTTAATCGATAGTGCAAAAGTGTTTACCAAGTTTCAGCACTGTTCATTCTCTTATTTCATTCATTTGTCCTTTAATTAAGCTTGCAACAACGTTCTGCTGGACTCGGCCTGCATTTTGTCAACGTTTTTCTAGTCGACTCGACCTTTGTTGCTATGAAGTTTCAATCATTAAATTGTGCCCCCATCTCTGACCTCACAAGTGTTGCCTTTAATTCTGAGGGACCCTCTTCTGCACATTTTCGCCAAGGCTGTTGGCCAAATCTCTACCCCATGAGTTGCGTTGTGTTGTCTGCTGCTCCGTGTGCGGGTGTTGCTGAGCTTTTTAATTTTAATGAGATCTCTCACTGGCAGCTACGTGCTTGGCCTGGCATGGACCAGGCCAGGACCGTTGTTAGCCACGCCTTGGCACTAATTGAGGCAGCTAAAAATGCTTTGCGCTGACTTGGCTCTCTCTCTCCCTCTCTCTCTCGCTGTCTCTCTCGACAGACAATTTTAATTACAAAAATATGCATATTTAAAGAGTTTTTGGCATAGATTTAATGCACAAGGACATTGCCCGACAGCTTGAGTTATGAAATGACAGCGAACTCCCAACTGATATGAATAAGAATGGCAGACAAGAAATCCAACTAACTTTCGTACTACTACTAAACAAAATGAATTCTCTTACTCAGTGGAATTGAAAATGCAAACAAAAAATGCTAATTTAATGGCATCCACTCTTGGCCAATACAAAACTCATCCACTCGCTGCTAACCAGATTTTTTGCAGAGATAAACCACAAAACACATTGATACATTACGTGGCCAATGTCTACCTCAATGGACGCAAATGGATTCCAGCAAAATGAGATGTAGACTGTAGAGCAGAGCAGCAGCTCTTGCTGATTGATATGCTGCATTCACATGGCAACAAATTGCATTTCTGCATTTTAATCGCATAAAAAGCTTTAAATATTTTATGTAATATATCAGAGAGACTTTTAGAGTAACTTTTTATACCATATACCTTAAACAGAAATCTATATTAAAATGTCTTTTATTTTAAAAAAATTAGCTTATGTTGTTCTTTTCAATTATTCTCAATTCTATTGTATATATGGTTTCAGTATACTAGGATTTTTCTATTCGTCCAAGTTATATACCTTTTTATGGATTCCCTTTCAGCACTATTAAGCATAGAAGAAACTAAAACAAAATACAGCACAACGGAAATATTTTGTTTCAACAACAACCAGAGAGAATGTTGACCAACAATTGGAACGCAGGACAATGGCGTTGCATTTCCGTTTCCGTTTCAGTTTCAGTTTCTCTTTCAGCTGTGCTGGAAATGAAAACTATTTTTTTGCGCGTCCCTTTCACAAAGGTGGGAAAAAGCTTACATTTGCCCTGGTCACAATGTTGTTTTTTCCTTTTCATTTATACTGTCACAAAGCACCAAGCTCAAATTTCAGAGTCGAAGTATGAATTCCTCTACCTGAAGCTGCTGACGGCAAAGTTTTGTGAGATACAAATGAAAATGTTTAGATAATTGAAAGTGGCAACAGTCTGGGGACTGAGCACTAAATATTCCAAGAATGCCACACTCGAATTAAGAACTTATGAGTTATATCAAAGGTCAAGTCGAGTAATATTTCATAAATGAATGAATAATTAGTTTTTAACTTTGATGCATGAAAATGGCAACTCTAAAGTTTTGGAGATTCTTTTAGTCTATATCTGCAATGGCGATTTCCATTAGCTTATCCAGCAGCAGGACAAAATGATGACCACAACTTTATGTGGTCTCCTTCCTTCTTATCCTGGCTCTCGTCCTGCAATGCAAAACGTGCTTGAGCCGCAGTGAATGCGTTTGCATAAATTGGGCGAGGCATAAAAACCAAGTGGATAAAATACCAAAAAAAAAAAGAAAAGGAAATTTCAATTTAGATTTGGTGCAACCGCCACTTTTTTATGCAGCTACCCCAGCTCCCCTCTATTGTCACGAGTGGCGGCTTGAAATGAAGTCGCCACTAAGCCCGTTGCCTGCCCCGAACATAAACAGAGCTGACGCTTAGCTTTGGGCCAAACGCCAGCTGCAGTTACGCCCACAACTTATGACCAATTTTTATTAGGCCAGACAGGACTAAGGCATCTCTTTCATTCTCCTCTCTCTCTCTCTTTTCTCCTTTTTTTTTTACCAATTTTAGTGCCTAAAAAATGTGCAAGAAAATTTCAGAATGTTCAGGCTTTGAACAGCCATAAAAGCTAACATATGCGGGATAACGCACGGGAAGAAGAACTGGAACGTTTACCCCATGGAAGGCACAGTGGGTGCACAGGAAGCTTAGAAAGAGCGACGTTAACGACAGGTCAGGATAACGTTTACAGGAAGCAAAAGGCAAACTGTAATAGGCGTTCAACTGAGCTAAAAAAAATCAGAAAGAAGGAATGAAAAGGTATGAATGCGAGTAACCGACACTACGATACCCGTTATAAAATTTAAAAATATATTTACTAAATTTTAGTAATTTAAAAAATAATAATAGAACATTGAAAACCTTTTAAAAAACCATTACTAACTTTATTTTGATTTGATTTCGATGACATTAAGCAAAATAATGTGCAATATTATAAGTAAATATTCAGTTATATTTTTTTTCTAATTTATTTAAATTATATTATACAATAAACAATACAATATACCTTTGTACACTACTAGTAACAGGTATAAAAATGGAAATGCCAGAGTACTCAAAGAGAAAAAAACTCCACCTCAATGTGAAAGCCATATTGCTGACACCCAAAACTGAGCTTCCGAGCAATTAAAACAAGCTCAAGGCCCTATAGGAATTTGCATAAATAAAGCAAGAACTGAAAGAAGAGATAGAAAGAGAATCAATGCTCCGGCTGCTTTAAAGTGAGTTCTATATTTAAAAACTTAAACAGGGCTAAATTCAATGCTGATGGCTAATGGCAGCCATTGAAAAGCCGCTGAAAACTTTGGCTGTGAAAGAAAACAAAATAATATCGATTATTAGCACGCGCTCACACAATGGAACGGAAGCAACAAAGAGCACATAAAGAACAACACCGACAATAAATTGGAGAGAGGAGAGGAAGGGCAAGGGTAGGGAAAAGAAACAAGAACAACAGCAGTCAAGCAGACAAGCAAACAAACAAAAGCACCACGGCAACAGGACAACGCATCTACGGACTGGTAGCTAGTAGTAAGGGCGTAGGGGGCGTGGCTCCCAGCGAATTTCGTTAGACCAATTAAAGCAATTTTGACAGCTCCAAACTGCGGCCAGCAGCTGCAATGGAATCCAAGCCAAACAAAATAATAATTACAAAAGGGGAGTCGAAAACGCGGAGTGGAAATAATGAAGCAAGTTTTAATTTTGGCATGAAATGAGAACGAGTATTATTAAAATTATTATTAAAGTGAACTCATTAGATATGTTAAGTAAAGCTGTAAGCCCTTTACCTAGACAATTGACAAGCATGTTGATGATTGCTGCGCTAGTTTACAGGATTAGCGGTGGCTTGGCAACCCTAAGCGGATTAGCATTTCCAACAGCGGCGAATAAACAAAACAAAAGCAAAGAATGCCACAGAACAACTGCCATTGCCACTTGCCACAGTCACTGCCACTTGCCACAGCCAGTTGCCACAGAACAACACAAGGGGTCAGCTGCTGTCAACTTAAATTTAGGGTCGATTTTGAGTCTCCTTTTTCTGTTCAACATTTGCTGTTTTTATTCCTGCAAACAGTTAGCTATTGAAAATATGAAAGCAAATGCAAATTTAGAAATATTCAGATACTGTACCTTGTAATGGGTTTATTTAATTTATCAAAAGAGCTAGAGTGACCAAATTTGCCCAACCTTCGTATTGCTGAATACTTTCTTTAAGCATTGCCAATCAGTAAACTTTATCACGAAACAAATATAATAAATATTCTGCCTGTTTTAAATTTTTAAGCTTCAGCAGAGCCTGAATTTATACAGTAGAGTTTTAAATTCCTAAATACATTAAATGCATATTTAAATTCAGTAATAGGTATCCTATAGTCGGAGACTCAATTATGGTGTTCTTACCGGTTTTGTTTGTTGTCTGTACTCAGCAATCCTTGGCTAGCTGATGGCTTGTTCAATTGCTAAAAATTATTGTGTACATGCAATCAGCTGTATAATGAAAGCCAACTCTGGTGTAATCAACGGCAAAAGGACGGCAAAAGGTAAAGGTAAAAGTAAAATGCCATAAATCTGTTAGCCGATTTGCTCGTTTCGCTTCACTGGACGCTAATGATTTATTGCCCCAATGCAGAAGACAAGACAAATGCTCAAGTAATTGAATTACAAAAGCCAGAAAGCGAAGATAACTAACGCTGACTAAGCGTGGGCCACTTATGCAAATTGAGCGTGGAAAACAGAAGAGAACAGAACAGAACAGAACAGAACTGGCCAAAGTGCTGATAATGCTACTTGGCCACTCTGATTGCAAAATCAATGGCTCAAAACGCAACAACGCCAAAGTGTTAGCCAAAAGTCAGCTTAACGGCATTGATAACACCCACAAACAGTTTCAAATGCAGGCTTACGAGTTGAGAAAAGGAGCGCACAAAAGTATGCTATGCTTTCTTTTTTTCTTTGCTACTCGCTTAGCGGAAACGGAAGCGCGAAGTGCCAAAGAAATAGAAATAGAAATGGAGATAGAGAGCTGAAGTTGCCCCAGAATGAAGTCATGAGCATTATTTGTGCAAAATTACCTTTAACGAGCTGACTAGCTGTGGCTGTGGCTGTTGCTGTGGATGTTGACTGTGGCCATCCTGTTGCATTACCATTACCGCAATAAACTGTAGCTGGGAGTCGCCTCAGCGGGGTGTCGAGTGTCGCACCAAGTTGCTTGCAAAATTGCACTTGACTCGAATGCCAATTACATGGCCCTGCAGATGTCAGATGGCAGTTAGGCCAGGCCAAAAGCAGCAAGTCGACAAATACGACGACGACGACGACGGCGACGATAAGAACGTTAAGGACATCGCCCATGGGTTGCCAGTCTTCGCCTGGTCTTCGGCCGTGGCCAAAGTAGAATTGGCATAAAGTGGATTAAATATGAATAAAAGATATTTGCACAAATTGCATTAGTGCGGCGCACAGAGCACAAGCACCAGAGATTGATAGCGAGATAAAGAGTAAAGGAGAATGATCCGAGAGGTCAGACTACATTAACTCACTGCATTTAAATACTAAGGAGTTGACTCTTTGCCTGTCTTATTATCAAAAAAGCCAGCTGTTTTGCATCCAAGAAAAACTGATCTAAATAAAAGATATAATAAGTCGAAGAAAGCGTTATAAAGTTGCACAAAAATTAATTTCTTATGTTAGCAGCAATTATTAAATTACATTTATTTCACATTTTCAAAGATACTTTATTTTAGTTATTTTAAATTTCAAAGAATGATGCTATTTTTTAATAAAATGAAATGTCTTTTACTTATTCTAGCATCTAGTTTATTTACATTATTACGATTAAAATCTCAGATCTCATAACTTTTTTTCTGACCTCGAAAGCTCTGTGAGAAAAACCAAGCACCTAAATATTTAATTTCAGTTTTACAATTGCTTGTTGTTAATTTTAACGGCTTTTGTCCGAATTTTTCATTTCATTTAATTTTTACAGCCCCCAAAAAAAGAATTTGGGAAAAAATGGCATTTTGAGCGGAGCGCAGCCACAACGACGACCCCTCAGTACAATGCGCAGTGCACTATGGTCAACGTAGAATTTAACTGCTCTGCGTGTGTGTGACTGTATGTGTGTGAGTGTGTATGCGCTTGTAATTAAATTCCAAGCCTGCAAGTGTAGCAGCAATATTTGGTTTTGTGGCCGCCACCTCACAACCGCCGAGTTTCCCTTCAAATTCTCACCGCATGATTCAACCTTCAATGGTGGCCAGGAAATGGCATCTAATTTGATTATGCAGCATGCTACTTACAATTCCATTCAAACTATGCGAATGTATGCATAGGTATTTGCATGATTGTGTGTGTGTGTGTGTGTGTGTGTATCTGTGTGCAATATGGCTTAAAAGAACATTAGCGCATTTATGTAAAAATTTAATTATTATGCATAAGTATTTGGTCGAATAGCTGGAATTGTTTTTGGGCCAATTTCATACGTGTTCGTTAATTCCAATATCTTGAGAATTAAACCAATACCAATTAATTAGATCAAATATAATTGATATTCTGTGTTTGTTTAATAAGCCAAGCACAATACAGTCAATAAGTAACATTATATCTTATTAGTCTTAAATTAGAATTCTGATTTTATTATTTTGGCACTTAATGGAGGCACTTCGTACAATCCAATAAATTAAGCTACCTGTCTATTAAGAAATAAAAACTTAATTCATTCAATTTCAAAAAATCTTAAAAATCATTTTTTTTTTTTGTTTCACTAAATAAATATAGTAAATTGAGCAAAAAAAAAACCTTGAAAATATTTCAAGTAATTCTATTTATTTGCGAAATTATATTTGTTTAAGGATGCTTACGCTCTTATGTATAATTCTACCAAGCTCCAAATAAAAACAAATAATTAAGTACATCATAACCTTTTCTAAGAAGCGCACACAGAGCACATATTATGTCTTTCACCTGACTCAAGGACTTCACTTTGCACCGGCAATCACAGCTTCTATTAAATCTGTACAAAACTTTTCTGTGGCTCTACATAAGTTGCCAGCAGTTAAAGCACTATGCGGGCCATGGCTATATGTAAACTTAAATAGATATACATTTTTGTGGCAGCTATCGAGTGCCGCAGACATGAAATTTTCACAAAGTAGTAAACTTTATGCCGACACCGTCAACACACAGACACAGACACACACCCACACACACACATAGAGAGAGACTTCCAGACTCGCACTCATACTACTAAATTGAGTTTAGTTGGTAAGCCAAAAAAAAAAGAAGATAAAAATAAAACCACTACACTTTAGTAGAGAAATAGGATATTTTGAGATACCCTGTATTGCAATACTAAAGAATAGTATGTCAAAATCAACATAATTTAAATCTTTCCAAAAAAATTAATAAAGTACAAAATAGAAATTAAATAATATTTAATTAAAAATTATACTCATAATAACAAATTAACTTAAAAATAGACTCCACTTTAAAACTGTCAATTAGTTTTCACATTATCATCATACCCCATCTATACTACAGGGTATACAAAAATGAACGACAAAATGAATGGCAACGAGCGGGGAACTTTTCCATCCACTTTTTTGTACATGTATCTCTATATTTATGGAACTTTTTCAATTTGAAAATAAAGTTTTTGGTATTTCGCGCACATGAATAAAAATTCATAACAAAGCAAATCGTGACCGGAAAACCAAGGACACCAACAACATTTATATGTAAAATTATGATATATGTATATCCGCCATTTAACCACCATTAAAATTCATATGTTTGCCAATTCGAGACGAATAAGTTTCACAGTCTGACACTTCAATTATAAAATGGAGCTCACATGGCGTATGTGCAATAAATGAATTTTAAATTTAAGTAGCGCCGGCTTACGAGGGTGAAAACTTTGCATAAATGCTGTGAGCTTTTATGATAAACAGGTAAATCGACAGCACGACTGGAAGATACCCTGTAGCCAGGTAGCCATTGACCTGACAACTTGTGGAGCGAGCACAATATCTGTTATTTATATATAAAGCACATAAGTAAGTACAAAATAGAGTCGCTAATGGTTGAACAATTTCAATTGCAGCTTCGCAGAAACTCAGCGAGTGGAAGGAAGCCTTTACTTTACTTTACTTTACTTAACTTTCCTTTAAGTGCTCTTCTCGTACTCACATGTCAAAATGCTCACTCGTCGACTGGATTAAAATGTTGCAGTCGAGCGGCTGTCAATGAACGTCATAAAAAAGTATAAAACATTTGCACTTCCACTTGCAGTTGCAGTTGCATTTTAAAGCAGAAACTCTTTGTTTAATGGCTTGTGCATTTAAATGCACTTAAATCAAGTAGATGCCATATAATGGGCAACAGTCAGCAATTAACGAACCGAGAGACTGATCTGCGACCCTAACTTAATGGACAGCATGTAAAAAACTATATTGATCAACTGAAGCATACCCTATATTTTATTTTTTATTCATTAAATCACGGAAACAATTCCTTAGCGTTCCTAAATATTGAACGATACAATTTAAATTAAATGTTAAAGTTAAAGAAACATTAATAAAATAAAAATATCAATAACAATTAATGAGTTCGGAACATCAATCTCCACAATTTGTTTGGATTTCTATTGTTTAAATTCATCAACGAATTGATTATTGATTGATACTTGATTGTAATCACGGTTGTAATGTTATAATGCTAATCGATTAACCAGCAGCGAGGGCAAGCAATATTATTTTGGGCCAAACATTTGGCTATAAATTACACTATTAGCTGCAACTCGAGCATGTTCATTAATCCAAAAACACTTGTCGTCATTTAGTATTTGTATGTGTACAAATGTAGATGGATGTATCAGGTGTGGGTGTGTATGTATATGTGGGGTATAATTCAATCTATTGTGAAAACGTCTGTGTGTATACTTATCAATGTGTACTTGTCTATGTGAATATCGATTGTATAACTCAACATTATCCCACAAGTGCCATTGCCATTCATATGAAGTAGCTGTGTACATGTGTATGTGTAAGTGATTGTGTGTGGGTGTGTGTATTAGTATGAGAACGTGCGTGTGTATGGCATAAGCACTCATTAGTGTAAATAGCTTGGTTCTATGACCGAGTGGCTCCAAGTACGTCCAAATTGCTGCCCGTTTAAGCAACATCCAAATTATTTGGCTGCCACTCAATTAAACTGAAACAAGAACGCTTCCACTTGGCCATAACAAGTGAATTTCCGGATCAATTGCATACAATCAATCAATAAGATTTCAGTTTAAAAGATGATTAGATGATGATTATACAAGGACTGCTTCTTAAAACTGAGCTCATACTCAATGTTTAGCCTCCATCTGTTGAGAATTGCCTGCCATTCCATTTAATTTTCGTTTTAAAACAAAATTCAAGTTGTCTGCTGTGAAGTCAGGCGCACAAATAGAGCTGCTAATGCAAAATCAGCCAAGCAAAAATCGTACATAAAATGTAATTTTCCATTGTTGTAATCCTTTCTAAATGTAGCATATTTAAATGTGTCTGGGTTGCTACGCATTTACATGTTAATGTGTTTGCAAAATTTGAATGCGAATGCGAATGCGAATACGAATACGAATACTTTGTGTGTAATCAAATCGGATTCTCTCGTTTTTGGCAGAGTGTTGAATTTGAAGAGAAATGTTACGCTTTGTTAATCCTTTAATGTTATTCCCAGCACCTTTGAAATTGTAGCTGCTTGGTGTCTTTACACTTCAAATTTCTCATTGACTGCGCAAACAGAAATCTCCTTAAATGTAATGACATAACAGTTTAAATTGCCAGTGAGAGAAAGAGAGAGAGCGAGTGTTGAGAATATGAGGAAAATATGGTACATTATTTATATTCAATTTGAAGCACGAAACCAACGTAAACAGCTGCCAATGAGTCCTTGAGTGCCACATTCACATCCACAACCACATTCACATCCACATTAACGAGAAATACAACTCAATATGCATGCACACGAGGCGTATGCGTAATGCGCACTGCGTGCATTTGAAATGCAAAATAGTTTTGTTTGGCACCCGAAATGACTGTCGCATAATTGACAAGCGGTAGCAGCGGGTTTTCCAGGTGTAGTTCATTTGCATGCCTCAATTTCGCACCTTATGTGAAAAATGCCGCTGGCCAAAACGACAGAGGTTTGGGGGGCGTGACTGCAAAAAGCACAAAACACAATTGTATATTAATTATAGAATTCTGTGTTGGCCCAAGAAACAATGGGAAATGATTAACATTAAGTTAAAGCTGAGTAAATAATTTCATTTAATTTCATACGTTTAACACCGTTGAAGATGATATACTGAGAGATTTGCTTACCTCAAATCAGAATAAATAAAATGAACTCAATTTCTCCACTCGACCTTAATTTTTTTATTTTAGTATTGATCTGTTTTGGTTTTTTTTATGAGAAGAGATAAGTAGTGACAGCTAAGGAAACACTTTTGTTAAAGCTTTTTCTTGATATTGAAAATGAATAGCTTATATATGTACATATATAT